>CM060938.1:819964085-821191585 GCA_030765085.1 Allium cepa
TTAAAAAAAATTGTGCATCTAGGAGAAATATTAGCACTGGAATAACCATTCATTATTTCTTGAGTAGGAAGAACATTATCATTTATACTCATAGAACTGAGAAATGTAACTTGATTAGGTGAAATGATCCTACGTAAGACAATTTTCATTCTTGTGGATATAATTTTTAATATGCCTTTGTACATGACATTGCAGTAGTTGATTGGCCTGTAATTACTCACCTTTGTGGTATGCTCAATCTTGAGGATTAGTGCAATTTTAGTAGAATTAATACGCTTAGAGGATACCAGTATAGAAGAAATGATGTGCAGCTTTAAGGAAATCGTTTGATATTATAAGCTAACATTTTTGTAGAATTGCACATTGAAACCGTCAAGATCACTACGACTTTAGGAGGTGAGGCTAAATGAAGCGGTCTTAACTTCATTGTCTGTCACTTGTGTAATCAACTCATAACTCTCAGCAGTTGTGAGTTTAGGCATACTTAGGGAACTTACAAGATATCGATCAGCATTTGGTTAGATTTACCAAGAGTTGATGTAAAATATTGTATAAAGGCATCAACAATATCGTCTTTACTGGCGTGATTTGTGCCATTAGTTCCTTTAATGAAGTGAATTATGTTTCTATATTTAGCTTTGATACGTTTATAGAAGTATTTTGTATTTTTGTCTTCAAAAGCTCATATAAGTAACTTTACTTTTATCTTGCTTCCTCCCCTTTAGAATGAAGGAAATGAAGAAGCTCCTTGTTTTGTCAGAAAGAAGTTGGTAAGTTGGGTCATTTGGGAGATTGATTTGTATTTTAGCAAGCTTATTCCTCACCGCTAATGATTTTTGTGATCTTCTGCCAAAAGTAGTTTTGCTCCGAAGTCCCGGCATATGCTATAGTCTCTTCATATTATTTTGTAATATACATACATACATACATACATACATACATACATACATACATACATATATATATATGGGGTTTCTTAAAGCTCGCTACTGCCATAAGTCTTGTAGAATCTGTTGAAAATTAGACCGATCAAACTACAAATTAAAAAATAAAATGTAGGAAGCCTTTTCTATTCTCTTTACCCCATTTGAGAATCATTGGTTTAAAGTTGGAGAGGGTGGAAGTTTCAATAAATGTAGAAATATTTGGCCATTTGACAAGGGATTCAATGTTGAGGAAGGAGTGATTGAGTTTGTAAAAAGTTCTAGAGGAGTTGTGTGCTTTGTTGCTCCAAGTAAAGATATGACCATTTGTGGAGCTAGGGATAAGGTTGGCTTGAGCCATACATTAGCTAGCAACATAGTTTGGAGGATATTAATGTTAGTCCTTGAGAAGGATGGTTTTGATGACAATAACCTTAGGACTTGTTATAAAATATAAATACTAATGTTATTGTTTATATATATGTAGGATAAAAACGTGCAGGTACCAAGAATGAAGGCTGTACAGTATAGAGATACGAGACTGATGAATTTAAAGATCGAAGATATCAAGATTGAAGACTCATGAGTATCAAGATATCAAGAGTTCAAGATTTCAAATAGTACAACATAAGTATTGAGTATAGAATTATGTTAAAACTTCTTAAAAGCACTTACATCTTTATTCGAAATTTATTTATGGAATGGAATCCACTTCGAGCTTGTTAAAGGGATGGAACCCTAGTGGGATGGAACCCACGACAATATCTAGTGGAATATATAGTGGTCCTATTTTCATATCCACTAATTTTATAAAAATATTTTTCAAAAATATATCTCTTGGTTTTAAAAATATTCCCAAAACTTTCTTTTCAAAAAGACATCTCTCTTGGTTTTAAGTATTTTAGCCTCAAAACTATTTTTATCATTTTTAATATTTTGATTTTAAAATTGTTCTTGTTTTTAAACCATCTCTTGTTTTAAATATTTAGCTTTAAAATATTTATATACTCATATTTTAAATCACTTTATAGATTAAGATTATATGTATAAAAAATTACTTTCTAAACTCTTTTATATGTTTAAACTATATTCAAATATATTTACAAAAATTAGAAATTGTTTTGACAAATTATAGAAATCAATTTTAATAAGAAAATCAAAACACCAATTTTTACCTTGAGCATGTCGACATACCCCTACCCCCCATGTCGACAAGGTGTCCGTTATTTTCAAATTTCAATTTTCAAAAGAAATGTCTATTCATCGTATCCTTTCACGAATAGATATGGCTGTTGATCTCTATAAATACTAGTAGGTTCTAAACGAATTTTTACCAGATTTTCATTTATTTTCTCTCCTCTTCATCTTCCACGTTTATTCAAAAGAATCCCAAACTATACTCTGTCGAAATACCAAGTGAATCAAACTTGATTATTTTCTGTTTGATTCACTGCCACTCTCTCCATAAGATCTCAGTGCTATTCAGAGTAATAGGATTATTTGTAAATAAAACTATTGAGTAAAAGGTGCGGTTGAGCCTTGAAATCAATTGGGTGTGATCGTTGCCCCGGAAATCAATTAGGTGATCTTGTGGCCTGGTTAAATCAAGAGAGTTTGCCCCAGACTCGAATATAGTAAGGTGCACCTCGTGGCCTTGAAATCGAGGGTGTAATCTGGGAGATTATTTTTGATAAGAAATCCGTACGATTTTACGGGACTGGATGTAGGGTAACTTTGAACCAGTATAAAATCCTGGTGTGTTCAATCCTTTACTGCTTTTATTTATTATTTGCATCTATGTTTGATTTTGTGATTATATCTGTATCTGTGAATTGCATTTGTTGGTGATTAAATTACATAAGTTTCAAAAATATTTAGAAATTCCACAAAACACTATTCACCCTCCTCTAGTTTATTCCTGCCTTAAGATCCATAATCCACATTTCTCACATTTGGTGTCGGAGCATTGGTTTTCAAAGTTTTCATAATCTGAATTTTGAAAAATTTTAAAATGGCATTTTTTTGATAAAATTATTAACACTATTTTCATATGAATATGTAACAGAATCATCATGATATTGTTGTTTAAACCTATATTTATTAATTTTGAAAAGTCACTTGATTCTTTAAAAAGTTATGTTGTTTTGCAGGAGAAGAGTTATGTCTAATACTGTTGGTTAAAAGATAACAGATAATCATTCATCGATCAAGAAGAACAAATGGATATATAATGGCAATCGACAATGAAATGGGTACCAGATCAATACAAAACTTTTGATTCTCATCTACAACTTAATTTTATACTATACTTCTCTCCATCTGCTTCGCAATAGCACTGGTTTCGTGCGAATACATCAAGACATGACCAAGTTATGGTCAAATGAAGTTTTGGTAAACAAAGAGAAAAAGAAAGAAAAACTGTCAATGGTATTATTCAAATTTCATCCAGATATTTGAGTATTTTGTCCCAACCCCATTTCCAGATTGTAGTTCTTGTTTCCACGGTCGTTATGATGCCTGGATCATCAAATTCTGATCAAAATTAAGTGAGATATGACAGTTTGAAGTTGGTCATCCAAAACTGAAAACTGTGTACGGGATTTCCTATATTTCTCTTACTGTTCAGCCTGTTGCACCATAATACCCTCCAAATTCATCACCAAACTATTACTATATCATAGACCTTGCCTTACTCTTCGATTTGCCACTGGTTTCATCCTATTCCGTTAAGAAAGGAAGGAGATATGCCTTATAGAAGTTTGATAGTAAATAGAAAAGGGGGGAAAGAAGAAGAGAAACTTTTATGAAAAATGGTGACTGTTGAGACTATTTATAAAGATTAAAGCGTCCATTCATTCAAAATTCAAATTCAAAGTTTTGGTGACAAGTTAGTCAATCTACTAAATCATCTGTATCTTTCTCATACGGTCTTCAAATTCAGCAAATGAATATACTACGCTAATCAGAAAAACGAACCTGTCGCAATATAACAGATCTCATCGTCAAATTCTGAAAGATATAAATGTGTGGTTCACGACAATGGAAGAATAAAATAGTTAGAAAGATGGAGGAGTGCAAAAAGTGGTACGCTTTACTATTATTTCATCTTTATTGTTGCATTTAGGAATATATACTTATGCATTTAGTTAGGTACAGAAATTTATCTCTTTTATAAGTTTTGATATTTTGGTCCATATATTGACACATCATAGTATACATATTGATATATCAGTTCAAATATTTTTAAGTCTTTTAAAATGTGTTTGCTTTCAAATAAACTCTTACTACTAATTTATTAAAATTATACTAAGTATAAAAGCATACATTCATTCGTGATTTCAACTATTCTAAAGTTGTTTTTAGTTCTCGTATTCTATTTCTTGTAAGATACTAATTTTATGGCTTTAAGAAATTAATAAAATGAATTTAGAATGTTAGAATAAGAATCTATTTATAGATTTCTTCAATTAATAAGATTGCGCCACATCACATGACACTTGTCATATAAATAGATAGTGACATACGTGCAAACTGACACATGTCATTACACTTGTTCTTTAATAAAAGCATTTTTACATGCATAATGCCACGTATCTTTACACAAGTTTTTTTAGTATTATTTTTACGTTTTTTTTGAGTAATTTTAGTTATATTAATTACTTTAAAAATTGGGTCAAAAATACATTATTTACATGTCAAAATCTAGTCGGAAAATTAGTGTAAAATCATGTTAAAAACAGGCCCTGAACATTAGATAGCAATTCTAAAACGTTGTCTTTTCTTCTGTAACGTTTTTTATGTACTGCAAATTTTTTTATAGCATTTTTTTGCTTTAACACGCTGTAGTCTTTCAAAAACTTTACACAGCATTGGTAAATGCTGCAGTTTCTATTTTATGTTTTGATTATATTTTACTGCAAAAACTTTTTATAGAATTCTGTAAATGTTGTCTTTTCTTTATGAAACTTTAAACTATGTAAAAATGATATTTAAATTAAGTATTTTTCTCTATTCTTTTTAGAACTAGTTTCTAACTTATATTAGAATATTTTAAAATTAATTTCATGTTTAATTTTTAAAAAAATAATTAATTAAATTATTTTTTTAAATATAAGAGGCCTTAATATAACACATGTTTATTTAGTTTTTTAATCTTTGTTATTTTATTTACTATTTCATTATGATATTTTTAAATTTAAAAGGTGTTTAAACATGTTTCTAAATATTTTAAACAATAATAATTTAATATATAGATTTTAATTAGTAAGTTAAGTATTTTATAAACATGGAAATTTGGATTCGTAAAAACAATCAAGTTAAAAAAAATATTTTAATGAACTTAAATAAGGAGGGTATTAATTTTTATAAAAACCATATTTGATCATATATATAGTTTAAATCCATATTTCTTAGGAATTTGATTTTGATATTGAGTTTGATTACTACCTTTCATGAGTATGTTATAGTTTTAATATCATTTATTACCTTTGAACTCTTGTCTTTACTACTCTTTCAGTCTCATTCATTAGTTTCCTTAACCTAAGTCTAGTAATTGGTGTGTATTACCCTTCTTTGGTTGAAATGATTTATAATAAATAGTTTGATATATGCATACATACATATACATACATACATACATACATCTATATATATAAATACGCTTGTCAATTAGATATTATTTATTACTCATGTTTATTTTATAATCTGAATATCTCTTACCGTAGTCTATATATCATCATATCATTCTGCATATATTTTTTTACTTCATTATCATTTTATTTCATATTACATATCATTGTGCATCCCATTTCATTGCACATTACATCATAAATTACAATGCATGGAATATCATAATCATTTGCATCACAAGTTGCACTTTATTCTGCATATCATCTCATGCTACATTGCATATGTCATAAATTTCATACTGCATTACAAACTACATATTGCATACATGTGCACATAACAAGTGTAGTTTATTTAGGGAGAGTTTGTATTATTGTCTTATAGTATAGAATTATAAGTTTTTGATTTGTTTGGTATGTTTTGATTGAAGTTTGATTGGATTGACTTGTTTGACTTGATTGGATTTGATGTGTATGTTGATTGGATTGTTTGAAATATATTTATACATATTATGTATTATTTATTATAATTATGTTAATGTCTTTCACATTCCATTTACTACACTTTGTTCTAGTATTATTTTAAGGGGGAGTTTTATAGTTTTATGGTTTTAGGATAATTTTTGTTGATGACAAAGGGGGAGAAATATAAAATAGAGTAATTGGAGTAGTTAGGCTTAGGTTAAGGGGGAGTTATTAGTTTTAGGGAGAGTTATAGTGATGGTGAAGTATATTTTATAAACATAGGTTGTCATCATCAAAAAGGGGGAGATTGTTAGTCCTTGAGAAGGATGGTTTTGATGACAATAACCTTAGGACTTGTTATAAAATATAAATACTAACGTTATGGTTTAGATATATATGTATATGTAGGATAAAAACGTGCGGGTACCAGGAATGAAGACTGTACAATATAGAGATACAAGACTGATGAATTTAAAGATCGAAGATATCAAGATTGAAGACTCATGAGTATCAAGATATCAAGAGTACAAGATAAGTATTGGTCTCGAATTATGTCAAAACTTCTTGAAAGCACTTACATATTTATTCGAAATTTATTCATGGAATGGAATCCACTTCGAGCTTGTTAAAGGGATGGATCCCTAGTGGGATGGAACCCACGACAATATCTTGTGGAACATATAGTGGTCATATTTTGATATCCACTAATTTTATAAAAATGTTTTTCAAAAATATATCTCTTGGTTTTAAAAATATTTTCAAAACTTTCTTTTCAAAAAGACGTCTCTCTTGGTTTTAAATATTTTAGCCTCAAAACTATTTTTATCATTTTTAATATTTTGATTTCAAAATTGTCCTTGTTTTTAAAACATCTCTTGTTTTAAATATTTAGCTTTAAAATATTTATATGCTCATATTTTAAATCACTTTATAGATTAAGATTATATGTATTAAAAATTACTTTCTAAACTCTTTTACATGTTTAACTATATTTAAATATATTTACAAAATTTAGAAATTGTTTTGGTAAATTATAGAAACCAATTTTAATAAGAAAATCAAAACACCAATTTTTACCTTGAGCATGTCGACATACGCCTACCCCCCATGTCGACATGGTGTCCATTATTTTCAAAATTCAATTTTCAAAAGAAGTGTCTATTCGTCATATCCTTTCACAAATAGATATGGTTGTTGATCTTTATAAATACATCTCTATAAATACCATTAGGTTCTAAATGAATTTTAACCAGATTTTCATCTATTTTCTCTCCTCTTCATCTTCCATATTTATTCAAAAGAATCCTAAACTATACTCTGTCGAAATACCAAGTGAATCAAACTTGATTATTTCTTGTTTGATTCTCTGCCACTCTCTCTATAAAATCTCAGTGCTATTCAGAGTTATAGGATTATTTTTAAATCAAACTGTTGAGTAAAATGTGCGGTTGAGCCTTGAAATCAAATGGGTGCGATCGTTGCCCCGGAAATCGATTAGGTGATCTTGTGGCCTGGTTAAATCAAGAGAGTTTGCCTCGGACTCGAATACAGGAGGGTGTACCTCGTGACCTTGAAATCGAGGGTGTAATCTGGGAGATTATTTTTGATAAGAAATCCGTACGATTGTATGGGACTGGATGTAGGGTAACTCCGAACCAATATAAAATCCTGGTGTGTTCTTTCCTTTACTACTTTTATTTATTATTTGCATCTATGTCTGATTCTGTGATTATATCTGTGAATTGCATTTGTTGGTGATTAAATTACATAAGTTTCAAAAAGATTTGGAAATTCCACAAAACACTATTCACCCCCCTCTAGTGTTATTCCAGCCTTAAGATCCATAATCCGCATTTCTCACAGTTAAGCGGGGTATCACCAAAATTATGTGAAGCTTTGTGCGTAGAGTTGAAATTGCCCACACAAATCCATGGAATGTTTTGTTGAAGACTACGAATTTGGTCAAATAGTGGTTGTTTTTAAGAGAGAAAATTGAAAGCATATATGAAGAAGATGAGGAAAGTGGTTGAGGATTGTAAATGTATGGCTTCAAAGTGAATGACATGTTGAGTTTCAATGATTTTCTCAATTTTAAAGCAATGTTGTCCTGGATAATTAAATTCTCTCTATGGAGCTTGATTCAGATTGTTTTTAAAATTCCAAAATGGATCGATGAATTTAGCAGTAGATTCTACTTTAGACTGACTGATCTTTGATTTGAGAATGGAAAGACTACTAAGTTATCGTTCATTTATGAGTCTCTTGGTTTCATTTTGTTTGATAAAAAGATTGGATCCCCTTATTTTCCATACTCCAATATTAATGGTTGGCATCTCTTGATTTCTAGATGAGCTGGTTATCATACTATCTTATATTTCTTTTGGGGTGGAAGTAGAGTGGTTGTCATTGTTGGTGCATACCCTTATTTCATTTCATTCTTTATAATTGACATTATTATCGAAGTCTTCATTCAATAGAAGTTCTTCAACATTAAATTTTTTCTTTTTCTTCTTTTTCCCTGAGTTTTTCTTTGAAGAGTTTGGCTTGGGTGGCATTGTTTTCGAGTTGTTTGAGGTAGAAAAAAATGATTGGAGGAGTTGTTAGAGGATAAGGAGGAGACATAAGGTGTGCAAGAGGTAAGAGATGAGTGTAAGGGCTAGATGGTGGGGGTAATATTATGGCAATAGGAGAAAAGGTAGGCGAGGAGGAAGAAATATGTCAGAGGAGGAAGGTAGGGTATGCGAATTAGAATCAAGCTTTGAGTTCATGTGTGAAGGATTAGAAGGTTGAGTGTTTCGGTGTTACCAGTGTCTTTGAGATGGAGGAGGAAAGGCCAAAAATATTATCATGTATCAGGTTATGCGTGTTGTCGGGAGGAGTTGTATTCAAGATAGAAATGAAGGAAGAGGTTTGGAATAATTAAGTAAGAGAGCTAGTTTCATGGATTAGAATGTTCTACGCTGGGCAAGCATTGTCATGTGTTTCTTTAGGTTGAGGGGTGGTAGGTTTAGTCATCAGTAGGGCTTCAACACTGGATGATCAGTAGGTGGTGTGGAAGGATCATTGGCTATAATGTCAAGAATGGAAAAACAGTTGGAGGTTGATTAGAAGATTCCAGTATTTGTGCATGCTTTAGTGGAAGACCCTGCATTTATATGGGATCAATTCCTCTATCCCCAAAGTCATGTAATCCATGTCCTCATCAAATCTACTCCATTCATTTTTCAAGTAGGACCCATTAGTTAATTTTACAAAGACAATAAATGGTAGAGATCTGAATGGACACATGGGTCATGGAAGTTGGGAATAGAGGAATCCATCCTTATTTGTTCCAAAACCATGAGTAGTTTCACGCACGAGGTGGGATTTCCTGGTTAGTAGTTTGAAAGGTTGGTAAGAAGGATTTAGCTTTTTAATGGGTGGGGTTTAATGTGGCGGCTTCTTGTAAGGATGCATGTGAGAGAGATAGGAGTATGCCATAGTGACAGTTATCTAATTTATTACATATATCTTACTCGAAAACCAACTTTGATTAAAATTAAACGTGTTTTATTTTTATGATATACTTGGTATAATGAGTTACATTAATTAATTAATCTAGTTAAAGTATATTTAATAGAAAATCCATAAATGGTATGTTTTGTGATAATAGTTACAAGGTGCTGTAACCATGAGTAATTTATCACAACAAAATTAAATATATATACTGTTTTAAATATTTCTAGTCAAGATGTACCGAGACTTTATGTTGATACATCTATTAAGACTAGTGTACATAAAACTCTCCAAATGTTGGCTAGTGTATCACTCATGACTACTGGGGGCATCAAAGGGTTACGTATTGGTAGTTATTAGATAAATATGGAGTGATCACTTGATTTTTATGTTGGTTAATATAACCAAGGTCAAACAGATAATTCAATGTAACAAAATTACACAGTTTTCTGACTTGAGAATACTGTTGATCTTCAATTTGGAAACTCTGCTTTGATTTTAGTTAAATCGTGTCATGGCAGCCATCAAACGACTATAGTTGGGTTGAGTGGAACACTACAAAGAACATGGTCATTCCCGACGGCTCCAAACCGTCGACGGCAATCGACGGCTGTCAAAAGCCGTTGGAAAATGCGACGGTATATTGAACATGACTTCCGTCTATTTCCAACGAAAACGAAGAAAGATTGGTGACCGCTTCTGACGGCTTTTTCAATGATTCTGACTTTTTTTCGACGGTGCGGGCTTCCACGTGACTTAAAAACATGGCTGAAAACTGTCGGAAGCCGTCGGTATATACGAGCGAATAGCCGTCGAAAGCCGTCGGAAGGTGTCAGAATATTTTGACCAATAAGCCGTCGGAAACCATCGGTAGCCGTTGGAAATCTGGGTAAAAAATATTCCAGCAGCTCAACAACGCCTCAATATCAATATATATCACAACACATCAAAATCAATATATATATATAAGCTAAAATCAACATCAATAATAATATAAAACTCAAACATTACCATCCCAAACTCAAACATTCCAATCAATACAAACCAAACCATCCATCGTCGCCCTATAATGTCTAAATCCAACATCAATCTATAATATACACATCCAATATCAAACCCCATAAATTAATACCAAGCACCAAATGTCCACAAATCAATCTCACCATCTCTCATTGTATATATGTACACAAGTTTTAAAAACAAAAAACTGCAAAACGTACCTCATGACTCGTCGTCGACTCCGCAACCACCAGACGAAGGGAATGCTCCATGACGCTCCATATACCTGGCCTGTGACGCCTCACCTCTATACTCACGCTAGCCAAGGACACTATGGAGTAATGCCGTCAACTAGGGCGAAGAATAAGGCTATTGAGGAGCGACCATCCATGTAATTGTTTTGTGCGAGCACCGATATGTCAGATAGTATAACATGCATTTCATCTCAAGAGGAAATCAGACATACGGATACAAACTCAAAACTACTACACAGTGGCTATAATATCTTCGGAAATAAATATAGAAATAAGCATAACACAAATCAGCAGAAGTTCATATCTCTAAGGCGAAAACATATATGAATATAACACATGAAAGTGTGTACATCAGAGTAGTGGTCAAACAAGATCCACAATAGCACAAGAAAATAGATACAAGTGCTACACAAAGGAATATGCATACATCAAAGAGTCTCTATCTCTAATGTATATCAACAAAAACTACAGATCTAATATAGTTAGACAAAAGTCAGATGATGGCTCCATATAAAGAGTAAAGCATAAGCACCTGTAATATCTCGGTCTGACCCGAGTATTATTTAATAAGAAAATAATAAATGGATTAGTCTAGCTATAAATATCAGATAAAATGATACAGAATAAGAGATATGACAAAAACATAAGATAACAATAATGCCATACAGTGATAAGTATGTAACTGAAAATCAACCAGCGATCAATCAATATCACAAGAATCTTCTCAAAGATCAAAAAGAATGTCATATTCTTTATTTTTATTCACCAAGTCACAAATATTGACAAACACCACAATGCCAATCAAAAAGGTTGTTGAAACACAAATTCACCAATGCACAGATATTGATAAAACTTATCAATGAAATCACAAAAATTGGTGAAACACAAGTTCTAGAAATCATCAATAGAAATACAGAAATCACAAAAAGGGGGAGGCCTATCAAAAAACGAGAGCATGAAAACTCACCAACACGTGTATCACAAAACGGAACGCTATTCCATGGTTGCTAACCATTAATTTTTGAGCGGAAGCTCCACAAAACGGCCTGAAGACCATGGGTCGCTACCCCACCAAATTGAGCAGAAGCTCCACAGAAACGAGGTTTAGTCTCACTTGCAGACAAAGAGACATCGCACATTGCTAGTCTAAATCACAAAATGATCATCATCAATCATCAAGAAGTGTCAGTTACACTAAGCTAGTAAATAGATGAGTTTAGCTTCATGTCTCATAACCACTGGCTTAACTTAAATATTTACGAACAAACTGTAAATTTCCACTCGAAAATTGTCACAAGAGATTCAATCGAACAAGTCCAAGAATTAACAGACGAAGTAAACTCAAGCGTTTCATACCACTTGTTTTACTAAGCCGTTTAATTAGATTTCTCATACGAGTGAGGTAAAGGTTTGTGTATACTAATAGATTGGGAAAACGGTTTTAATCAATGAGCTTCGTATTAAAATAATGTTGAAATCGTTTTGATGAGAAAGTTTTGATATTTACTACTAGTATAGAAACCTTTGTATTTTAAAGTGACAGATCACAAAAATGATTGTAGAAACAATCAATCACCAAAATTTTACGTTCAAAGACGTGAATTAAATCCAAAGAAATCGATTCCAAATCCATCAAAATGGATATACCCAAAAATTCCAAAATAGAAGTCATTAAGGTCGATAATAAATGATAACAACAAAGTTGGAAAACCATGAATCGATAAAAATTGGAATTTCAAACAAAATAGGCTAAATATGCAATGTAGGCTGAATACAAGCAGGTCAGTCGACTGGCACCCTGAGAACAGTCGACTGGACCAGATCTTGGAAAACTCTCGGGTTACAGGTTAGTCGACTGGACTCAGTTCGCCAGTCGACTGGTGCCTGTTTCCCTGCCTTTCCAGCCTATTCCCAGAAGGGGCAAGAATCCAAACGGAGCCGATCGATCGAGCAATTGCAACTAGGGATTTATGCCACGCGACAACCCAATCCTATAGGCTCTTCGACACACTCCAAAAACATGTTCAAGCATTAAAGCTAAGATTCTTGAAGATTTAACTTCAAAACACCAAAAATTGGAACATTCATAAATCAAATTCAAACCAAAAGCAAATGAACACCAATAAGTGTTAGGAATTCATACCTAACAACAAAGATAGGTATAGACATAGATGTGAGATAGAAATTTCACCTTTTTCACAAAAACAAGGATGGAGAAGCTATAGAGCAAGGCAAGAACAATCACTCTTCAATTCCAACCTAAGAAGGTTGAATCTAAGCTTAAAAGAAAAACATTTACTAAGTTAGACTTTAGGGATTTCTGAAATTGAAGGTAGAATGAGTTGGAGAAGAAGAAGAGGATGCTTACCAATAGCTTCTCTTTGAATTTGGAGTTAGAACTTGGATTTGCAATGGAACTAGGGCTTAGGAATTCTAATTCTTTTTCTCTTCCCCTATTTTTATGAAAGCTTGGAGTGTTAGGAAATGAAAGTGAATGAAGCGAAGTGGGGGTGGAGCTAGAGTTAATAGTTTAGGCTAACCCAAACCCAAAGTCCAAAGTGCAAAGGTCAAATTTTTAGCTAGCTCCAAACATATCGATGTTTATACTCAAAAAGGTCGCAAACGACATTTTGGACTCAATGGAAGTGGTCTCGAGTCCTAATTAGACTATTTGCAAAAGTAGTATTTAGACTATAATCCGACTAACGATGCTATATTTAAATACACAATCGTAAAATATGCGGGTTGTTATAGACTCCCCTCCTTAAAGAAATTGCGTCCTCGCAATACTTAAGAAGAAAAATAAAAAGCAACAACCATAAAAGCATATCAACATGAAAGAAATTTGAAATAAGAAGTTCACCTCAAAGAGCACGAGAATGTAAGTCCGGATGTGTTCGCTCGATGAATTCTCTAGATTCCCAAGAACAATCCTTAGGATTTGAGGACCATTGAACCTTCACAAGAGGGACATCTTTATTTCGAAGGCGTTTAACCTCCGATGCAATAATACGAATAGGATGTTGCTCATAAGTCAAATTAGGCGAAACTTCAATTTCTTCAACAACACCGGGCTCAAGAATAGAATCAGAATCTCGAAGGCATTTCCGTAGTTGAGAAACTTGAAACACGTCATGAATAGAAGAAAACTGAGCTAGTAATAAAAGGCGATAAGCCACGGAACCAATACGTTCGGTGATGGAAAATGGACCAATATATCGAGATGCTAATTTTCCCGATCGACTGAAACGCACAACACCCTTCATAGGTGAAACACGAATAAACACAAAATCTCCCACATAAAATTCTAATTTCCTTCTTCGGCTATCGGTATAGGATTTTTGTCTACTTTGAGCTTCTTTCATCCTATGACGAATAAGGTCAATCTTTTCTGTGGAATCACGAATAAAATCTGGACCTAAAACCAGCTTCTCGCCGGCCTCAAGCCAACAAGAAGGAGACCGGCATGGCCTTCCATAGAGTGCCTCAAAAGGTGCCATACCAATACCAGATTGGAAGCTATTATTATAGGAAAACTCAACAAGAGAAATATGATCTTTCTAACTTCCACCAAAATCAAGAACACATGCACGTAGAAGATCTTCAAGTTTTTGATTCACACGCTCAGTTTGTCCGTCGGACTGCGATGATAAGCGATGCTAAAATTAAGCTTCCTTCCCAAAGCTTTTTGAAGACTCTTCCAAAATCCACTAGTAAACAATGGATCACGATCACTAACAATAGAAGTAGGAACTCCATGCAATTTAATAATTTCTTTAATAAAAACTTTGGCCAAAAGAGGTACGGTCCGATTGGACCGAACGGGAATAAAATGGGCGGATTTAGTAAGTCTATCAACTATCATTCATAAACTATCATGACCCGAACGAGAACGGGGAAGGTCGTCGATAAAATCCATGGAAATTTTGTCCCACTTCCAAATTGGAATGTCCAAAGGTTGCAATAACCCACCGGGCCTTAGATGCTCGGTCTTAACGAGTTGGCAAGTCATGCAACACTTAACAAAGTTAGCAATATCAGATTTCATCCCATCCCAATAATAAAGTCGCTTCATATCCATGTACATTTTACTACTACCGGAATGAATGGTAAATTTAAAACGATGAGAATCTTCTAAAATATCTTTACGAAGATCACGAATATTTGGCACGATAAGTCTACCAAATTTTGGAATGCCGCCACGAGAATCAATATCAAAGTCTTTCAAACCTTCAACATCAATTTTATCTCTAAAATTTTGGCTAAGAAGAGCCAATTCGGGATCTAGCTTTTGAGCATCAAGAATGCGGTCTAAAAGAGAAGGATGAGCCTCAAGGCTACATAAAATAAGAGATGCACATAAATCGGGTTTGCGATCTCGAATCTCACAAGTGGATAAAGTTTCGAGATCATTCCATTCGGATATCATCATAGAAACAACCGCTTATTGCTTAAGGCTAAGTGCATCGGCAACACGATTTCCCTTTTCGGGAGTATAAAGAATATCAAGATCATAAGATGCAAGGAACTCGAGCCAACGTTGTTGATGCAAATTAAGTTCCTTTTGAGAAAATAAATACTTCAAAGATTTATGATCGGTGTAGAGAACAAATTTCTCTCCTAAAAGATAGTGACGCAAATTCGAAGGGCGAAAACAATAGCCGCGAGCTCTAAGTCATGAGTGGCATATCTAGTCTCGGCCGGCTTTAATTGCCTAGAAGCATAAGCAATAACGCGATCCCTTTGCATAAGAACGGCTTCCAAACCAACACGACTAGCATCGGTATAAACAATAAAATCTTGGTTCCCTTCGGGAATCACAAGAATAGGAGCATCAGAAAGGAGTTCTTTTAATTTCTAAAAAGAAGCTTCACATTTGTCCGACCAAATTTATTTAACTCCCTTCTTTACCAAATTAGTAAGAGGCACGCAAATTTTAGAAAAGTCTTTGATAAAAAGACGGTAATAGCCCGCCAATCCAAGAAAGCTACGGATTTTCGTAACACTCTCCGGTCTCTTCAAATTTTGAATCACTTCAACCTTTGAAGGATCCATGGAAATTCCGGATTCAAAAATAATGTGACCAAGAAATTTCACACGAGATTGCCAAAAGTGGCATTTAGAAAATTTTGCTTTCAATTGATTGCTCCTAAGAGTTTCCAACACAATCCGAAGATGCTTTTCATGCTCTTCCTCGGTTTTAGAATAAACAAGAATATCATCTATAAAAATGATAACAAATCGATCGAGGAAGTCTTTGAAAACTCGATTCATAAGGTCAACGAAATAAGCTGGAGCATTCGTTAACCCAAATGGCATAACAAGCCATTCATAAGATCCATAACGAGTATGGAACGTGTCAAAGAATGCTATCCTCTACAATACGAAGCTGATGGAAACCGGTTGCTAAATCTAATTGTGAAAAGACTCTAGCACCACAAAGCTGATCAAATAAATCATCAATCCGAGGCAATGGATATTTATTCTTGATGGTGAGATCATTAAGCTTACGGTAGTCAACGCAAAGCCTAAGTGTACCATCGGATTTCTTCACAAAAATAGTAGAAGCTCCCCAAGGAGAGGAAATGGAACGAATAAATTGCTTCGTCTCCAATTCAGATAATTGTTTACGCATCTCCTCATTTTCCTTATTGGACATGCGATAAGGAGGACGAGTAATAGGCAAAGCTCCAGGAATTAGATTGATTCTGAACTCAATTGCTCGCTTAGGTGGTAATCTTAAAACGGGCTCAAATATGTTGGAAAATTCACAAACAACGTGAATAAGAGAAATGACATCTTCCTCATCATCATTATCGTCATCATGAGGATTTAAAGAATATAAAGATGCTGCCAAGTTGGAATCCGAATTTTTAAGAACAATAGAAATCTGCTTAACAGATTGAGGATGTCGAAGATGAATAGTCCGCTCAGGACATAGGATTTGAGCTTCATAACGGTTAAGCCAATCCATTCCCAAAATCATTCCGAAGCCTAAGTAACGCATGACGTGCAAATTGGCTCGGAAAGAAAAATCACACAAAATAATCTCGACATCACTACAAAGCAAACTGAGTGTTGCAGATCCACCAACCAGATTCGCAATTCTCAAAGATGTCATTAAAGCATCAACACTTAAAGAAAAAGTATCAACAAGTTCTTTTGATGTAAAAGAATGGGGTGCACCCGTATCCAAAAGGACTCGAATAGGTTGATCACGAAACACAATAATGCCATCAAGGATAAAATGAAAAATACCTTGACTACGAGAAGTGGTACTAGGAGTTTGCACCACATTTAGATTTCCCTCCTTCTTGCCTTGAAGTTTGGGACATGCAGATATATAATGACCCGAACTTTTGCAATAGCGACAAGCAAGGGGATTTGAACACTTATTAGCATAATGGTCCTTAGAACCACAATTATAGCATTGCCCACCACTAGAGGTAGAAGTTTTTGCTACAGGATTTGCTTGCTTCCCTTCCTGTTGGGATAAGGACCTTTTAATTTATTAGGCCTCTTCTTGTTGTTGTTGAAGTTTGGTTTGGCACCCACAACTTCAACATCACTTTCCCTATCTGCCTCTTCAAGTCGAAGAGCGATATCAACAAGTTGATCAAAAGAAACTTCTAACTTCAAAAGTAATGGCTTTTTGAGATTCTTATTCAAGTCATAGACAAATCTCTGATTCTTATTCAATGAGGTATTAATGTATTCAACCCCGTATTTAGAAAGAGATTCGAAAGATGCGACGTATTCCGTCACAGAAGATTCACCTTGAACAAGGTCAATAAAACGATGGGCCAAAGTCACTTTCTCCGTCTCCGACACAAACTTTGATTCGAATCATTCCCCGAATTGCTCCCAAGTAAGATCCGCTTCAATAATTTCAGAAATAAGAAGCTCATACCAATCTAATGCTCTTTCTTGGAGCATGCTAGAAGTCACTTGGACTCGATGAAGATCAATAAGATTCATGCGAGAAAAGATGCGATCGCATGTTCTAAGCTAAGCTTGGACTTCAATAATGCCCTCGGAACCCTTGAACGGCTTTCCACCCAAATTTGTATAATCACTGCACAGGCATGCAAATCCGGATTTTGGATGAGTAGGCTCGGGAATGGGTCCGACAGCTTGAACATTCTTTACAAGATCAAGAAGCTGTTGGGCAGACATAAATACTCCATCCTGGGGAGTAGCACTGGATTGACCGGCACTGGGACGCCCTGGTCTAACCATTTCTCTTCTTTAAGAAGAAAGAAAGAAGAAGAAAAAGGTTATTCACAAAATTAATATCAAACAATAATGATTGATAAAATAAGGCATCACAAAAGAAAATAGGATAAGATGGTACGAAGACTCGAATTAAGTCCTAAGGCACGACTCCTAAGATGGACTTAGGACAATGATCCTCGTTAAATTATTCTACCTTGTTCCGAAGCTTGGCTTTGATACCAAGCTGTGACGCCCCACCTCTATACTCAAGCTAGCCAAGGATACTATGGAGTAATGGCGTCAACTAGCACGAAGAATAAGGCTGTTGAGGAGCGACCATCCATGTAATTGTTTTGTGCAAGCACCGATATGTCAGATTGTATAACATGCATTTCATCTCAAGAGGAAATCCGACATACCGATACAAACTAAAAACTACTACACAGTGGCTATAATATCTTCGGAAACAAATACAGAAATAAGCATAACACAAATCAGTCACAGAAGTTCATATCTCTAAGGCGGATGCATGTATGAATATAAAACATGAAAGCGTTTGCATCAGAGTAGTGGTCAAACAAGATCCACAATAGCACAAGAAAATAAATACAAGTCCTACACAAAGGAATATGTATACATCAAAGAGTCTCTATCTCTAATGTATATCAACAAAAACTACAAATCTAATGTAGTTAGACAAAAGTCAGATGATGGCTCCATATAAAGAGTCAAGCAGAAGCACCTGTAATATCTCGGTCTGACCCGAGTATTATTTAATAAGAAAATAATAAACGGATCAGTCTAGCTATAAATATCAGAAAAAATGATATAGAATAAAGATAGACAAAAACATAAGATAACAATAATGCCATACAGTGATAAGTATATAATTGAAAATCAACCAACGACCAATCAATATCACAAGAATCTTCTCAAAGATAAAAAAGAATGTCATATTCTTTATTTTTATTCACCAAGTCACAAATATTGACAAATACCACAATGCCAATCAAAAAGGTTGTTGAAACACAAATTCACCAATGCACAGATATTGATAAAACTTATCAATGAAATCACAAAAATTGGTGAAACACAAGTTCCAAAATCATCAATAGAAATCCAGAAATCACAAAAAAGGGGAGTCCTATCACAAAACGGGAGCATGAAAACTCACCAACACGTGTATCACAAAACGGAACGCTATTCCATGGTTGCAAACCATTAATTTTTGAGCCGAAGCTCCACAAAACGGCCCGAAGACCATGGATCGCTACCCCACCAAATTGAGCAGAAGCTCCACAGAAACGGGTTTTAGTCTCACTCGCAGACAAAGAGACATCGTACATTGCTAGTCTAAATCACAAAATGATCATCAACGATCATCAAGAAGTGTCAGTTACACTAAGCTAGTAAATAGATGAGTTTAGCTTCATGTCCCATAACCACTGGCTTAACTTAAATATTTACGAACAAACTGTATATCTCCACTCGAAAATTGTCACAAGAGATTCAATCGAACAACTCCAAGAATTAACCGACGAAGTAAATGCAAGCGTTTCATACCACTTGTTTTACTAAGCCGTTTAATTAGATTTCTCATACGAGTGAGGTAAAGGTTTGTATATACTAATAGAAATCGTTTTGATGAGAAAGTTTTAATATTTACTACTAGTATAGAAACCTTTGTATTTTAAAGTGACAAATCACAAAAATGATTGTAGAAACAATCAATCACCAAAATTTCATGTTCAAAGACGTGAATTAAATCCAAAGAAATCGATTCCAAATCCATCAAAATGGATATACCCCCAAAAATTCTAAAATAGAAGTCATCAAGATCGATAATAAATGATAACAACAAAATTGGAAAACCAAGAATCGATAAAAATTGAAATTTCAAGCAAAATAGGCTAAATATGCAAAGTAGGCTGATTACAAGTAGGTCAGTCGACTGGCACCTCGAGAACAGTCGACTGGACCAGATCTTGGAAAACTCTCGGGTTACAGGTTAGTCGACTGGACTCAGTGCGCCAGTCGACTGGTGCTTGTTTCCCAGCCTTTGCAGCCTATTCCCAAAAGGGGCAAGAATCCAAACGGAGCCGATCGATCGAGCAATTGCAACTAAGGATTTATGCCACACGACAACCCAGTTCTATAGTCTCTTCGACACACTCCAAAAACATGTTCAAGCATCAAAGCTAGGATTTTTGAAGATTTAACTTCAAAACACCAAAAATTGGAACATTCATAAATCCAATTCAAACCAAAAGCAAATGAACACCAATAAGTGTTAGGAATTCATACCTAACAACAAAGATAGGTATAGACATAGATGTGAAATAGAAATCTCACCTTTTTTACAAAAACAAGGATGGAGAAGCTATAGAGCAAGGCAAGAACAATCACTCTTCAATTCCAACCTAAGAAGGTTGAATCTAAGCTTAAAAGAAAAACATTTACTAAGTTAGACTTTAGGGATTTCTGAAATTGAAGGTACAATGAGTTGGAGAAGAAGAAGAGGATGCTTACCAATAGCTTCTCTTTGAATTTGGAGTTAGAACTTGGATTTGCAATGGAACTAGGGCTTAGGAATTCTAATTCTTTTTCTCTTCCCCCATTTTTATGAAAGCTTGGAGTGTTAGGAAATGAAAGTGAATGAAGAGAAGTGGGGGTAGAGCTAGAGTTAATAGTTTAGGCTAACTCAAACCCAAAGTCCAAAGTGCAAAGGTCAAATTTTTAGATAGCTCCAAACATATCGATGTTTATACTCAAAAAGGTCGCAAACAGCATTTTGGACTCAATGGAAGTGTTCTCAAGTCCTAATTAGACTGTTTGCAAAAAGTAGCATTTCGGAATATAATCCGACTAACGATGTTATATTTAAATAAAATATTTAAATACACAATCATAAAATATGCGGGTTGTTACATGGCCAAACGCTGGTTCAGTTGCTTCATTTGCACTGCTCGGAGGCGTCCTGCTCCGACGGCTGTGCAATCTGCTATCGATGCTCATTAATCTCTACGTTGTCCCGAGCCCTTTGGTAAGCCCTTTTTGATTCCCGAGCCTACAAAACAAGTCGAAATATGTTTGAGTTATTACGTAACTTTTATAAAAATTAAGCAAATTTTACAACTTAGTTAATTTTTATAAATTACCGATTGATTGTCGTATCCATAGTGCCTATTTCTCTGGATCAGGTCCATAACAGAGTGAACAATCGCATCCTCCTCATCAGTGGTCAACTGCTTCCATCTCGAATGCTCAAGCATCTGCGCACATGTTTGCATAAATTTTTCCTGCAACGCAAATTCAAATACATGTAAACATTACATGACATTATTATAATAATTTATTACTAATAAATTAAAATGACCATTATTAATAACTTATAACTTAAAATATACTTACATGTGAAGCGTGTGTTTTATTATCCTCGTGTCAGGCATACGTTATAGATCCATCATCGTTGGTCTGCTTAACGGCATGAATACGCACAGATACATCCATATACGTGACAAGAGCCCCTGCGCTCTTTTCTGCAATAATTGATGTATATTATTGTTGTTCATACAAATTTATACAAAAAATGTAATAACTATTCATAATTGAAATTAATCAATTTACCAGATCCTCACGATGATGTTGAAATGATTTCGAGCTACCACGGTGTCTAACTGAATTTTCTGCCTGTTCGTCCAGTTTTTGACTCCGCCTGCAAATTAAAAATTAAGATTATATATTACTGTTTCCTGGGGAATTGACCAGGCAACTTAGTACTCAGACTCCCCATCGTCCGACATAAGATCGTTCGGCAACCAAAGAATGTCCGGCCTCGATGCATCGTTCGGCCAAGGGCAACGCTCGGCATCGGAAGAGCGCTCGGTATTGAATACCGTTCGGCCAGAAGGGGACGTTCGACATAAGATCATTCGGAGGCTAAAAGTTGTTCGGCCTCCCGGGTACGTTCGGCAAAGGCCATCGTTCGGCGAGCCTAGTTCGGTCAGCATCTGAAGGGTATTCGACAAAAGTGAACGCTCGGCCTACAGGCTGTACTCAGCGTAGAGTACGTTCGGCATCTCTGGACGTTCGGCCCGGCAAACCTGCATTCTCACTCGGCCACCAGTGGCGTTCGACAGTCAAGGATGGTTCGGCATTCTCCCATATAACAAAGGGATCGTTCGGTATTCTAGCATGGCTCAGCGAACTCGGATCACTTGGCACTCCAACGTCGTTCGGCATGAAAGCATGACTCGGCGCGGTTACCTTGGTTCGGCATTCTCCCACATAACAAAGGGATCGTTCGGTATTCCAGCATGGCTCGGCGAACTCGGATCACTCGGCACTCCAACGTCGTTCGGCATGAAAGCATGACTCGGCGCAGTTACCTTGGTTCAGCATCGAACAGTTCGGCCTCCCTGGTTCGGCGCACAGAGTTAATACTATTTGGACCGAGTTATTCAGCCACCTGGCCCACCAGGGAAGTCCAACCCACTTTCGTCTATAAATAGAGAGGCAGGGGCACAGAAAACGGGATCAGATTTTAGAGAACACTGAGGAGACTCTGCCATTTTCAAGACTCATTCAAGACTTATTTCTTTTGCTTTGCAATTGTATTCAAATACTTAGAAACGGAATGTATCTGTAACCAAGTATCAAGAAAAAAATAATGATCAACTTCAAAGTGGACGTAAGCTATTACGCCGAGCCACTATAAATCTGGTGTTCTTACTTCCTGCACTTTAATTTATGTTCTCTCCTCTGTTTTAATTCGTTTTCTTCATTAATCTCTCTACACAATCTTCCTAAGGGTGTTAGTGACCAATTTTGGTGCTTTCACTGAGAATTGAATTCTCAGGCTATTAGGATCTACTTTGTAGTTACTGGATTGCATAAATCCCCCGAAGGAGATCCATAATCATTCATAAGGCATCTGTTGATTCTATTCAGAGTTACAACCAACTACTCTATCATGGGGAGACCACGAACCAGATCGGCCCCTCAAAGTGCAGATGTCCGTGAAACTGCTAGAGTACAACAGGATGGTCCTAGCAAGCAACAAGCGATTCGAGGCGCAGGACCCTCCAACCAAAATCAAGCGGAAGTTGTTTCCCGAGCAGAGTTCAATGACTTAATGAAAGAACTTAAGGAAAGAAGGAGGCAACTTGCTGAGAAAATGCAGGCCAACGCTGACCTCATGATTCAGCTTACTCAGCAGCAGCATCAGAATGCTGGGAGTAGCCCTGCCCCTTACTCAGAAGACGATAGTTCGACTTCGGCTGATGAACCTCCTAGGCGTAGACGTCGCAAGGATGAAGGTACACAAGTAGGCTCCACTGATCGATCTACTAGAAATCAAACCCGAGGAGCGGAACCCAACCTCCCTTCTTCCATACACACCTCGGACTTAACAGCTATGGTCAAACAGTTGATGAGAGAGAATCAAGGTTTGACTAATGAAGATTGGGGAGTGTCTAAAAGCCATAATCCTTTCACAGATACCATTCTATAGGCTAAATACCCAAGGAAATTTAGCATGTCCACCATTCCTGCCTATGAAGGAAAGACTGACCCTAGACAACATGTGATGAGATACGGATGGATGATGGATTCTGCAAGAGCTAATGACGCAACCAAGTGCAGGTGTTTCCCAATCACTCTATCTAGAATTGCCACCATGTGGTTCACTCGACTCCCACCACGATCTATATCCAGCTTCGACGAGTTAGCAATGAAATTTGTAGAACAATTCAGGATACACACTACTCGCCCGAAGGACGTGATGTCTTTATCGAGCGTAACCCAAGCTCCAAGGGAGTCACTAAAAGAATACTTGCAGAGATTTCATGTTGCTGCTACCGAAGTGAGCAATCCTAACGACCATGCAATTTTGATGGCAGTAATGCGTGGAGTGGATCCCGATTCTGAATTCGGGGACTGGTTGGCAGGAAAGCCCGCAGCTACACTAGAGCGTTTTTATTCGAAAGCTCATCAGTTCATAAGGAGGGAAGAAGCTCGATGGACAAGGAAAGACAAGGCACCAGGACCCGTTCAGGAATCTGTAAAGAGTAATGTCGCCATGAAGACAACCGGCGGTAACCCTGGAAAGAATCAAGCCAACGTCCAGAACAGGCCCGGGCTGTCTAAGGGATCCGGAGGTGGAAATACTGGAAAGAAGAAGGAGACGGGGAAAGGGAAGTCAAGAATCCCAACCTACGGCGAATACACTCCACTATATGCATCTCTTGAGAACATCTACTTGTCAACCTGCAACACTTTTCAATACAGAAAACTACGCCCAAAAGAATCAACAAAGGAGCAGAAGCGGACTGGAAAGTATTGCCGCTTTCACGAATCTTATGGGCACAACACAGAGGAGTGCAGACATCTTTATGACGCTATTGAGAAATTAATTAGGCAGAAGAAGCTATAGGAATTTGTCAAAGAGTCGCCAGACGGGAGACGGGAGACGTCGGACCCCGGACGCGGGCCAGCTCCACGCCAGCCAGAACAACCTGCTCGGACTGTGGGACGATTGGTTATTAACACGATCGCTGGTGGATCTCATCCTGCGGATAAGAATTGGCAGGAGATGGAGCGATACACTAACTCTCTGAGACATATGGAGTATGAGTGCTGTTCAAATGTGGAGGATGGAACTCCCGCGAAGCAGCAACGCACGATGAACGACGATATTTTATTCAGGAATAGAGATGCGGATAAGGTGGAGGCTCCTACTATTGACCCAATGGTCATATCAGCGACCATCGGACCGGCATTCGTAAGAAGAATTCTAATCGATTGTGGAAGTTCCGTTAACATCATCTTCAAGAAAGCGTATGACCAAATGAAGTTGGAGACCAAGGATTTGAAACCGTCTAAAGCCTGAATCCATGGCTTTAACGGCGCAGCGACAGACGCGGTAGGATATGTGGAGCTACCAGTTGAACTGGGACAAGGTGAACACAGGAGAGTGCAAATCTTGCCATTCATAGTGCTGGATGTTGATTCCCCATACAACGTATTTCTAGGACGTCTAGCTCTGGCAGAATTCAGGGCAGCTTTGGCCCCGCGGTGTTTGATGTTAAAGTTTCCCACAGACAAAGGAGTAGGAGCAGTGCATGGTGATCAGGCAACCGGTCGTGCATGTTATGTGGCTGAGCTCAGAGAGGCGCAGCGTAGGGAGAAAGGAAAGGTCGTGGACAGCTCTGTCCGCATCCAAAATTCTGATGATTGACAACTAGCGCCCGAGCCCTGGCTCGGGCGACATTCTCGGATCCATAGAGACATAGATCCGAGAGATGATGATGGGGAACCCAGGGAAACAAATGCAGTGCCAGTTGAACTAACTATTGACATCTCAGTTAGCTGCAGCGACCCATCACAAGTTCTTAAAATAGGATCACAGCTAGACCCCGTGGCAGCTGAAAACCTTACTGATTTCCTCCGAGCGAACCTTGACATTTTCGCTTGGACACATTCTGATATGTGCAGGATTTCTCCTGCAATTGCGAGTCATATGTTGAACATAGACCCAAAATATGTCCCCGTGAAACAGAAAAGGAGAGGCATGGATCCAGAGAGGTCCGCAGCTCTCAAAGAGGAGGTGGATAAACTCAAAACCAACGGGTTCGTCCGCGACGTCCTCTACCCAGAATGGGTATCTAACCTGGTGTTAGTAAAGAAAGCAAATGGAAAATGGAGAACATGTATTGATTACTCCGATTTAAAAAAAGCTTTCCCGAAGGATAGTTTCCCGCTACCAAGGATTGACCAACTGGTCGATTCAACAGCCGGACACGAGTTACTATCATTTATGGACGCGTACTCTGGCTACAATCAAATTCCAATGCACATCCCGGACCAAGAGCACACCAGCTTTGTCACGAACGTCGGGTTGTATTGCTACGTAGTAATACCCTTCGGATTGAAGAACGCAGGAGCAACTTATCAACGTCTGGTAAATCGAATGTTCAAAGATCAGATTGGAAAAACGATGGAAGTCTACGTGGATGACATGCTTGTGAAGTCACGACAGTCAAACGACCACATCCGAGACTTAGCAGAGATGTTCGATATACTGAGGCACTTCGGGATGAAGATCAATTCTTTGAAATGTTCATTCGGCATGGCGTCAGGAAAGTTCTCGGGTTTCATTGTGAATGCACGAGGAATTGAAGCTAACCCGGAGAAGATCCAAGCTGTCCGAGATATACAAGTACCCAGAACCATAAAGCAAGTGCAAAGCCTGAATGGAAAAGTGGCTACGCTGAGTCGATTCATATCTAGAGCCACAGACAAGTATATTCCGTTCTTTGATGTTATAAAGAAGGGAAAGAGAAACTTCGAATGGACCACCGACTGCGATGAAGCATTCCGGGCTCTGGTAAGACACCTAGAGAGTCCCCCGGTGCCGTCGAAACCAGTAGACCACGAGATGTTATACGTGTACTTAGCTGTCTCCCAGCATGCCATCAGCATAGCCTTGGTCCGCGAGGAAGACCGAGTTCAAAGGCCAGTTTACTATGTTGGTAAACGCTTGATGGGGGCGGAAAAGAACTATCCAAAGATTGAGAAGCTCGCCTATTGCTTGGTGATTGCATCACGCAAGCTTCGTCCATACTTCCAGGCGCATTCGATCGGTGTCTACACTGACCAACCATTGCGACAGGTGCTCCAACGACCGGAAACTTCTGGAAGGATGCTAAAATGGAATATTGAGTTGAGTTAGTTCGACATTGCCTACCTGCCACGAAGGGCCATACAAGGTCAAGCACTAGCCGACTTCATCGCTGAATTCACTCTGCTAGATGAACCGAGCAGTCACAAGGTCATAACTCCCGCTCAATGGAAGATGTACACCGATGGGGCATCTAACGGCCATCGCTCGGGGGCAGGTATAGTCATCGTAACCCCAGAAGACCGATCAATCTTCTACGCTTTGAAGCTTGAGTTCGTAGCAACAAATAACGAAGCCGAATATGAAGCATTGTATAACGACCCGCCGTTCTGACCGCCTCCAGTCGGTAATTAAACCAACTTGAGACGTTCAAAATGACGGATTGTTATTCAGTTTATAGAGTTTAAACAGAAACAGCCACAGAATCACAGAATAATCATAATATTTTTACATAAATGAATTTTTATACATATATCAGAGTTTGTACAATGCATTATATTTATACAGCGGAATATTTCTTTTAAGTACAAAAATTCTTCGAAAAGCTAAAGTGAAGCAATTTCCCTCTCTCTCTAACTTCGATGCCCGAAAATCTTCAAGCTGTAAAATTACTCGGTCTGACCCGAGTATTACATTCAAAAGAAAATAATACACAGGTCAGTCTAATTCAAACTCAGTTATTAGTGCATAGAGGCAATAATAATCAACAATTAGATGACAGTCAAATATAAATTTACCTATCCGATCCTTAAACAAGAAATCGGATAACGGTAAATATAACACTTAACAGTGTTATACAATAACTCAGTAGATTCAGATTATCAATGAGGATGGATGAAAGGATTCTTAATGAAGATAATTTAGAAAACAATCAAAATCTGCCTAAACGGCATTTAACAACAAAATCATCAAAATCGATTCAAAATATATTGAATTGGCAACATAAAACAATTTTTCATCAAGTAGAAAACATCAATTAAAACATTAGATTGGGTAGGGCTGCAGTACACACACGCGTATACAGCCTCGCCACATTTTTAAAATGTTAACTTCGTGTGGCTGCAGTTCACGCTTGCGTGCACTGCCTCGCCACTACCGTAATGAAATAGAAATCATCACAACAGTAAAAACTAACAGAAATCGAAGCTGCAGAGGTCAAGTCAGTGACTCAACACAGCTGCAATACCAAAACCCATGCAACAAGGCAAGGTCGAAACACAATTGTTTTGCATATACTCAAGTAACTCAAGAACCAAGTTTCCAAACAACTGATTACTGCACATTTCAACAAGTGCAAAATTTTCATAAAAATGAACTGCAGCCCCGTTACTTGGACACAAGGGCAACTGCAACAATAACGCAGCCACCACAAGATCACAATGCAATAAAAACTGTCTCGAAGCAAATTAGTCGAGACTATCAAAATTTAGTAAAATCAGAAGCAATAAATAATCAAATATCGATGCCACAGCCATTGAACAGCAGGCCAAAATCAACACTGCATCACCAAAACATGTAAGCAAGTGAATGCAAGTAAACGACACTGAGGTGCGATGTTTAGCGTACATATGAATTAATTTCATATGTACAACGACACAAAAGACAACTCAGCAATGCGAAGAAATCACCAAAGACCAAGGCACAGCCGAGATTACCAGTGCAATGAAAATAAAGGCAGCAATGTACATGAGAATTGACTCGGTGCACATGTCAAAAACAAAAATCTTTCGAAATTGAACAACACAACTCTTCAACAGCAACATGACTCAATGCATAAGCACTATGCAGAGCTCGAAGCTATAAAGTTAACAGATGGTCTCAAAGTACAATGACACAGTTACAATATAAAATACAAAATGCCACTGCAGTTGCAACAGCAGATCTACACTGCTCAGGGATGAACACGAAGATGGCCAGAGCCGACATACACGGGCCACAAAAATCAAAATTCATAATATTCAAAAAATCAAAGAAGTTATAACTGGAATGCATTAAGTACTGGAGTTACCAGAAATGTCGCATAAACAAAGTCAGGCCGAAGTCACAGGGACAAAAATCAAACAAGTGCAGCCGTGTAACTATCGACATGAACAAGATTCAAACTTGAGTACAAATGGAAATACAAAACAACCTGCACCAAAGAGCAATGGCCAGTACAAATGACAATGCTAATTCGAACAAGTATACTCGTATCCGAGAGTATATGCAGTGATATGTAGTGATCAAGTGTGCATTGTGAATTTGGAGCAGAGACAGACACAAGTGACACAAACATCATACTAAGGTTTGATTTACATCATAAGACAAAACCAAGTTCAGGTTAATTCAAGAAATAACATGCAGTTTGCTGTGATACAAGTCAATACTCAGTAAACAACAAAGACAAATGAGTACACCTATAAACAGAGGCATGGAGAAACAGGGCAAACAAATAACCCAAGTCAAAACGAGTCAACACAGTCTTAAATCAACTCAATACAGAGTTTTCAAGCTTAGCTAGGAAGTGGCCGAAGCTATCAGAAGAATGAGAGTGAGATTTTTATCTCAAAATAGTTTTCACAGAAACCAAGTTTAAGGCCGAAGTTCAGCATCAATCCGGAGTCGAGGTAGTCAAAGCTAAAATCGAACAATGTCAGGGATAGTAGTTCCAAAGGTCAACATAGAGTTCAAAATAACTGTTAAATGCCAAAGTCAAACTAGAGTAATAATGCAAATTCACTTAATTCCAGACCAACGAAATTCAATAAATCATGTCTCACAGAATTTAACACCATAATAGCCAAGCAAACTCAAAGCAAGCCGTAGAAATCACGAATATACCTAAATTGGCAAAGTAGGGAAATCAAAATCAACTGTCACAAAATTGCCAAGGCCGATTTTAAACAAGTCAGTGCCCAATTCAAACCAATTCAACATCCAAAAATCAAGTCAAGGCCGAAACAATGAAACGAAATAAGCAAACGAGGTCAAAGAATTTGAATTAGATGTGAGTATAAATTACTCACCTTGCTTCGAAGCGGTCGCGAAAAAATTGAAGCCGAAACCCTCATTTAGATCGAGCGAATGAAGATGAAGCTGAAGCCCTAATTTTTGAATGACGAAGTGGAGACGAGAGACGCCATTTTTTTTTCTTCGGTTTGATTACTGATGATTTGAAGAGGAATGGGGTTCGAATATAAAAGAGAAGGGGAAGGAGATGTCGGCCATGCTTATGAAAGGAAGGGTGCGTGAGTTATGGCGTGATGAAAGGCGTGTTTGTAGCTGATGAAAGTAAGGCAATGTACTCTCTCTTTTTTTCTTTATTTTATATATTATTATATTTTTTATTTTTATTTTGAATTCAATTTTGTTTTGTATAAATTTTCTTTAGTAAATATAGAAACGTTTTGAAGTTCAACTATCAACATCAATTTATAAATTTACATAAAAATAATTCGTAAATCCAAACTATTTTTTCTATGTCATTAGTTCGAATTTAAAATACAAATTCAATATTCAATTTCAAATCTAAAGTCAAATTTAAATTTTATTCAACTTTAAATAGATTAAATTCTTAAATTTAATCGCCAATTTATTCTGATAATTTGAAATTTAAGTCAAATTATCATTTAAATATTTAAAATAAATTAAATATTTACAAATTAAATTGTTCAAAATTCAGGGTTGTTACAATCTTCCCTCCTTAAAAGAATTTCGTCCCGAAATTATAAGTTAGGAAAAACGATTGCTAAAATCTCACCGATATTTATACCTTACGCAATTTTACCAAGTTTCAAACTCATAAATAAATATAGGATTCATTCCATTTATTTTATCTCAGCAGTTTTGTTCATCGATTTCAATAATCAAGACACAAAAGTCTTTTATCAAATTTTTGACTTACAAAACTCAGATTTTTAAACTTGAAATTCTTCATGCTAGATATTTGCATATTACATCTTTTCCAAAGCTGTGTGCTTTCAAGATATTTTAAAGATTTTCTTCCTTAATTCATTAGGTTAGAATTATGTAATTCTAATTTCAGATTATTGATTTTCTATTTAAAGTTTGAAAATACTTGATAACTCGAAGTTTAACAAGTCCATCGTCGTTCTTACAGACTTTTAGGCATACGCTGGCCAGGCGCAAGTCTAAAAATCTCCAAGTACTAAATATACTTGTTTCAACTCCCAGTGAAAATACTTTTTAAAAATTCTTTTAAAAATGGATATGGAAAGCACGTTCCCCCATGGATCACAGTTTACCCGGCGGTTGCGCCACTATCCCAGTGGAATCGCTTGTAACTGTAGGCATCACGCCCCACGAATTACGCCAGCTTCAATTCACATAATCCCAAACACGATGATCCATCGTGGGGGATCCCAGTCAGTCCCAATGGACATTCCATTAATGGAAATTCTACGTAGCTACGATTTCCAATGGACACTCCACCGAGTTCCAATCACCTTCACAAATAATAAATGGAAGGTACATTTCCATATCCTCAGTTTTTAGAAAACATATGTCATATACATATAGTAGTTCATTTCACATTTCGTACATATCATACCTATGTAAACTTGCATAGGACTTTTCATAATAATGACTTTCCAAACTGATGGTTTTCGAATTATTACATTCACATATATAAATTACGAAAACTCAATTCACCTTCATAACAAATAGAGGATTCCAAAATTTTCCATTTCATTTAAAATTTTCCTATAAATCGATTTGAAAATTTAAGGTTATCTCAAACCTAATTCACATTCATAATCCAATTCATTATCGACTTCACATTCGATTTGGATTTCACGTTACATCGTCAATTCTCAACACATAATTAGTGTCTATCGATATATAACCTCTAAGCTCGTACGTCTCAGAGAAGGGTGTTAAGCTAAAAGAATAAATTCTCCGCCACCAACAGATATATATTTAATAGAGATCAATTGATATGTCATCAATTCACAATGTTAGACATACAATCCAAATCGACTATCCAAAATTCAAAGTTCAACTTATATTGTTTTTGATGTCAAAGTTAAACTCAATTTAACTCAAGATTCAATCTTTTTGGAAAATATTCAAGTTGAACTGATCGTTCAAATTTCCCAAAAATATCTTTACAAGATATATATAATTTTCCAACTTAACCATTTGAAACAAATTTCAAATATTCATTTTTTTCAATTTATCTTTAAAAGATAAAATTTCAAACCTTTCATTTCATATTGGAAAACATTTCCATACTTATTTAATAATAAGTAATTCACAAGTTCATTTATTTTCAACACGGAAAATATTCAATATACTTGAATCAAAATTAAGTATATATTCCATTCTTTAAGGAAAGCGTTCTTTTAAACACATTTATTTAAGTCAAAACGAATGTTGCGTAAAACATCGTTACCACAACTCAAAATCACTAGTATAGGGATTCGAAATTTAAGATAGATATATAAATCCCAATACTATAAACAACATTTCCTTTCGGAAACCATTTACTATAACAACAGTGTTATAGTCCACCATTTCCTTATTTCTCGAAAACGCCTATTTCAACAATGAATGTTGAAATCTATGGTTTCGATACTTAATGCATTTTAAAACATCTTTAAAACCATTAACTTTTTCAATTTCAACTTAATTCATAGTTTGAATTCCTCATACTTTTCATAATATTAGTTTTAAACCAATTTCAAACTTTTCAATATTAAGTTTTTCACTTAATTTAATTTTCCGCACGTTTAAATTCAAATTCATCACTGAATTTATTAAACCTATAATGGATTATCATGTTGACAACTTCAAATTTGAAATTTAAATCTCATTTGAACTTTGCATTTGCTTTCTATTTCAAAAAATAATCAATTAGTTCTTTAGTAAGTTATTCATCAACTTGGTTCCATTAAATTTATGTTTCCACATTAACCTCATTTCATAATATCACTCCCCTAAAACATATCCGTTTTATTCAATAATATATTCACTGTCCAAAATCGTGAATATACTTATTTAAATCAATTCAGTGTTTCTACACTTTTTATGATTAAGCGAAAACCATAAAATATCCACTGTCCAAAATCGTGGATAAAATTCCCAACCAACATTTACTATCACAATATTTAACTTAAAGGATAATTCGCTGTCCAAAATCGTGAATATATCTCCTTTAATAACTTCTATTTTTCATTTATCAAATTCAATTGGTTTTGAATTTACAAACAATCTTTACAAATTCCATTTCTATTTATAAACTTCGATTTATAAATCTTCTTTATTAATTGAATTCAATTTACATAACTCAATTATATACCAAAAGTTCATATTATAAGTTAAGTACTTATAATCCATTTATTTACTAAATCGTTCTTCACAACATTAGAAATCAAATTTTCAAAAGAATTCAGAATCAAATTCCCAAGTTATAGTTTAATTATCCTCTTGGTTATACTAAATTGACATGTCATTTTATTTCCCAATTATTACTTTGGAGATATTCAAAATATTCGATTTGAACCAATTCATTAATTCACTTAACTTTTATTTTATTTTTCATAAATCTCAACAATTCGATAATGGATTTTCGAATGATTGGGCTCAAATCTAAGGAGACCTTATCGAAGAGAAACTATCGCAATCCTAAATTTACAGAGGGGAATTTCCGAAAAAAAATTTAAATTTTCAAAATACCTTTCATTTTTCAAAGAAAACAATTTCATACTTCTTTAAATTTGAAAAACATTTTTCTTTAAAGTGATCCTAGTAACTATTCATATTAAACATCATAAACTGAGCTTTGTGTAAACCAAAGCTCTGATACCACTTTTATAACGACCCGCCGTTCTGACCGCCTCCAGTCAGTAATTAAACCAACTTGAGACGTTCAAAATGACGGATTGTTATTCAGTTTATAGAGTTTAAACAGAAACAGCCACAGAATCACAGAATAATCATAATATTTTACATAAATGAATTTTTATACATATATCAGAGTTTGTACAATGCATTATATTTATACAGCGGAATATTTCTTTTAAGTACAAAAATTCTTCGAAAAGCTAAAGTGAAGCAATTTCCCTCTCTCTCTAACTTCGATGCCCGAAAATCTTCAAGCTGTAAAATTACTCGGTCTGACCCGAGTATTACATTCAAAAGAAAATAATACACAGGTCAGTCTAATTCAAACTCAGTTATTAGTGCATAGAGGCAATAATAATCAACAATTAGATGACAGTCAAATATAAATTTACCTATCCGATCCTTAAACAAGAAATCGGATAACGGTAAATATAACACTTAACAGTGTTATACAATAACTCAGTAGATTCAGATTATCAATGAGGATGGATGAAAGGATTCTTAATGAAGATATTTTAGAAAACAATCAAAATCTGCCTAAACGGCATTTAACAACAAAATCATCAAAATCGATTCAAAATATATTGAATTGGCAACATAAAACAATTTTTCATCAAGTAGAAAACATCAATTAAAACATTAGATTGGGTAGGGCTGCAGTACACACACGCGTATACGGCCTCGCCACATTTTTAAAATGTTAACTTCGTGTGGCTGCAGTTCACGCTTGCGTGCACTGCCTCACCACTACCGTAATGAAATAGAAATCATCACAACAGTAAAAACTAACAGAAATCGAAGCTGCAGAGGTCAAGTCAGTGACTCAACACAGCTGCAATACCAAAACCCATGCAACAAGGCAAGGTCGAAACGCAATTGTTTTGCATATACTCAAGTAACTCAAGAACCAAGTTTCCAAACAACTGATTACTGCACATTTCAACAAGTGCAAAATTTTCATAAAAATGAACTGCAGCCCCGTTACTTGGACACAAGGGCAACTGTAACAATAACGCAGCCACCACAAGATCACAATGCAATAAAAACTGTCTCGAAGCAAATTAGTCGAGACTATCAAAATTCAGTAAAATCAGAAGCAATAAATAATCAAATATCGATGCCACAGCCATTGAACAGCAGGCCAAAATCAACATTGCATCACCAAAACATGTAAGCAAGTGAATGCAAGTAAACGACTCTGAGGTGCGATGTTTAGCGTACATATGAATTAATTTCATATGTACAACGACACAAAAGACAACTCAGCAATGCGAAGAAATCACCAAAGACCAAGGCACAGCCGAGATTACCAGTGCAATGAAAATAAAGGCAGCAATGTACATGAGAATTGACTCGGTGCACATGTCAAAAACAAAAATCTTTCGAAATTGAACAACACAACTCTTCAACAGCAACATGACTCAATGCATAAGCACTATGCAGAGCTCGAAGCTATAAAGTTAACAGATGGTCTCAAAGTACAATGACACGGTTACAATATAAAATACAAAATGCCACTGCAGTTGCAACAGCAGATCTACACTGCTCAGGGATGAACACGAAGATGGCCAGAGCCGACATACACGGGCCACAAAAATCAAAATTCATAATATTCAAAAAATCAAAGAAGTTATAACTGGAATGCATTAAGTACTGGAGTTACCAGAAATGTCGCATAAACAAAGTCAGGCCGAAGTCACAGGGACAAAAATCAAACAAGTGCAGCCGTGTAACTATCGACATGAACAAGATTCAAACTTGAGTACAAATGGAAATACAAAACAACCTGCACCAAAGAGCAATGGCCAGTACAAATGACAATGCTAATTCGAACAAGTATACTCGTATCCGAGAGTATATGCAGTGATATGTAGTGATCAAGTGTGCACTGTGAATTTGGAGCAGAGACAGACACAAGTGACACAAACATCATACTAAGGTTTGATTTACATCATAAGACAAAACCAAGTTCAGGTTAATTCAAGAAATAACATGCAGTTTGCTGTGATACAAGTCAAGACTCAGTAAACAACAAAGAAAAATGAGTACACCTATAAACAGAGGCATGGAGAAACAGGGCAAACAAATAACCCAAGTCAAAACGAGTCAACACAGTCTTAAATCAACTCAATACAGAGTTTTCAAGCTTAGCTAGGCAGTGGCCGAAGCTATCAGAAGAATGAGAGTGAGATTTTTATCTCAAAATAGTTTTCACAGAAACCAAGTTTAAGGCCGAAGTTCAGCATCAATCCGGAGTCGAGGTAGTCAAAGCTAAAATCGAACAATGTCAGGGATAGTAGTTCCAAAGGTCAACATAGAGTTCAAAATAACTGTTAAATGCCAAAGTCAAACTAGAGTAATAATGCAAATTCACTTAATTCCAGACCAACGAAATTCAATAAATCATGTCTCACAGAATTTAACACCATAATAGCCAAGCAAACTCAAAGCAAGCCGTAGAAATCACGAATATACCTAAATTGGCAAAGTAGGGAAATCAAAATCAACTGTCACAAAATTGCCAAGGCCGATTTTAAACAAGTCAGTGCCCAATTCAAACCAATTCAACATCCAAAAATCAAGTCAAGGCCGAAACAATGAAACGAAATAAGCAAACGAGGTCAAAGAATTTGAATTAGATGTGAGTATAAATTACTCACCTTGCTTCGAAGCGGTCGCGAAAAAATTGAAGCCGAAACCCTCATTTAGATCGAGCGAATGAAGTTGAAGCCTTAATTTTTGAATGACGAAGTGGAGACGAGAGACGCCATTTTTTTTTTCTTCGGTTTGATTACTGATGATTTGAAGAGGAATGGGGTTCGAATATAAAAGAGAAGGGGAAGGAGATGTCGGCCATGCTTATGAAAGGAAGGGTGCGTGAGTTATGGCGTGATGAAAGGCATGTTTGTAGCTGATGAAAGTAAGGCAATGTACTCTCTTTTTTTTTCTTTATTTTATATATTATTATATTTTTTATTTTTATTTTGAATTTAATTTTGTTTTGTATAAATTTTCTTTAGTAAATATAGAAACGTTTTGAAGTTCAACTATCAACATCAATTTATAAATTTACATAAAAATAATTCATAAATCCAAACTATTTTTTCTATGTCATTAGTTCGAATTTAAAATACAAATTCAATATTCAATTTCAACTCCAAAGTCAAATTTAAATTTTATTCAACTTTAAATAGATTAAATTCTTAAATTTAATCGCCAATTTATTCTGATAATTTGAAATTTAAGTCAAATTATCATTTAAATATTTAAAATAAATTAAATATTTACAAATTAAATTGTTCAAAATTCAGGGTTGTTACACATTGATTGCTGGCTTGAGACTCGTAATCGAATTAGGAGTAAGGTCAATCGAAATCTTCTGTGACTCACAGCTGGTAGTATATCAGGTGCGGGGAGACTATCAAGCAAAGGGACATAGACTGGCTCCTTACCTTGCTCGGGCTCGAGAACTACTGGCAAGTCTCGAATATTACGACATCTTCCATGTCCCACGCGAATAGAATAGAGAAGTTGATTCGTTAGCGAAATTCGCAAGCACTGGCGATGCACAACAAATGGGATTGTTCCCTGTCGAGACCCTACTTTCCCTAAGCATAGACTTGATGGAGATAGACTTCGTGTTGGAGACCGAACTCGAAAGGGAATCGTGGTTGACCTCGATCGAATAGTACTTGCTACATGGGGATTTGCCTGAGCAAAGGAGCGAAAGATGCCAAGTCCTTCGTAAGGCTTCGCGTTATGTAATACAGGACGGAATAATGTATCGGAGGGGATTCTCGACCCCCTTACTCCGGTGCGTGGCCCATGACGAGATAAAACGGGTACTAAAAGAAGTCCATGAGGGAGAGTGTGGTGATCATACTAGGGGGCAAACATTGGCAAAGAAAATCCTCCGTTATGGATACTTTTGGCCAACTGTGAACCGTGACGCCGCAGACTATGTAAGGAAATGTGACAAATGCCAGATATACGCGAAAATTCCGAGAGCTCCGCTGACGGAACTCACACCAATGGTTAGTCCCTGGCCATTTGCAATGTGGGGGATTGACCTAATCGGTTCTTTACCCATAGCCAAGGGAGGCGCGAAGTACGCAATAGTTGCCGTCGACTACTTTACCAAATGGACAGAAGCAGAGCCTATGGCCACGATCACCACCAAGAAAGTCATTAACTTCGTTGTACGAAATATCATATGTCCTTTTGGCCTTCCCCGGACCATCATAACAGACAATGGAACTCAATTCGAAAGCAAGGAGTTTAAAGAATTTTGTCAGAAGTATGGCATTGAGAAAAGGTTTGCAGCAGTTGCTCACCCAAAAGCAAATGGACAGGTAGAAGCTGTAAACAAAATAATCAAGTCCATATTGAAAAAGCGTTTGGAAAAGGCTAGAGGCAAGTGGGTAGATGAACTCCCGACAGCGCTTTGGGCTTATAGAACTACCCACAAGACCGCGAATGGCCACACTCCCTTCGCATTGGCGTACGGCACGGAAGTTGTCATTCCCGTAGAACTTGAAGTTCCCTCACATCGGGTAACCTACTACGACCCCGCGTTGAATCAGGATCTCTTGTTGGAATCGTTGGACTTCATTGACGAATAACGCGAAGAGGCTGATTTAAGAGCAGCCTCATACAGACATCGGGTCGCCAGATATTATAATGAGAAAGTCCGGCCAAGAGTCTTTGATGTGGGAGATCTCGTTTTGAAGCGAGTGTTTCCAGTCCCATCTCATATAACCCCGCATGGGAAGGCCCATACGTCATCGAACGGAGGTGTAGAGAAGGAACTTTCAAGCTAGCAACCGTCGATGGTGTGACACTCCCCCGAGCATGGAACAGCGAGCACTTGCGGCGTTACTACACTTAGTCCATTTCCTTCCTGCAGTAGTTGAATTTATTTCCAGTACGTTTTCATTTCCAGTTCTTGGCATGTAATAAGACAATCTAGCTTGCTTTCACTAATAAAGTCTTGAAGCCATCTTTTTCATGAATGACTAATGTCTCTGCGTATGATATTCCTGTGACAAGCGACTGAAAATTATGATATTCTGACTGGCGTACGAACGCTCATAAACGATTCAAAATCTCCAAGTCCCCGGAGTGCGGACTGGAGTACTCGAAGTCCCCGGAGTGCGGACTGGAGTACTCGAAGTCCTCGGAGTGCGGACTCGAGTATAAACGATTCAAAATCTCCAAGTCCCCGGAGTGCGGACTGGAGTACTCGAAATCCCCAGAGTGCGGACTCGAGTATAAACGATTCAAAATCTCCAAGTCCCCGGAGTGCGGACTGGAGTACTCGAAGTCCCCGGAGTGCGGACTGGAGTACTCGAAGTTCCCGGAGTGCGGACTCGAGTATAAACGATTAAAAATCTCCAAGTCCCCGGAGCGCGGACTGGAGTACTCGAAGTCCCCAGAGTGCGGACTCGAGTATAAACGATTCAAAATCTCCAAGTCCCCAGAGTGCGGACTGGAGTAATCGAAATCCCCAGAGTGCGGACTCGAGTATAAACGATTCAAAATCTCCAAGTCCCTGGAGTGGAGTGTGGACTCGAGTATAAACGATTCAAAATCTCCAAGTCCCCGGAGTGTGGACTGGAGTACTCGAAGTCCCCAGAGTGCGGACTCGAGTATAAACGATTCAAAATCTCCAAGTCCCCGGAGTGCGGACTGGAGTACTCGAAGTCCCCAGAGTGCGGACTCGAGTATAAACGATTCAAAATCTCCAAGTCCCTGGAGTGCGGACTGGAGTACTCGAAGTCCCCGGAGTGCGGACTCGAGTATAAACGATTCAAAATCTCTAAGTCCCCGGAGTGCAGACTGGAGTACTCGAAGTCCCTAGAGTGCGGACTCGAGTATAAACGATTCAAAATCTCCAAGTCCCAGGAGTGCGGACTGGAGTACTCGAAGTCCCCGGAGTGCGGACTCGAGTATAAACGATTCAAAATCTCCAAGTCCCCGGAGTGCGGACTGGAGTACTCGAAATCCCCAGAGTGCGGACTCGAGTATAAACGATTCAAAATCTCCAAGTCCCCGGAGTGCGTACTGGAGTACTCGAAATCCTCAGAGCGTGGACTCGAGTATAAACGATTCAAAATCTCCAAGTCCTCGGAGTGCGGATTGGAGTACTCGAAGTCCCCGGAGTGCGGACTCGAGTATAAACGATTCAAAATCTCCAAGTCCCCGGAGTGCGGACTGGAGTACCCGAAATCCTCAGAGTGCGGACTCGAGTATAAACGATTAAAAAACTCCAAGTCCCGGAATGCAGACTAGAATTCTCCAAGTCCCCAGAATGCAGACTGAAGTATTCTATGTTCCCGTTATACAGATTGCAAGAATATTCTAAGTGCTTGAAGCACAGGATGAAGATTGAACAACTCCAAAGAATTCCCAAGATATGTAAAGACGAACCAGGAAGTCAACGTTATTCACAACAGTTCAGATTTCAATCACAATCATAGAGGAAACTGAATAACAAGAATCTTTTGAAAAGACAGAAAAGGAAACTAAACTTTATTCAAGAAAAGTTTTCCGCTACAAACGCTCCAGAATTCGGAGTCGACGGTCTATTTACAAAGGCTACAAAAGCAGGAAGAAAAGAAAAATTACATGACTTAAACTGCCTCTCGTTGAACGAGGGTAATAATTACTTCTTATGTCTCTTCGACTTCTTCTCAGACGGCTCTTCCTCAGAGCGTTTATCCTTGGAACTCTTCCTTGCTGGAGGGGTAACGACCGAAGAGGTTAGGGGAACATCCGTAGGCTTAGATCGGCCAGGGAGAATGACCTTCAATGGTTTGTTCAAGGGATCGTCCAAATCCAAAACCCGGGGCTCAGCCTTAACCTTGGTTGTCTCTGCCTTCTCTTTATCGAGCCGCTCTTTCATACTCAGCTTAGATGTATGCTCAGAGGTGCTGGTGATTTCTATCTCAAAACTCTCGGAGGAAGAGACGGACTTGCCCTCATCGAGCGCCCCGATTACTTGAGCATCAGGACCGGGAGCTCCACCTGCGTGAGGAGCCTCACTTGTTTCCTTCTCTGCCTCCTTGGCGACATCGCTCCTCGGAGTAAGTTCAGGATCAGAACGACCTGCATAAAATCATGAAAAGCAAGTATTAGAATACGATAGCTCCTAAGAAAACACTTGGAACATTAAAGCGAGAGAATCGCCTACCAGGTTCCGGCTGGACCTCAGTCGTTAGGGGGGTCTCGCCTTCTGGAATTGGAGATAAAACGTGAACGCCCAGGCCGGGAGCTTCCGGATCATAGCCAATATGCCTTTCGAAAGGATCAAGTATTGAACGACTGGCCGGCTGCGTAGGCACATGAATAGGAGGCTCGACCCCGGATGGACCGGCGGTAACTTCTTTCCCTTAAATTCGAAGGGGAGCCTTTACAATAAATGACTTTGGCCATCGACAAGTCTGTGTGTTCCTTTCCCTTGAGGAACTCTTTTATTAAGGTCCCCTCGTCAATCTCTTCAGTGCCACACTCGACCTTCTTGATCTGAATTAAGGTTTCCCACGCCTCGAACAACGATTCAAGATAGCCGTCGCCCAAAAATGTTAAGTCGCGATGCATGAGCACGCGGGCGTTGAACTCGGTAATAAGCGGGTCGAACGCGGTTTTGATCTCTTCCCTACCTTCCTCCCTGGCCGCCTCAAGGCGAGAGTCGATGTCGGCAGTTGCTATCTTTTTCCCCTCATCGCGGGCCTCATTCTTCAGTGCCTCGACTTTGGAGAGATCATCCTCTAGTTTCTCCTTTAGGAGTCGGGTGGCGACGATCTCATCGCAATAATGTTGTGCCTCAACCTGGGCAGCCACTTTCTCTTTCCTCTCCTTATGGAGTTGCTCCTCGAGTTCCTTAACCCGACGACCGAGTGTGTCCCGCTCCTTCTGAACGGAGTCTTTCTCCAAGGCTAAAGCCCCACACCGTTGAACCGCCTCATCAAGCTCTTTCTTATGAGTCAATTCAAGGCGGGAAACGGCCTCGGTGGTGTCCTTAGCGCTCTGACGGGTGGCCTCAAGCTCGGAATTATAAGTGGCAATTTCTTCATCCTGGGCCTTGATGATATCCCTGTCATGAATAACTTCAAGCTTTAGGCGGTCAATTTCGTTCTGGCGCTCCACAGAGACTTCAGAAAGCTTCTCAGCCAGATGAACGGACGCGTCATGTTGAACATAGACGTCGTTGGTACAGGCAATGGCGTTTTGCTTAACGTCTCTAGGTATAGGGTGAATCGCCGGGAGAAACTTTAGCCCATCAAAACAGATCTTCGGAAATTTGGCCTTGAGTTCGGTCAGTTTCTCCGACACTGTCGAGTTTGTCGCAGGAGCGAGAGGAGACGGCTTTGAAAGTTCGCCCTTTCTATGAGAGTCTCGGGAATGCCGGGTAGAATAGGAGTCGGAGTGTTGGTCCCGGGGAGCATCAGAATGCGACCTCTTATGACCGCGCTTTTCTTTGCTTCGCTCCTGATGAGAAGAGGTTTCCTGGTGGTATTTTGGCTGATAATAAGTTTTCCTCCAGGATGACGAGTCCCGGGAATGATAATCTTTGTCGCCATCACCATCTCTATCTCGACGTCTCTCGGGACCCGAGTCCCGTCTAGACGGATGAAGAGTAGAAGAGCCGCGGAGACGATCAAATCTGTGGGAGCGTCCCATTTCACCTGCACAAAATTCAAATAACAATGAATTAGCAAAAGATAAAGAATCTAGTTGAGGATTTAAGTGCAAGTGTTCGTGTGTATCCTAGTGTTTCCCCCCGACGGACCGGTAGCCTTGCTAACAGGAGTTTTCTCTCCCTGACTTTGGGATGGGATCCCCACATCGCCTCTGGCAGGCGAATGGAACTTGAATGCCTCCGGATCTCCAAAGTCGTAGTTGAGCAGATCATCGGGGATGGAGAGATTCGACAGGCCCTTTAAGGAACTCTCCACGTGCTGTGGAGAAGCCTCTTTCTCTGTCGGGATAAGCGTAACTTTGGAAGTTCTGCCAACCTTCTCCTTCCTTATCTTATACGTCAGCTTTTTCTTCCCCTTCGAAGGGGAAGACGACGTTTTAATATCATGCACCTCGACCAGTGGTCCCGAAGTAGGACCCACGTTCTCACCTTGTGCCTACGGGACTTCATGCTCTTTAACTTCCCCCTCTTCCTGCACATCAGGGATATGACGTGATGAGGATCCAGCTAGTTTTTTCCCTTTACCCGATGGGGGCTTAGGAATCGTGACGCCCTCATGAAGAATAATCCGGCGGCCTCCTGCTAACAATCCGAACCTTGATAATGACTCATTTGAAATGAGTGTTCGGATGTCCCGTTCCTCGGCAGGAAGAGCTCTAATGGCTTCAACGGCCTCAGAATAACCTGGGCCCTCGGGACGGGGGTTGTTACCTGAAAAGACAAACCGAAAGGTCAGAAAAAGCACGGCTCTGATTGAACACAGCTATCGACCTAGGAAAGAGACTTACTTCCTTCAACCCATCTCCTCGCAAAGCCTGGGGGGCAACGCACGTAAAACCATTCCTGTTTGTACTGGGCGAATTTGCTGCTCCACGCCCTGGTAAAGATTTGACACTTTCGATGTGGCTCGAGGAACGTGTAAGAGGGACTATCTGTCCGCTTCTTGATCATGTATATGTATCTGATGTCTCCGGGAGTTGGGGGTCTGGAGAAGACGCTCATGAAGAGCATATATGTGTCATAGATGAAGGCATGGTCGTTTGGATGTAGCTGCGACGGGATGATGTCAATATATTGCAGCACATCCCGAAGAAATAAGTTGAACGGAGGCACGCTACCAACCCAGCACATAAATTTGTTGCAAGCAGTATATCCAACTGGGGGCAGATGTGGGCGATCATGCCTCGACGGAACCAAGACATCGACAAAGGGAATCCCATGAATAGAACATATTCGCTGAAGAGTGGCTTCATTGATTTTCGAAGCCTGCGAATCGATCGGATTATCCAGGAGAATTGATGATTCAAGGGCATCAGGAGACAGGTCATGAACATGGGAAGTCGATGGATTAGAAACATCCGCATCCCTTCATTTGGAAGACGGATCGGGCTTATCTGAGAGAGTGGTAGAGCTAGACCTTTTAGACATCTTCAGTAAATAATTTAGCTAAGCGCACGTGCGAGCTATACTTGAGAAATGATCAACGTTAGAATTAACAACACAAATACCCCCCCCCCCCACGTGGTGTGTGAACTAGTTCAATCAATTGTATACAAGCATTAAAAAGTTGGAAACTGATATAAGACTAAGCTTGAAATCACCGCTTTCAAAGACCGTCATCGCTGACCGTCTCCAAAAGCCTTCCTTGTGGCGATTATTCGAGTTTAGAAAACGCTAGAGGAAGATGTCCGGTCACGTCAAGTAAGATTCAGGCTTATATCTGTTGGGAAGGTTATCAGTCGAAATCAACTTAATATACAAGTGTGCTGGAGTTTCTGTCCTTATTTAATTATGAAATTGGGCAAGGCAATTACATGTTCGGCATTTATGCTCGTTCGGCTTAAGTCATATTTGGCCAACATTGTATGTTCAGCATTAATATCGTTCGGCTTAAGTCATGTTCGGCCAACATTGTATGTTCGGCATTAATATCGTTCGGCTTAAGTCATGTTCGGCCGGTAGAGTATGTTCGGCATTAGTATGTGGTTCGGCTATGCATTGCGGCACTTATGGTTGTTCGGCATTACTATGGTTCGGTACTCATGTTTGTTCGGCCAAGCTCTTGTTCGGCCTGACCATCATTCGAACTAGTCAGCGCCCGGTAGGGTATCGTTCGGCCAAAATTCCATTTGGCCGAAACAAGCATCCTCCACGCTAACACACGCCTTCTCCCAAAACCTTCCACCATCCATACCGAACAACAAGAGTCAGTCGTTCGGCATGTCGTACCAGGCCGAGTCGTTCGGCATCCCAGCCATCTCATCCTCCTCCCATGTTCTTTCTTCCTCCAACCTTGTTCGGCACAGGAGAATTATGCCGAACCCTAGCACATCTCCTAGCAGCCTCATGGAGAGCTCGTCTCCATTCACTCCTCCTTCCACCCTCGTCGTTTAACGCTGAAAACCCTTAGGATATGTAGACCTATGTCCGATTCACCCTATCAATTACGGAACACGAGCATGAAGCTTTTTTTTTTAGGTTGCGGAAAGGATTTAGATAAAAGGATTAATACCTAGTAGACAGTTCGAAGCTTGAGAGGAATTGATCAAGCTTTGGATATCCAATTGGCAGGCTAAAATTGCAAGTTCTTAGAGGATGACGGAAATAATAGTGGAAAAGAGGGGAAGAGGGAAGAAGCCTGGTTTTATAGGAAGGAAGAAGAAGATGAACAGGCCATGTCCGGTGGAACCGGTCAGGGAGACATCGTTCGGCACACGCGGATCATTCGGCTTCGAATGCACCGCTCGGCACACAAGGAATGCTCGTCTTCAGCTGGTTCGTTCGGCATTTTGCCCTATGTTCGGCACAGGAGAGGTATGCAACCCCAACAGTGATGAACGCAGGTCCGAAATAAAGCATGATCAAAGCATATCACGTTCGGTCACGTGATACACTTTGGGGGGCAAGTGTTTCCTAGGGAATTGATCAGGCAACTTAGTACTCAGACTCCCCATCGTCCGGCATAAGATCGTTCGGCAACCAAAGAATGTCCGGCCTCGATGCATCGTTCGGCCAAGGGCAACGCTCGGCATCGGAAGAGCTCTCGGTATTGAATACCATTCGGCCAGAAGGGGACGTTCGACATAAGATCATTCGGAGGCTAAAGGTTGTTCGGCCTCCCGGGTACGTTCGACAAAGGCCATCGTTCGGCGAGCCTAGTTTGGTCAGCATCTAAAGGGTATTCGGCCAAAGTGAACGCTTGGCCTACAGGCTGTACTCGGCGTAGAGTACGTTCGGCATCTCTGGACGTTCGCCCGGCAAACCTACATTCTCACTCGGCCACCAGTGGCGTTCGGCAATCAAGGATGGTTCGGCATTCTCCCACATAACAAAGGGATCGTTCGGTATTCCAGCATTGCTCGGCGAACTCGGATCACTCGGCACTCCAACGTCGTTTGGCATGAAAGCATGACTCGGCGCGGTTACCTTGGTTCGGCATTCTCCCACATAACAAAGGGATCGTTCGGTATTCCAGCATGGCTCGGCGAACTTGGATCACTCGGCACTCCAACGTCGTTCGGCATGAAAGCATGACTCGGCGCGGTTACCTTGGTTCGGCATCGAACAGTTCGGCCTCCCTGGTTCGGCGCACAGAGTTAATACTATTTGGACCGAGTTATTCAGCCGCCTGGCCCACCAGGGAAGTCCAACCCACTTTCGTCTATAAATAGAGAGGCAAGGGCACAGAAAACGGGATCAGATTTTAGAGAACACTGAGGAGAGTTTGCCATTTTCAAGACTCATTCAAGACTTATTTCTTTTGCTTTGCAATTGTATTCAAATACTTAGAAACGGAATGTATCTGTAACCAAGTATCAAGAAAAAAAATAAAGATCAACTTCAAAGTGGACGTAGGCTATTACACCGAACCACTATAAATCCGGTGTTCTTACTTCCTGCACTTTAATTTATGTTCTCTCCTCTGTTTTAATTTGTTTTCTTCATTAGCCTCTCTGCACAATCTTCCTAAGGGTGTTAGTGACCAATTTTGGTGCTAACAATTACAAGTATAAATTATGTATTCTTTACTGAACAAATTAAGGTGACAACTGATAGACTTACCCTGAACTCATTGCCACCCCCACCATGCGACCTAGGCATCTCATACACAGGACCATATCCAGTTTGGCTTCTTACTGGATTTTCTAATGCTCGACACCATATCCCGGTAATTCTTTGCAATTTTGGAGTTCTAGTGGCGCTGGCAAAGAGCAATATCCTCCTCTTGCAGGTCTACCGCATCTTCTATATATGTTGAAAAAAATATAAGTTATATATTTATACTTAGTTAGCAAATTGTAAAGTGATTATATATGATGATATATAATTTTACACTTACCAGGAAGTCGTGCCAGATGCTCTCTCGGACATGCTTAGGATCCTACTCCATTTCGGCCAGCAAGCAGTCATACAGCTCATGTATGCCTGCCTAGATTGTTTAACACTATATTGGAAGGCTTAAGCTCAAAACCCCTGCATTAAATATGATACAGACAAATCATTACTAATATATCATAAAATATATTTATAATGCTGAAGTAAATTTAATACTTATGAGCCATCTGCTTTCGGTAGCAATCTAATTGCCGCACGCGGTGCCTTCTTGGACGGGCGGCTGTCATCACCTCCGCTACGAACGGATCCTCTTTGAGACGAAAAGGGGGAAACTGACTGTGAAGAACTCCGCACCTAAAGAAAGACATCTATAGTACCTATCATATACATATTATTTTATTATGGAAGAACATATCATTCAATTATAAGTAAACATATCAAGTTTTAACATTAATAATCACATATTATAACATACAAAAAAGTGTAACATCAATACTCGTGTAAATTACTTTTCTTCAACATGTATACTATTAGATCAGTCCTCGTCGTTAATTGATTTAGACTCGATCTCGTACTTTATATTGTTTTCCTCTATGGTCTCAAATTCTTCTACTAATACATTTGGTTCATCATTTAGAGGTCCAAAATTGGTTCGATCATTTGTTATTGTAATTTCGCCATTTTCTTCGATATGCGCTTTGTACACTTGTTCATCTGGAATATTCTTTCCATCAAACGTAAATTTTGTCTTCGTTTTAAATATTTCCGACCAATCTGCTTTATCTCTTTTTAGAGGTGGATAAGGGCGTAATAAGCTTATAGGGATTGTTTTGCCAGTATAAACGGATCATACTTATGATAACATGATGTATGCTTTATTTCAATAATATTATATTTTTGTTGCATGTTGATTCCAGAGCCTAGAACATTACTGAACCAACTGCATCTAAGTAAATAAAATTCTTCCGTAGGTCCGGTGAAACAAGTTAAATGCAAAACCTAAGTTAACACGCCATAAAAATCATTTATGTGATCATTTGGGTCATCATTACCTTTCAAATATACACCGGTATTGTTTGTTAATTTTTCTATCCCATATTCTTGGGTGTTGAATTTGTATCCATTGACAAAGAATATTGGATATGTCTTGATTTTTCTTTTTGTTTCCATTGCAAGATCTTTCAACCCTTCACCGACCACACAATTTACCGGATCATATAAATTGTTCGAAAACCAAGTAGCAATTTTTTTGCTGATATCGCCGCTTGGATGTTGTGATTCATAAATACTGCATACATAGATAATATATTGCATTATAATAAATACACACACGTATTATTCAAGTAAATAATTTTAGACGTGTTATTTAATAATACCTAACAAATGGCGCAACTTCTGCACAGTTAAGAAAAATATATGTGTGGGTTACATGATAATCTCCGTCGTCTAACGATACTTTCACATATTTTCTAGCAAGGCGTCCCTGTTGTCTAAAAATAGATAGCACTGATTCAGAAGAATCTTGTTTAATGCCCTCATCATTTTGCGTATGATTTTCGAAAGATAAGTTCACATGGTCATTGAAATAATGAGAGAGAAAGAATGAAGCTATTTCTTCGATATATGATGTGCATATTGAACCTTCAATTCGTACTTTTTGTCACACTTTTTTCTTTAGATGATTTAAGAACCTTTCAAATGGATATTTATATTTATCCAAACTTATCCGACGATCTCTCTGTCAACCATAATTTGCTTAGGATCAAAGGCGCTTAAGTTTTTTTATGTTTTTGTACTATTTTCTATACGTGGCTTTGTTTAGATAGATAGTTTTACTTAGACATCTATTCTCCCCCCCCCCTTTATACATATATATGTATATTAACTTTCTAATATACATATATATGTATCATTCTAACTCCTTTTTTAGTCTTTCTGCAGACGCGGGTTCGAGCAATAGGGTGTTTAGGTTCACCTTGCAGGTTCACACGACTTCTGATTGCAGGGCTTTGGATTGCGAAGAGGACTTAGGCACAGAGTTTTCATCTTTGAGCACCTTCATCTCCATTATGGAGTTCTTACATATAGAGGATCTGCTATTCGGCTTGGCACTTATTCAATTGTAGTAGGGAGCTTCTTTTTTAGCTTGTGACGTCGCCTTGTATTTTTGGTTTTTCTTCAGCTTTTTATGTACTTCAAACACTTTAACAACGGGCGGTTGTCATACGTGTGCTTGATTCTAGGGTGTGATGGGTAGAGACTTTGTCGGACCTCATCTTAGGGGTACCTTATTTTTTTTTGTACCTTGATTCTGTCACCTGCCAGACATGTTGGCAGCTCCTTATTTCTGTGTTATATATATAGCCATATGTGTGCTTTCCTCTATTCTTAGACGATCACACATTTCTCTCAAAAAAAAGGGATGCATCCATCCATATTGCACAAGACCTCGAATACATGCTTCAAATGGAAGATGAATATGTAGATGCTCCATTATACTGAAAAAACCCGGAGTAAATCTTTTCTTTGGTTTATAGAGCGGTATAAGAATTTTTTCCTCATGTTTACGTAGACGATCAACTTTTAATGTAGTTAAGCTAATCTCCTTATAAAAGAAATTAAATTATGTAACAACCGTCCAACTTTTATGGGCAACAGTTCTTTGAAAGCGACGTGTAACAAATGTTCCATCATTACATGACAATCATGACTTTTCATCCCACTCAGTTTATCGTTCTTATAGTCGACACATCTACGCAGATTAGAGGAAATCCCATCAAGAAACCTTAATCATTCCACCCACTTTAACAGAACTTTAACTTGGTTACTATTTAGCTCATAGCATGCTTTGGGTTTTTTTTGTGTCATTTGGCTTCACATGAAACTCAGATTAGTTGCATATTGCCTTTATATCACGTCTTGGTTTCAAATCTCTTTAGTATTTCCTTTAACATTCAGAACTGTGTTAAATACATTATCGAACATATTTTTCCTGTTGTGCATCACGTCGATATTATAATGAATTAGAAGATTTTTTTAATAAGGCAACTCCCAAATATACTTTGTTTGCACCAATTATAAATCGTCGATTTACCTTGAATTTCAATTTATTCACCAGTTTCATGTATCTTTGGATAATCCTTTACAAGGTCATAAATATCTTCGCTTGACTAAATCGTTAGTGGTCGCAAGGTCTCAAGTCTATTGCTTGTAAAGTTTTTTTTATCTTTTCTAAAAGGATGATTTATATGGAGAAAACACTGATAACAGCCAAACCACGAAATTTTCTTCTCATGTGGTGAAGAAAATGCTCGTGTTTCTTCCGTGCAATAAGGACAAACTAGAGACCAAACGTACTCCACTGAGAGAATTGCATATGCAGGAAAATCGCTTACGGTCCACAGCAAAGAAGTGAACACACGAAAATTCTTTTTTTTTGAAATGTCGTATGTTTCAACACCTTCATACCACAATGTTTTGAACTCTTCAATCAACGGTTGTAAATGTACGTCGATTCCTTGTGTCGAACCATCAGGGTCAAGGATAGCAATAGTGAGAAATATATACGGTGTTTTTATACACATCCATGGAGGTAAATTGAAAAGTGTTACTATTATAAGCCAAGATGGATATTTTGAACCGAATTGAGAGAATGGTGAAAATCTATCCGTACATAAACCAAGTCTAACATTACGGCTCTCCCTTTCAAAAGCAGGATATGTTTTATCAAAATGCTTTCTTGCTTCTCCGTCAGCTGAGTGTGTTAACGTACTATGTTCATCTGTTCTTACACAGTGCCATCTCATATAATGCACGGTTATAGAAGATGCATACAACCTTTGAAGCCTAAGAGTGACGGATAAGTAATACATACGCTTGTATAGAACTTCCTTTTTTGTTTTTTTTCCTTTGTTTGTATATTTCCTGATTAGATATTTTACAATTCCTAAAATTGATGTCTTATTTCCAAAACAACATGAAACCATTTAAACATGTACCTATTTTTTGATATGGCAAACCAAAAGCAGACATAACATTTTTCACTTCATAATGATTTTCGCACATTAAATTATCGAATGACTTATGTCGTTTTACGCCTTGTACTATAACTGTAAACCAGGCTTCTGTGAAGTTGTATTGTAATTTTATCATGATGTATTCTACAATTACTGATAATTGAGTGCCGTTTGTACAACCATCTCAAAAGGGTTTCTTAGCAGCATAATAATCATAAAAAAAAAATTGGTCAATACTTGATTTTTCTTCGACATTAACATCGCTACCATCAACTCTACCGTAGGAACGTGCTGCATCTTCAACCATATTTTCTATGAGATTCGTTGAAACAATTTCAGTATCCACCTTCTTCTCCGAATGTACAGAATTAGATGTTATAAGTTCTTCATGACAATCTACACCAAAATAATTTGACACGAAACCATATTGACACAAATGAACTATTATCATATCCCGTATCAAATGCTTCAATAATTTGCACCTACTATATGAATAATGAATTTCTTCATGTTCCCATTATTACATAATAAAGCAAATTCAATAAAGACGATGCCATTTTGAAAATGTTCACTTATTGAGCCTTCAAGTTCTCTTCTTTGTTGGTATATCCAGCTCCGATCGATAAATAACCATTTTTCCTTCTTTAAAATATAAAAACATATTAATCATTTACTTGTCAACATTTTCTTTTTCAATTAAATCATACATTTAAATTTTTATAAATATATAATATTATTCTATTTAATTTTATTTTCAAACGGATTTACGTAAATTATTATATGAATATAATCTACAATTAGTTAATAAACATTATTTTATTGTTTTACTCTACACTATACATTTTACCTTTTACTGTTGTACTGGTAATAAACATTAAGCTTCTTTATTTACTTCATCGTCCAAATATTTTATTATATGATAGACTGTGTAAACGAAGCAAATAATAATAAAATATCTTAAGACTTATCTAACCACTAATCTAACGGATTGCAGACTGCAGGTCAATCTATTATCTGCGTTCATCGCTTACAATCTTGCAACACTATTTTGGAAGAAAAAAACAATTATAGGCTAATGGGGTATGCAATTCATCTAGGAAGAGATGAAATTGAAATTAAGTACTAAATCGCACAAGTGCGTGAGCAACAGAACAAAAGAGGTCACCAATTGAAAACTTATAGCTACTCTGCGAAAGTGGCCTTATGCGTGAACAAAAACAACAGATAACATGAATTAAACTAATGTATTAAAAAAAAAAATTAACAAAGGAGAATGGTCTCAGACATCCAAGGAAGGAATGAACAGCATAAGCTCTCAAGCCGGGCGAGGCGAAAGCTCTTAGGCGGCCACTGCGAATGTTCTGCGAAACGAGCCTTTCTTTCTTTCATCATCGACCATTTTTCATATGTGGAGAAAAATTCAACAAAAATGAACACGAGAATGGTTCGATATGAAAAATAACAGTGAATGAAGTAGGATCAGAACATTGGCTTGATTTCTCCGAGGAGAAAAAGGATCGCGCAGTATAATCAGAGTCGATCATTCGGGGAAAGGAACATCACATCACTAATTTCATTCACTGTATGAGTATTTTCAGGAAAATCAAAAACAAAACATGGAGAAAGAAGGCGAGATAAATAAAAATATAAAAGACATCTTAGGGCGGCTGTGGATGAAAAGAAGACGCAGATTGAAGACGAAGTTAAGGAGCATTTATAAGAAAAACGAAACCCTAGATCTCGCTCAACTGAGATGATTAATGGGCTTGATTTTGCAATATTGACGGTACAGATTCGTCGTATTAACTTCTCAATTTGTTTAAAACACCTAAGCAAAGCTTATTCTACTTCAATTGATTGACCACCCTTCACTCCAGTGTTTTACGCTCCACCTTTCCATTGCAATTTGCAGGAAGGAAGGGGGAAAAAAAAAAAAACTATATACCAAAAGAGACAAGGGTACTCAAATAGCAGCATATTGCTATATTTGACATATTGCAGCACTTAATTAAATGCTATCGGGAGTTGTTTTTTTTTTTTTTTTTAAAGAGACACTAGAGTGGAGTATTCCATATTGCTATCAAGTATTCTGTAAATATTTGTATATAGGTTCCCATAGCAAAACATGCTATGAATCTTATTGTATGGTCTAATATTTCATATAATATATGATAAATCTGTTGGTTCATTTAATTTCAACTACCTTACTGGCAACTTGCAAGTGTAATACCCAAGGGTGCAGTAAGTAGAATATTGAACTAGGAATTAGGAACCTTGTTCTTTTTATTTTTTCAGAGTCTTCTAATTTTGCTTTCAACTTCTTGTAGTATCCCTTGTTAGTAAAATTCATTGTATGTATTTATCTCATCATCATATAGTTCAAACCAGTTTGTCCTAATTAAATTATCTTCTTGTATCTGTTTTGATAGCATTTTGTAATATTCTTCACACACTAGTGTCATCATTCTATCTGTAAGTTGTATTTCTGTTTTGCTTTCTATTAGATAAAAGGTATAGTCTAGATTTTTAAGTGCCTGTTCTTTGTCTAATTTGGGTTCATCTGTTAATTCTAAAAATTTCTTTGAATAATTTTCTTTAAAAATCTTTGCCATGCTATACGGTTGGTTTTCATTTAACTTTGTTTGTTTTAGAATAATTAAAAGTTTTATCATGAAATTTTGCTCAAAATAATTCTGTAGTGATTCTATGTTTTTGATTTTTGGAAAATTATTCATCTTAGTTTTTCCAATCGTTCTTTTCTATGATTTTATAGTCCGGTTCATTTTTTAACGCTATCCATTTTTTCCATTCTATGTAGAAATCTCTACAAAATCTTTCTGTTATTATTATGTTTCCTGGTTCCCTCAGGTAATTAAATTTGTTAAATATTTGGATGAGATCCGTTTCACAGTCATATATATTTATTAGTTCATGCTTATATTTTTTTTTGAAAATACTTAGTATCTGGTGTTTTTGGTCTTCTGTAATGGTTGTGTTATTTTTCATAATATTTATCATGTTTATCATGAATTTATCTTCTAAATATTGTTGTAGTTTTTCCATAAGTTTCGAAAATTACTTCTTGTTATTATTTTTTGTTTTAAAGGTTGGTTGATCTGTTTGAGAAAGTAGACAAAGCTCTTAGAAATACTAGGATACAATTCTGCATGCAATAGTAGAATTCTCTTATTTTTTTCATATTAATTCATCACTCATATTATACTTAGAATGTTTTAAAATAATCTTGTTTTTTAGGGATCTTTACCAGAACTCCATATCTCAAATCATTTTTCCTCACCTTGTCGTCCTAAGCGTCTATTTTTCCCTAACATGGTACTTCATTCGACTAACGGACTTACGTCTGTTGGAAACACTTATTAAGCTTATAGCAACTGGTATAAAATACACAAAGAAAGTTGACTAAATTAAACATAGTGAGTAGAATATAACTAAGAATTTTAAAAAGATAAGAGGACTTACATGGTTGCAGCAGTCTTGTGTCTTTTATTTCCTTAGCTCTGTCTAGATTTTTTAGTTACTCATAAATCTTGGGGAAGAAGAAAAAGGGAAGAGGATAGCCATTAAAGAGAAAGCTTATATTATTTCTTACACTGGGTTATAATGCAGATCTTGATATCTATTACAAACTAGAAGGCTCCTTATATAGATGGAGCAAAGATAAATAAAACGTACAGCTGTCTAGGAGTGGAGGTAAAGATACCTTCCACTAATAATAATAAGTATTACATTTATCTTTATATTTGTTTTATATGAGAAAGGAGCACTAATGTCACATCTTGTCTTTAAAAGTAGATTCTTCTGTAGAAAAGTAGGACACCTTGCAAATCTTTTGTCAAATCAGTTTTCATCTGTGGACATAGTGGTGGAGTCGACGTCTTCCCTATCTTCATTGTTTTTCCTCCTTTGTTTTTCCTTTTTGTAGTTTTTTATTAGAGAAGGCTTAGGATGGAATATATCAAAGTTTCTGTAATTTATTCCTTCGTCTCTCAAGGCTTTTGTGACGAATATTTTTGTCGTAGGGGTTTCAGCATATAGATAAGAACCCTTGTTATCCCATTCATCTTCTTCTACGATTTTAAGGGCCCTGTACCTTTCATATATTTGTTCTTTGATCTTTATATATTCTATTTTTTCTGGATTGTTAATTTCCTTCCATTCTTCATAGTCTGTATCCAGGAATTTTTCTTTGATGTGTATAGTATGTTTCGTGGGTTCAAAGATGTTTTTTCCAAAATGTGGCGGGGTTGACATGAAGTCCATGTATATATCAGTCGCCAAGATATTTGTTAATTGTTCTATTATGCTCCCAAAAGGTTCTGGAAGATCATCTTGGATCCATTCATCAAAATAGATTCGCCTGACAAGTCCATAGTTTGTTAACATATTAGGATCAAATATGATGTCTTCGTGGGTCAAGTATTTGTATTTTGTGAGATTGAGAGTAATTTGTGGAACTGCACAAGATATAGTACAAGAACAGTCGTGGGTTGTTTGTGTACAAGAGGGAAATCTTTTTGTACAAGGAATATTTATGTTTCTCATGACATCCCAATTTATTTGCAATCCTTCAATTTTTGTGTTGTAGGTATGTGAGAAGAATTCGCAGATTTTGTTAAATGTTTGTGGGGAAAGTTCAACAGGGTGTTGTATAAAATGTAATTCTCTTGTCATTTGTTCAGGAAAATTGGGTAAAATGATAGATTTTTGGATTGTATTTGGCTGAGGTGTAATTGGCTGGGGTGTAGTTTGGTAAACATTTTTTGGAGTGCCCAGATTTGTCATTTTTGAAGGATAGGATTTGGCCATAGTGGCAAAAGAAGTTTGTGGTCTGAAATTTGTGGTGGAAGAAGTCTCAGTGATTTCTTCTTTGACATATTTCCCCAGAGAGATTTGTTGTAGACTTTGTATATCTTCAGAAATTATATAATCTTTTCCAAAGACCCTTTGTAATTCTTCTGTGGCAGCTTCAAAAGTATTGAAGCCTTTGTATAATGGTTTCCCATACCTGGGATTTTGTTCAAGGTATTTGATCTTAACAATCATTTGTTCCCATGTGGTATAAATACCAGCATCGGGACCTGTAAACAGGCCATAGTAGAGGTATTTTGTTCTTTTCTCATTTGTAAATATTTGTACCAGAGTGTATAATATACTCAATTTTTGTTTATTGGACTCATGGGGAGTCTTCATGTTCCAGATATTGTCAAGAATCATTTGTTGATCTTCAGTGACTTTCGTCTTTGTCTGAAATTTGTTTGTAGTATATGTCTTCAAATGCTTGGATGGGTTTAGTTCTTCCATTTCTACAAAAATAATATTAGTAATTGACATATATAATTTTTATTCTAATAAACTTGATAATTGGTCAGGTAAAAAATTACTTTTTCCTTTTATGTGTTCCCAATTAATGTTAGTTCCACAATTTGATATTGCATGTTTAAATTTTAACCATCTGTTATTTATGGTTCCCTTTTCTTTTTTATTTTCTGTATATTTTACAATAGATTCGCAATCTGTTCTAATTGTTATCTCTTTCTGAGAAATTATAAATAATTTAAAAGCTTCTAAAACATATATTATGGCTAGTATCTCATAGTCTAAAGATGTCATATATCCTTTTTCTTTGTATGTTCCCGAGGTATATCTACATAGCTTTTCTGTAGATTTATTTCCGTATTTATTATTTTTACTTAGTAAAATTCCTCCCCATCCTAAGGAAGAGCCATCTGTTTCAATTATTAAATATTCTGTTTGTAGTGGTAAACTCAATAGCTTCAAATTTTGGGCTAGTTCTTTTATTTTTTGAATTTGTTTTATATCTTCTATGTTAAGTTCCCTATTCCCTTTGGGGCTTGCTTTGTTATAGAGAGGTCCAGTATATTTTGAAAGGTCTTTTATATATGGCCGTGCATAATTTACAAGTCCTAAAAAAGCTTGTAATTGTTTTAAATTTTCTAATTTATCAGGGAATTCTAATATTTTTCTAGTTATGTGTGGTTGTAATTCTATTGTTCCTTTACCAATTTTAGCTCCCAAAAATTCTATATTATTTTTAAGTAATTCTATCTTTTTCTTTGATATAATCAAACCGTGTGCTTCTATTAGTTTTAATACAGTATATAAGTGTGATATATGTTCTTGTTTAGTTTTAGAAAAAACAAGAATATCATCTATATATACACAAGTGTACTTATTACAATTCTGGAAGACATTATCCATCTTCCTTTGGAATATCCGTGGAGCATTTTTTAAGCCGAATGGCATTACTAACCATTCATAGTGACCTTCACTACATGTAAAGGCAGTCCAGGGTATAGATTCAGGGTGCATTTTGACTTGCCAAAATCCTGATTTTAAATCAAATTTTGAAAACCAATTTGACCCTTGTATTTTGTTTATCAATACATCTTTATTTGGTATACAATATCCATCTTCATGGGTATTGTCATTTAATCTTGTATAATTCATGACCATTCTAGATTGGCCACGTTTTCTTTCAGATTCTTTCTGGACAATGAAAGCTGCTGTCCTATGTCTTGAATCTGATTTTCTAATAATGTTTAGGTCTGTTAGGATTTTTATATGCATTTTGAATTCTTCCATTATCCAAGTATCATATTTTGGAGATCCTGTTTTTATGGTTAAGTCTGGATTGATTATATCTAATTTACATTGTATCGAATTTTTGTCCCAGTATTTCAATTGTTTTTCTCCTATGATTTCTATTTTTTCTAGTTTAGAGATTATCTGGTCTATATCATCCGTTGTTAATAATAATCGACTTATATCTTTTGGATTTATAAGTTGGATATCCTTAATAAATCCTTTTCTTTTATATTCATAGTTTTTAGGAAGGTCTTGGAGAAATTCATTTATTTCTTTTTCTGTAAATGTTAGTAAATTTTCGTTGTTTTTAATTTTACATTGTCCTGGAATAGGGCAATCACATTTGTTGTCGTCTTGAATAGTCCCACCACGCTTCTCAAGCGCATATTCTGACAGAATTGGGGTTAGTGTGGTTTTTTTTGAAATTTGTATATAGTCTTTGTTGAATGCGAAACTCCCATTATCATTTAATAAGAAATCTAATCCAAGGATTAGTTTTATTCCTTCAAGTTTTAATTCTAAAACCCATAATTGTTTGATATTATAGTAAGGAGACCATTCCCCACATGTATTAGTGAAGCTTATGTTTATATTTTTAACAATATTTGTAATAATATTAGTAGTTCCATCAAATTGAATACTCTGTTTTGGTTTGTCTGCCTTTGTTACATATTTGTATGGTATAAGACTAGAACAAATTGTTGAACTAGTAGCACCAGTATCTATAAAGGCTAGTATCTGTATTTCTAATCCTTTTATATTAATTTTTGTTGGAATACGTAATTCTTTTAAGTTTCCTGAATTGCATATTAGTGGAATTTGTATTGGTTTATCAATACTATTTAAATTGTTATTATTTTCATATGATGTTGATTCGTCATGGATAACATTTTTCTTTTTATCTAAATTTATAATTCTTTCTTTTATTTCTTCTATTTCTATTTCAACGTTATTTGTTCTTTCTTCAAGAATTTTAATTCTATCTTCATTTATCTTATTTTTATCTGTGTAAACAGGTTTATTTTCTTTGGGTAAGTCTATATTAAATTTGTTTTTTGCACATATATGGCATATTTCCATTATGCAGTTTATGCATTTAAATCTTTTATCAAAAGCAGGGTACCAAGGACAAAATTCACATTTTGTGGTATCTGTTCCCATTTTATGTTTAAAATTATGTTCACATAAATCCTTATTGACTATATTTAGTAAGTATTCTTGTGGTATATTTTCTTGAAAATCCGTTAATTCATCAATTAACGTATAATTGGATGTTTGTACTTGTTCCTGTTCTTCTAATCCTTCTAAGGATATTATAGAATATATTGTAGAGGTTTCTGAAACGTCAGAAGCGATTTCTATTAAATCTTCTTTTACTGAATCTACAAGGTTAGATTCTTTAGTAAATAAGTTGTGTTTTCTTGGGCATGAAGAAGACAAGTGTCCCTTTTCATTACAAGCAAAACATGTAATTGTGTTTGTATATGTTTTTCTTGGATTATATTTTCTTACATGTCTTTCCTTATTAAGGTATGGTTTTTTGGCATTAGATTTTCTTAAATAGTGTTTTTTAGCATATTTCTTTTTAAATTTAGGTTTTCTATCTATACTATAATTTCTTGATCCGTATTGTTGTGGAGTATATATTTGTCCACAAAACCCATAATTTTTCTGTTTTAATTCTCTTTGGATTTGTATGTAGGTACATTTCTTTTTTAACTCGGTAATTATATGTGTTATTCTTATACCAATATTATCATATCCTTTGGGAATATTATGAGAGTTATTCTCATAGCTCTCTATCCAGGATCTATGTATTTCTTTACCTAAATCACCTGGTAATTTAGAAAACAATCTATTTCCTATTTCAGTGCTATAATAATTTCCAGAAATAGTTGCATAATGCAGAAATTCTTTTAGGAATTTTATTATGTATTTCCAATCTAATAATTGGATTTGTTCTAAATCTCTCATGGCTTCTTGTTGTCTTATCGTTACTCCTGTATTTACGTCTCTTCCTGTAATTATTCTGTGCATTGTATAAGCAAAGTTATATATATTACTTCCTTGTATGACTAGGTTAGTTATTTCTTCAAGGAAGTTTTGTTTGTAGGCTTCCCATATAGCTTTAGCTATATCTCCTAAGTAGTTTTCTGCTATTCTGATCATTTCTTCACCAGAATTTATGTTTGTATGCCTGGCTGCATAATCTCTTGCTATAGCAGCAGTCCATTGCTCCAGATATGTATCCAATAATTGTGGATGACATTCTGTGACATTCAGTATTACTGAATTATTTTTGAAAAAAGATATTTCATTTGGTAATCTTTTTCCTATTGTTCTTAGGTTTTTATTTTCATTTGTGTAAGGATCAACTGGCTGTCTAGGGGGTTGTCCTAAGGTATATGGCATTGTTTCTTAGTTTTTATTTGGATATGAAACTCCTGAGCTTCCACTTTCTTCATGGTCAGCTAAGTCTATGTGTTCTGTGAAGTTTGATATTATATCTTCTAAAATATTTTGCTCTTGTATCTCATTGTTTGCTCCTTGGGATTCTTCCAAGAAGTCATCTAAATTATATGTTTCTCTTATTCTTACATTGTTTTCATCGTCGATGTAAACAAAAGTATTGTTATTTATCTGCAATATGTCAAATATAGCAATATGCTGCTATTTGAGCCTAAAGATTACTAGGCCCAATTAAAATGAGTTATAAAAAATTCAATTACTTAAACTTAGAGGTTAATAACCCTATAAAAAGAATTATTACCTTAGATAAACAAAAACATATATGCTATATAAAAGATTCAACATATACCCACAGGCTACACTCTGAATCAGACCATATGAATACCATAACAGACTTGATTATAGAATTAAGTGAAAACTTAAATCTCTATAATGAAAAACATTACAACCTAATGCAATTAATCTTAGAAGGCATAGTTGAAAAAAATAAATTATTAAAACAAATAACTAATAACCAAGAATATCTAAAAATTAATTTACACAAAATAGACAACATGGAAATAACCTTGAAGAAACTAACTGATAAATTCAAAGTTATAAATTTAAAAGAACAAACAGAAAAAGATAAAAACCAGTTTGGTAAACAAATACAACAAATTGAAGAAACGTTAAAAGAAGTCAAACTTTTAATCTTAAGCTAACGAGCTTTGAAAATAAATATTACCAAGAAGCAACTAAATACGTAGAATCAAACTACAGATTTAGTGATACTACCATAAATGTTGGGTATAACAAGGACGACATCCCAGGAAAAAGCGATAGGATACAAATAACTTTTTTGTTAATCGATCATTAATCTTCTGTCCAAAATCTTAATGACATAATAGAAAATTTAAATTCACCTTCAAATAGATCGTAAATGAGGAAGAGGTCGGGTTAATTTTTGCTCGAGCAAACATTCAACTAGAAGATTTTGTTGAAAAAAATGTTTAGGTACTTTTAATTTTTTAGAATTTTGGGGTGTAGTAGGTTTTAGGGATTATTTTCGTAAATTGCTTCAAATCAAATTGGTCAATTAAGCAAGAGCCAAGGTTGTAAAAATCGTTGGACGAATGCTAGGCTGTAAGCATGAACTAGGGATTAATCATCTACACGAGGATTAATCGGGGATTAATCGAAGCTATGCATTTTGGATAAACTCATGGATTTTGGATAAAATAGTGGTATTTTTTTTAGTATTAATTGATCCATAATGTGATATCATAGATTTAGATGACTTTGGAAGCAACCATGAAGATGGAATTTCTTGAAACAAATATATTAATGCTTATAAGAGATAACAAGCCTAAATTGGTGTATAAATGGTGCTTATAAACCGGGTTGTATGCTAAGATAATGCAGTAAGTCTCATCTAGACGGATTAGCCAAAATTGTAGGCACTAAGACTAGCCTAGCGCCTAGGCGGGAGCCTAGAAGGATTTTTACAACACTGGCAAGGTTCATGCAAATTGTATTGTTTCAACGTTAGCAGGAGGAAGTCGAACAAAAATTTGACGAGGGTTGGGTGAGTGATGAATTTTAGTTAGGTAGAAGCATGTCAAGTTTTATATTTTAGTTAAGAATGACTCCGCCAAACTATGCTTTCTAGTTCGGTAATAAGCTGCCTAAGGGGGTTAATCGAGCGTACCGGACCGGACGTAGGGGTGTTCGTGCCTTGTCTTATAAGAGTTTTAGACGGACATGGACCGGACGAGACTTTGGCTCGGACACTTTTCGTATGAGTCGGGCAATGGATGGACGATGTATGGACAATAGAAAATTCTCCGAACAGCTCGTACAGACAAAATATCGTGCAAAATTTATTTTCCTAAATGAGAAATGGCGAAGAGAAACGGACGAACAAAGACGGACATTTTTCGACTTCGAACGAGCCGGACAACAAATACTCTTATAAAATTAACACCCCTAAAACTGCATATTTTTATTTCAATCTCTAAATTATATTTTAACAACATGTAATCAATATTAAGCTGTTTTGAAGGTATCGTAGAATGACTGTGAGAAAGAATAACTCAAGCTGATAACCGCAATGAATTAGGTGACGATGATACCATTGAGGATCATAATAAAGAAATTGACAATTTAGTATATCAGGATTTAGATTATGCTGATTTAACTGCTCATTTCACAACCGATATTGTATGACTAATTCGTTGAATTTTATATGTATAATTGATTTGTGTTGAAGAATGTTATTAATATACGTTCTAGGTTTTTGAATCTAAGGGAAACGCTATGAGATGGTGCATGGATTGTGGAGTCATTCTCAACTGCATTGTTGTGACAAAAAAACAAGAATGAGGAACTTACATGATAATGGAAACGGATTAAGCTCATTTCTATATGTTTGTTTATATATTTTCGTTTTATGTTTTAATAAAATAAATTACTTATTTCCATATGCTTCATAAAAAACATCAAGCCCATGAATCTGTTCATTGTGAGCCATTTTCTTGCAAGATTGCTTTTTCGAACCAATATCTTTGCTTCTTCTTTTATTTCAGACCTATTGCGATCAGATTTTGTGCTTTGGTCTGATATATTTTCATGTTAATGAACTTCTTTATCTTTTTTGTCAATGTTGCTTTTATTTGATTTCTTTCGGTATATCATTTTTTTGAGTTGGATACTGGAAATCTAGATATGTTTTCTTTCTTTTTGTTTCTTTTTTTACTCTTTTTAAGGATGAAGAAAGAAAAAAATTTGTTTGTTTTATTTTTGGCTTTTCACCTCGTTTTCAAGCTTGATTTGGAAATCTGCAACCACTTTTTGTTGAATGTTTTCTGAGTCCTGGGTTAATTTTTGGCTGCATTGTAAGGACATGGAGTTTCACCACTTTGATTTTATGAATATTTAATTAATTTTAAATATTCAAAAAATAGATTTTATAATTAAAATAAATTCTTTTAAATAATAAATAGTTATGGTGAGTTGGTTTTCAAATTTAGTTTATAGAAATATTTAGTTCGAAAATATGACCGAATTTGTTTTTCGAATTTTTGACTTTTTGTCAAAAGTTGTTGGAAGTGTTGTGAAATAGAGTGTAAATACGTACATATTCATTTATAAAATAATTAGGATATCTTTTAATACATACATACATATGCATATATATATATACATACATACATATACATACATATACATATTTATATATATACATACATATACATATATACATATACTTAAGTTAGTTTATGAGTGGATGTGACCTTTGTATGAAAATAAAAAGAAAATGTTTAAAATAAAAGGATATAATTTGAAACATAAAGTGCAAATGGCACTAAATGTATGTTGGTATGTTGGCAAGGAGAAGGGGACATGTTTTGGGCGTGAGTACCATGGGGTGACAAGGGTGGGTGACATGGCAAGTAAAGAGTGGAGGTTAGGTACTTGAGGCTAAATTAGTAATTTGGTTTTTCATGTTACATAAAACCAATTTTCATAGTTCTTTTCCCATTTTATCATTCCACATTCATTTTCCTAAGCTTCCTCCATAACTTCACATGCACTTTAATGGCTTTTAAGCACTTTTAAAGTTTTAAAAACCTAGTTTATATCTCCTTTGAAACTTCTAAAACCTTGTTTAAAACTACCTTCTTCACTAAAAAAACCCATACACACCCTAGACCACCTTAACCGAGCCACCTACACACTCAAGGTCGAATCCATTTGCTTGCCTAAGCCACCAAAGACTTCACTTTTCTGAGCTAGAGGTGGAGGTCTAGGTCGTATTCAAGTTAGAGTGGAAGTTAGCTTAATTTCATGGAGCTTTGGTGAGAAAAGTTCTAACCCTTAACAAGTTTTTCTAAACTTAAAATATAAGTCTGCCTCATTGAAATATGTGATGTTTGTTTGTATACGTATTGTGTTGACTTGGATGGATGTGTATATGTTGTGATAAAATGACATATAGCTTTGAATATGGAAGTTAATAGTCATGTTAATTTGCAAGTTAGAATCTTGTTCGTATATGTTGGTTATAACATGCTTAAATGTTATGATGTGATTATGTGTGTTATGATGTTGCGTATGATTGTACGCTAAGAAAAGTTAGCACCTTTACTAGTTAAGCGACATGAAATCCCTTTTGTAAAAGCTTTGAATTTTGGTTTTCAAATTTATTATTTTCAAGTTTAAAACTTGTTTAGTTTTTTTCAAAAACATGTCTTTGTGTTTGCAAAGTTGTGAAGTTTCCAAGAGTTAGAGTTTTAAATTTTTTAGAAAACAAAACTTCAAGTTTTGAAAATTACAGATCATATAATAATAGTCACTATAGATGCAGTTCGTAAAAACGAACTCTTTTGCTAATTTAAATGTTTTTACTTAATGATGTTTTTGTAAAGTATTTTCAAAACTTATTTTAAGTATGGATAAGTAATTGTTATATTTAATTAATTAATATTAAGTTAATTAGTACTTAGTCATTAGTAACAAGGTAATTAGTACTTAAGTATTAATCAAGTAATATAATTAAAATTAGTTTATTAATTAACGATTAATTATTAATTAAGGGTTATTTATTTATTTATTTAAGATAAATTTTTAATCAATTATTTATTTATCAAAGGGTTTGATCATTAATTAATTGACAATTAAGTTATGATTTAATTAAGGTTTAATTAAGACTTAATTAAGGTTTAATTATTTTTAAATAAAGAATTTAAATGTTAGTTGACTATAAAATAAAAGTTTTAAACATTAAACTACTTTATTTCAATGACAAGTTTTGTTTTTAAAGCAACACACTTTTAAAGAATGTTTTTTAATCCACTCTATCGATTACCTTTAAGAAATCTCAAATGAATACAACACTCAATGGCATAATATCTAAACTGTAAAGAACCCATTCGACTATTTATATGTTATCAATAACCACTGTTGTGCAGGGGACATCTGTAGAGAGACCCTAAGGGGTTTCTCGCCATTTTTTTTTATGTTGCCATATTAATGTTTGGTTGAAAATAATAATCACATTCTTCGCTATACCACCACTTATTACCTCCTTAACCATTCGTGTGTGTTGAACTTAATCTTATATTTTCACAGATTAGATGTTTGAACTTAATTAATCATTTTAATTAATATTTGAATCAAATAAATCATTTTGTAGGTTTAAATTGGTTAACCATTTTAATTAATGCTATTTGAACTTACTTAATCATTTTCAATAAATGATTTTTTAAGTTAATCAGATGATTAAATTAAAAAGTGTTTAAAAGTTAATTAACTAGTTGAATAGAGTTTTAATGTAAATCAGCTATTTTAGTAAAAGTAATTTAAGGTTAGGAAAGGTGTTTTAAAGTTAATTAATTAATTTAACAAGGGTATTTAAGTTAATTAATTGATTTAATATCTTCCGGGATAATAAATGTTGGAGAAATTAATAAATAATAGTTTATAGTTGAGAAGATCTTTTAAGAAGAATTGTTTAAAGATAAAGCCAGGTGTTCATTGTTTTGGGTTTATAGTAAACAATGTTTTAATGACATCTATTTTTGACCTCTTACTTTAACACATTTAGAAATATAATTTTCCTTTCTAAAAAGAATATTTCAAAGAGCATTTTTAAATGTGTTTTACAAATATTTGAAATGTGAAAATCGAGCTCAAGCGTGAATCAAATGTATTAAAAGTTTGATTCATTTATTCATGGTATGGGTATGCGATTTAATTCCCATACGCAAACCACTTTGTTATTCATGATAGTTGATGCACCGATAATCGATTTCAATTCTTCTATCTTATTTGTATTTCATCACACTATGACGAGGGTTTCTCTTTTGAGCTTTGATATCCTTTGTCGGAAATGAGTGAAACCAAAAAGCGGGGAAGGGGGTGCACCCTCCTAGCATTGTTGTGCTTCATCACTCTAAAACAATTTGTCACTCAATTTGAGCATTGGTGTCCAACATCATGGAAACTAAAACCAAAGAGCGAGTGAGAGCCAAGCCATGTGGGTCGCACCCATTTGGGTATATTCATGTTTATATTGTGGTGTCGATAGCATGCATGTTGATTTGAGTATATTCTGATGCCTATTGATTTAACGTGGTCCAATTTAGTTTCTGAGAGTGTTGTGTGTTTGGCATAGATTCTCAAGTATCTTTTATCTAGAGGTATAATTTCGACGTAAAGGGAGCACCCTCTTAGTTATGCTAGATAAATTCATTTTCCTTGCAGTATCTCGAACCTTGGAATTAATCTTTTCATTTCTTATGTTTTGTCGATCCATGATGATCTGTTGCTCATTTGAGCATTGTTGTCCTTTGTGGGAAATGACTAAAACCGAAGAGCAAGTAAGGGCCAAGTTATGTGAGATTATTCCCATTAGGGTATCTTCACGTCTACTCTAGATTGGATTTGGTTGTAAGCTTCGAAGATGTGAAATACGCCGATTCTCAACAATAGTTGGTAGGGTCCGGCTTGGAGGTTTCCGAGAGCCATCGAAGTTCTCAAGTATATTTCTAGAGGTATACTTTCGGTAAGGGGGGTGCACCCTCCTAGTCATTAGTTTAAAAATTCCTTTCCTTGTTGTTGATTCAAAATTTTGAATTGTTTTCTTAATCGCACCAAGGATCAACCATCATTCGTCTCTATTTTTAATTATTTGTGCCTATTTGTAATGTTTGGATTTTGCTCTTGTCTATGCTCATTTATTCTTGTTTGAATTTTTGTTTTGATTTGTTTCCTACTTCTTCATCCATGAATGTTGTTTATGTGATGTAAAAACTCATTCCGCGTTTAATAGCATGGTCTCATAGAATTATTATATGTTCACCACATTACTTGAGTTTTCTTACGCTGGTTTTTCAAACTGACTGGATTTCATTTTATTATAATGGTCGGGTTAGGCCAAGTATTTTCTCTGGTTGGCTTCAGTGATATTAATTTCTTAGAGAAGAGCTGGATGTTCATCTTCCGTAGTATTTTAATTCCGTTGTATTATTTTATACACCTATCAACAATTGTAAGGCTAGGATTTTATAACTATCCAGCTGATAAGGTTTATTTTTAACTATGGTGTACTTTGTATTTTTTATTGACAGTTTATATTGTCTTCGTTATATTACATGTTGTCGATTCCGTTGTGCGGTTCTGTTCTCCCTATTCTTTTCTTTTCCTTTACCCCAACAATCTGCCTTTTTAGCGATTAGATGCTCGGCATTAGGTGCCGTAGATGTATTCGATGTCGACTTTTGATGGTTGAAAAGGCGGGTCATTGCATTTTGGTATCAGAGCTGAAGGTTAAGTGAGAACCTTGGCTTTGGTAGGGTGTGGCTCACTACAGATAGGGTTAGCAATACCCTAGAGTGCGTAACCTTTTAGAGGTAGGGTAAGTGACACCCTAGAATGAGTTTGAGAGTATTATATGTGTGTGTGTGTGTGTGTATGAGTGCGTGTTTGCTATTGTTATAAAAACATATTATGTTAATTGTTCTGTTGAGTTATTTATGAATTTTGGTCGAGAGACGTCATGCTGTCGATAGGGATTTCTAAACACTTGAATAAAACAAATAGACATGATATTGATTTCTAAAAATTGGTAAATGAAATATTCACCTCTATTTTTTTATATATAAAGGTATAATTTTCAAAAATTTATACAGTTATAGAGCGTGTTTGTTTGTTTGAAAGTGATAGTATTTATTTATTATCAATATAGTTCGATCAACCATGCTTGATTAATTTAGGAGCATCGATTGCCATTTATTAATTGCTAATTATTTGTATTCAGTTTATTTATAAGCATTTATTGTTTGAATTTATAAACAAACCCTGGTGAATTAGTTTTCACAATATGGCTATAACATGTTCGATTATAACGTTGGGTTAAAAGTAAACTTTTCGTAAAAGTTATTTAACATAATCTAACTAATAGAACAAGACATTTAGAGAATAAATATTTGGGAAAATTTTACTAAAGTATGGTAGAGTTATTATAATGTAAACTAATTTTTATATAAAGGTAATTTTATATAAATTTGGTTCAATAAAATGGGTTTTAAAAAAGGATTTTTGAATTTAAATCTCAGAGTTATTTGAAATAATTTCAAAAGGATTTTGAGAAAACTAAAAGTAGAATATCACTCTGAAGCATTTCTAAAAATAAATATACTCGAAGGTAGATTGTAAGTGGAATGCATTTTGCTTGGGGTGATTCGAGGAAAACATTTCGATTAGTTTTATGGTAATTTGGATAATCTTCTAAGTGACGATCGGATGTTTCTTAGGCAAACATTGTGGAGTACTTAGTAAATTATTCTCTTTATCATTATACGATCGAAATGAGTTCAAATCTAAACGGACCCAAAGTGAGTTTTAGTAAATAAATTTTTTGAATTTATTTCATAAAGAAATGTAAGTAGTATATTTTCAAAAATGGGTTTTTGAAACAAAATCTGGTATTTAATTCTTAAGTTCCCTTACACGGAATCGATTTCAAAGTAAAATGTATTTTTGGTAAGTCGATTTGATAAATGAAATGTAAACTCTTGGACAGTAAAGAGATGTTTTAACTCAAATTCTATAATGGGTTAAATTAGACAAGGAGATTTTAATAGACAGCTTTATTAAAAACATAGCTTTTGGTTAAAACATTTCAGTGGTGAAAGCTATTTTATTTTTTGGGTCAACCATACTTTCATTCTAACACCCTAAGTTAAAGAAGTCGATAGGTTGATTCAAATTTGAAGACCTATATTTTGCTTGGGCCTCCATCTAAATTTTTAAAAGTAAAATAAATCTGTGTTTTGTATATATTCTTAAGATCTAGAAAGGTATTATACAAGTAAATAAAGCAGTGTAAATTTTTATTTGGTATTTTATAAGGAAATGGATTTATAAAATATTATAAAACTTATATGAGAATTTATTAAATGATTCATAAACAATTTTAGTGTTGAGTGAAATACTAAATAGAAAATATAAATGATTTAGAAAGATTAGGGTAGTTAAGGAACCGATAAATTTAGAGCGTGGCTTTTAATTTTATCCGAGGAAGCTTAGATACTCTTCTAAGCATTAACCAAAGGTTGTGATAAGCAAAATGATACGCTTAGGAAATTATGTATATTCTTGGAAAACCAAGAAAGTTTTGAATTTGAGCTTAGATTTGATTGTTGGTCATTTGATATTTAAATAACGTTAAGTGTAGTTTATTCTTTTATGGAATTTGATTGGTTGGTTGTATGATTTTCTATATTATAGTTTATAAAGTTTGAATTTATAAACCAATGTTTTTGAATTGTTGTTTATTAGGATATAAACCCATGTACTTTTGGAAAAGTAATTTTGAGAAAGAATTATTGAAAGAAATAATAAAGACATTATTTACATTTTTTTTGATAAAATGTTATTATTTTAGAACATTTAAAAAGAATATTTTGAAATGGTTTTTCAAAAGTTTTGTTATGACTAAATTTAGGCAATTAGGGGTTTTCCAATTTGGGAGACTTGCCAAGTATATTTCTTTACTCTAGTTGTTGTTTTAGAAGGAACCAAAATACCACCGGATGCTCTATGTTGTTTTGATTCTAGAGTATATCATGCTTCGGTAAAGAGAGCCCCTTCCTATCATTATTGATTTTGGTTTTGATATATTTCTCTCTGACGAAATTTTGAAATTTTTTTGAATATAAAACCCGAGCATTTAGTTCTAATTTTTTCTTTGAAGATATTCACCATGTGGCATTTATCATGGAATATTCTCTGTATTTTGTTTTATATACATATTATATTACATTTGGTTGCATGTATATTTATTTTATACTAGTTATTGCATGAAGAGTTACATATGAATAGCATTAAATATTTTTAGGATAGTTTGCTTTCAGGTGAGGTTTGCGGTAAAATTTCGGGGACGAAATTCTTTTAAGGGGGATGGGAGAGTGTAGCGACCCGAAATTTCACCATTTTGATTTGCAAATATTTAATTAATTTTAAATGTTCAAATAATAGATTTTACAATTAAAATAAGACTCTTTTAAATAGTAAATAGTGATGGTGAATCTGTTTTCAAATTTAGTTTACAAAAATATTTAGTACGAAGAAAAATCGAAAGTGTGACCGGAATTTGTTTTCCGAATCTTCGAATTTTCCTCAAAAGTTGTCGGAAACATTGTGAACTCTAGTATAAATATGTACACACTGATTTATAAAACAATTGTCATTTGTTTTAATACATATATATACTTAATTTAGTATATGAGTGGATGTGACCTTTGTATGAAAATATAAAGAAAACGTTTAAAATAAAAAGATGCCATTTGAAACATAAAGTACAAATAACACCAAATGCATGTTGGTATGTTAGCATGGAGCAGGGGACATGTTTTGGGTGTGAGTACCATGGCGAGATAAGGGTAGGTGATGTGGCAAGTGAAGAGTGGAGGTTAGGTACTTGAGACTAAATTAGTAATTTGGTTTTTCATGTTATGTAAAACCAATTTTAATGTTTCTTTTTCCCATTTAATCATTCCATATTCATTTTTCTAACCTTCTTCCGTTACTTCATATGCTCTTTAATGGTTTTCAAGCACTTTTAAAGATTTAAAAACGTAGTTTATATCCCTTTCAAAACTTCTAAATCCTTGTTTAAAACTACCTCCTTCACTTCCTAACCTTTCTCCATAACTTCACATGCTCTTTAATAGCTTCCAAGCACTTTTAAATAAAAACAGAGTTTATATCACTTTCAAAACTTTTATATTCTTCTTAAAACCACCTCCTTCACAAATATACCTATACACACCTTAGACCACCTTGGCCGAGCCACCTGCATGCCCAAGGCTGAATCATTTTGCTTGCGTAAGCCACCAAAGACTTCACTTTTCCAAGCTAGAGGTGAAGGTCTAGGTCGAATTCAAGTTTGAGTGGAAGTTAGCCTAGTTTCGTGGAGCTCTGGTGAGAAAAGTTCTAACCCTTAACTAAGTTTTCTAAACTTAAAATATATGTTTGCCTTGTTGTAATATATGATGTTTGTTTGAATATATATTGTGTTGACTTAGATGGATGTGTATGTGTTGTGATAAAACGACATATAGCTTTGAATATGGAAGTTAATAGTCATGTTAGTTTGCAAGTTATAACCTTGTTTGCATATTTTGGTTATAACATGCTTAAATGTTAAGATGTGGTTACGTGTGTTATGATGTTGAATGTATGATTGTATGCAAAGAAAGTTAGCACCTTTACAAGTTAAGCGACATGACATCCCTTTTGTAAAAGCTTTGAACTTTGGTTTTAAAATTTAAAAATATTTTCAAGTTTAAAACTTGTTTTTTTTTCAAAAACATGTCTTTATGTTTTCAGATTGAAGTTTCCAAGAGTTAAAGTTTTAAATTCTTGGAAAACAAAACTTCAAGATTTAAAATTATGGATCATATAGCGATAGTTGCTATAGATGTGGTTCGTAAAAACGAACTCCTTTTCTTATTCAAATGTTTTTACTTAATACCATTTTAAAGAGTCTTTTCAAAACTTATTTTAAGTATGGATAAGTAATTATTATTATTAAATAATTAATTATTTATTTAATGATTAATTAATCAATTAATTAAGTAATTCAATTAGTATTCAATAATCAGTTAACAAGGTAATTAGGACTTCTGTATTAATCAAGTAAGTTAATTAATTAAAGATTAATTAATAATTAAGGGTTAATTATTATTTATTTAGTTAAGATAATTTTTAATTGATTATTTATTTATCAAAGGGTCTAATTAAGATTTAGTAATGGTTTAATTAAGACTTGATTAAGGTTTAATTATCTTTGGATGAAGAGTTTAAATGTTATTTAATTATCAAATAAAAGTTTTAAAGTTTAAAATACTTTATTTCGAAAGGCGGGTTTTGTTTTTAAAGCATCACTCTTTTAAAGAATGTTTTTAAATTCAAGGGATTTTTTTGTCAATTACCTTTAAGTAACATCAGACAGAACCCAATGACATATTATCTAAATTGTAGAGAACCCATCAGACTATTTATATATTATCTGTAACCATTGTTTTGCATGGGACATTTGTAGAGAGACCCTAAGGGGTGTCTCGCCATTAATTATTGATTTATATCCTTATGTTGCTATATTAATGTTTGTTGAAAATAATTATGACATTCTATTTGAATTATTTAAGTGTTGTTATAGCAATTTTTCGCTATACCGTCACCTATTACCTCCTTAACCCATAGTGTGTGTTGAACTTGAACTTCTATTTTCAAAAAATAAATATTTGAAATTAATTAATCATTTTAGTTAATATTTATATCAAATAAATCATTTTGATTAATGAGGTTTAAATTAATTAATCATTTTAATTGATGATACTTAAATTTACATTATCATTTTTAATTAATGATCTTTAAACATAATTAGTAGATTAAATTAAAAAGTGTTTAAAAGTTAATTAACCGGTTTAATAAGAGTTTTAATGTAAATCAACTAGTTTAATAAAAGCAATTTAAGGTTAATTACCTAATTTTAGAGGTGTTTTAAGGTTAATTGAATAATTTAACAAGGGTATTTAAGTTAGTTAATTGATTTAATACCTTCTAGGATAATAGATGTTGGCGAAATTTATAAATAACAGTTTATAATTGAGAAGATCTTTTAAGAAGAATTGTTTAAAGATAAAGCTAAGTGTAAATTGTTTTGGAGTTATAGTAAACAATGTTTTAATGACATCTATTTTTGACCCCTTGTTTAAATATACCAAAAAATATAATTTGCCTTTAAAAAAATATATTTCAATGAGCATTTTAAAATTTATTTTATAAATATTTGAAATGTGAAAATCGAGCTCAAGCGTGAATCAAATTTTTTAAGAGTTTGATTCATTTATTCATGGTAAGGATATATGATTTAATTCCCATACACAAATCAATTTGTTTTTCTCGATAGTTGATTTATTGACTATCGATTCGATTCTACTATCTTCTTTGTATTTCCCTCTAAGATGAGGTATTGCTCTTTTGAGCTTTGGTACCCTTTGTCGCAAATGACTAAAATCAAAGAGCGGGAAAGGGGTGTGCATCTTCATAGTCATTGTTGTGCTTTGTCACTCTATGACGATTTGTCGCTCATTTTGAGCATTGGCATCAACCATGAAAACTAAAACCAAGGAGAAAGTGGAGCCAAGCCATATGGACCACACACATTAAGGCATATTCACATTTATCTATTGTTGTCGATAGCATGCATGCATTGATGTGACTATATTCGGATGCTTGTGGATTTAACGGGGTCTAGCTTGAAATTTTCCGAGAGTGCTGCTTGTTTGGCATGGGCTCTCGAGTATATTTTATTTAAAGGTATACTTTCGGTGTTGGGGTGCACCCTCCTAGTTATGTTGGATAAATTCATTTTCCATGTACCTATCTTGAACTTTGGAGTTAATCTTTTCATCTTTTGTGTTTTGTCAATCCAAGACGATTTGTTATTCATTTGAGCGTTGTTATCCTTTGTCCAAAAAAACTAAAACCAAAGGGCGAGAGAGGGCCAATTTATGTAGGATATCCATTAGGGTATCTTCACATCTACTCTAGATCAGATTCGGTTAGACACTTCAAAGATGTGAAATACGTGGATTCTTGGTTACTGTTTTTGAGGTCCAGCTTGGAAGTTTTCGAATGCCATCGGAGTTCTCAAGTTTATTTCTAGAGGTATGCTTTTGATAAGAGGGTGCACCTTCCTAATCATTTGTTAGAAAATTCTTTTCCTTATTATTGATTCAAAATCTTTGAATTGTTTTCTTAATTGCACCGAGAAGCAACTGTGGTTTTACTCGATGTTTAGTTATTTGTGTCCATTCTTTAAGTTTAGATTTAGCTCTTGCTTATGCTCGTTTATTCATGTTTAGATTGTTCTAATTTGTTTCTCATATCTTCATCCATGAATGTTTGTGATGACCCGGAATTTTAGGGCATTTGAAATTGGAATATTTAATTAATTTTAAATATTTGCAAGATAGTTTAACTTGGATTTCAAATATCAGTTTGAATTTGGCGATTGAATTTATTAAATTGAATAATTTGAAGGCTTGTAAAATTTATATTAATAATACTGAGGATAATAAAAGTCTCAAATTAAAATTTGAAGTGTTTTATTAAGTTTTGGAATTTTATTGTTAAAATCGAATTTAAAAATAGCCTACTGAGGCACAGTCTCGGATTTCAACGAAACCAGTTTCATTGGATTCGTAATATTTTATTATTATCGGATTTCAAATTTCGTATTGATCGGAGTTAGTGTGTGAGCGTACGACATATAAACGCGTTGAAGTCTATATTGAAAATTGAAGATATTTTGGTTTATATTCTATATATATATATATATATATATATATATATATATATATATATATGTAAAATCAAAATCTAATCAGGCCAAAACGTCATCCCACATTCTTTCAAATCGTGGTTACCCTTTTGTCCATTCAAACACGACGTTGCCCTCTTTAAATCATGTCTCCTTTTTCCCTATCAATTTCAGATATTCTGAACTCTCGAGACCCCTCCTCACTCATAAAATCGCATACGTTTCTTTTCACCCCTCTTCAATAAATCATGATTCAATTGAAGGCCGAGCAAAATCAATTAATGGCCGAATAAATAAAACTTTCGTTCTTCATTTTCGAACGACAACTTTTCAAAAAAAATGGAAGCCGCTCAAATTTGCTGTTAAAGTATAGAGACGGAGTAGTATCGTGACGAATCGCGAGTGCTGGGAGGGGGAATTCGTATCTCGACGCATCGCGAAACGCACTCGCAAGGCTAGGGTTCATTTCGGGTTTGAGCAGGGAACCATTCTTGCCGTCGTGTCCGGCTTTGGATTCGAATCGTGAGTTGGCTAAAGATTCGACAGTCTTCAATCAAGATGGTAAAGCCGAGGTTAGATATTGGTGGTTCGTTCATCATATGGCAAGCGATTGGAAGCGTGTTGGCGCTAAAGGAAGGCGCGACACCTGGTGGAGGTATGACAGTTGTCGTGATTCGAGGGAGTCGCGTGGGTGGTCATCTCGAGCCTGAGCTGATTCTCGTGTGTGCTGGAGCTTTAGTAGAGGAAGGAACAAACAGCTCTGTTAGTGAGGTCGAAAATCGAGAAACCAAGGCAATATTGGATTGGGTTGCAAACAGAAAGCAAAGGTGAGTTAATCTCACTCAGCTTAATTTAAGTTTAAATTTAAATAGTCAAATTTAAACAATTGTTTGATTGATTTGATTTGGTGTGTTATATATAGTAGTATATACTATATCTTGGAATGTTTGATTTCCCGCATTAAATGGCGGATGATTTTAGATTTAAAACCCGTATACCATGATATTCCACCTTGAAGTGGAATTGGTATTTTATGTTGTGCTAATATCTATGGATGCAGGGAAAGTAGGTTGGAGGGATCCAACTGGATTCCTCAACATTTATTTAAATTATTTAATATTCTCTGTTATGATTAATTGATATTCTGTGATGAATTATAGTGGAATATTAAATGCTATAGTTGCTTGAATATATTTCGGTTCACTGATATCAAAATATATAGAAGTGAATTTTTGGAAATAAAAGGAAGCGAATTTAAAGGTGAAGTAGTTATAAAGAATGTAAATAAATTAAATGAATTGGATAAGAATATTAGTGGTTTCAAAATGCTAATTAATAAATTCTGTATATGGAAAGGAATTTTTGAATAAACAGAAAGTTAATAAATTTTAAACTTCAGTGTCATTATTTTAAGAACAAGCATTTATTTTAAATTTAATATTTAAATTATTGAAAAGAATAAGGAAGAAACTGGGAAAATCTAAAATTTGTATATTTCAGTTAAAAGATTTAAAACCAAACGGAAAATAATAATAATAAAAATAAAATCCATAATTAACGAATTTTGAAATGAACCGAGTAAATAAATAAATTTATTTCAAAGGGAGTAAATTGGAAATCAATTTGGGAAATTGATTTAAGTGATTGAAGTTGGAAATTCTCTCTGGACAACCAAGTGCGTTTTCAATATAAATTAAAGGTTCTAAAGTTGTTTTTTTATAAAGCAGGTTTTGGAAAATATATTATTTCTAAATATTTAAATTCTAAAGTAAGTATTTTCTTTTAATCTATTATAGTAGTAATTATTTAAATGTAACTTAGTATTTGTTTTAAAGAGAAAATCTAGTTTTATATTTTATAAAAGTAACCTCATTTTTAAAGTATATATATGTTAAATAAAATATTGAAGTAGTTTTTAATTTAAATGTTTTAAAGTATATTTTATAATAAAGAGTTTTTAAATTTTTTTAAAATCTAAAGTTTGTGCTTGGTGATTTCAGTGGAAATAGAAACTATTTGGGAAATTTATTCTGAGAAAGGAAGACATTTGAAACTGTTTTCAAAAAGGGTTGGAAAGTAGAAATATATCTTGTGAAGATATTTTGTGGTTAATAAATAATTTGTGAAATTATTTATTGTTTGATGGATGTTTGTGAATGTTAATTGATACTTAAATAACCGACTATCAATATTGGACAAATGCGTTGATCGTTTCGAAGAGACCAGGATCGAGATTTATTTCTCGAAAACCACTTCGATCCGGTTTGTACGTTTTCATGGGAAAACGAGTTTGGATGCGAAGATGGAGCAGTGAAGTGCAAGGGCTAGTCGCTACTAATCCTGAGGATATTTCCAAAATGGATGTAGTAGGAATAATGCCTTCAGTTCCGTTCGAACCCGGGACGGACTTGTATGGATGAATGCTATCAGAACATCGTCAGGTGGACGATGAGCATTCTAAGGGATACGTTCTAGGTAACGTTTAGCCTCAAGCCTCATCAACCAGGAATGACTGAAAATCAGGGGTTATGCAGCAAGGCTAGTTGGGTAGCACCCAAGCAGGGTGAGGTCATCCCTGTCGAGATGTCTCTTTTTATTTCGGCTTAGTGGGCGGTTGCTGATACCAACCGCGGGGTGATCTCACTCGGGATTATCCAGTAAGGGGTAGTCCCGGTCTTATGATGCAGGGGAGCGGGCGTACTCCTCGGTACTGTGATCTAGGCCATGTACTGTGACAGGTGGTACCCCAGTGCCTAGTCATTAGTTGGAAATCCATTCTCCCTGCGAGCCTTGTACGATTTTTGTTTGTATTACCCACTTTGTGGCTAGTAGCTGGAATTTAATCATGTAACAATTTCGGCTATGTTGTAAGTATTTGTATATAGACCCTATTATAATATTAGAGGATTTCTATAAAAATTGTTTTAGCTATCGTAAGGTAAAAACCTGACATATTTATTTGTGGCGTGGTCTTACGAGATGCTTTTGTTTTTCAAAGGATTTTTGAAACTTTAATAATCAATTGAGTGTGGTTTTCTCACGCTGGTTTTCCAGACTGACTCGGGTGTTATTTAACTGTAATGCTCGGGTCAGACCGAGTATTATAGGATACAGGATATGATGCTGTGGAGCTCAGGAGATGAGCTGGATGACGAAACGTACTTCCATATTTGATTATTATTATCCCGCTGTGTATCTAGTTGTATGTTATTGATGTTGAACTCTGATGATGTACTCTGATGATGTATGTATAAAACAGATATAGTTTCCTTTTGTTTAAAAATCCGTGTTTATCTATTATATTTTAATCCGCTGCGATGGTTAGATTCTGATGTTGTTTCTGTTTTCTCTTCTTCTATCTCTTCTTCTTTAATTAAAATGGTTCGCAATTTCTGTTCGTCTTGAGTTGATTGATGTAGAATAGCGTTGACTCAGGGGTACGGATTTGTGGGTCGTTACAATGTTGTTCTTGTGAGGTAAAAACCCGTTCCCCATCTAGCAGCATGATCTCATGAGATTATTATATGTTCACCATATTAATTGAGTTTTCTCACGATAGTTTTCCAGACTTACTCGGGTGTTATTTTATAATAATGCTCGGGTCAGGCCGATTATTTTCGCAGGTTGGCTTTGGTGATATGGAGTTCCTGGAGTAGAGTTGGATGTTCATCTTCTATAGTATTTTAATTTCGTTGTATTATATTGTACACCTATCGGCAATTGTAAGGTCGGGATTTTGTAATTGTCCGGCCGATAAGGTTTATTTTTAACTATGATGTACTTTGCATTTTGGAGTGATGGTTTATACTATCTTTCTTATGCTATATGTTATCAATTCCACTGTGAGATTCTATTTTCCCCATTCTTTTTTTTCTTTACCATCACAATCTGCCTTTTCGACGATTGGACATTCCGCACTGGGATGCCATGAATGTATTTATGTCGATTTCCGATGGTTGAAAAGGCAGGTCATTACTTGCATTCCTGGCTTTCACTTTAAGATGTAAGTAAGATGAATGTTGGGTAGTCAATCCCTGGTATCTTTCTTTTTATCATCTGTTACAATTGTATATTTAGTATATGTCAAATATTTAAGATATATAATTCTATATAAAAATGAATTTTGGTTTAAAATATACACCTTTTGTTTTTTTACTATTTTTTCTTGATGTCCTTCTACAATCAAATCTTCTGGTTTTTCACCTGGTTTGCCAAAAAAATTCAATTGTTAAATATTTTATTTGTTAGCATGATATTTCCCAGACTAAATTTTTTATAGTAATTTTTATACATTTACCTTTTTTATGCTTTCTTTTTTTCTTCTTCGGTACTCTCTTTTTCTTCATCGCCTTTTACTCCCTTTAGTATGATAGTTATTTCATATTGGTTTTTTCTTTGGTTAAGAGCGTCGTCATCATCTTCTTTGTTGTCATCATCATTGTCATCGTCATCTTTAGCTTTCCTTTTCATCATCATCAGCAATATTATCACCTTTATCCTGATCAGCACCATCATCATTTTTACTTTTATCACCATCACCTTTTGTTTCCTCTGCATCATCAACTTTTTTTCCTCTGCACCATCAATATCAGCATCTTTACTTTCCTTGCCATCACCATTACCATCTTTGTCATCATCGCCTTCAACTTTTGTTTCATTTGGACCATCATCATCTTTTTTGCCTTTCTCGGCACCACCACCTTCACCATCTTTATCTTTATTAAGCCCATCACCATTGCTATCATTACCTTCATAATCACCATCGCCATCTTCACCTTTATCAATGCCATCTCCATCAACATCTTTACCTTCATCCTCACCATTGTCTTCTTCGTCTTTATCAGTACTATCACCATCACCCTCTTTATCATTACCGGCATCTTTATCTTCGTTGGCATCATCACCATCTTTGTCTTCATCTTCATCTTCATCTTCATCTTCTTCATTATGATAATCATCATCTTTTCCTTCTTCATCATCCACATTGTCAGATGTCATTTGCTTCATCTTTATTAATAGTATCTGAATATATTGTTTCATCATCATTAATTTGATCATTATCATTTTCATCATCATAATCGTCTTCATCATCCTTTTCCTTTTCCTTCCTTTATTTCGAACCATCGTTTTCTTTTTTCAACAGCTTATTTTCTTTTTTTTAGAACTACATTTTCCTCTTTTAGTTTATTTATTTTCAATTTTATATCCTTCAGTTGTTATTGATTTTTTTTTTCCATATTTTTGATCACCAACTGAAGCTTTTCTTTAGTTGATTTAGCTTTGGCAGATTTTAGCTATTTTTCTTTGTTTGTTTTTCTCGTTTTCTTTACAAATTAGAAAAAATATTTTACCTTTTTCCATAATTAAAATATTGGTAAAGATATATGTTTCGTACTATTTTAAAATTTAATTATAAAATTGTCAAATATTTGTATTTTCCTTGTAAGTAAACATTTTCCACTCATTTTTTATCACAACATTTTTGTGTATTATTAGCAGATTTACCTTTTTGTCAAGAAAGCACTTCATTTTGCTTGAAGTAATTTCTTATAGTGTCCATTTAGCAAAATTTGGTTCATTATGTTGATAACTTATTTTTGAAGCAATTATTTCCGCATTATCACAAAATAAATATTGCACAAAGAGGCATTAGGTGTTAGTTTAGTTTATAATAGAAATTATAAAAGGTAGAACGAGTTACTATAGTTTACCAATAGCAGTGTTACGCATAAAATGTTTTCCTGTTATTGCTGGCCAAGAAATGGTTTTCATTTGCTTCAATCTATAACATATAGTAAGTAGCACCAAAGGAAATGCAGAGTTCGGATTGAAAAACAAGTATGAAGTCAAAAACATAAATAGCAACCTTACAACATCAATTGTATTTTCTTTTTCTTTTTTTGCTTTTTGATGCTATTTGGATGCTTATTTTAATATTTTCTGCTTTGATCATTTTTAAAGTACCGAAATATCTGCTTTTATTTGAGAGTTCATGTCAGATTTCTTCAAATGAGATGTTGTGTTGGTTGTGATGCATTCATTTGAAAATCAAAAAATTGTTATAATATTGCTATTCTTTTGAGCTATATTCATGTCTTCGAAATGAAAATAGTTTTCTTCAACTGAAAAGGAATCTATTATCATACCTATAGAAGTTGATTCTTTTGATATCTTCAATTGTTATGGCTCATTCCATGAATGGGTTGATAACACTATGGGAAAAAAGGCATCAAATAATGGATATGCTCCATTATATGATTGCATATCTATCTGTAGTTAAATCCTGTGTCGTCTCATTGCACATCTGACCATAGAGATACCTCATCGTCTGATAAGCACTAGCAAGAATCATATGTTGTCTGATGTTATAGTATCATTTCTAGAAATTCTTGTTAGTTACATATAAATATTGAATGATATGAATAATTGTTCATAAAATGAAATTCAAATATTTTATTTAAACAAATTTTTTCTTTCAAATGAAATTCAAATATAATACAACTTTCATTATCACTCTACTTACATTTTCAAATACAACTTTCACTATCACCCTAATATATACAACATTTCTATACACTCTCAAATACAACATCTCTTTTACTCATACTCATACGAGTTTATTTTTGATATTGATCTTGATTTACTTGCTCCAGCTTGTTTTCAGCCATCTCCTATACCTGTCAAATAAACAACGCAGTAAAATGGAAAAGGAAAAAAAATCCTAAATTGCAAAAATAATAATTGAATTTGAATACTAATATTGCCTTAGTTTAAGTGTTTTTTTCTTTATGTTTTAGATAGGAAAAAATATATATATGCATGGACAACTTTTGATATGCACAATGCATTACTGTGAATATCACAAGGCCGAACCTCAATCCAATCTCACAGACAAGTGTGCACAAGGTTAGACCAAATAGTGTACATAAGGCATTCAACATTACACAGTCATACATATATACATGCATACATACATACATACATACATATATATATATATATATATATATATATATGCATGTATATATGGTGCAGCGAACACAAGTGAAGATGACATAACAAGAAATCTCAGTGCAAAAGCAACATTCACACATACATACATATGTATGTATATACATGGAAGTCTCAAATTACTTGATATGAACCAGATAAGACTCATGTACAAAAGGTAGTTCACACATATACATGTAGATATAAGAACATTCGCACGTATGTACATACATACGTATGTATGTATCTACATGGAGAAGTTCACACATATACACATACATATGCAGTGGTATGCAGATATAAATATACAAACACATGAGTATGGATGAACCAAGATAGTATAACAAGAAATCACAGTGAAAAAGCAACATGGACCATCATCACTTAATGATAAGTCCAGGCAGTTCAAGTTCGAGATCAAAGCACAGCCATGAGATTCGAGCCATCAAAGGTTTCCACAAATTATGTATATACATGGAAGTATGTATATACATGCATGCACTAGCTTACATGTATGCATTGGCTAGTAATCATTCACATATACATATACATATACATACATAAGAGTATACACTTGAACAAGGCGGAGCATGCATTTCAGAAATTATCAGAAAACTCAAACACAATCAGTTGGAAACAAAATCAATCACAAACAAAACGAGTCAAACTTAACTTCCCAAAAAAAGCAACGTGTATATGATTCTCATCGTTAAACAAAAAAATGTCAACCAATACTCAAAGTCAAGGAAATCAACCGATATAGGTAAGCCGAAGTCAATATCGAAGTCAGGGAAATCAATTAGAGTCAATGAATAAGTCAAATTCCTGTAAGTATCCATTATCAAAATAAGTCTAGTATGCACTGCCTTAAATAAGTCCATAGGCCATAAATAAATGCACATATAAGTGCACAAATAAACACGGTTCAACAACATAGTTCAAAATAAGGAAATGTTTCAAGTTCATAGGCCATAGATAAGTGCACAAATAAGTCTAGTGTGAACTGCCTTGAACAAAGCATGAACAAGGCTAGACCTAGTTTTAAAACAGAAGAGCAAAAAGGAACAAGCCATAGAGAAAAGTGGAGCGAACAAGCTCAGGAAAAATAATTCAATAATTGATTCAAGCTCAAGATGGTTCAAGCCCATATATGAACAAGGCTCCAATTGAACAAGTGCCACAAATTGAACAAGGTAATGCCACAAATTAGCATCAAAATAGATAAGGTAAACAATGAGAACTTGAGTTTCAAGCCAAATAGCAAACCATACATGCATTAGTTCAATGTATACATGTATATGCAGTAAACAAGTGCAAGTGCTCATGCGCAACATGGATATACATGTATATGCGGTAAACAATTCAAATGCAAGTACTCAGGGCGAAAGTGCAAGTTCAAAGCATACATGTATATACATGTATATGCAATAAGCATACATGTATATGTAGTAAACAATTCAACAATTCAACTCACATGCAACATGGACAATGCACTAGAACAAACCATAGAGCAAGTATATACAAGTGCACATAGACAAGCTCAGGAAAAACAACAAGTGTTGAAGCAAGTATATGCAATCTCGAGTGTACGTATGAAGATATAAGTATATACAAGTGCATAAAAGTATATACAATTACATACAAGTATATACAAGCACATACAAGTATATGCTAGCATGCACTGCCTTGATAAGGCAGTATTGTGCACTGTCTTGTCAAGGCAATGCATTGGCTTGTAACAAATTGAATAGAAAGTGCAAGGCAAGACCAGTAAATCAGAAATAAAACACACAAAGGTGTACAAGTGCAGATAAACAAACATGGGCAAGCAAACATGTATCAAAGCTTCACACATAGCTATATAAAAAACAAGAAATGGTGTGACACATATATAAAAAAATATGTATGTATACACAGTGCAACCATCATGATGTACATAGTCAAGTGCAAGTATGCATAAGTTTATCCAAATTGAAAAGCATTTTAGAAATTATCAGAAAACTCAAACAAAATAGAACTAGTCATACATACATACATTCACAATACATACATACATACATACATACATACATACGTATGTATGATTATACATGGAAGTTCAAAACAAGGCAGCATATCAATAGCAACCCATTGCCATCACTCATGATTGAAACCAAATAGAACTAGTCATTGTAAGAAATATAAGGCAATACATTGCAAGTTTCAGATAGTCGAGCATAAGGCATTAAACAAAAGTTCAACGGAAACCAAATTAAACCAAATTATAAGTTTCAGCAAGTTTCAAAAATACAAGGTATGTCTGAACCAAATTGAACGAAAAGGTAAAACAAGGCAACACATTGTAGATAGTCGAGCACAAAGCAAATTGAGCATAGAGTGAAATTGAACTAGTCAGTAGACACATTCAAAACCAAAATATCAAAATGAAAATATAGGGTTTCAATCCCTATAAATTTCACCCAAAATCATCATTGGCAAATAGTCGAGCACAAATCATAAAATCGAAAACTAAAATCAAAGAGTCCATACCAAATTTTAGATCAATCTTTCTTGACAAAGAAGCTACCAAAGAGGTTCATCATCCAAAGAATCAAGCAGCAATCTATCGACGAAGGGAAGCTAGAGCGAGATTAGGTTTTAATCAATCGATGCAATCAATTTACATTAAATAGGAGTTAACAGGGTTTCATCGTTTGATTCTCTAATTTAAGAGACGAGGGAAAAAGAAATTTAAAAAGAGGGGAATAATTAACGAATACATAGGGGAAACAAAATAAAAAAGCTACAACAAAATTATTGTGGTGGAAAAGATGGAGCCAAAACTAAAACTTTTAATCCAACGATAAACAAAATATTGTCTAAATAACAAGCATGTTCATAGAGATTTCAATGGCTACTCAGACAACAAATGAAATATTTCAGGGACTATTCAGACAACAGATGGTTATTTCTTGTATTGTGTGAAAAAGTGGGATAACAAAAAATCTACCTCATGTTGTGTGATCATTTTGGTCTGATTCACTTTGTGGCATAGTTCAATTTTGAAGAATGGAGTTTGCTTCAATAATGCAATGTGTTCTTTTAGAAGTAGCTTCTTTTACTAAATGTTCCACCAATGTCTGGAAAAACTTAGTGCTACATCTATAGGTTTATGAATTATCTTTTAGCACTTCTATTTTCTGTTTCTTTGCATGTGATTGTTTAGTACTTCTTCTTGTTGCCGGTTATTTTCTCTTGAAGGATGAAAAAGGTGATAGAGTTAAGGGTACGCCCTAGGGGCAATTATGTAATTTATTACATATATCTAACTTGTTGACCAATTTTGTTCAAAATAAAGGTACTTTCTTTCTATTATATACTTGATATAATGTGGTTATATTAATTAATCAATTTAACTAAAGCTATATTTAATAGAAAACGAATAAATGGCATATTTTGTGATAGTAGTTACAAAGTGTTGTAACCGTGAGTAATTTATCAAAATAAAACAAATATACCATTTTAAATGTTCCTAGTCAAGATGCATCGAGACAAGATATTGATGTATCCATTGAGACTAGAGTATGTAACGCTCTTTAAATGTTGGGCAGTATATTACTCATGACTGCTGGGGGCACCTAGGTGTTACGTACTGATAGTTATTAGATAACTATGTAACAACCCACTCGATAGTTTTCTGTTGGTTAATATAACTAAGGTCAAACAGAAAGTATCGATGGGACTGATTTACACAGTTCTCTCGATATTAGAATACTATGGATCTTCAATATGAAAGCTCCGCTTTGATTATAGTCAAATCATGGCATGACGTTCCATTGAGTGACTATAGTTGGGTCGAGTGGAAGTATTGGAAATGAAGCACTATTCAAGAGAGGGTTCATCTCCTTGGTTATATGGGGTTAGTATCATAGTAAACTGAAGTCAATTCAAAGTCAAAGTCTCCTGCTAGAGCATTTCGTTTAATGATAATTGTTATTATTGAACCAAGAATTTTTTATTTGGACTATAAAGTTGAATGTGGATGATACTGGAATTTTGACCATTACTAAATTCCATAAATCCAAAGTGATACAGCTTTGACGAAGATAATTGATGTAAATAATTGTCACTATCAAGTACCGCTTATAATAAGTAAAATTGGTGTTTACCAAAAAACGTGTAAGCGATGAATTCAGCCAAAATGTCACACCACATGCTAAGTGACATGTGAACGTTAATATTTGAATTATTCAATATTAATCGCTGACTGAATTTACACCTTTGAGTCACACGACCGTAATGATGAATTCTCCGAAAACCACATGATTTATTTAATTTATAACAAAAAGTTGTAAATTGATTAAATTAATTAGTATATGAGAAATATTAGTTATTATTTATTTTATTTGATGTTTGGGAGTTATTTATAATTATTTGAATGCATTTGTAAAAGTTATATTTGCGCACATTAATATATGATATCATTGTGATTAAATAAAAGATAATTACATGCGCTAATTTATGAAATCCTATGTCATTTGATGGTACGTAATTTTCAGCCAGACCATGTAATGAAATATGAGTGAAAAGCAAAAGTTAATCAAGAGAATTAATTAAAGAAGTTTTAATTAAAGAAGGAAAGGTTTCCTTCTTTCAAATAAAACATATTCTCTAATTCATTATGTACATACAATTCATTTTCATTCTCATGTCATCCCTTACTTGTTTCCATTTCAATTCCTATGCAATAACCATTCAAATTGTTCTTATTTATTTTATGTATACATATCAATTACCACTAACTATGCACACTCTCTATATGTTGCACTTGCATAATATTTACTACGAATATATTTACATTTCATATCATATTTAAATTAGTCATTAATGTTATTTTTAATCAATTATTTAACTTAATTAAGAGAAGAATTGAAAATTTCCTTCTCTACCTAAATTTATGATCCCTCATTAATTGAATAGTTTAGGTAGAAGAAAATGAAAAGTTTCCTTCTCTAAATAAATACATGCCTCTTCATTAATTGAATAACTAAGAGGAAGAAAATGATTCTCTGGATAAATTTGAAAAGTAAATGTTACATACAAATTTGCATATAAGAGTATATTTGATATACTCTAACTTACATACACAATAAAAAAAAGTGAAACTTTATTTATGAAGTTAAATAAGATATTTGTTTTATTTAAAAGAAACTTAGAAAGTTTCTAAGTATATTTAGACTTCATAGGCCCATTAAAGATCCAAAATGATTTTTTTTTGAAATTCACCAATTTCTTCCACTGCGGGCTGACCTAGTTCCTTCAATGGTATCATAGCCCAATAGCCTATGTGGTTTAAATTAATCACTGTAAGGCTAACTAATTAAGCTTGTGCACTTAGTACGGTGTCTAGAAAGGTGATGTCTAGGATCGGGTAATCAAATACCCTGTCCTACCAGGTTACCTGCCCGGCTTGAAAGGTGATGTAAGCCCAAAGGTTGCCTTCAATAGAAAAGTCCCAATTTGAATTGGGCGTTGGTCTAATTTTCAAAATAATTTTTAAAATTAAGAAATGATTTTAAATTTAAAAGTTAAATTTAAATAAAAACATGTTTATTATAACAGGTTATAATATAACATAAATTTTCAAAATGTTTGAAAATGTAATGAAAAGTTTAAAATGTTGGAAGCTATGTAAATCTTAATTTCGAAATTTAAAATTATTAATAAGATTAAGAATATAAATTAATTAAACTAGTTAATTAATTAATACTTATATGCATGTATTATATATGTTGATATATGTTATGTTATTTAAAGTGTTTAAGATAACATAAGCATAAATGTATGTATATAAGATAAAATTTTGAAATTAATATAATTTAATTAAAATTGTTTAATTAATAAATTAATTAAATAAAAATACACATACATAAGATATATATTGTTACACTATAAAGGTTATAGTGGATATGTCCAATACAAAAGTTGTATTGGAATACTAATTTAAATTAATTAAAGAGTTAGTTAATTAAAATTAATTAAATAAGATTTAATTAATGAAATATTATACATAAGGCTATCATATAAGTAATATGAAATATAAAAGTTATTTAACAACAAAACTTATACGATATGAATGTATAAACTAAAAGTGGAATATTAAAGAAACCCAAATAGACTTAAGAAATAAATACATGCGTAAATGTATATATACTATGATTTCTGATGTGTCTGACACTTGAATTAAGAGGGTATTTCATAAGAAATACATTATTCCAAAAGTCGATGTCACTCAATATAATATATTGAAGATTATGAACCTTCAATATAATATTGTTCTCTATCATATATATATATATATATATATATATATGTATGTATGTATGTATGTATGTATGTATATTAATAAATTACTGGCATACTCCTTAGTTGTTAAAAACTCAAGCTGGGGATGTTATGTGTAGTATTATTAATATATTGAACAGATGAGGTAAGATAACTATATGTATTTGTTGAGCAAACTCAAGGCACATATACTATACTTAGGCCATCACAATATGGTATGTACGAGTGAATAATCTCTTTCGATTTGTTGAGCAAACTCAAGGTCGAAATGAGATTAGGACAAGGAAAAATGGGTTAGGAGTTGTATGTGATACAACCGATAAAGAGTTATCCATCGTTTGTGGGGCTATGATTTGTTGAGCAAACTCAAGGTTAGAATACCAAGACAGATGAGTCCTAACACTCACTAGTGAAGTCAAAAGACTTTTGTGTTTCATCTTAGAGTTTGCAGAAACATAAAAGACTAGTGGGAGCCTTATTAGAAAAATGAAATGGTAACGTTTAACCTTTCTAATATTGTAATGACTCGGAATTTTCGATCCCGAAAACTCCAAATAGTTAGGAAAAGAAGAAAAGAGGTAGAAGAAGAAACAGAAACAAAAAACAGATTCATACGTTCGCAGCGGATCAAGATATAATATCAAATAATATCATTTACACAAAGAAAACTGTATCAGTATATTTACATTTTTAATACATCAGAGTTACAACATTTCACAATCACTGGACAGTTAAAATAACTTGTCCCAAATAAATAACAATATCATAGTGAATACACTCCATACTTCCTACCATCCAGCTCGCCTCCTGAGCTCCAGAACGTCCTTACTTGAAAATCTGTAATACTCGGTCTGACTCGAGCATTACATCAAAGTAACACCCGGGTCAGGCTGCAACCCGCGTGAGTAAACTCATCTAACATGAAACACCAATGCATGAAACTTATTTAAAACCCGGGGTAACTCGTTCATCAATACAAGTTCACAACTTGTTATAGTCAACTCTTATATTCACAAATCAATCCCTAAGTACCTTTACTTAGTTTTAAATGGTCCAGTCATTTAAATTATTCCATTTCAGCCTATTGATTTCACAAATCTAATCTATAAAGAATTATAGAAGATTTCAAATCGAAGTGGTTTCAGGTATTTACTACTACCCGACCCCGGTCTCTTCGAGTCCCATGTCATCTTAACCCAAGTTATTCAAATGAAATACAATTCAATTTAAATTACAGGATGTCACTTTTGCACAGTATTTCATCATCAATAGATAACCACATTCCTACTGTTCACCCAATCATATCATATCACAAAACATTTCATATCAGAGATATTAACCAATTCAAGGCATTTAATATCATTCCATCATTCATAAGCAAGATTAATCACTTCCCAATTAATTTAATTAATCCCTAATTAAATTAATTACTAACTTTAACCACTTAGATTACCTTTACTTAACATTAATTAATTACAAACCAATTAATTACTCATCTTTTAATTATCCATCTTAATTAATCACCCTTGATTAATTGTCCTTTAATTATATTAAGTAATTAACCCTTGATTAATTACCCAAATTAATCACCCTTCGCCCATCCATTTTAATTACATTTATCTTAATTAATTACTCAAATTAATTATTCTATAACCACTTACATTGATCAATTATCCTTTAATTAATCATACTCATAAATTAACTAACCCTTAATTAATTTTCTTAATTAATCCTTACTTAAACTAATTAAATTTAGTAATTAATCCTCGATTACTTTCATTAAGTAATTACCATTAAATAAATCACATTTAGTAATCACCCTTTAATTACCCTTCTTGATTAATGATATTTAGTAATTTTTCTTCAATTGCTTTTATTAATTAACTTTATTAATTACATTGATTAATTAACCCCAATTAATTATTAATTATTCACACTTATTAATTATCCTATAATTAATTAACCTTTAATTGCTTATATTAATTAATGTTTAATTAATTAATTAATCTTAATCAACCAAACCTTAATTAATTAAAAGATAAGTTATTCATCTTAATTACGTTCTTAATTATCATTAAAAATCTTACTAAATAATCTTTGAATTAAATTATCATTAATCTAAAATTTAACTTAACCCTTAAGTTAAATTAATGATTAAACACATTAAATCTTCTTAATTTAATCACATTATTTATTAAGTTTTAAACAACTTTAAGAATCAACTTAATTAACATTTAAATAAACACCTTTATTTAAAATAATAATTTAAGTGAATTAATAGAAAAATTAATTATGTTTTCTTTAACACTTGAAACATAACCCTTATACCCGAGAAAATCCAAGGGTTACTCGAACAAATACCCGAGTTTTCTCATTCTTTTCCCGAGCTTCCTCCTCTTCCTTTTTATTTTTAAAACTTGTTTAAAATTTAAAACTGTTATACTTAAATCTCGAATAACACACTCATGAGAGACTCAAAGACCCATCCGAGAAATCAGCTGAAAACTCGAGTATCACTTCGAGCAAAACTCCTTCTAGATCCCACTTCTTCTTCTTCCTGTTCCTTCTTCCCACTTGCACGCCGTATCACGGTGCATATGCACACCCACCTCCGACCGACTCCGACCTTCACCGAGGCACCCATAAATCGACCACAATCTATCCCAGTGCTCCTACCACTCAACTCTGACGAACTCACCAGCAAACGAAATCGAACAAATAAACCCTACCTGGAGCCAAGTTCGACCAGATTAAAAACTATCCTCGCCATCGCCTCCGATCATCGGAGGACACGCAGCTCCACTCAGACCTCTACCTTGCTTACCTTGTTCTTTTCCCCTACCACCGATAGCCTATAGATCATCTACGACAACACACGAACACTTGAAACCTTGACGACAAAAACCGGCCTCAAATCCCTAATTCGCCATCACCCAGTCACTCCAGAGAAAAATAAAATTCCTGACTAAATTCCGATGATCCCCACTTCTCAAGCCACCTCTAGCCTCGACCATGACAACCATTCTCCCCCCGATCACCCGCAATTGCCAAAAGTCCCATCTCCGATCAACTACCAAAATCTCGCTCATTTCCCAACTAAAAATCTGGATTTAACTCTTAAAATTCATGATTTTAGATGGTGATTCCGATCATATAAGTTAATCAAGGAATTGTGATGCTTAAATTTTCATGCTTTATAAGTTCTTACTGCTTTTTCTTATTTTCCAGAAATATACTGACTTATTTTACTTAAACAAAATTTTAAAACTTAGTTTATTTTTAAACAAAAACAATTTATTTAAATACTACATCCTATAAGAGATCAGATGAGGAGATTGGAATTTTTGATTCAAAATATAAACTCTGTAAAAAAAACAGAATGAACACAGATATACAGACATACATACTTATCACTTCATTTTTAACATGCAGGTCTAAATTCACTTCATGCAAACAATTTACCACATCATTATTTCATAAATCATCACATGTACTAAGTTTAAAACAAGTGGTTGTTTAGTTTACTCACCTGTAGAAGATAACAGAGGACATGCCTTTGAAAATTTTGAAACCTATTCTTAAATTTAAAACTAGACTTGATTTACGTTGGTTTGCATAGATCTTGAATCTTTTTGCTTTCTTTGAACTTGATTGTTATGAGCCGAAGCTTGTTTGATTCTAGTTTAATTACCAGGTTTTGAATTGTGTTTACAATTTCCCATTTTTCTTTTACCTGAATTTAGTTTTACTGGCTTTGGATTTCTTGTTTCTTTGATAATGAAAATAAAAGTGTAAATGAGAAAGGATTAGGAAAGTATATCTCAGCTTTATCTTTTTATTTTATTTTTATTTTATATAAAGACACTTGTAAATTTTACTTACAAATGTCATTTGCATGTAATATTTGATTTGCACTTGTTAAAATGCAAGGTGAATTTGTTTACATTTGTAATTATAATGTACCTAATATATTTATGTATTTTTATATAATATCCTTTATTAAATTTTATTCTTATTCATGCCTTATGTATTTATTTACTAATTAATGAGTTCTTTTCTAAATTTATATAAATAAAATTCTTTTAAAGAAAATAAATAAAAACCATTTATAATCAAAATAAAATCATATATATAATATATTTTTAAACTAAATTATATTTAAGATATACTTCTTTTAAATTTCAAATTTAAATTCAATTTAAAAATCCAATTTAAAATCAACTCGAACAAATATATATTTATTTAAACAACCCCAAATTCAATTTATAAATTTTAAGTAATTATATAAATATTCATCCAGATATAAATATTTATTATCAAATTTATTTGTTCAATCTATAAATCGGTATTTTAAATAGCTAAATCAGATAATTATCCAATTATCTGATGCCCAAGATTCGGGTTATCACATTCCTCCCCCCTTTGAATCTTTTCATCCCCGAAAAGGAATGAAGCCAGAATTTTATTAAAATACTATTTATCAGTTGAATTACCATTTTAATCACTTTTAAAACACTTTAAAAATCTATATAATATTACAAAATTAGTTTTTATAAGAATACTTTTATAACTCGATGTTTCAACAAGTCCATCCTAGTTCTCACAAAAATTCGGTCATACGTTGATCTGACGTAGGACTGAAAATCAATAAGTACTTGGTAAACCCATTTTCAACACCCAGTGAAAATACTTGGAAAATAATTTTATTGAAAAAAAAGAAAATTTTTTGAATAGAGGAAACATCTTTGGTGAGAATGCTGTGGAAATTATCACTCCCATCCATGGTCGTAGTTAACCCGATGGTTACATTGCCATCCCGATCCATAGATAACTGTAGGCCTCCGCGCCCCTAGATTACACCATGGAACCCGCTATAGATCGCAGTTACATCCTGGGCTACGTTGCCATCATAGCAAAAGTCCATATAACTATAGGCATCAGCACCCTCGAATTTCGCTGCCAAAAGAATGAAACTTCTCCACTCCCACATAGGTCGCAAACTACATCAGTCAAGTCCCAATGTAGCCTTAGGCTCTCATGGCCTCTCGACTTTCGCTATGTCTTCATAGATCGCAGTCTACCGATGTAAAATCAAACGTAGATTGTTGGCTCTCAGCAGCACACACGACTTTCGCTATGTTCTGCAGTAAATCGCAGTGACATCGAGCTACACTGTTGTCACAGCATAACCCAAATGTCTCTATAGGCATCATCTCCCTCGACTTTCGCTACCCACTACACATAATCCTTAGGAACTAATTTGTCAGGACTCCTCACAGGATCAACTTTAGAACCCCCCTTAGGGTTTAAGGCAGTACCACCCTGTGGCACTCCTGAGAAGTTCATTTCAAGGGAGCGCCTTTTTCCCCAAAGCCATTCTCAAAACACTTTATACTATACACATATAGTATTTTCCAAATCATACCTTTATGATTTTACATAAATCTCCTTTACACAAAATCGATTCCCAAAATCGATAATTCTCAAACTAAGCTTTCCAAATTCTCAAAATTTGATTTTCCCAAAAATCAAAAGCCTTTCCAAAATCCATAGGTTCCAAAGACCTTTTCTCTAAAATCATTCTCATAAGATCCTTTATATATATATATATATATATATATATAACTTTAAAAATCCTTGGATCACTTCATACTTGTATAAATTCCCTTTTCTTCTGGCAATAGATTCAACAAGGGGAGATTTATCTTATATAACAGATATATATATATATATATATATATATATATATAACTTTACTATGCACCAAATCAAATATTCAAATTTGATTACACTTTTATAAAGTTATTAACCATATTTCTTTCTACCATAGAAATATCCAATTTCCACTTTATTCCATCATATATTTCACAAAATATACTTTTTTTTTTTCAAAAACCATTTTACAGTTCTTATCCAAAAATTTCCAATATCAATTTCATTGAAACCCGTAGGATGTACACATATCATCCGTACGCAATATCAAATCTGATCGCCCACTCGATCACACAATTTCTCTTCCGAACTAGTATCGTCCACACAAGTTCCTAGTGCGGACTCAGATATGGTTTCTTGATCAGAAACCGTCATTCTCCTTACATAGTCACAACTATGATAGAGAATTTCCAGAACCAATCAAAAATCCATATCCAGGTTCGCCGTCGAAAATCGAGTGAAAAATCCTAACTCGGATCGAAATACTATCTCGAAATTCTGTGCTCGAATCCGAATTAAATCACCATGCGAATAGAATAATATACGTACATCCTACGTATTTATCTTCATTGATCATTAGCTAAATCAATCCTCTTTTCTATTAACCTTCATTATGATTCTATTCACTCACCCACAATTGCTTCCAATTCCATTTGGGTTATCACTTTAATTATAAACAGTTTGTACTCTGACTAGCTTGAGTTTAGAAAATAGCTTGAAAAGTTTAAAATAGACAAGTAGTTGTAAAATAGTTATTAGTTGTAAAATAGATGTAAAATAGTTAAGTAGTTTTAAGATAGTTGTAAAATAGTTAGATAATTTCAAAATAGTTGTAAAATAGTAATTAGTTATAAAGTAGTTATAAAATAGTGATTAGTTTGTAAAATAGATGTAAAATGGTAATTAATTTTCAAAATAATTGTAAAATAAGTATAAGATAGTTTAGCTTTAAAAAGAAAGATTGTATAGTAAGTAGCTTGGAAAAATAGATTTATATTAAAATAATTTATTTTGAAAATAGTCCAGAGCCAAACTGTTCAATTACCTAATCGCTCATTCTAATCAATTCAATTTAAATTAACTTTCATTCCCATCCCAAATTCAAATCAACTTCCCATTTGAATTTGAACTCATTCAACTTTAATTTCATTTCAAATTAATCCAATTCAAATTTTCCATTTGAATTTCAAATCAAATTAAATTTGAACTAATGCAATTTACATCTCAACTTTAAACCATCTCGAATTATATAAATTCGAGTTAAATTTTAAATGTTGATTTAATCCCTTAAATCAAATTAGCCTTTATTTTTAAATCAATAATCTAAATCTTTAAACAATTAAATTTTGAGTCCAAATTTCAAAATTCCATTTTAAATTATCTTTACTTAACTTATTTCAAAGTTAAATTAAGAGTTCAAAACAATTTTATCTTTAAAATTCAATTTATTACCCAATTTTATATTAAAACATCCATCCATTTCCAATTTCCAGATCTCAAACCCATTTTGAGATCACACAAACTTCCAATTCAAATCAACCATTTAACTCCCAAAGTTAAATTTCAATTTCATCTTGAAATTTCCAATTCAGGTTGTATATTAACTTATTTAACTTTCCCAAAGTTAAATTTAATTTACTTAATCTAGTCAACTTTACACAATTTGAATTCCCATTTCAAATTTTAAATTTCATATTAATAATCTTCTCACTTAAGTTTAAAAACTTATTTCACTTTGGATCTTCACATCACATTCCAAGGAAAAATTCAAAACTCAACCTTAGAGTTTATTTCAAAACTGTTCTAATATTATGTATATCCCACATACATACATACATACATACATACATACATATCCTTTGCATACCAAGTTATTCTTAAATTTTAAACCACATTTGGTTTAACTCAAAACAAATTCCTTTAAATTTTCAAACAACTCTTGTTTGAAACATGAGCCTTTAATTTAAATACATTAAATTATATTATTTATTATTTCTTTACCACTTTGAAACAATTTTCAAATTTCTAGACCTAGATTTAAAACTTCACAATTTAGATCATCCTTAGTTCCAATTTATAAGTCATGCTCACCTAAATGTTTTACTTCCCTAAATCATTTCATTTTCCTTACTCATTAACACACATTTCATTATTATCTTATTCTGAAAACACTTCTACAAATTCAGGATTTTAGTTCCAGTTTGGATCTATTTCAAACTTATCTTCATTTAATTTCAATTTGGTTGTATTACTATTACCACTTAATTCTTATTATTTTATTTAATTCCAATAATCAAAAACCAATTTCTATAATATATTTAATAATTAGAAAAATTATTTCTTTATATATCAAAAGATAACTTATATAAAAATCATTTTTAAAATCATTTTATAAGAAAATAACAAGTACGCTCTCATATATTTATATACACTCAACTCATTCTAGGGTACCGCTAACCCTATCCTTAATGAGTAAACCCAACAGAGCCAAGGTTCTCGCTTAACCTTCGCTCTGATACCAAATTTAACGACCCAGAATTTTCGATCTCGAAAACTCCAGATAGTTAGGAAAAGAAGAAAAGTGGTAGAAGAAGAAATGGAAACAAAACACAAATTCACACATTCGCAGCGGATCAAGATATAATATAAATTAATATCATTTATACAAAGAAAGTGTATCAATAAATTTACATTTTTAATACATCAGAGTTACAACATTTCACAATCATTGGACAGTTAAAATAACTTATCCTAGATAAATAACAATTCATAGCGGAATATACTCCATACGTTCCTGCCATCCAGCTCGCCTCCTAAGCTCCAGAACGTCCTTACCTGAAAATCTGTAATACTTGGTCTGACCCGAGCATTACATCAAAGTAACACCGGGGTCAGGCTGGAAACCAGCGTGAGTAAACTCATCTAACATGAAACACCAATGCATGAAACTTATTTAAAACCCGGGGTAACTCGTTCATCACTACAAGTTCATAACTTGTTATAGTCAACTTTTATATTCACAAATCAATCCCTAAGTACCTTTACTTAGTTTTAAATGGTCCAGTCATTTAAATTATTCCATTTCAGCCTATTGATTTCACAAATATAATCTATAAAGAATTATAAAAGATTTCAAATCGAAGTGATTTCGGGTATTTACTATTACCCGACCCCGGTCTCTTCGAGTCCCATGTCATCTTAACCTAAATTATTCAAATGAAATACAATTCAATTTAAATTACCGGATGTCGCTTTTGCACAGTAATTCATCATCAATAGATAACCACATTCTTACTGTTCACCCAATCATATCATATCACAAAACATTTCATATCAGAGATATTAACCAATTCAAGGCATTTAATACCATTCCATCATTCATAAGAAGGATTAATCACTTCTCAATTAATTTAATTAATCTCTAATTAAATTAATTACTAACTTTAATCACTTAGATTACCTTTACTTAACATTAATTAATTACAAACCAATTAATTAATCATCTTTTAATTATCCATCTAAATTAATCACCCTTGATTAATTGTCCTTTAATTATATTAAGTAATTAACCCTTGATTAATTACCCAAATTAATCACCCTTTACCCATCCATTCTAATTAAATTTATCTTAATTAATTATTCTATAACCACTCACATTGATTAATTATCCTTTAATTAATCATACTCATAAATTAACTAACCCTTAATTAATTTTCTTAATTAATCCTTACTTAAACTAATTAAACTAAGTAATTAATCCTCAATTACTTTCATTAAGCAATTACCATTAAATAAATCACATTTAGTAATCACCCATTAATTACCCTTCTAGATTAATGATATTAAGTAATTTTCATTAGTTACTTTTATTAATTAACTTTATTAGTTACATTGATTAATTAACCCTAATTAATCATTAATTGTTCACACTTATTAATTATCCTATAATTTATTAACCTTTAATTGCTTATATTAATTAATCTTTAATTAATTAATGAATCTTAATCACCCAAACCTTAATTAATTAAAAGATAAGTTATTCATCTTAATTAACTTCTTAATTGTCATTAAAAATCTTACTAAATAATCTTTGAATTAAATTATAATTAATCTAAAATTTAACTTAATCCTTAAGTTAAATTAATGATTAAACACGTTAAATCTTCTTAATTTAATCACATTTTTAATTAAGTTTTAAACAAATTTAAGAATAAACTTAATTAAAATTTGAATAAAAACCTTTACTTAAAATAATGATTTAAGTGAATTAATAGAAAAATTAATTATGTGATCTTTAACACTTGAAACATAACCCTTATACCCGAGAAAATCCAAGAGTTACTCGAACAAATACTATAACAACCCTGTATTTTGTAATTATTTTAATTTTATATTTTAATTATTTTAAATGAAATTCCTGATTTAAAAACTTTATTTTATTTATTAAAATGAATAAAATTTTTTATGTTAAATATAAATTGTGACTTTTTTGTGAATTATAATTCCAAACCTGAATAAATGGAATATTTTTCAAAAATGTGAATTTTGGTCAAAATGGTCAAACTTTGACTTTTAAATTTAAAATTTAAATGTTTGAATTTTTTAATTTTATCTTTTATTATGAAAATTTATTTAATTTCAAGAATACTTCTTTTCGTTTCGTTGAAATCGCATTAATATTGTGAAAGTTATGCTTTTTACAATATTGTGTGTAAATTGTTTTATTTAACAAATTTGTTTATTTTGAATTTATATAAATAATATTTTTGTTTATAAAATCACGTTATAATTTGTGTAACATGATATGTTATGCATATATTTTATTTTTAAAACATTTTTTAAGTATAGTTATAATTTTCAAATGTTGATTGTAGTTTTCAATCTTTAATTCTAGTTTCCATTTAAATAAAGTATTTTCTTTATTTATTTCCTACTTTTCCTAAAACTATTTATTTATTCTACATAATATCTATCTCTACCTTATTTTTCTATTTTAACTATTTATACATTCATTTAGTAATTAAAGGGATAAGTATTTAGATCCCTATTTATATCTTGGAAAGAAATTTCAAATATATATATATATATATACGTTATTGTTTTAAAAGGCATACCTTTAAATGTTTATTTTAATTAATATAAGTAAAAATTTTGGTTGATATATCATGTTATAATTGTGTATATATATGTAACACTACATGTTATGCATATATTTACAACATTTGTCCGTTTTCGTATCATTTAATTTGGATATATACTTTGTAAATTAAGTAACATACAAAGATGTAAATAGCAATTAATTTATACGTTTCTATAACCATTTTCTTATTTATTTATATAGTGTTTATATAAATGATATGTATTTGTTGAATTATTTCTTTGGCGTATATTTTATTAAATAGATGGGAAACAAATCAAATTTAGATATGTTACCTATTTTTAATTAAAGGCATGCGTACGTTTTGATTTATTACCCTTTTTATCTTTCCATCCCTTAATTTTCTACCATAACTTCTCCTTGATAGCTGTGACTTTTTCTTTATAAAATTCACGTGAAAACATCTCTTCTTATCTCACTTTTCACACAAGGTTTCAGATCTGAAAGGAAAAAGGTAATGGCTTCTTCTATTTTTTTTCTACTTTTCTCTTCACTTTTCTTATTGATTTTTCAATGTTTTGGCCATGCTCTTCTCTTGCCATGCCCGGCCATAGCCGCCACACCTCCTCCTCTTCACCAGCCACCGCCTATCACCTCCTCCCTCTGACCAGTCAAGGACGTGCACTTATTATGACAAAACTCCACCCAAAAATATATATATATATTTCGTGATGCTTTGAAAAGAACTCCACAATTGTAAACCTTGATTTTGAAAATCTTTTATGAAGTAATTTTGAAAAGGAAATCCACTATAATATATTTATTTTGGAATGTAATGTTTGAAAATACCTTAATTTTAAAGATATGGCTTTGAAGGTATGTATATACGTATTTTGAAAATTATATATGTTTATGTAAACATTTTAAATTTCTCCTAAGAGGAAATTATGGGGACGCAATTTTCTTAAGTGGGGAGTCTGTATAACCCTAGATTTTGGGAAACACTTAATTTTAGTATATAATTAAGATATAATTACTTAAAATCAAAATAATATATTATAATTGGATTGTGTATTAATTGACATATATCCTAATTTTTTAATTATGTCTATAATATGAATGTGCCTTAATTTCATGTGTTATGGAAAACTAACAAATACAGTTATTGGCATCAAATTCTATACTTAGAGTTTTTACTTGTGGGCCTAATATGTATATACATATTTAGTGTAAATATATACATATATGCTTATATTTTCTATGTCTTAATTATGGAATTTTATTCAAAATTTGAAATTTGAATATATATTTATTTACTATATAAACATTGTGGGAAATTAATTGCTTGGGTATCAATTAATTTTACATTAATTAGAATTGGTGGAAGTTACCCGATTTTGACCCTAACTATTGGGAAATAAAAGGGAAGGAATCGAAAATAAATTAAAAACGTATATTTTTTTCTTCCTTCATCCTCTCACCATCCTCTTTACAACAGTATCACTATAAATATTTTCAAATCCCTAAAATTCTAAATTAAAACATGTTGCTCTTAACACCAAACAATATCACTAGCTATGAAGAAGTTTGAATTTTATTGTTGTAACTCCACTACCTCTTCCTATTATCTTGTAGCCATGCATTTGAGTCCAAACCAGACCCATACCCAAGCCATACCATGTCATGGCCAAACCATATTAATCCCCTAGGTCAAGCATTTGACTATTGAAAGCACGGCCAAAGCAATTGTGTTCATTTTGCTTCTTATTTCAAAGATTGTTTCAATATATGTTGTATTGAATTTATATTTATATTTGTCTTGTTCTATTGGTTGCTACAAGATTAATAGCTTGGCTCTCTTCCCACTTGAGTCTATAGTCGTATTATCGTGCCTTCTGGAATTCACTCGTGTTGTTTGTTTTGCGAACTCCAGCTTTAAAAGGTGAGTAATCACACCTGACATTTATACCTATAAGACTGTGAATTGATAGCAAGTGAAAGTGTAGAAATTATTACATCATGTTATACCTGCCTGTGTTATAAATTACATGATGTTAATCCTGTTTATTTATCTGCCATATCATCTGATACTGCTTTATGTTGTTATACTGTTTATTTTATTCTGTTCTCACACTGCAAGTTCCCTATAGAATAGAATCACCATGGGTCGAAATGATACATACCCGAACGGACTTTAGAATAGGGAAAAATCATTGCGGGCTGAAATGATAGGCCTGGTTGATTTTATTTATTTGTATTTGTCTTGGGATTGCGGGTTTGAAATAATCAAAACCCGAAAATTTTACTGATTACAGATTTAAATGATAATTTTTGTATCACTTGATTTAGGTGTGAAATATTATCCGGACCCATGGTTGATTTCAAATATGATTTCTATAAATATCATGTATTGTAAATGAAAGAAGAAAAAATGAAATTTGACTTAGATTGAATTTAAAATGGTTATGCAGTGATTTTCTAAAAGGTTAATTGGTATAAGTTAATAGATGGTTTGAGTTGTAGTGTGAAAGTTTGATTTAACTTAATAATGGGGATTTAAGTAAAAATGAATTATAAGCTTAACTTGGTAATTAATATAATTGATGTATGAATTGGATAAATATAAAGTAAAAGAAAATATCAATTTATTTGTAAAAATAAGTTAAGCAACTTAGAGTGTATTTTAAATTTATGTAATTAGTTTAAAATATTAAATAAATGGATAGTTAAATGGAAATTTGGAATTTAACTTGACTTGGAATTGCGAGATTTGGTTTTAAAATGGAAGTTTAAGTAAATTAAAAAAATGGAAATTTAGTTTAATGTATGAAATGGTAATTTAAAATTTAAGTGATAAATAATTGTTAAAAGGTAAAGAATGGGAAATTTGTGCACTTGAATTTAATAAGTGAAATTATTGATATTTATTTATGTAATTTACTTTATAAAAATCATAAGTTCAAAGGTATTTAATTGACCATTTTTATAGTGGAAAATATGAAATTTTATAAGTTAAAAATGGTTTAAATTGAAGTTTATTTGTGGCTGAAATTTCAATATTTGAAGTGTTTAACTGAATAAATGAACTCAGAAAAGGCTAAATTTTTGGGAATTGAATATTTGATTTGAAGGAATAATGACTTAACTTTTTAATGGTTTAAATGAATGATTTTAATCTGGAATTATAAAACATTTTGAAATTTATAACCACGGGTACACTGCTTTGTGTGTCATGTGATTTCCTTGTGATTGTTGATGCACACCTTTGATTTTAAGAGTGTGGCTAGAGGTGAGCGGTTACTGCAGCTCCACGCTACCCTAGTCACAATAACACTGTTATTTGCATTGTTTACTTTAATATGGATATTTCTAGGATAGTGTTTATTACTACTTAATTGATGGTTTGACTGATCCTTAAAGGATGGGCAATACCAAGCATCCTTTAAATTATTGTGCATTGCTATTACGGTTCACTTGAGTTGGTTTACATTGTACAAGTATGTATGTCCTGACTCGAGTGTTTGTGTTTTACTTTACGCTCGGGTTAGCCTGAGAATCACAGCTTTGGATTCACCTTCTGGAGCTAGAGTTTTGCTGGAGCTTATCAGTATATCTATTCGTCTACTTCTTCCAGTTAGTTCCTATTCGGTATCTGTCTCTGTATTGTTGTTTATGTATCCTGACTTCTATTGTATCTATTTTACTATGAGATTTTGTATATGTTTTGAGAGTATGTATATAGTAGCTTCATGAACTACTATGGTATTTTATTTCCGCTGCGAGTATTCTGATATTTCTATGTCTGTGATTCTGTGAATGATTTTATTTGCTCCAAATTTTAATACAATCTATTATTTTGAATTATTCAAGTCTGACATGTGTGGATTATTGTCGATTTGAATGGTCCAAAATAGCGGGTCGTTACAAATAACCGAGTTTTCTCATTCGTTTCCCGAGCTTCCTCCTCTTCCCTTTTTTTAAAACTTGTTTAAAATTTAAAACTGTTATACTTAAATCTGGAATAACACACACACGAGAGACTCGAAGACCCATCTGAGCAATCAGCTGAAAACTCGAGTATCACTTCGAGCAAAACTCCTTCCAGATCCCACTTCTTCCCGTTCCTTCTTCCCACTTGCACGCCATATCACGGTGCACATGCACACCAACCTCCGACCGACTCCGACCTTCACCGAGGCACCTACAAATCGACCACAGTCTATCCCAATGCTCCTACCACTCAACTCCGACGAACTCACCAGCAAACGAAATCGAAGAAATCGACCCTACCTGGAACCAAGTTTGACCGGATAAAAAATTATCCTCGCCATTGCCTCTAATCATCGGAGGACACGTAGCTCCACTCAGACCTCTTCCTTGATTACCTCGTTCTTTGCCCCTACCACCGATAGCCTATAGATCGTCTACGATGACGCACGAACACTTGAAACCTCGACGACAAAAACCGGCCTCAAAGCCCTAATTCGCCTTCGCCCGGTCACTCCAGTGGTAAATAAAATTCCTGACTAAATTCCAATGATCCCCACTTCTCAAGCCACCTCTAGCCTCGATCATGACAACCATTCCCTCATTCCCCCGATCGCCCGCAATTGCCAAAAGTCCCATCTCCGATCAACTACCAAAATCTCGCTCGTTTCCGAACTAAAAATCTGGACTCAACTCTTAAAATTCATGATTTTAGATGGTGATTTTGATCATATAAGTTAATCAAGGAATTGTGATGCTTAAATTTTCATGCTTTATAAGTTCTTACTGCTTTTTCTTATTTTCCAGAAATATACTGACTTATTTTACTTAAACAAAATTTTAAAACTTAGTTTATTTTTAAACAAAAACAATTTATTTAAATACTACATCCTATAAGAGATCAGATGAGGAGATTGGAATTTTTGATTCAAAATATAAACTCTGTAAAAAAAACAGAATGAACATAGATATACAGACATACATACTTATCACTTCATTTTTAACATGTAGGTCTAAATTCACTTCATGCAAACAGTTTACCACATCATTATTTCATTATTCATCACATGTACTAAGTTTAAAACAAGAGGTGGTTTAGTTTACTCACGTGTAGAAGATAACAGAGGACATGCCTTTGAAAATTTTGAAACCTATTCTTAAATTTAAAACTGGACTTGATTTACTTTGGTTTGCATGGATCTTGAATCTTTTTGCTTCGCCCTGAACTTGATTGTGAGATGAAGCTTGTTTGATTCTAGTTTGATTACCAGGTTTTGAATTTTGTTTACAGTTTCCCCTTTTTCTTTTGCTTGGTTTTAGTTTTACTGGCTTTGGATTTCTTGTTTCTTTGATAATGAAAATAAAAGTGTAAATGAGAAAGGATTAGGAAAGTATATCTCAGCTTTATCTTTTTATTTTATTTTTATTTTATATAAAGACACTTGTAAATTTTACTTACAAATGTCATTTGCATGTAATATTTGATTTACACTTGTTAAAATGCAAGGTGAATTTGTTTACATTTGTAATTATAATGTACCTAATATATTTATGTATTTTTATATAATATCCTTTATTAAATTTTATTCTTATTCATTCCTTTTGTATTTATTTACTAATTAATGACTTCTTTTCTAAATCTATATAAATAAAATTCTTTTATAGAAAAGAAATAAAAACCAATTATAATCAAAGTAAAATCATATATATAATATATTTTAAACTAAAATATATTTAAGATATACTTATTTTAAAGTGGAAATTAGCCGCAAGTGCATCTTTAGCACGTGCAATTAGTTTTTAGGACGCACAAATGAAATAATTACTTTTAAGAACAAAATGAAAAATAATTAGTTTCTAAGGCCTAAAAACCTATGAAATTATGTCCTTGAAAGTAATTGGACTGCTGACTTTGTCCTTAAAAGTAATTATTCTGCTGACTTTGGCCTTAAAATCAATTCCTGTAGATGTGTGTCCTAGAAACTAATTAGACTACAAAGTGTGTCCTTCTAGTGAAATACCCCTTTTTTAAATTTCAAATTTAACTTCAAATTCAACTTTAAACTCAATTTAAAAATCCAATTTAAAATCAACTCAAACAAATATATATTTATTTTAAACAACCCCAAGTTCAATTTATAAATTTTAAGTAATTATATAAATATTCATCCAGATATAAATATTTATTATCATATTTATTTGTTCAATCTATAAATCAGTATTTTCAATAGCTAAATCACATAATTATCCAATTATCCGATGCCCAAGATTTGGGTTATCACAAATATTGTAAGAATATATGCTAAATAATGTTATAATTACCTACAATGATAAATTTGTGCATTTAACATAATTGATAAAATGTTTATCAATTAACATATACAAATGAACTGAATTGAAAGTTGACAAATGGAAAAATAATACCGATTATCAAATTCGTATTGCATGTTAACGTTTCACTACCCATGCAAGTGCCTGATTTTACAACTACCAAATATATTTTTGGTTTGGTAACTTATGCATTTATTTGGTCAAGACCATATATTGCATTCTATAGAGTTTCAAACTCTGAAAGCAATACAAACCTCTGGATATTTGATCCATATGAAATTGCATATAAATGTTATATGGTGAATGGTCAAAGTTTGCAATGTACAATATTTCGGTGAAATTAGTTCATTTGAAAAACCAAATAAACCTTATTGCTAGATCGAGTATTCAGTCTAATTGATTGCAAAAGAGATCATATTGTGTTAATGTAACACAAAACCAAAAACTACAAGATAGATATAAGTACCCGATCATTGAAATGTCATTTTGATCGGTTTACATAAAGTGCAACATATTTGATGTTGTAAAGACCCCAAATTTCAGTCATTTGAAATTCATAAATTTAATTAATTTTAAATATACACAAGTAAATTTAATAAGCTGAATAACTTATATTTCGAATATGTGGATTTAGTTGGATAATTAAATCGTTAATTTAATATTTGAAATGAAATAATTGAAATTTTAATTTTATGTGAATAAAAATGATTTATAAAGTTGAATTAAATTCTATTGGAATTAGAATAATGTTGGCAAACTTTTAAAATTGAATTAAAAGTTAATTTCTAGAAATTGAATATTTTAATAATTAATTGACGTGTAAAAATAGTCATTTTTCAAACAGTCTCGGATTTCGACGAAACTAGTTTCATTGGATCCGCAATGTTATATTATTGTAAGATTTCAAATTTTATGTCAATCGGATTTACGGTTTGTCTAGGGCAAGCTAAAACGCTTAGAAATCTGTTTAAGTGAATTTTACATTTAAATAGTCGATTTGAAAACCTATCTTCCAAATACGATTGAATTGGCTCTCGATATATATTCCATTGCATTCGGAATAGGGGTAAAACATTATACATGCCAGGCGGCATGCTTCGTTTCGAGTTCGAAAAATTTGGCGATGAATAGTGTAGCGTAATTTTCTATATAAAGCTATATTTTTCACTATTTTTCACAAAAACCCTACTAGGGTTAAGGCTAGCCGCCAGCAAACTTCAATGGCTAGAATTTCAATTCGTTTCTCCTCTATTATCATTTAATTCATCAATCCATACGAGAAACTCTCAACTAACAAATTGTAGAGCTAAGCGAGATCGACAAATCCATACAAATACGATTATCCAGTTTGCAGCGAGAAAAGTGGCCGTTTTTGTCTCGACTTCATGCACGATTTTCAAAGCATGTAGATAACCGAGCTTCTTGATACTTCGGTCAAATGTGGTGTGGGCCATGGCGTTTCGTTTGGCGTTGTCTGATCGACGTCGAAGTGGAGGTTGGTGGCGCGACATGTGATGGATCAGCGGCTATAAATGGATTGCTCGCACGCGTATTAGCCTGGGGAAGAAGAAAAAAAATCATCGGCCAGATCTAGTTGCTCAGGAATGAATAGCTAAGATTGAAGCTAGGGTTTGAAATATAAAATAAAATTGAAATTAATTTATATATTAAATTACGCAATGTTTAAAAAGCTATAACTTTTTCATACGAGGTCTGTTCCGCATGAAACTAATTGCGTTGGATCCGTATTGACGAGCACTACACTATGGAGCTAGATTGAGATTTATTTGAGCTAGTGAAAATTTTGGTTGAAATTAAACGCTTGTTTAATTTTAATCGAAATAAATCGCTATCGCGACGACTACAACCAATGTGAGTACAACTCACTCTTTCTACCTCACTGATATTTTTATATAAGTGAAAATAAATATTATTTATGATGATTGATGACTGTTTGGATTATATATGACATATTGATCGGTATTTGGATATAATCCTGCCTATTGGAGCAGATGACCCTATACGTTCTCGTGCATGAGCGGATGACCCTTTGTATGTGCGTCTACCTCGAAGCGGACACTGTACACATATTCTAATATGAATATTTATTGCAGGTGACAGGTTGAAGGGATCCAACTGGATTCCTCACCCGTATTGATTTATTTACAGATATTGTGATATATGCTATTATCATATGATATATGATATTTTGGATGTCGTCATTGATGTATTTGGTGCTGCTGCAGCATTGGGCCTATTTTTGATGATTTAAAAATGTTAAAGTGATGATTTCCAAATTAAAAGGGTTTTTAAGTGATTTTGAAAATATACATTTTATTGAATTTTGAATTGTTAAGCAAACAGATTTATTTTGAAATAAATAAAAGTTATAATTTTTATGTTATAAAAATTATGATTTTTGGGAAATAAAATTAGAACGGGATTTTTGAAAATATGGAGATAACTATTTTGTAAAATAGTTTAAACTGATATTTTGATTTATTATAAATGGTTTATATATAAGATTTATAAGATTGACTTTATAAATCAAAATAAAGGGATTATAAAGAAGGTACTATAAATGTTAAAATGAAGTTGTAAATGAATCTTATAAGTAATAAGATTTATAATTTGGGAATTATAAAAGGAATGAATTTTAAATAAGAGAATTATAAGTAATTTACTTATAAATGGTCTTTTGGCATATAAATGATAAAAATGGAATTTGTTAATAAAAAGGATTTTAGAAATAGAAGTTTTTATTGTTTTGTAAATCCGAAATCAATTGATTTGATAAGTTAAATATAGAAGCTTATTAAAGGTATTATATCCACGATTATGGATAGTGGATAATCCATTAATTAAACGTGCAATAGTAATGAATTGGGTAAATGAATTATATCTACGATTTTGGACAGTGAATAATATACTAAATAAAAATATGTTTTCTGGAAGTGATATTTTAAGTCGAGTTAAACGGTTTGAAGACGTTTTAAAATGTGTTAAATAACGAAACCATAGATTTCAACATTTATTGTTGAAATAGACATTTTCGAGAAATAAGGAAATAATGGACTGTAACACTGTTGTTATAGTAAATGATTTTCGAAAGAAAATATTTTTGTATAGTATATGGGATTTATTTATCTACCTAATTTTCGAATCCCTATACTAGTGATTTTGGGTTGTCGTAACGATGTTTTACGCAACATTCGTTTTGACCCAAGTAAATATGGTAAAGAGACTATTTTTCTTAAAGAATGAAATATATACTTAATACTGATTTAAGTATATGTAATTTCTTCTAAGTGTTGAAAGTAAATAGAATTGTGAATTACTTATTATTAAATAAGTATATGGAAATGTTTTCCAATATAGAAATTGAAATGGTTTTGGAATTATATTTTTTTAAAGATAATTTGAAGTGAATATTTGGCAAGTGATTTAATTAATAAAAGATTAATTAAAAGGGCCTAGTAATTGTTATGGTGCTAATTGTTTGTTTTGATAGTTAAATAACCGACTATCAAACTTGGCTAAATTTTAGTTCCTCGACTTGATGTGGAAACTATTTAGTCGTACACTTAGTACGTAGTCTTCTGTGTAGACTTGATTACCATTTGTGTTGAGGATGATGATTCGTATAGTGCGAAGTATTACTCCAATCTATCGAGCTTCCTTCTTGGCCCGAAGGATAGCAAGTTGAAAGTTGGAGACGTGATAAGTCTATGAGACTTAGTTTCTATGTGAGGTTGAGAAACGCTTTTGCGTTGTTGGTGCGAAGAGACCGGGATCAGATTTGTCTGAAAACCACTTCGGACCAACATATATGCGTTCGATTTGTGCAGGTTGCTTGTGATGATATTGATATTCCGAATTTTCATAATGGAAGACTGCTTGTTGATCGTTTGGGGTTAAAATCCCAATATACATCCAGTAGCAGTGGTCTCTTCATTATGACATATCCATTGCGATGACTATTCGCTACTAATCCTAGGGATTTCTCGATAGGATGTGGTAGGAAAGTACGTTCGGTTTGTCCTGTTCCTGGACAACTTGTATGGATGTTTGTCTGACATTGCATTTCTAAAGATTACGTACATTGGCTTTTACAAACGTACATCAGTGGTGGCGGAGAAGGAAACTTCTCTTAGCTTAACACCCTGCTTGAGACATACGAGCTCAAGGGTTGTATTTTTGTTGAAGGCAATTAGTAGTCAACGGAAATGGCCTTGTGGCATTCAAAGTGATGTGATATATGATTGTGAAAGGTAATCGTTACCTCTAGCCTCATCAACCGGAAATGACCAAAACAGGGTTAGATACAGCAGGGCTAAGTGGGTCATTCCAAAGTAGGATATGATCATCCTCTTCTAGATATATCTTTACATGCTATGACGTCATGTATCTGATTATGTGGTTTGTATCCTAGAGGGCCCCCGGTAAAGGTCGGTAATGACCGGAGGATGATATATACGGTACCATTTAGCCATAGAGGTGGGCCGGTTGTGTGTTGGTAGAGGATCCTTTGTGATGGTCCTCGGTACATTCTTCTAGAGATGTACTGCCGGAAGGTAGTCCCTTCACCTGGTCATTTGTATGGAAATCCAAACCTCGCTACGAGCTGCGATTTTGTTTGTAAAAGTGTAATGAATAGCCTCGAAATGCTATATGGGTAACCATTTCGACTATGATTAATATTATTTGTATATACTAGACATTAGTATAATATAAGAGGATTTTATATGAAAGAAATGCTTTAGTTATCGTATGGTAAAAACATGTTTGTGTTTATGTGTGGACTTGTCTTACGAGATACTTTGTTTTGATAAAGGAAAAGCTTTGGTAACTTAATAAATTCAAATGAGTGTGTTTCTCACGCTGGTTTACCAGACTGATCCGGGCATTCTTCCTGTTCAATGCTCGGGTCGGACCGAGTATATTTACAGGTTCAGTTTTGGTGCTTTTGGAGCTTCAATAGGAGAGCTAGAGATCTTTATTCCGTATTCACGTATCGGTTTTGTTTGATTATCCACTGCATTGTTGCTTTATTGTTTATACTATCGGTAATTGTAAGGATAAGTTATTATAACTGTCCAGGCTGATAACTATTGATTGATTGTTGAACTATGATTGATGAACGTATATATACAATTTCTGCATTGTAAAGATTGTTAATATGATATTATATATTTTTCGCTGCGATGTGAGATTCTTTATTGTTCTGTTTGGTTCTATCTTCTCTCTTTCTTCTATTCCCTTCTTCTCTCTTCTTTTCTTTCTCTTGACTTTCCGTCAGTCTGTGATTTTTGGGTCGGACATGTGTAGATTATTGTCGATTCAAAGGGTACGGATTTGCAGGTAGTCACATTTGGTATCAAAGCTTATATTTTGTATATTCCTAAGCTTTGATGTGTACTCGGTATAGATAGGGACAGTAGCACCCCAGATTGAGTTTGAGTGTATTATACATATGAGCGCATATTTGTTAGTGAATATAAAAATGTTTTATATTGTGTTTACTTATCTGTTGAGATGTTTGTGAATTCTGGTCAGTATGTGAGATGCCATATTATCAATAGGGATTTCCAAATACTTAAACGAGGTAATTCGACATAGTATTATTTTAAATTGGGTAAATGAAATAATTTTACCTCGATTATATTTTATATATAAATGATCAATTTTTCAGAATTACGAAAATGTATATAAATGAAATGTTTGGTTGTTTGAAAATGTGAATATATATATATATATATATATATATATATATATATATAAGTTAGTAAAAGTTGTTTGAATAATCTAAATAAAAACAACAATTGTAAAATAAATAAATTATATAAGCAAACGAATTATAAAGTATGAGATTATAATTAATATGATTTAAAATTGTGAAATAATCTTATATATAAGAAGTGAAACCATATGAATATATTTATAAATATGAGTTATAAATAAAAATGGATTTAAACTAAGAATTTGATAATTTTGAATCCGTTGATTTTGAAAGTTATTTTTCAAAGTTTAAAGATGTTATATTGTTATAACTCTAGATGAGATAAATAAAATTTGGAACGAATCTTATGTAAGTGAAGTGAAAAGTAAATTTATAAAAGGTTTATAAATGTGATTTATAAATATAAAAAAGGAATTTTAAAAAGAATATAAAGCACTGAATTCACTACTGTTGCTGGGAAATAATAAGGGCCATGAATGCAGCATCATCAGTATCATTTTCGAGTTTCTGTGTAATGGATTTGCTACCAATAATAAATTGAAAACTGAAGTTTTGCTTTGATAAAAAAATTTGATTTAAAATCCAAGTTGTAATTGATAAATATAAGTAAAATGAATTTGGACTTATAATATGGAAAAAAAAGTTTAACTTTCGTAAAGTTGAAATAAATTTGAGTTGGTATAATAAAATATAATTTTTGAAATTTAACCAAAAGGAAAGTTAAATAAATTGAATCGAATTTGTACCGGATTAGATAAACTATTGGAATGAAAATTAAATGTAAGGAATAAGTGATTATATAGTATGAATTTGAAAGTTTAATTAATAAATAAGTTGTATAACTTATAAAATAAGAAATATAAGTAAAACCAAATATTAAAATGGTTAAACAATTTTGTTAAGCAAAACAAAATTGAATTTGAATTGTGATATGAATTTGACTTAAGTCAAAATTAAATAAAATGACTTTAGAGTTGAAATTTAAGTTAAGTCAAATAGAATGAAATGTTATGATGAAACGTAAGTTAGGTAATTTTTAATGAAGTTGATTTTGGTATCCAAGTAAATTAATAAAGCGATGAATATGAATTTGAGTTATATAAAGAAATTCAACTTTAGGGGTAAAATGAACTAGCATTAAAAATATCGTTGTTAAGAAGTTGTGAATTAATAACAACATTAGAAATGTTGTATAGAAATGTGAATATAGTGAATACTAGAATTCAGTATAAATTGAATAATTGAATGAAAGTCAATTGAATATCAACCAATTGGAAATTAAAAGTGTTAAACCAAATTGAATATTGGAAGTAAAGTAAATTAATTTGGTTGTATTGGATATATATTGGTTGTTAGATGAATGTTAATTGATTATATAAAAATTCATATGAAATTGAATCAATAAATTGAAAGCTAAATAATTGAATTCAAATTGGAAGTTAAGTGAATCTAAATAGAATTACATTTGATTTAATTTGAAAGTGAACCAACTTGAATGTAAATTAGTGAATGTAAACTAATTTGAATGAATGAATGTTAATAAAATATAACAATGAATCAAATATGATTAAATGGAAAATCAATTCAATGAACAGTAATGAGAGGTGAATTCATATTGATATGGTTATGGATAGATCAGATAGTAATGGTTTGTTGGATGTTAGTTGGATGATAGTTGTTTGATGGCATTTGCTATATTGGCATATATAGTAGTTGTATTGGTATATGTTGTATATTGACATTACTTTCATATATACATGTTTCTCATTGATTGTTGAGTGTTTAGTAGGTGCGTATGGCACATGCTTCGCATTTGGAGCTCGCTTTCGCGCTATATTAGCCGTATATGCCCGTTAATAATATATAAGGTACATATCTCGGATTACATATCGTGCATTTATACTTTTTTCCCTACAGGATGCCTCATCCTTGAAGATGAGATGTATATTTGTGATATATATATATATATATATGTATGTATATGTTGTGATCCTACTACGATCGAACCGCGAAAAGGAGACGCTGGCGAATTTTTGAGGCGTTAGAATTTTTTTGAAAAATTTAGAAAAATTTTGATAACTAAAATTTTGATTTTGAGTTGAAATTTAAACAATATTAGTGGTTTTGAAAGGATAATTATGAATGGATTTGAAAACATAGTAAAGTTTTTGTAAGAAGTTTAACGAATGGATTTTAGGAAAAGTTAAAAAGGTTTAAAAGATTTGGTAATCTATTTGAATGAATTGTTTTGAAAAGTTAATGGATTTTGTGACTTTTTCTTACTTGGTAATTTCGAGGACGAAATTCCATTAAGTAGGGAAGAATGTAACGACCCAGAATTTTAGTCATTTGAAATTCATATGTTTAATTAATTTTAAATATTCACAAGTAAATTTAATAAGCTGAATAACTTATATTTCGAATATCTGGATTTAGTTGGATAGTTAAATCGTTAATTTAATATTTGAAATTGCAGAAATAATTGAAATTTTAATTTTATGAGAATAAAAATGATTTATAAAGTTGAATTAAATTCTATTGGAATTAGAATAATGTTAGTAAACTTTTAAAATTGAATTAAAAGTTAATTTCTAGAAATTGAATATTTTAATATTTAATTAACGTGTAAAAATAGTCATTTTTCAAACAGTATCGGATTTCAATGAAACCTATTTCATTGGATCCGTAATGTTATATTATTGTAAGATTTCAAATTTCGTATCAATCGGATTTACGGTTTGTTTGGGCAAGCTAAAACGCCAAGAAATCTGTTTAAGTAAAATTTAAATTTAAATAGTCGATTTGAATCCAAGTACGATTGAATTGGCTCTCGATATATATTCCATTGCGTTCGAAATAGAGTAAAACATTATAAAGGCCAGGCGGCACTCTTTGTTTTGAGTTCGAAAAATTTGGCGATGAATAGTGTCGGGTATTTTTCTATATAAGGCCATATTTTTCACTATTTTTCACAAAAACCCTACTACGGTTAGGGCTAGCCGCCACCAAACTAATGGCCAGAATTTCAATTCATTTCTCCTCTATTATCATTCAAACCATCAATCTATACGAGAAACTCTCAACTAACAAATTGTAGAGCTAAGCGAGATCGACAAATCCATACGGATATGATTATCCAATTCGCAGCAAGGAGTGGGAAAAGTGGTCGTGTTCGTCTCGACTTCGTGCGCGATTTTCGAAGCATGTAGATGACCAAGCTTCTTGATACTTAGATGGAAGGTGGAGTGGGCCATGGCGTTTCGTTTGGCATTGTCTGATCGACGTCGAAGTGGAGGTCGGTGACGCGACATGTGATGGATCTGTGATAATCCGTATTTTGGACATCTAATAATTGAATAATTTACTGGTTTATTCAATTGAACAGATAAAAATTCTGAAAATAAAAGATATCTGGATATGTAAATGAATTTGAAAATATAATAAAGGTTGAATTGTAAATATTTTTTAAGTTTGACAATATTAGTTTAATAATCTTCTTTTATTAAATTCAAATTCAAAAGATAGATATCTTGAAATATTTTGGATTTAAAAATATATTATATAGAATATAATTGGTTTTATATTATTTTATTTAAAGAATTTTATTTATATAAATAAAGTAATGTATTTATTAAATAATAAATTAAATATAAAAGCTTTATAAAAACATTTAAAAATAAATAAAACATGCATAATTACACATGTAAGTTAAATAAATAGAATTTAACAAATGTAAGTTAATTAATAAGTATAAATGAAAAATGTTATATGAATAAACAAGTGTCACCCATTTTTTTTTCTTTTATTTGTAGTAAATCCTAATTAAACCTATATAAACATCTATCTCTTCTCTTCATTTCTTTTTCTATCTTCCCACTTTCAAAACAAAGAAACAAAGCCATAAAAGAAAATCAGATCCGAGGCAAATTAAAACAAACAAAAAATTTTCAAAATCTAAACCTGGAAAACAAATCAAACAAAAAGGAATAAACAATTTCTGTTCAAAATTCAACCTGGAAGTTCAAGTTCAAAACTTTAAGCAAAGTTCAAAAATCAAAACTGGAAACCAAAAGCAAATAAAATTGAATCAAGCTGCAACTTCAAACTTTTCAACCTGGGATCATGCAAACATAAAGAAGACCGACAGCAAGCTCATAATCAGTTTCAAATCAGCAGAACAATTTACAGTTTTTTCAAGAAGGCTGCTCTGTTCCTTTGTTCAAAATATAAAGGTGAGTAAACTCTTAAATCTAGTACAACTTGAATTTGCATGTGATGATCCTTGAAATATGATATGAATTATGCTGTGTTTGTTGATTAAAAATAATTATATATATATATATATATATGTGTGTGTGTGTGTGTGTGTGTGTGTTAGTATTTGTGTACATGTCTGGAACAGGCATAACAGGCCTCTGTTCAACATTTCAGGTTATAAACCTGATCCAAAAATTCAAATCATCTAATTAAATGATTTTTAGGCTTTGATTTCTAAAAGGAAAGTGTTTGTATGTGTACAACATCATTTTTAAAATTTGATTTAGGTGAAAATGTTTAGCGAATATCACAGAAATGAAATATTACAGTGATGAACCAATAAATGTCAGAATATCGACTATCAAATTTCCGTGCTTTGATTGTATAATCATATTCGTTTACATAATTGATGAATTTTAATAATAATATTGGAATTTTTAAGTTGTTGGATTTTGAGAATTTTTGGATTGAACGTAAACATGTTTCGACCAAATTCCGATGATCAACGTAAAGGGGATGGTCGTGGTCGTTGCTGAAGGAAGGTGAAAGTATGGGGACTCAGGGAAAAATTGTGACTGAAATTCTCGAACGTTGTGGTGGAGAATCGACGGTGAAGTAGGGTTTAAGTCAGGTTGTGGGTCGAAGATGTTTCTCGGGTTCGTCACGATGACTAGGGTGCATCGGTATTGGTCAGGGTGGGTGGGTTAGGAGCATTGGCCGTCGGTGAAGTTTTGGACAGAGTGTCGGGGTTTCTGGTGGTCGGTGGTGGCGTCGCAGGGAGATTTTTTAGGTGATGGTTCGTTCTAGGTTTGGTGGATAAGCTCGATTTTGTTTTCAAGCCTGATTTTCAGTTTGGGTGATTGTGATCAGTAGGGTAGGACGATGGCGACTTATCGACGGTGGTTTGGATGGCCAGAGCTCCGACGATCTCCTGTGCATGTGCGCGTGGATTAGGGTGTGTCAGTATTTTGTAGCTGAGAAGAGGAGGAGTAGGGCTCGAGTGAGAACTCGGGGACAGGAAGATTTTGCTCGAGCTTGTCTTCTGGTTACGCGTGAATGTTCATAGCTTATAACAGTTTAAATTTAAACAAAGTTTTTTTAAAAAAAATAAAGAGAAGGGGAAGTACTCGAGTAAGACTCGGGTGAGTTATCAGGTGGAACCCGTAGCAGGACTTTAAAGCAAGCTTTCAAATTTAAAATAAATTAGTTTAAATCGATTTCTTAAATCAAATTCTTTACATAATAAATGTTTTAAATAATGGATTTATGGAATGATATTATTTGTTTAACTTGAATTAGTTAAGTTAAATTTGTAAGTTATTTTAAACTATTTTAAACTTAATTTACAAATGTATTTAAGTGTTTAATTAAAAAGATAAAGATTTATCTTAAAGTTAATTAAGGTTTTGATAATTAATGATTAATTAAATAATTAAGAGTAATTATTTAGTTTAATTAATTAATGATTAAGGTCTAATTAATTAATTAATAATTAAGGGTTATAGTTAATTATTTAGATATTAATAAATTAATAACTAAGAATTAATTAGTTAAGTAATTTATAATTAGAGATTAATTAATTAAGTAATTGAGTTAATTAACTAGAGATTAATTAATTCGTAATTAAGGATAAATTGATTAAGTAATTAGAGATTAATTACTTAAAATTAAAGGATAAATTTGTTAAGGTTTAATTAATTTAATTTTTAATTAAAGGTTAAGTTAATTAATAATTAAAGGTTAAATTAATTAAAGATAATCAACCAATGGGATAATTACTTGATGAAAGTAATTAAAGGGAAATTATTTAATGGAAATAATTAAGGATTAGTTACTTAGTGTAATTAATTAAAGGATTGATTAATTAAGGAAATTAATCGAGGATAAATGAGATTAATGTGAATGGGTGAAGGTTAATTAATTTGTGTAATTAATTAAAGGTTAATTACTTAATGTAATTAAAGAGGATAATTAAGCGATGATTAATTAATGGTTTGTAATTAATTAATGATTTAGTGAGCATGATTAAAAATAAAGCGATTGAAGTAATTAATTTAATTTATTTAAATTAATTTGAAAAGGGGTGACTAATTAATCTTGCTTATGAATGATTGAATGATATTGAATACCTTGGTTTATTTGATATTTCTGATATGAAATGTTTTGTGATATGATTGGGTTGAATAGTGATGATGTGGTTATCTATCGAGATGAATTACTGTGTAAAGTGATACCTTGTATTTAAAGTTTGAATTGTATTTCACTTGAATAACTTGGGTTAAGATGACATGGGATTCGAAGAGACCGGGGTCGGGTGCCAGTAAATACCCGAAACCACTTCGATTTGAAATCTACTATAATTCTTTATAGATTTGATATGTGAAATCAGTAGGCTGGAATGAAACAATTTAAGTGAGCTGGACCGTTGAAACTAAGTAAGAGTACTTAGGGATTGATGTGTGAAATAAGTGTTGACTATAACAAGTTGAGAACTCATAGTGAAGTATGAGTTACCCCGGGTTTTAAATAAGTTTTGTGCATTAGAATTTCATGTATATGGGTTTACTCGCACTAGTTTCCAGCCTGACTCGGTGTTACTTTGATGTAATGCTCCGGTCAGACCAAGTATTACAGCTTTTCAGGTAAGGACGTTCTGGAGCTTAGGAGGCGAGCTGGATGGTAGGAATGTATGGAGTTTCCGCTGTGTATATTATTTTTTGTATTTCTGAGACAAGTTAATTTTAACTGTCCAATTTTGAGTAATGGTTGTAACTCTGATGTATTGATGTAAATTAACAGATATAGTTCTTCTTTGTATAACTGCTATAATTTAATATTATATTTTGATCCGCTGTGAATGTGAGATTTTGTGTTTTTTTCCTATTTCTTCTTCAATCTCTTTCTTCTTTTCTCTAACAATCTGGAATTTTCGGAGTCGAAAATTTCGGGTTGTTACAGGATTGGTGGCTATAAAAGGGCTGCTCGTGCGCGTATTAACCTAGGGAAGAAGAAACAAAATCATGTGGCCAGATCTAGCTGCTCAGGAATGAACGGATAAGATTGAAGCTAGGGTTTGAAATATAAAATAAAATTGAAATTAATATATATATTAAATTGTGCCATGTTTAAAAAGCTATAACTTTTTCATACGAGGTCCGTTTCACACGAAACGAATTGCGTTGGATCCGTATTGACGAGCACTACATTATGGAGCTAGATTATGATTTATTAAAGCTAGTGAAAATTTGGGTTGAAATTAAACGCTTGTTTAATTTTAATCGGAATAAATCGCTACCGCTATCGCGACGATTACAACCAATGTGAGTACAACTCACTCTTTCTACCTCAGTGATATTTTTATATAAGTGAAAATAAATATTATTTATGATGATTGATGACTGTTTAGATGATATATGATATATTGATTGGTATTTGGATGTATTCATGTCTATTGGAGTAGATGACCCTATACATTCCCGTGTATGAGCGGATGACCCTTTGTACGCGCGTCTGCCTCGAAGTGGACATTGTACAAATATTATAATATATATATATTTGTTGCAGGTGATAGGTTGGAGGGATCCAACTGGATTCCTCACCCATATTGATTTATTTACAGATATTGTGATATATGCTGTTATTATATGGTATATGATATTTTGGATGCCGTGATTGATGTATTTGGTGCTGTTGCAGCATTGGGCCTATTTTTGATGATTTAAAAATTTTAACGTGATGATTTCCAAATTAAAAGGGTTTTCAAGTGATTTTGAAAATATACGTTTTATTGAATTTTGAATTGTTAAGTAAACGGATTTATTTTGAAATAAATAAAAGTTATAATTTTTATGTTATAAAAATTATGATTTTTAGGAAATAAAATCAAAATGGGATTTGAAAATATGGAGATAACTATTTTGTAAAATAGTTTAAACTGAGATTTTGATTTATTATAAATGGTTTATATATAAGATTTATAAGAATGACTTTTTATAAATCAAAATAATGGGATTATAAAGCAGGTTTTATAAATGTTGAAATGAAGTTGTAAATGAATCTTATAAGTAATAAGATTTATAATTTGTGAAGTTATAAAAGGAATTATTTTGTAAATAAGAGAATTATAAGTAATTTACTTATAAATGGGATTTTGGCATATAAATGATAAAAATGGAATTTGTTAATAAAATAGATTTTAGAAATAGAAGTTTTTATAAAATATAAATGGAATTTATAAGCATTGTTTTATAAATCAAAAATTAATTGATTTGATAAGTTAAATATAGAAGCTTATTAAAGGTATTATATCCACGATTTTGGACAGTGGATAATCCTTTAATTAAATGTGCAATAGTAATGAATTGGGTAAATGAATTATATCCACGATATTGGACAGTGAATAATATATTAAATAAAATAAATGTTTTTGGGAAGTGATATTTTAAATGGAGTTAAACGGTTTGAAGATATTTTAAAATGTGTTAAATATCGAAACCATAGATTTCAACATTTATTGTTGAAATAGACGTTTTCGAGAAATAAGGAAATGATGGACTATAACACTGTTGTTATAGTAAACGATTTTCGAAAGAAAATGTTTTTATATAGTATATGGGTTTTATATATCTATCTAATTTTCGAATTCCTATACTAGTGATTTTGGGTTGTCGTAATGATGTTTTATGTAACATTCGTTTTGACCAAAGTAAATATGTTAAAGAGAATGTTTTTTCTTAAAGAATAAAATATATACTTAATCCTAATTTAAGTATATGGAATATCTTCTAAGTGTTGAACGTAAATAGAATTGTGAATTACGTATTATTAAATAAGTATATGGAAATGTTTTCCAATATAGAAATTGAAATGGTTTTGGAATTATATCTTTTTAAAGATAATTTGAAGTGAATATTTGGCAAGTGATTTAATTAATAAAAGATTAATTAAAAGGGCCTAGTGATTATTATGGTTCTAAATATTTGTTAGTTTGTTTTGATAGTTAAATAACCGAATACCAAATTTGGCCAAATTTTAGTTCCTCGACTTGATGTGGAAACTATTTAGTCGTACACTTAGTATGTAGTCTTCTGTGTAGGCTTGATTATCTTTTGTGTTGAGGATGATGATTCGTATAGTGCGGAGTATTACTCCTATCTATCGAGCTTCCTTCTTGGCCCGAAGGATAGCAAGTTGAAAGTTGGAGACGTGATAAGTCCATGAGACTTAATTTCTGTGTGAGGTTGAGAAACGCTTTTGCGTTGTTGGTGTGAAGAGACCGTGATTAGATTTATCTGAAAACCACTTCGGACCAACGTATATGCATTCGATTTGTGCAGGTTGCTTGTGATGATATTGATTTTTTGGATTTTCATAGTGGAAGAGTGCTTGCTGATCGTTTGGGGTTAAAATCCCAATATACATCCAGTAGCAGTGGTCTCTTCATTATGAAACATCCAATGCGAGGACTATTCGCTACTAATCCTAGGGATTTCCCGACAGGATGTGGTAGCAAAGTACCTTCGGTTTGTCCTGTTTCTAGATAACTTATATGGATGTTTGTCTGACATTGCATTTCTAAAGATTACGTACATTAGGTTTTACAAAGGTACATCAGTGGTGGCGGAGAAGACAACTTCTCTTAGCTTAACACCCTCCTTTAGACATACGAGCTCAAGGGTTGTAATTTTGTGGAAGGCAATTAGTAGTCAATGGAAATGTCCATATGGCATTCAAAGTGATGTGATATGTAATTGTGAAAGGTAATCGTTACCTCCAGCCTCATCAACCAAAAATGACCAAAACAAGGTTAGATGCAGCAGGGCTAAATGGGTCATTCCAAAGTAGGATATGATCATCCTCTTCTAGATATATCTTTACACGCTATGAATCGTGTATCTGATTATGTAGTTTGTATGCTAGAGGGCCCTCGGTAAAGGTCGGTAAAGACAAAAGGATGATATATTCGGTACCATCTATTTGTAGAGGTGGGTCGGTCTTGTGTTGGTAGAGGATCCTTTGTGATGGTCCTTGGTACATTCTTCTAGAGATGTACTGCCGAAAGGTAGTCCCTTCACCTGGTCTTTTGTATGGAAATCCAAACCCGTCTACGAGCTACGATTTTGTTTGTAAAGGCGTAATGAATATCCTCGAAATTCTATATGGGTAACCATTTCGACTATGATTAATATTATTTGTATATACTAGACACTAGTATAATATAAGAGGATTTGATATGAAAGAAATGCTTTAGTTATCGTAAGGTAAAAACTTGTCCGTGTTTATGTGTGGACTTGTCTTATGAGATACTTTTGTTTTAATAAAGGAAAAGTTTTGGTAACTTAATAAATTCTGATGAGTGTGTTTCTCACGCTGGTTTACCAAACTGATCCGGTCGTTCTTCCCTTTCAATGATCGGGTCGGACCGAGTATATTTACAGGTTCAGTTTTGGTGCTTTTGGAGCTTCAGTAGGAGAGCTGGAGATCTCCATTCCGTATTCACGTATCAGTTTTGTTTGATTATCCGCTGCATTGTTGCTTTATTGTTTATATTATCGGTAATTGTGAGGATATGTTATTATAACTGTCCAGCCTGATAACTATTGATTAATTGTTGAACTCTGATTGATGAAGGTATATATACAGTTTCAGCTTTGTAAAGATCGTTAATATGATATTATATGTTTTCCGCTGCAATGTGAGATTCTTTATTGTTCTGTTTGGTTCTATCTTCTCTCTTTCTTCTATTCTCTTCTTCTCTCTTCTTTTCTTTCTCTTGACTTTCTGTCAATCTGTGCTTTTTGGGTCGGACATGTGTGGATTATTGTCGATTCAAAGGGTATGGATTTGCAGGTAGTCACAGATGTCCTTAAATGTTAAGGATAATCAAATGCACTTTTACAAAAAGTTTGTTACGATATTGTATTAAGGTTTTATTTTGAATAGTTTGATCATTTGGAAAGAAAATGAATGTATTAGAATAAATGTAATTTAAGGTACAATTGGGACGAAGAGAATGTATAGTCATTTCTGCTTTATAGAGAATCATTGGAAGCGAGAATTGTAATCATAATCGATACTTAATATTGGAATAACAAATATGATTTCTATTTCAAAATGTATTTTCATATAGATTTTTTTTCCTATGAGATCTATTTCTTTAAGCTCAAGATTTTTGACCAACGAAATCTCCACTATAAATAGTTACATGAATGATGGACCTCCGAATTGAGTATGCTTTTATACTAATGGTGGAAATAGTGGGACCATGTCATATAGCACTTATTAATTAAATCATAGTACGAAAATTGTTTCCGCAAAACTTAACATACATCTGTGCAGTTAATGTCCCACTATTACCCCGCTATAACCATGCTATATCTCATAGCGGATTTCTACCGCTACGATTTTTTCATATAGCCCCAAATATAGCCTTTCCGCTTTAAGCCCCGCTATTTCCGCTATATCTCATTATTCCCGCTATATCTTCTTTAAAAGAAATGAAATGAAAAATGACATTTATACATTATAAAAAGTATGAAATTAATTTATTTAATTTAATTTTTAAATATTTTTAGAAATGGAAATACTCTATATTCTACTAAAATCAATTATGTTATATAACAGCTTTACGTTTATTAACAGTATATTCACACATGTTTTTATTCAAAATTATTTATGTATTAATTATAATTCAATTGAATGTTAATTTTTCATTTAATTGATATTTACGTATTTGTAAAAACATTAAGTATGACTTTTATATGCTATTTTAGAGTCGTCCGCTATATCCCTCTTTACTCCCGCTGTACCCCCGCTATGAGTTTTTGCACCTCCGCCGCATTGAATCTGTCGGGCACTTTAACTGCACAACCATACATTGTTACGAAATTATGATTATTTTTCGCTATCGAATGAAAAAAAATAGATATAGCTGTATTTCAATATGAATATTATTTATGAAATAAAACTAAAATGTGGTATTTTGTCATAACAGAAGTGATGCATTGGAAAATAGAAAAGTATCTAATAATATTTACGGTTGTTTGGGATTATAGACCAGGGCATAGTTTTTAGAAATAATTTTATTGTATGATTTTGAATCGTATGATACTTGTTAACTATATCTCAACAATAGCTATGCACCCATTTAGCGGGAGTATCATAAGAGTTGATGAACTCTTCGGATTGATATATATATATATATATATATATATATATATATGCAATCGTAATTGTATAAGTACCAAAATGGTTCCACGTACTTCGTCATATTAACCGATGAGTTATCATCGGCATAGACATGTGTATTTGATATACATGTAGTATGTCTATAGTAAACTTATAGTATATAAAACAAAAGTAAATAAAATAACATGAGACGAAAATGATTTGATTTGATTGAATGAGTAAGTATATTGGAAAATGTTCCGAACGTACCTAAAATGAATAAAGATTCAATCTCAAAATAACTCCTCCATGTAATACATAATGATGCATCGATATTGAGTAATCGAACTTTTTTGGACAATATACGGTTAATTGTAAGTGAACTTGAGGTAGTTTCTTTCTATAAGATAATGTACTTAAAAGTAGTACACAAGGTTAATATTATTTCATCTGAATAACAATTCACAAAATTTTATAAGATAAGTGTTTATAAGAAATTCCAACGTAACGACCCACCTTTTGGATGGTTTAAATCGATAATAAACCACACATGTCAACTCAAAACATTCAAAAGTGAGGATTGATAATGGGGTAAATAAGACAATAATAGAAAAGAAGATGTAACGGCCCTCCCTTCTCGACCCTCGAAAATCGACACAAATACACCACTGTATAATATGCCGATGATCGAGTGCCCGAAAAGACATATTGCTGAGGGAAAGAAGAAGGAGGTAGAAGAAGAAGTAGAAAACAATATCATAATCTCACAATTGCAGCGGAACAATATATAATAGCTAAATGACCGATCTTTATACAAAAAGAACTATATCTGTTTTACACATTACATCATCAGAGTACAACACAATCAATACCAAAATACTGAACAGTTATATTAACTTGTCCCCACAAAACTGAATACACAACATATACAACACAGAGGAATATATATCAAGTATGGATGATACGTCATGCCATCCAGCTCGTCTCCTGATCTCCACAGTATCCTTTCTTATATCCTATAATACTCGGTATGACCCGAGCATTATAGTGAAATAACACCCGAGCCAGTTTGGAAAACTAGCGTGAGAAAACACACTCAATTGGATTATTAAAGTTTCCAAAAATCCTTTTGAAATCAAAGGTATCTCGTAAGACCACGCCACAGATAAACATGCTGGATTTTTACCGTACGATAACGAAAACATTTCTTATCAAATCCTCTGATATTATAGTAGTGTCTATATACAAATACTTATTCAAGTAGCCGAAATTGTTACATTCATTAAATTCCATCATAATAGGTATACAAACAAGTCCGAAGGCGCTTATTGAAGATTGGGTTTCCATCAATGGAAGGGCTACTGGGGTACCGCCCGTCACAGTACGTGGTCTAGATCACCATACCGAGGATCCACCCTGATCTCCTACTACACAAGACCAGAGCTAACCCTTACTGGATAATCCGAATAAGATCACCCCGCGGTTAGGATCAGCAATCGACCATACAGCCGAAATAAAGGGACATCTAGACAGGGGTGACCTTACCCTAATTGGTTGCTAGCCACTTAGCCTTGCTGCACCTCCCTTGTTATAGTCATTCTCGGTTGATAAGGCTCGACGCTATGTATTACCTTTTTACCACACATACACTTAGATTGCTCATCGTCCTCATGATGATGTTCTGATAGCATTCATCCATACAAGTCCGTTCCGGGTCTGAACGGAACCGAAGGTACTACTCCTACTACATCAATTTTGGAATCGACCTCAGGATTTGTAACGATTAGCCCTTGCACTTCGCTGCTCCATCTTCGAATCCAAGCTCTTGTCTTCCTCACGAAACGTTCAAACCCGATCGAAGTGGTTTTTGAGAAATTAATCCTGATCCCGATCTCTTCGAAACGATCAGCGCATTGACCAATATTGATAGTTGGTTATTTAACTATCATATAACATCCACAAACAACCATCAAGCCTTAATAATTTCCCAAATTATTTATTTGTTTTAAAATATCTTCGCAAGATATATTTCCACACTTCAACCCTTTGAAAAGTTTTCAAATCACTTTTCTCTCGCGGAATAAATTTCCAAATATTGTTTATTTCCACTAAAAATCACATAGTCTAAATATTTTGATTTTAAAATAATTTAAATCACTTTATCCAAAAATATATACGTTAAAATACTTAAAATAAAAACTATTTAAAACACTTTATTTAAAATACTAGTTATGAAATTTTAAAATAATTTCTCATGTAAAACTTCAGCCAAAACTAAATTTAAAATAAAAGTTATTCTAGAAGGTATAAATATCAAGGCCAAAGTCAGCAGAATAATTACTTTTAAGGACAAAGTCAGCGGTCCAATTACTTTCAAGGACATAATTTCATAAGTTTTTAGGCCTTAGAAACTAAGTATTTTTCATTTTGTCCTTAAAAGTAATTATTTCAGTTATGTGTCCTAGAAACTAATCGCACTTGCTAAAGAGGCCCTTGTGGCTAATTTCCACTATTAAATAATTATCTTTTAAATCATAATACTAGTTAAACCTTTTAAAATAAGTTTACTTATAAAATTAACTCAATAAATATTTACTTTTTAATTTTTTTAAAACAACTAAATAAAAATTTGTTTTTTTCAAAACATTTTTAAAACCACTTTAAAACCTCTAACTTATACTTGGAAATCTTTCTTTGAAAAATATAGTTAGTTTTTCAGGAAATACACTTTCATTTCCATACCTTTAAAAATAAACCACTATTTATTTTTAAACAAATCATTCTTCCCTTATAAATTCCTATCCTGAATTTATACTTCCAAATTACCCTCTGATAGATATTTCACTTTATTTACAAACCCCGTTTATAAATTCCATAATCTCATTCTCCTTTAATCCCAGTTTCAAACACTTAAATCAGTTTTCAAATCGATTTTCAAAACTAACTCCATTTTAAAATAAATTCCTTTACTTACCCAAATTTATTTTAAAAACCATTAATTCCAATTTGCTTCTATATTTATGATTTAAAAATCTTATTTTAAACCGAAATGTCCACTTTATACCTCATTCAAAATTCTACCCTTTAATTTCTTCCCAAACATTTAAATCTTTAAATTTTGAAAATGAAATCCTTTTAATTTATAGACAATATCACTTAGATCTACAAAACTTTTTTATTTCATTTATTTAAAATCTCTATCTTTATTTCCATACTCAGAATTTATTTAATAGAGTTTAAAAATCAAACTTTTATATTTTTTCCAAATTCAATCTTTAATTTACCCAAATTCACTATATTATTTTACTTAAAAATTTCCCTTTTTATTTTCTTTAAAAAATCCAAACTTATATATTTTTCATTCTCTCAAATACCAATACATATTCAACCAAGCCATAGCATTCTATAATTTCAATTCTTAATATAATCAATATAACCATCACAGATTATCACATAAATCACATCGCTGAATATAATATAAATTCAACGTTTTGAGGAATCCAGTTGGATCCCTCCAACCTATTTCCCTGCATCCACAAATGTTAGCACAAATAAAAAAAATACCAATCCCACTTCGAGGTGGAATATCGCGGTATATGGGGTCATCTGCTATTATGCGGGGCGCGTAGGGTCTCATCCGCTATATAATGCAGGAATATCAATCACTCCAATATATATATATATATATATATATATATATATATATATATAACATATCACATCCAAGCTGATACTAAATTATAAATTCAAGCAAACAACCAATAATTTAAATTTAACTATTTAAAAGGCAATCCAAATGAGTGAGATTAACTCACCTTTGATTTTTTTCTTTTGTAATCTGATCCAAACCCGACTTTTCCTTCACCGTTTTATACCTTGTACAACATTATACGATTTATTAACATCTGAGATAATATACAAATAATCTACCATTTAATAAATTAAATTGACCAATAATTTAATTTAAACTAATCATTTGGTTTTAAACTAATAATTTGATTTTAAACTAAATTCCTTAAATAAATTATCTTTAGTAACTAAAATAACTAAATAAGTTAACTTAACAATTTATGCACCAAATCCATTATTTAAAAATACTAGCAAATTAAAATATGTAAATGAAAATAGGCATATATATATATATATATATATATATATATATATTTAAACTACATATACTAAAGAACAAGCTATATACATTTTAGAAAATCAAATTTATAATTCTACAGCATTTTAAAATTCTTATTATATATAATTTCAAAATCTTCCTGTATATATCTTATATTTTCTTTCTTTCTGGAACAAAACTTTTTAAAGCTTCTGTTTAAACCTTATATATTTTTATTTTTCATCTATATACATATTCTACAAAAATTAATAAATAAATAAAACTACCTCACTGCTATCAGAGAACCAAGGCCACCATCGCGACCCACCGCTTCATCGAGCATGGCTCTACGACCACCCAGTCCTTGCTACACATACCCACGCTCGACACCGAGCCACTCACGTGACTTCATTCTAGTGTCGCTGTGGCCGCCAACATCAACGGCAAATTCACGACCTGACACATCTCTGGCCATCGACTATGCTTCCTCCTCTCGCGAATCAAATTTGATGCCCCGAATTCGACCTAGTTCCTTCCCTCTCGACTGGACCTCACTAAGCTCGCCTTCATCTTCGATCCGCTGACACTCGATCGATTCTTGAACGAGATAGGGACCTCTATTACAGAGGAATGAGGGAAGATTTTTTTTTGAAATTGAATTCGGGATCTAATAGAAAACGTAAGGCATGCAATTTCGTTTTGAACGAAGGGATTCGACTTCGATTGCTACTTCCATTTTTTTTCAAGCTAATTCGAATTCGTCGTTTTGAGGAAGAAAATGAAATCCTAGTTTATACTGTCACTATATTCATTTTTTTATAGAGGGACGCGTGTTAACCAGGGAGACACGTGTTGAAAACTGCCCTACATGCTCACCCAACTTGCTATAATGTTTCGAGGTGATAAAAACAGCTGATGTTGACTATAGTATATAAATATATATATTTTAAATTTTAAATTTTAAATTCAAATTTAAATGGTCTAGAAATTGCAACTCAAAATTTCGAACTCCTATCGCGGCATGCCGCTAGGCGTTTATAATGTTATACCCCTATTACGAACACGATGGAAAAGGTTCCGAGGCCTAACTCGATAGTATGGAGAAGATAGCTTTTTGGACCCAGTTATTAAATTGAATTTCGATATAAATTTCAACGCGTTTATATACCTTACGGCCACATGACAATTCCAAACGCTCCAAAATTTGAAATTCGATAATAATACATTATTACGGATCCAATGGAACTGGTTTCATCAAATTTCGAGACTGTGTCTCGGAAGGCTATTTCTAAATATCAATTTAAACGATATATTTTCAAACTGAACAAAACAGTTTTAAATTCTATTTTAAAAGTTCAATTATCTCCAGTATTATCAATATAAATTTTATAAACCTTCAAATTATTTTTAACAGACTCGCTGGAATTCATATTTTACATAATTTCCAATTGTTTAATTCAATAGTTATTTGTCAAACAAATAGTGATATTTGAAATTCAAGTTGAAAATTAACATTTGAATATTTAAAATCAATTAAATATTCCGATTTCAAATATCCAAAAATTTCGGGTTGTCATAGAAGAAAAACAAACCCATAATCTCACAGTGGAATGGCAAAATATAATAATCCAATAAACAGTTAATGAAGCTGTTTTACAAATAACATTTGAATACACTTTTAAAATACAAATCAGAGTTATACATACATTATGAATAAATAAATATGCAGCGGAACAACATGATGCAGTGGTATAATACTGATAATAGAATAGTAAATTGGTCTTCGTCCTCGAGGAATAAGGTTTTCAATACTGAAATGCTCGGGCTGACCCAAGCATAATGAAAAGACAAAACACTCAAGTCAGATAAGTTAAATTAAAATAAGTAAATATGTGTGTAACAGCTTCAGAGATGTTTACGGGATTTTACGTCTCCTATCCAGTGTCTAACGTGCATGCAATAACTTAAGAGATGTTTGGGATTCCATCTCCTAACGATCCGTTAAAATATCTACATATGTAATACAGTTCGCTATTATAATATGTCTACAGTAAAGTATTAAAATAGCGTTAAGGCGTTGCTCATTTCCCCTTTGACACATTTTTATATAAATACTGTAGTCCAGTAAGCTCCACCAAACTGCTGGTTTACTCAGTGAGCACTCCATAGGTACAATACAAACCAAAGTTGTTGTGGGCGCGATCAGGATAAATATGACAAGGCACAGGAGGCAGTTTTCAGGGTAGGATTCTACCGTTTTGCGGATCCAGACTGGTGGTAACACGTAACAGCTACTGCCGCCCACCTCGAGACACTCTCCCATAATCAAATCAAAGGGTGGCCATCAATCAATCACAAAGTAATAGATATGATATCGAAGAAATGTGCCTGATAGGGCGAGCGACCCCACTTGGCCCTGCATGGCTCCTGTTTTATTCATTTTAATTATGACCCGAAGGTCAAGGCTATCATCATCGTTCTCTTGCTTCATTCAAGTAGCATTCGTCAAACCATCCTACTTCATTCTGGATTCTCCACCATGTGCACAGTTGTTAAATTGGTTTTCGGTATTGGCACAGAGTATGACAATATCCGATCCCGGTCTCTTTAACAACCAAACGCTTATTTCACACTGGTTTGTTCTTTTACATTTTCAAAACCGATTCATATTTGATATCAAAATATCATATTCAATTCAACATATCCCTCATTTTAAGACCATCATATTCATTCAAAATAGGTCATTTCATGAGGAAATATCATTTCAAATTCCAACGTAGGTTATAACATCATTTAACCACATTCGCCTTTAAATCAAGGATTTAAACAAAAACAATTCAACCTTGCATAGTTTGAATTTTAGTAAGTAGTTTGGATAGTTATAAATAGTTTAAATTGTTTAAATAGTTTAAAAGAGTTTTAATAGTTTAAATAGTTTAAGGATTTTAAAACAGTTAAGAATAGTTTAGTATAAAATGGTTTGAGTATAGGAAATGGTTTGAATAGTGAAATAGTTTTGAAAATCTAAATAATTTGAATTTTAAAATAACAGATTTTAAACAGTTTATATTAAAATAATTTATTTTGAAAATAGTATCAAATCAACTGTTTCCTCCATTTCAACAAATCTAGACCATTTCCAGATGTAAACCAACAAAACTAAATTTTTAATCTTTCAATTTAAATGACTCAATTTTGATTTAGTTGCAAATCAATGTGATTTCAATTTCAATTAGAAATAACTTCAATTTCCAAAACATTCATTTTTAACTTTAATTTTGATTTAACAATTCAAATCAATGATTTAAATTCAATTCCATTTTTAATTTAAACCATTAAATTCATATCAATTTCAAGCCCAATTTCAGTTTACTTATTTAGACTACTTAAATCAAATTTAACTTCATTGTTAAATTTTAAGATCCAAATCTTCAAAATAACTAAAATTCCGAATTAAAGTCATATATCAATTTTAACTTTACATTCCCAATTTAACTCTTAAACAATTTCTATTTAACCATTTCAATTTCAGCTTTCAAAGCTTGAATTAGGAAATAATTAAATTCATATAAATCTATAATTTATTTCCTTTAAAACAAAAACATTTAATCAAAAATTCAAATTCAAGATTTCTAACCATTTAATTTAACCAATCCGGTGTCCATATATAATTTTCTATCCTATGGCAAAGTGATACGGATATATATCATTTCAACCCGCAATAAATTTGAATTTTTGGATATATATCATTTCAACCCGTATCCTGAATCATAATTTTCCAAATCCATAAAATCGCTCTGATTTATCATTTCAACCCTTAATAATTTTTCCCTAATCTATAAGATCGTTCGAGTATGTACTATTTCAAACCTTAGTGACTTTTCTAATAACAACTAAGCGAACTTGTAGTGTGATAACAACATATAAAATAAACATAACATCAAATCATCCAAATGTCAACAATCAAGCATCCATCACAATCATCATTCAAATCAACAAATAAATCACAACAATTAACTGGTTATTGTTATCAGGTATTTAACTAGCAATTTAAATTCAATATCAATTTTAAATGGCAATTTAATTCAAAATTTCAAATTAAATTTAAATGACAATTTAAAATACCAAACAACAATCAATAAATTTCTAATCACATCATAAATTTAATTTAACTAACGTAAAATGATTTAGTATTCTTGAGTGGTTAAATCACTCACTTTTGATTTAAAGTTGAATAAAAATTCAAATGAAGCCCGAAATTTGAACATTCTTAGAATCCAACTAAACTAGTTCCATGTTGTCTGGAATTTCGATACGATCGCAATGGAGAAAACCGCATGTTAATCCGAGCTCATATTAAAAAGTTATGATAGTTAGAACATTTGAGTTAAAGAAATTTAAATGAAATAGACATGAGCAAGTACGTAATTAATATACCTCTCCCAAAGCCCTACCCTCAACTGTCGTTCATGAACCCAAATAGGCTAAAATTCTCCACCTTTGACCGCCAAATATGCACGCCTCCAACTGCCAGAGGACTGCCAACCACCTCCCTCGTCACCGTCCTGACGTGCCGCATCGACCAGTGCCCACCTCGCCACCTCCGGCCTTCCCATCGCCGCCGCCGCCTCAAAACTTATGGTTTTCGAACCCTAGATTGAAAATTCTGGCCACCCCAGCCACTACACGACCTCTAACCAACACCAATTGTGACACCCCACCCCGAAACACACACTAATAAAGAGTATTACTAGGTAATATTGTTTGCTAGTGTAGAGAATAGGGCTGTTTAGGAGCGACCATCCGTAGTCTTGTATTAAATAAGCATTAAGTATGTCGATAATGTGCTCAGTTTTTTTTAACCTTAAGTGGTTCGACATACTTAATTCTCATCTAATACAATACTATGGTGGCTATATGATCTATTCAGAGAAAAATATAATATAAATAATAAACACATATCATAGAATAGCTAACACAGTGGTATATACATATACACCAAGTATAATGCATAGTGTCATACATAGGTGGTGATACAACCATAATACACACACACATCAAGTCCACACGAAAGAATATATATACATAACCATTTCACGCTATCACACTACAAGATGAGCTACACAAAAACTATGCGTATGTTCCAAAAAGGTTGATAGGAGGGTCCATAGAGAACGGCTAAGAAAGAGCCAAATAATCTAACCTGCAACTCGGTCTGACCCGAGCAATAAATACATCAGTCAGTCTAACTTGAACAAGATGATTAGTAGATGATAAATAAAATATAGTTTCTAATAAGGGAACATTCCCTTAATTAAAAAGGAATGATATAAACTCAGATTTACTCAGATTCCAAGTGATGAGAAAAACTGAATTATCTCAAGGATTAACTCATGAATGACACCTACTCAATACAGATGTTTCCTTCTTAGAAAGTTACTCGTAATGTAAATTCTGATAAAAATCATATAAAATCTCAGAAGGAAACCACGAAAATCTCATAACTCGTGGAACTCAGTTAAGAGTTCAAAACTCAAAGATGAAATCACCATATACGTATAAATTCTCATATAGCTCTAAGTTATAAAATATATAAAAAAAATCATCTAGAAATGGTGAAATCATAAACAAAACTCATAACTTAGAAAATTACTCGGATTGGATCCAAATCCTAGATGGCAAGCCAAAGCCATGTCGCATGTGCAAATCTCGTGATAGCCCGAAGCCATACCAGTACTAATATATGTATAAGGCACCTATCTTGTGATGACCCGAAAGTCAAAAATGTCTCGTGGTGACTGAAGGCCACAAATGTCTCATGATGACCGAAGTCGTAAATGTCTCATGATGACCAAAGTCATAAATGTCTCATGGTGTCTCATGATTGACCCGAATGTCTAGTACCAGCGATAACTCGTGAATGTGTCACAAACTATCAAATAATAACCCGAGTAGTGGTTGATGTGTGTCCCATATCGTAAGTTCTCACTTATCGGTTTACTAACTGCAAGTCAATTCCACCCTAGAAAACAATAGCTTCGAATAGACAAGTCTGGAATTAACTGACGTAATAAACCTATGTATCCCATACCACAAGCTCGTCCAATCGAAAGGTACAAAAACACGTGATTGTGTATGTGTGTGTGTGTCTATATATATAGGAAAATATACTTTAGAAAAATCGGGTCTAAAATCGATTTTGGAAAATATTCAAAATCTTCGATTATGAAAATCTCTTTATAATTAGAAATATTCATATATTATACTTTTTTATAAAATCGCATTGTAAAGTATTTGTCCTCAAAATAATATTTATATATCTAAAAATAAATTTTAAAATGGTTTACAAAACATGTGCATGTGTACAAGGAAATCTCAGAAAAAATCATGAAAACAACATGGAAAGTTCACTCGGAAATTCACCAATTTCAAACTACGGATTGGTGATAGTTTTTGCTTCCCCATTGTAGAAGTAAGCCAAAAAAAAACTCAAGAACCATGGCTTAATATTTAATCAAAAGTGGAATGAAACAATTAAGAAAAGCACTTTAATTTACCATCCAAAACCATGAAAAACTACCCAAAATGCAACAATACAATAGCAAGGTCTGAAATCTTCTCCCGGTTCAACTTTTAGACATAATTTGAATGGCTTAATGACCTTGGAATGGTCTGAAATTTGATATACACAAAGTAGAACAATTTATCTATCATGTGGAAAATATTCATTGAATTCCAACATGAAATACAAATGATATGAAGTCTCAAACATGGACTCAGGCCATGTTGGATTCTGTCTAGGTTTGAAATCTTCTTCGGTTCCAACTTTTAGACATAGTTTGAATGGCTTAATGACCTCCAAATGGTCTGAAAATTGACATACACAAAGTATAACAATTTTTCTATCAATTGGAAAAAGGTTCACTGAATTTAGACATAAGATGAAAAACGTATGAAATTTCATACATGGACTCAAGCCATGTTGGATTCTGTCCAGGTCTGAAACCTTCTCGGGGTTCAACTTTCAGACATAATTTGAGTGGCTTATTGACCTCCGAATGACCTAAAAATTGACATACACAAAGTAGAACAATTTTTCTATCTACTGGAAAAAGATTCACTGAATTTTGACAAGAAATGACAAAGATATGCAGTCTCAAACATAGACTCGGACGATGTTTGCAAAACTTAGAAAAACAACTACAGACATGAATTTTTCACAAAACTTACATATTTCTATTTACAGAGCTTGCGTCAAGTTAGAATGCGTGAGAGAGACTCTCACCTTCGATTAATAGCAAGAGATTTCTAATTTATAGCGAGAATCAGGATCAAAATGAAGGCTTGGAGGCTCAAATTGTTGCTTCAGCACATGTAGAAGCTATTTGAGCTACATGCAAGATGAAATCAATCTATAAAGATTCAATTTTCACAAAATAGAAAATAACCAGAGACAAATTCATAGTTTTGAATTGATTACCTGTAATAGCTTTAAGTTTTCTCTCTATTTTCAGTTTTTAAATGGATTTTGGAGCTTGGGAGTTAATTGACAAGAGGAGGTTGGAGTTTTCCTTTTACTGTTAATTTTACAAAGAGAAGGAATGTTTGAGAGGAAGAAGAGTACGCACATTCCAGATTTCTCCTCTCTTAATTTTAAGTTAATGGGCTTCATTTAGGGTAATTAGTGAAAAGGATAAGTTTATGTTAGTTAAGTAACATTACTTACACTAGTTTAAGGCTTTTTCTTCACTAATTCATGGTTTTAAGCTTTCAACTAAATTTTTTTTACACTAAACTACTTTACTAAAAATACATGAACATGTTTTAAATCATTTTTAACAACTTTAAATATTATTTTGGTCGTGTTTACACTAAAATTTAAACTTTATACAAAAACACACATTTTACATTCATCTTGAACAAAACATAAAATTTTAAACGTTAAAATTGTCCAAACAACATTGTTTTGACACAATAAATTTACAACACATAAAAATAATTTTAAAACACATATAAATATTTTTCAATCAATATTTACATGTTTAACATTTATTTTTAACTCAATTATATTCAAAAAAACACCATTTTGCTCAAAATTCTGCGTTCTCACTTATATTGCAATTTAATGCAATATGACACATGGGACTTTTATAAATTCCTATTTCATCACAATTTTACACATTATAAAGTTTTCTAAAAACTTTATTTCTCATTTTCAAATTTTATTCTTTTTCAAATATAAAATTTGAAACTCAATTTATTCCCAACATTTTATTTTAATTCAAATTTATCCCAACTCATAGTTTAAATCTATTTTCCTCGGTTTTTCTCCAAACTAAATGTATTTTCTTCAAAACTCCATATTTAATCATTTTCAATGATCTAACATCCCTTTTCACAAATTTTCCCCAAGTAAATTCCAAAATCCAAATTTTAGATTTTACTTAGATAGTTATTTAAATTATCTATCCTAAATTATATTTATCTCTTGATTAATAAATTATAATATCATAATAGTTTATTATTATTGTTAATAATAGGTAATCGCAAACCAGGATTTTTATAGACCCCCCCTTGTTAAAATTGCGTCCCTGCAACTTCCTTAGGGATGAGTTGCATTCAACTCAATTTATCTCATAATTCAACAAGAATAAATAGGGAAATAGGGGGCTTGAGTTAAAAATTGTTCAGCCGCACCATGCGAAGCTAGAAAACTTGGATATTCCATGTGATGGAAAAAACTGAATTATCTCAAGGATTAACTCATGAATGACACCTACTCAATACGGATGTTTCCTTCTTAGAAAGTTACTCGTAATATCAATTCTGATAAAAATCATATAAAATCTCAGAAGGAAATCACAGAAACCTCATAACTTGTGGAACTCATTTAAGAGTTCAAAACTCAGAAATGTAATCACCATGTACGTATAAATTCTCACATAGCTCTAAGTTATAAAATATATAAAACAGTCATCTAGAAATGGTGAAATCAAAAATAAAACTCATAACTCAGAAAATTACTCGGATTAGATCCAAATCCTAGATGGCAAGCCAAAGCCATGCCGCACGTGAAAATCTCGTGATGGACCGAAACCATACCGGTACTAATATATTTATAAGGCACCTATCTCATGATGGCTCGAAGGTCATAAATGTCTCGTGGTGATTGAAGGTCACAAATGTCCCGTGTTGACTAAAGTTGTAAATGTCTCGTGGTGTCTTATGATTGATCTAAAGGTCTAGTACTAGCGATAACTCATGAATGTATCACAAACTCTCAGATAGTAACGTGAGTAGTGGTAATTGTGCATCTCATACCGCATGTTCTTACTTATCGATTTACTAACTATAAGTCAATTCCACGGTATAAAACAATAGCTTCGAACAGACAAGTCTGGAATTAATCGACATAATGAACCTGTGTTTCCTATACCACAAGCTCCTCCTCCCAAAGGGTGCCAAAATGTGTGATTATATGTATATATGTAGGAAAATATACTTTAGAAAAATCGGGTTTAAATTCGATTTCGAAAAATATTTGAAAATCATCGATTATGAAAATCTCTTTATAATTAGAAATGTTCATATATTATACTTTTTTTATAAAATCGCATTGTAAAATATTTTTCCTTAAAACAATATTTATATATCTAAAAACACATTTTAAAATGGTTTACAAAACACGTGCATGTGTACAAGGAAATCTCAGAAAAACACATGAAAACAACGCAATGTTCACTTAGAAGTACACCAATTTCAAACTATGGATTGGTAATAATTTAGGTTTCCCCATTGTAGAAGTAATCCAAAACAAAGCCCAAGAATCATGGCTTAATATTTGATCAAAAGTGGCATGAAACACTTAAGAAAAGTAGTTCAATTTATCATCCAAAACCATTAAAAACTACCCAAAATGCAACAATACAACAACAAGGTATGAAATCTTCTTCGGGTTCAACTTTCAAACATAATTCGAATGGCTTAATTACCTCGTAATAGTCTGAAAGTTGATACACACAAAGTTAAACGATTTATCTATCAACTAGAAAAAGATTCACTGAATTTCGACATGAAATGCAAAAGATATGTAATCTCAAACATGGACTCAAGCCATGTTGGATTCGGTCCAGGTTTGAAATCTTCCCCAGGTTCAACTTTCAGACATAATTTGAATTGCTTAATGACCTCCGAATTGTTTGAAAATTGATAAACCCAAAGAAGAACAATTTTTCTATCAACTAGAAAAAGACTCACTGAATTCCGACATGAAATGATAAAGATATGAAATTTCAAACATGGACTCAGGCCATGTTGGATTCTGCCTAGGTCTGAAATCTTCTCCGGGTTCAACTTTCAGACATATTTTGAAGGGCTTAATGACCTTCGAATAGTTTGAAAATTGAGATATACAAAGCAAAACGGTTTTTCTATCAATTGGAAAAAGATACATTGAATTGACACGAAATGAAAAAGATATGCAGTCTCAAACATGTACTAAAACCATGTTTACAGAACTCAGAAAAACAACTACAAATACGAAATATTCACAAAACTTATAGATTTCTATTTACAGAACTTGCATCAAGTTAGAATGTGTGAGAGAGATTCTCACCTTGGATTAGCAGCAAGAGATTAGTAATTTGCAGCAAGAATCCGGATCAAAATGAAGGCTTGGAGGCTCAAATTGTTGCTTCAGCACCTGTAGAAGCTATTTGGGCAACATGCAAGAAGAAATCAATCTATAGAGATTCAATTTTCACAAAATAGAAAATAACCAAAGACAAATTCATAGTTTTGAATAGATTACCTATAATAGCTTTAAGTTTTCTCTCTATTTTCAGTTTTTAGATGGATTTTGGATTTTGGGAATTAATTTACAAGAGGAGGTTGGAGTTTTCCTTTTATTGTTAATTTTACAAAGAGAAGAAATGTTTGAGAGGAAGAAGAGTATGTATATTCTAGATTTCTCCTCTCTTAATTTTAAGTTAATGGGCTTCATTTAGGCCTAATTAGGGTAATTAGTGACTAGGATAGGCATATGTTAGTCAAGTAACATTACTTGCACTAGTTTAAGGTTTTTTCTTCACAAATTCATGGTTTTAAACTTTCAACTTAATTTTTTACACTAAACTACTTTACTAAAAATACATGAACATGTTTTAAATCATTTTTAACAACTTTAAATATTATTTTGGCCTTGTTGACACTAAAATTTACACTTTATACAAAAACACACATTTTACATTCATTTTGAACAAAACATAAAATTTTAAACGTTAAAATTATCCAAACAACATTGCTTTGTACAATAAATTTACAGCACATAAAAATTAATTTTAACACACATATAAATATTTTCAATCAATATTTACACGTTTAACATTTTTTTATAACTCAATTTTATTTAGAAAAACATCGTTTTGCTCAAAATTCACAGTCCTCACTTATATTGCAATATGACACATATAAATATTATATATTCCTATTTCATCACAATTTTACACATTATAAAGTTTTCTAAAAACTTTATTTCTCATTTTCAAATTTTATTCTCTTTTAAATATAAAATTTGAAACTCAATTTATTCCTAACATTTTATTTTAATTAAAATTCAACCCAACTCATAGTTTAAATCTATTCTCCTCAAGTTTTCTCCAAACTAAATGTATTTTCTTCAAAACTCCATATTTAATCATTTTCAATAATCTAACATCCCTTTTCTCAAATTTTCCCCAAGTAAATTCCAAAACCCAAATTTTAGATTTCAGTTAGATAATTTATTTAAATTATCTATCCCAAATTATATTTATCTCTTGATTAATAAATTATAATCTCATCATAATTTATTACTATTGTTATTAACAGGTAATCGCAAAACCAGGGTTGTTACACCAATCGACTCCATACAATGATCTCTTCAATACCCATATTCCAATTTCTCCGATTAATGCCCAAATTGAAAAGCCCTAAATTGGTGCTTAGGGTTTCGCGATTTAGCACCTTTGACCGCAATTTCTGATTGATCCAAGTACTGCTATGAAAAATGAAAACCATGCGTTGACTTGATTCATCGAGATCTTTGGAACGATATATAATTTGATATATTTCGGAGAGTTTGATTTTTCAGTTGATTTTGAAATTGAAAGTGGGGTTAGGGAATGTCTGCCATTGAGAAGGGCAGAAGAGATAGAATTGTCAGAGATAGGAGGCGGCTAGGGTTTGAGATAATAGAATGGGCTAGGATAAATATATATTCACAACATACGATCAATTAGGCCCAAATGGCCGCACGGGCACGAGAAGCTCATTTCCAACTGTATGCTAATTCCATTGTATCTAGAAGGTAGCTTTCAAAATTAGATTATGTAAATTTAAATTCCATTAATCGATTTCTACTCATTTCAAGCCTGCATAATCAAATGGCAAGTCCGATCGCTAAGAAACTTGAAATCCTACAATAATTCACTGTTACAGATTCGATGAAACTGATTTCATCGAAATTTGAGACAGTGGCCAAAATGGCTAATTTTCACATTAATTAAATAATTTATTATTAAATTGGTATAATCACTTTCCAAATTCAAATTTAAAAGTTAATAATTTTTATCATTTTTTATTACATAGAAATTTATATTCTTTTGAAATAAAATTTCCTTATTGATATAAATATTTCATAATTTTCAGCGTTCAATTATAACTGTAATAAACCCCAGTAAATTATATTTTTAATTTCAATTGGATTGTTTTATTTTGATTCTCGCTCTTATTATAAAATCATAAAATACCATATGAATATATTTAACATTAATTTACACTATATTACATTCATATTCTATAGTCATCATCCTAACTCATATTAATGCAATGTTTCAGTTTCATTTATTCCATCAATTACCAATTTAATTCCTTATTTATAATTATAGCCAAATTAACTTTACAATAATTTCAATTGATTGAAATTACTTTACAATAATTGTCAATAACATTCAAACAACATTATTAATCATATTCCACTTATTTTTCTCACTAATAAATCACAAATTTTAATTTCTCACAATATTTGATTTCAAAATCTTATTTAATTTAACAGATTTTAATTATCAAAAACTACGGTAGTTACACTTTCTCCCCCACTCAAAATTTTTCATCCTCGAAAAGGAACAAAAGGAATTAAGAAGTTGATATAATTTTATTCATAACAATCAATTTATAAACACTCTAAACTTACATAATTAAGTATTTTAGATAAAATATATCAATTTTTAAATAATTAAATCTTCATATTCAAGTTTAATAAAAGTCCGAAAATAACTTCACTTTCAAAAAAAAATTTAAGTCCAAAATTCGTGGAAAATTTTCGGCAGCGTCTCTTTTGCGCGGTTAGGTCCGAAAAAATAATAATATCTAGAATTACAATATATATATCATATTTTAATAATGAACTTCCCAAACCATGGGAAAACAATATATAATATCAAATTACGGTATGTAATCCTAGATGCATACCTTTTTTAGCGTTATAAGTAAGTTAGCTCACATTTAAGCAAGCAAAAGCAATAAAATGGCACGTGCGAACTCCAAAACTAGCATACACCCTTTATACCTGCTAAACACTCAACAACAAATGAGATCATGTATATAAAAGCAATACTAACATATAACCCAATATATAATCAGTATAACGACCATAAGCAACAATATTAAACAATTTCCTAACTAGTACACAACATATAATCATAAATGTTTTTTTAATTTATTTTCTAATTTATTTATGTTTAACTGATTTGTTTCCAATCCATTTTCATCCAATTGACCATTATTCATTTCTTTAATATTTGATTGATTCGAGTTCAATCTATTTACATTCAGTTTATTTGTTTCAATTATTTACAATTTAATTCATCCATATTTAATTCATTTACATGCAATTGACTTACTTCCGATTATTTAACATTCATTATAACATATAATAATCCCGTGCAAACAAAAGCAGTACGACCATTATATGCAACCAAAGGATCCATCACACATCCATATCAACTAAAACTAATGGTTTGCCAAGTTCAGAAACTTTTCATGTACAAGGGTAATAAATAAACTATCAAGTATACCATACGCTCAACAACCTTAGATAATTACTTAATAGATAATTTATATACCCCCAAACAATTTGAAGTATCATTTCCCAACATTCCATAAGCCAAAACAATCAAGAATTTCGAATACAATTTAAGTTTATTCTTATTAATTTCCTTTCACATCATTTACTGTTCATTTATTTTCATTCATTCATACGATGATTATTTTTACTAATTTTGCATCATTACTTACACAATTCATTTTCCATTCAATATTTAAAATCATTAATGAATAAATTCTTAAAGCATTACATAATTTTCCTTGCAATTTAATTCATATTTATATATAACTCGATTTCAATTTAATATTTCTATTTGCTAGTCAATCAATTCATACTTAAGTTTATTAATTCTTTGATTCCAATTTATTTTTTCATATATAGTACCATTTAATATTAAAACTATTTATGAATCATCTCATCATTTCTTTAAGTTTATAATTATTTACTTAAATAGTATTCACTTTTAACTAATCAATTTAACTATAAATCACCTCAAAACATAACTTAAGTTCATAATATTCTAGTAACATATTACTTTTGTTTATAAACATATTGTTCATTTTTGAGGTATTTATATTATTAAGCTTTTACTTGTATAATATCGTATCATATATTCCAATTAACATTTCAACTTTTAAACATTTCTGGCAAGTTATATCCATGTTTTTAAGAATGCAAATTGAATATTATACAAATTTATCTTATTCATTTTAGTTAGCAAAAGCATTCAATAATTTAAATTTTTTATTTCATTACCTTTATATTTACAAGTGACAAATCTCCAATTTCTTTACATTTCATTAATCACTTAACTCTTAATTTCTTATTTTCTTTCAAAAGTTTCCAACTATTAAAACTTCATTTAATTTCTAAACTAAAATCACTAATATAGCAGGAACTTAAGAACTAAATTACTGGGTTCATTTCGAATCATTTCGAAATAATATATATATTAATACCTTTCATATATGTCAAATCATACCTAAGAAATTTTAAATCAAAATTTGTTTATCAAACAAAATGTGCAGCAAAGCTACTACGTGGTCCCCCACTTTAAGACTCGAAATAAATGTCGATGATGCGGTCGTCATCACCGAAATTATTTTCCAGCGACAGAAGAGGGGTGTACAAAATTTATTTCCCCTTCAAAATTCATATAAAACATTTTCTCAAAATCACATTGAAAATATTTATATCCGAAAATGCTTCCAAATAATACTAATATTATATTCAAAAATCTTTGAAAACCAATTTTTCAAAACTCCGGAACTTAAGTTCTCAAATTTCCAATTTATATTTATTTTATTTGTAAATCCTATTTTACAACCAATATCTATAAAATTTCACTTCCTAACGAAAAAACTTATCCCATACAACTATATCCATTTATAAAATTATTATTCTTTTATATACAAAATATAATACTAGGCAAGACTATTTCGTTTACCTATATTTCAAAATAATATTGTGTCGGTCTGCCCTATAAAGTGTTTAGAAATCTCTATCGATGCCATAGTGTCTTATGTATTGACCAGAATTGGTAAATACTAAACGAAACAAATTAACATAATATAAAACATTTTTATATAACACTAACAAATGCGTTCTCTCATATATATACACTTAAGGCTCATTCTAGGGTATTACTACCCTATCTCTAATGAGCCAAACCCCACAAAACTAAAGTTGTCGATAAACCAAATCTCCGATACCAACTATAACGACTCACCTTTTTGGACAGTTTAAATTGACAATAAACCACACATGTCAACTCAAACCATTCAAAAGGGAGGATTGTTAATGGGGGTAAATTAGACAATAAAAGAAAAGAAGAAGAAACAACCACAGAATCTCACACAGAATGACAAAATATAAAAATCAAATAAACAGTTAATGAAGCTATTTTCAAATAACATTTGAATACAATTTTACAATACAAATCAGAGCTATACATACAACAGGAATAAGTAAATAATGCAGCGGAACAACATAATGCAGTGGAATAATACTGATAATGGAATACTAAACTTCGTCTTCGTCCTTCAGAAATTAGGTCTTCAATACTGAAATGCTCAGGTTGACCCAAGCGTAATGAAAAGACAAAACACTCTAGTCAGAACTAAAAGATCTTATGTAAGATAAATTAAAATAAATAAATACAAGTGTAACGGCTTCAGAGATGTTATAGGATTTTACATCTCCTATCCAGTGTCTAGCATGCGTGTAATAACTTAAGAGATGTTCGAAATTCCATCTCCTAAGGATTCGTTAAACTGTCTACATATGTAATACAATACACTATTATAATATGTCTAAGTAAAGTATTAAAATATCGTTAAGGCGTTACTCATATACCACTTAACACATTTTTATATGAATACCGTAGTCTATACAGATACTGTAAGCTACACCAAACTGGTGGTTTACTCAGTGAGAAATCCATAGGTACGATACAAACCAAAGTCATAGTGGGCACGATCAGGATAAATATGACAAGGCATGCGAAGCAATGCCCAAGGTAGGATTCTACCGTTTTGCAGATCTGGACAGGTGGTAACACATAGCAGCTACTACCACCCACCTCGAGACACACTCCCATAATCAAATCAAAGGGTGGCCACCAATCAATCATAAAATAACAGATATGGTATTGAAGAAATGTGCCAGATAGGGGGAGCGACCCCACTTGGCCCGACATGACTCCTGTTTTAGTCATTTTGATTATGACCCGAAGGTCAAGGCTGTCATCACCATTCTCTTACTTCATTCCAGTAGCATTCGCCAAACCATCCTATTTCATTCTGGATTCTCCACCACATGCACAGTTTTTAAAGTGGTTTTCGGTATTGGCAGAGAGTATGACAATATCTGATCCATGTCTCTTTAACAACCAAATGCTTGTTTCAAACCAGTTGGTTCTTTCACATATCCAAAACCGATTCATATTTGATATCAGATGTCATATTCAATTCAAAATATCCCTCAATTCAAAACCATCATATTTACTCAAAATAGGTCATTTCACTAGGAAATATCATTTCAAATTCCAACATAGGATATAACATCATTTAACCACATTCACCTTTAAATCAAGGATTTAAACATAAACAATTCAACCTTGCACAGTTTGAATTTTAGCAAATAGTTTGGATAGTCATAAATAGTTTAAATAGTTTAGAATAGTTTTAATAGTTTAGTTTAAAATTGTTTTAATAGTTTAAATAGTTTGTGGATTTTAAAACAGATAAGAATAGTTTAATATAAAATGGTTTGAGTATAGGAAATGGTTTGTATAGTAAAATAGTTTTGAAAATCTAAATAATCTGAATTTTAAAATAGTAGATTTTAAACTGTTTATATTAAAATAATTTATTTTCAAATAGTATCAAACCAAACTGTATTTTCTATTTCAACAAATCTGGACCATATCCAAATTTCAAATCAATAAAACTAAATTTTTAATCTTTCAATTTAAATGACTCAATGTCGATTTAGTTCCAAATCAATGTGATTTCAATTTCAATTCGAAATAACTTCAATTCCCGAAACATTCATTTTTAACTTCAATTTTGATTTAATAATTCAAATCAATGATTTATATTAAGTTCCATTCTTATTTTGAACCATTAAATTCATTTCAATTTTAAGCCCAATTTGAAACTTATTTAAATCACTTAAATAAAATTAAACTTCAATGTTAAATTTTAAGATCCAAATCTTCAAAATAATTCAAATTTCCAAATTAAAGTCATATTTTGATTTTAACTTTACATTCCTAATTTAATTCTTAAAATTTTTTTTTAACCATTTCAATTTCAACTTTCAAAGCTTGAATTAGAAAATAATTAAATTCATATAATTTATAATTTATAATTTATTTCCATTAAAAATAACATTTAATCAAAAATCCAAATTCAAGATTTTTAAACCATTTAATTTAACCAATCCGGAATCTGTATGTAATTTTCTATCCTATGGAAAAGTGATATGGATATATATCATTTCAGCCCATAATAAATTTAAATTTTTGGATACATATCATTTCAGCCCGTATCCTGAATCACAATTTTCCAAATCCATAAAATCGCTCGGGTTTATCATTTCAACCCATAATGGTTTTTCCCTAATTTATATGATCGTTCGAGTATGTATCATTTCGACCCATAGTGATTTTCCTAACAATAACTAAGGAAAATTACAGTGTTAACAACATATAAAATAAACATAACATCAAATCATCCAAAATGTCAATAATTAAGCATCCATCACAATCATCATCAAATCAACCAATAAATCACAACAATTAACTGGTTATCGTTATCAAGTATTTAACTAACAATTTAAATTCAATATCAATTTTAAGTGGCAATTTAATTCAAAATTTCAAATTAATTTTAAATGACAATTTAAAATGCCAAACAACAATTAATAAATTTCTAATCACATCATAAATTTAATTTAACAAACATAAAATGATTTAGTATTCGTGAGTGGGTTAAATCACTCACTTTTGATTTCAAGTCGAATAAAAATCCAAAATCTCAAGATCCAACCAAACTAGTTTTATATTGTTTGGGAATTTTGATACGATCGCAATGGAGAAAACTGCGCATGAATCCGAGCTCGTATGAAAAAGTTATGATAGTCAGAACATCTGAATTTTAAAAATAAATAAATAAAATAGACAGAGGCAAATATGTAATCAATATACCTCACCCAAAAACCTACCCATAAACGTCGTTCAAGAACCCAAACATGCCAAAAATACTCCACCTTTGACCGCAAAATATGCAAACCTTCGACCGCCAGAGGACCGCCGACCACCTCCCTCGTCACCGTCCTGATGTGCCGCACCCACCAGTGCCCAACGGGCCGCCTCCGGCCTTCCCATCAACGCCGTCGCCGCCTCAAAACTTAAAGTTTTCAAAGCTTAGATTGAAAATTCCAGCCATCCCCGGCCACTACACGACCTCTAACCACCACCAATCGACTCCATACAACGATCTCTTCAATACCCATATTCCAATTTCACCGATTAAAACCCGAATCGAAAAGCCCCAGATTGGTGTTAAGGTTTCACGATTTAGCACCTTTAACCATGATTTCTGATTGATCCAAGCACTGTTATGAAAAACGAACACCATGCGTTGACTTGATTTGTCAATATCTTCGAAACGATATATAATTTGGTATATTTTGGAGAGATTGATTTTTCAGTTGATTTTTAAATTGAAAGTGGGGTTAAGGAACGTCTGTCATTAAAGGACAGAAGAGATAGAATTGTATGTACATAAAATAGAACAGAGATAGGAGGTGGCTAGGGTTTAAGATAATAGAATGGGCTATGGTAAACATACATTCACAGCATACGATCAATTAGGCCCAAATGGTCGCACAGGCCCGTGAAGCCCCTTTTCAACCCCGAACGAAACCATGACATTCTATATATCAAAAGTGAGGTTTTTGATATTTTTGAACTCAATGGAACAAATCTAAAACCCTAATTCCATTGTATTCAGAAGTTAGCTTTCAAAATTAGATTACATAAATTTAAATTTCATTAATCGATTTCTACGCGTTTCGAGCTCGCACGATCAAATTGTAAGTCTGATCACTACGATACTTGAAATCCTATTATAATTCACCGTTATAGATCCTATGAAACCAGTTTCGTCGAAATCCGAGACAGTTGCCAAAATGGCTAATTTTCATGTTAATTAAATAATTTATTATTAAATTGGTTTAATCACTTTTCAAATTCAAATTTAAAAGTTAACAAATTTTATCATTTTTGATTACATAGAAATTTATAATCTTTTACAATAAAATTTCTTTATTAAACCCAAGATTTAAATATTTCACAAATTTCAGCGATCAATTATAACTGTAATAAACCAGAGTTAATTATGTTTTTAATTTCAATCAGATTCTTTTATTTTGATTCTCACTCTTATTATTAAATCATAAAATACCATATGAATATAATTAACATTAATTTAGACTTTATTACATTCAATTCTACAGCTAACATCCTAACTCATATTAATGCAATATTTCAATTTCATTTATTTCATCAATTACCAATTTAATTCCTTACCTACAATTATAACCAAATTAATTTTACAATAATTTCAATTGATTGAAATTATATTAAAATTATTGTTAGTAACATTCAAACAACATTACTAATCGTATTCTAATTATTTTTCTCATTAATAAATCAATTTTTTTAATTTCTCTCAATATTTGGTTTCAAAATGTCATTTAATTTAACAGTTTTTAATTATGAGAAACTACGGGTCGTTACATCCAACATATCCTAGGCTAAGGAGTTGGCAGGTTGTGCAGGTTGGAAGATTGCACGTAATAATTATTTATGATTTTTCTTGTATGAATCTTCCCAAAAGGACTTTAAAAAGACTGTAATTGGATGACATATTTATGTTTCGAACATAATTTTTGTAACGTAAAACTAAATTAGTTTTATGAATAAGGAAATTCATAAAACATTTATGAATACCTATTCTATTGCGCTGAGAAAAATTTCAAGAATACCAACTTCATTGTGAAGGAATTTCCGTGGGAAATTATTGGTAGTAAAAAGGGTTTGTAACGATCCAAAGATAGAACTGGTTAGATGAGATGAAATAAAATCAACTAACCTAAATGAACACATTGCATTAGAATGTCTAATAAGTATTCTCGCTCATTAAAGAGAAACTATGAGTTTCTTGTCAATGTCGAAAATATATAATCCTCGATTGTTTAATTAAACCACTAAGAGTGTTGACTCTATTACAGGTATGATGCGCAAATTTAAAAGAATTCCAAGTACGCTATCAGAATATGATTTTGGTAGTCGTTACCAAAGGGGTAAGATCTATCGGCTGCGATTGTGTCTTTATTAGCAAGACTAATGCAGTTGGAATTAAATAAGCAATGTTGATAAGAATAATGTCACAAATTTCAATTTTGAAATTAGCATAATAAATTCGATATTCAACATGCTCAAATTAATTCGGATTTACTCACAAAATTACCGCTTTGTATGAATTTATGTTTGGTACATATGTATTGAAATAGAAAATTCTAAATAATGATTTAGAGTAAGCTGTTTACACATATTAACCAAAAATGTCTCAAAGTCAGTGAGAGCGATACTGAGTTTATGAGTCTTTGGATACGATTCAAGAAATGATACGAAAGTATCATTTTGTAAGCATCAAGATTGAATAAGTATTTTGATAGAAATATCAAATAGTTTGATTTTCAATCAAAGTGCAGAGGAAGCGCGTGTTCATAAGAAAGAACGTTAAAAGAGGCATTGATAGTTCTAAACTATAAGTAAACAACACGTTGTTGATTTTAACAATGTACTTGTGTTAAAATCAGCCTTAGTAGTTTTATTACTCAATATTGGATTAATAAATGATGTCTTTTATAGTAAATATAAAATATGTCGGGAATGTCTCAAATGATATGCAAAGACACCTTATTAAAATATTTAAAATGGAACATATAAGAATGATTCCTTTGCTTTGGCAATAGGATTTATCATACATGTTGTGTTGTCTACGATCTCATAATTTTTTTATGTATTTGATACATGAAGCAAATATCAAATACAAATTGATACACTAAATGGTTGTTTGAAGTGTTTTCGTATGTTTCATAAATACTAGAGAATTGTTTACGGAAAGAAAAAATCCTTATGAAGGAGTGTCCGAACTCAAACTTCATAAGTCATATTAAGTGTAGAATGTCAATAATAAATTTAAGTTAAGAATCTTTAAGTTGGAAATGTTCCAAATAAAAGACCGTGGCTTATTCAATAAAAAAAGCTACGTACATCGCCTTAATACTTGCCGCAATAAATAATGTATATAAAATTATAAGTGCACAAATTTTTAACTGAGCTGATTCCAAATGTTGAGAATTTCATAACATTATTATATGATAACAATGTTGTGATATGGTTCATAATAGAAACTTAGAGCTCATTAGAGGTTGATAGACATACTCTGAATTGTTTCATGTGATAAAGCAGTTTATCACCATCAGAGAGAGTTAATTGATAGTGTAGATAATTAAATCATAATAGCATACCCGTTCACAAAGGGACCGACCCAATTGGTTTTGAGAAAACAGATTGGAGAAGATGGAATAAGATTCCATAATTGACGCCAAGTGCAAGTGGGAGATTGATAAAGTTAAGGGTATGCCCTAAGGGTGATTATGTAATTTGTTACATATATTTAACTCGTTAACCAATCTTGTTCGAAATAAATGTATTTTATTTCTATTATACACTTGATATAATGTGGTTATATTAATTAATCAATTTAAGTAAAGGTATATTTAATAGAAAATCCATAAATGGCATATTTTGTGATAGTAGTATTGTAACCGTGAGTAATTTATCATAATAAAACAAATATATCACTTTAAATGTTCCTAGTCAAGATGCATGGAGACTAGATATTGATGTTTCCATTGAGACTAGAGTATGTAACACTCTCCAAATGTTGGGCAGTGTATTACTCATGACTTCTGGGGCATCTAAGGGTTACGTACTGATAGTTATTAGATAACTACGGAATGACTCATTCGATAGTTTTTTGTTGGTTAATATAACTAAGGTCAAACAGAAAGTATCGACGTGACTGATTTATACAGTTCTCTCAACTTGACAGTATTGTGGATCTTCAATATGAAAGCTATGCTTTAATTATACTCAAATCATGACATGGCGTTCCATCAAGCGACTATAGTTGGGTCGAGTGGAAGTATTGGAAGTGAAGCACTATTCAAGAGAGTGTTCGTCTCCTCAATTATATGGGGTTAGTATCATGATCAACTAAAGTCAACTCAAAGTCAGAGTCTCTGGCCATAGCATTTCGATTAATAATAATTGTTATTATTGAACCAAGGAATTTATGTTTGGACTATAAAGTTGAATGTGGATGATATTGGAATTTTGACCATCACCAAATTCCATAAATCCAAAGTGATACAGTTTTGATGAAGATAATTAGTGTAAATAATTGTCACTATTACGTACTACTTAGAATAAGTAAAATTAGATTTTACCAAAAGATCAGTAAGCGATGAATTCAGTCAAAATGTAACATCACCAGCTAAGTGACATGTGAACGTTAATATTTGAATTATTCAATATTAATCGCTTACTGAATTTACACCTTTGAGTCGCACAACCGTAATGATGAATTCTCCAAAAACCACATGATTTAATTTGTTTATAAAAAAAGTTGTAAATCGATTAAATTAATTAGTATTTGAGAAATATTAATTATTATTTATTCTATTTGATGTTTGGGAGTATTTTTAATTATTTGAATGCATTTATAAAAGTTATATTTGCGTGCATTAATATATGATATCTTTGTAATTAAATAAAAGATAATTACATGCGTTAATTTATGGAATCCTATGTTATTTGATGGCACGCAATTTTCAGCCGTACTATGTAAAAAAATAGGAGTGAAAAGAGAAAGTTAATCAAGAGAATGAATTAGAGAAGTTTTGATTAAAGAATGAGAAAGATTTCCTTCTTTCAAATAAAACATATTCTCTAATTTATTCTATACGTACCATTCATTTTCATTCTCATGTCATCCCTTACTTATTTCCATTTCAATTCCTATGCAATAACCATTCAAATTGTTCTTATTTATTTTATGTATACATATCAATTACCACTAACTATGCACACTCCCTATATGTTGCACTTGCACAATATTTACAGTGAATATATATACAGTTCATCTCATGTTTAAATTAGTCATTAATCTTATTTTTTAATCAATTATTTAATTTAAGTAAGAGAAGGAAATGAAAAGTTTCATTATCTAGCTAAATTTATGATCCCTCATTAATTGAATAATTTAAGTAGAAGGAAATGAAAAGTTTCCTTCTTCAAATAAATACATGCCCCTTCATTAATTGAATTACTAAGAGAGATGAAATGATATATTTTCTTCTCTGGATAAATTTGAAAAGTAAATGTTACATACAAATTTGTATATAAGAGTATACTCGATATACTCTAACTTACATACATAATAAATTAAAGTAAAACTTTATTTATGAAGTTAAATGAAATATAGATTTTATTTAAAAGAAACTTAAAAAAGTTCTGAGTATATTTAGACTTCATGAGCCCATTAAAGATCCAAAATGATTTTTTTTGAAATTCACTCATTTCTTCCACCGCTGGCTGGCCCAGTTCCTTCAAAAGGAACATCTTCTTTTGATGCTATATGTTTCGAAGATTCAGATGTTGGAGTTGTTAGAGATTCAGCTTTTGAGGGTTCGGTATTGTGAGGCGATTCAGATTTGTGAGAAGATTTAGGTACATTTACAAATTTATTGACTTTGAGAGGTAGTCATTTTCGCCGTGACTTTGTATCTTCATCATTGTGCTTGTAAAGGTTCTAAAATTATCAAATTAGTGTCACAGATATATAAGTAGAAAATATTGGCATGTCAAATATTTTCTGGCATGGCAAATATTATATGGCAAATATTTACCAAATATTTGTCATGCCCGTATTCATTGTAAATATTTAATGCTGTACACATTCCATATAAATGTATATATATTAAAATTTCAATCTACCAAAAATTTAAACTTTATTTGATAAATATTCGATATTTTTTGAATTTGCACTAAAGAAAAAAATGCACAAAATTAATGTCATAAATTGTGTGGCAAATATTTGCCATCATCTTTTTATCATCTAGTCGTCTACTATAACTTCAAAGGAAATTTACACTAGTTTCAATCTTTAATCAATCAGAGCTACATATGGTAGATATTTATACTCTTCGTATTTGTGTTAAAGTTTTTGTAAATACGGCTATTTCTAAACAAATTTTTTAAGTAAATATTTGCTACATGCCCTTCATCATTTAGTTGTTTACTACAATTAGAATCCACCATCATCAAAGATAAATATGTGCAATATTTGATAGTTTTAGTACTAAGATATACAAATATTTGTAGGTAAATATTTGTTATTCTTCTAATATTTCAAGCAAAACTACATATGTAAATATTTCAAGCAATTACTGATAGTAATAACTTATGACAAATATTTGCCAGGTAAATATTTGTTATTCTTCACTTTTCATTTCATTGTACAATTTTTGCAGAATCTATTTCAATCTATCATGAACCAAAATCATACATGTCACAGTTTTAGTATTAATATATGCAAATATTTGCATGTAGGTCCTTACCATTCTCTAAATATTTTGAATTTCTCAAGCAAGACTACATATGCAAATATTTCAAGCAATTACTGATAGTAATAATTATGGAAAATATTTGTCATTCTTCATTTTTCATTTCATTGTACACTTTTTGCAGAATCGATTTTAATCTATCATGAACAAAAATCATACATGTCAAATATTTGCCATAAGTTTCACTTTTATATATATATATATATATATATATATATATATATATCTGTGTGTGTGTGTTTGCAACCAAATTGGTCACAAACACCTAAGAGTAGATTTACGTAGAGAAGTAAATAAAGAAAGTAAAATTGACATAGAGAAATAGAATAAACTAACAGCAAATGAAAAACAACAATCAAGAACAAAGAGATATATAGTGGTTCGGTGTTGTATGCCTACATCCACTTTGAAGATTATCTTTATTAATCTGCTATTAATCTGATTACAACAATAAGAAATATGATAATCTGATTACAATAATGAATAAGGTCATTGGCAGCAAAAAGTCCCCTAAAGTGAACCATGGGCCTGTATTTATAGGGAGAGATGATGAGATATTTCGCTCATATTTTGGCAGAAGGCTCTATAGGTCCATATGGGCCCACCATAACGATTAGCGTACTTAACTTGAACATCAGGAACGATCAGCCTAAGTTTCACTGATTCCTTTTCTTATCTCCAATTCTAATGCAATCATTTTTAGGGGGTCCCACATGCCTCTTGATATTACTTCTGAAATATGAAATCATTCTGACTTGAACTTGGAAGAAATGGATCAATCTTGGTTGAACTTGGATTATGCACTGGAACATGCCAATCATTTTCAGGACTTGGCAAAAATGATCGACTAAACTCTAAATGCAACTTTAGGACCGACGAGCGTTTTCGTTAGTCTCAATCTTCATTTTGTTGATGCCTTTGAAGTTTCAAATGAATTGGCCTTGTGGATCTTGAGATATTGAGCGTTTTCCAATGACTTAAACTATTTTATGGATCATTCTTGATCGATCCATGCAAATCCTTTCTTCGTCCGTAACTCGAGCATATGAACTCCGATCGACTCCAAATTTGAAATATAACTTCACCAGACCATGCCAATTACTTCATGCTTGTAGAACCTCGATTGGGTTCCGGTATAAATCTACTCAACCATCATTTATAATGCTGTATGTAATCGATTCACAAGGCTGTTGATCATCCATTCCTGGCCAAATCGATGTCTTACCAAAAGGCGGGATGACATTTGCTCCCCCAAAGTACATCTTGTATCATATTTGACCTGATTTGGATCATCACAAGCTAGAATCATATGAAAGAAACTCATCTGGATTATCAAATAGTTGTTATCCTTCCGTTGAGCTATTTTCTTGCCAAAGGTCGTATTTTCCTTATTCATCGCGATGATTGGTCCATTTTCAATAGTATAAATATGGGATCACAACTCGTTAACAATTATCTTGTTTTTACCCTAACAATTTCCAAATTTCAGAAACTTAGCTTTAGTTTTACTCCAGCTGACTTTAGGTGACTATTCAATTTTTTTATCGATTTCATAAAAATGAATTTTGAAATGCATACTTGTACGTATACGTATATGAACTTGACCCTCGATCACGATTACATGTTCAAGAGTCACTATCAAATTTATGGAGATAACTTTCTATAAACAGTTTCCACTAGCTGTCACTCTTTCAGGCACGTTCTCTTCCTTTCTTTATGTATCCTCCCCCGTTTTTTAATCCATATGTTTTTATATATCCATAACCTACCTTGATTAGAAAAAAAATTCAAACTAGATTATGTAAATGATTGAAGCTAGATTATGGAACGATCGACATAAGACTTGGAAGTGGATCGATCGACATAAGGCATGGAAGTGGATCGATCGACATAAGTCTTAGATAGGGGACGATCAGCTAAATCTTTGGGCATGGGATGATCGACTAAATATTTTAGACTGAAAATGGTTGGCTATATCCCTTTCTTATATATGCCTCGACACTTAGCATTTCCTTTCACTCTCTTCCCATCATTCCGTTCTGAAGTAAAAAAGAGACGAGCCTCTTTGCCATCTTTCTACCGATCCAAACAACAATCACCATAATGTCACCATCCTCCTTCAGATTTGGCTTCAAATCGATTTTGATTCCTCCTTCTTCAGATTTCAAACTTAGGTAGAATAAATCCAATACTTGCTTCATAATTTTGAGAACGAAGCTTTGAACCTATGACAACCAATTCGTTTGGTGGATCCCTCTTTTTTATTCTTACAATTGTATGCAATGGAGATGAAATGGATTGTCTTGGTGATGGATGAGTGAATTATGACCTTAGCCAATCGTTCACTGACGGAGATGGTGTACTGGATGTGAAGAAGTTGTGTGATCGATCATTCATGATCATTCTTGGACGATTGGCGAAGCTCCAGGACGTTGGAGTTCGAAAATCGCCTACAAATGATCGGCTATAGCTTGGAGTTGGAGTCTCATAAGAACAATTGGTGGGAAAAGGCTTGTGGTGAACATCGACTAATGCTATCTTAAGGAAACGATCGGCCTAAATTTTCATACATGATCGATCGGCCGAGTTTACAAAGGAACTTTCTATAAAATCGAATTTGGATGAGTGAACTTGAACTAAACGATGAGCTTTGGCCTTTCATACTTGAACAAACATTAGAACTTGTATACGACATGCATTGATATGAATTGCATATTTGGTAGCAAATTGCTTTAGAAATATGACACAAACCATTGCATTTAACTATCATATTGAAAATAATCAGTAATTTAGATAAAAACCAAACTTCTGCTGGCTGCCGATCAACCGAGAAACTTAAGCTGCATCGTTTTCCGATGACACAAAGAATAATTGAGACGGATAAGAATGACAGTCCCTTTGGTTAAACTTCTAAGCCTCGTTGCCTATTTTGTCTTTAGTTTTGCACGACTTATTACTATATTGAATAACACCTTATCGCACCACACTAGCACTCACTATGCACTGGGGGGTACATGTTACTTTATCTAATCATATTTTACTAAGTTTAATAGCAATGTGATCTAAACGTTCATGGCATCTTGCGGCTATGATGGTTGGATCATCTTCACAAAGGAATAACTATGAAATAGAATCAAGTTCGGCAACTGAGTCTGATAGTCCACCGTTCAATCATCATTTGGGAAAATCGAAAAGTCCAGGTCCTCAATTTGATCTCTCCGAAGCCATCCCTGTCTTTCCGCTGGAGGTTTTCTATCATGCTCCCGACACTCTAGAGGATGCAGTCATTTTTGAGAATCCTTATGATTCAGTAGTTTCATAAATTAAGGAAGATGTTCTCTAAAGAATTTGCGTAAGGCATGGAATTTCCTTCGACGACCTATTGGTTCCGTCGTGAGATGATAGGGCTTACAGACCCCCTGAAGGGTAAATAACGTGCAACCAGTTTATGTGCTGGGAAGGATGCATCCCGCCTTTCAACTCATACATTCAGGATATTTTACATTATTTAAGGATAGCTCCAGCACAACTCCACCCACATGGCCATGCTCTTCTTAATTGTACCTATATTGTATTTATGAAGTTCCTCCACCGTCCTCCCACCACCGAAGATATTCGATTTATTTTTGCTTTCAAGCTGCGAACAGAGAATCTCTCGTTTACATTTCTTGAATCAGAAAAGAGGTATCAGATTCTGACTGGCATGTGGAACAAGCTAAGTGCCTTTAAAAGTGAATGGTTTTTGGTTCGCTATATGCCCAGTTTCGCTAGACAATGGCTAGAAAGACGCAAGTGTTACCCACTATTTCAATGATAGCGTAGAAAAATGTTATCCAAGTTCCTTTCTGACTATGTTACTCCTTTACAGGTGACGTTACCTAGCTTAGCAGTGATATTAATGAAGTGGCAGTCTTAATTCTTAAGAATGCTCCACCAGAGGATAATAATATTGAATATTTTCTTAGGGACGAACACCTCATCACTTTTTGTTTGATAGAGGATGGCCTTAGCATGGGGCTAACCAAAATTGCTCAGATGGCAAGGATAAGATCAAAGGCTATAATCGTTCAAAGGGATGATCGAGCCAATCTCGTGATGTCCCCAGTTACAAATGCCCAAGAATTTGCTGATACTGATGTTGGAGGACATAGAGGTGATGTACTTGGTCATAGTGGCGACAAATCCGGTCTTGGAGTAGAATTGGATCCTCACAGCCCTTGGTTGCTGATAGGAAAAAGAAAACCTTCGTACATAAACTTCTAAGAAGTCATCTCTTTGACCAATCCAAGTCGTTGATGTCTCCTAAAGTGGTTCAAGATGAATCTTCCTCTTAACCATTAGAGTGTTCGAGTTTACCACTTGACTTTTTGTTTGGTCTATTAATTCCACCCGATCTTGACGCTTACCACTTCACTAACATGAGCATCAAAGGATCAGAATCTACCACTAGAATTGGCACCGATATTCCTACTTCTGGAGGGGAAGTTACACCAATAAGCAAGGCTCTACACCTGGTCCGTTGAGGGGTTACACTAGGACATTTGCACCTCTCAACGCTGCATTGTACTTGACTTATCCTCTTTAATGCATAAAGCTGACTTCTATTTTTCTTTGCAGAAACGATGGTGAGGAAGAGGAACATGTTCAATTCCCTCCAGGATTTACTCCACCAGTCATCAGTTTCACGCTCTTAACTCTTACCGCAGCAGTCGAGGTTATTATGATTCCAGCTATCGCCTCGGTCGGGACTGGGTCATCAAGATAGAGATGATATGGATAAGCCATCCTAGGATAAACATAAACCGAGATCGAGATCTCCTCCTCCAAAGGGTCCTGAAAGACCAGCCGATCGCAGGGACCTACTTATTGATCCCTCTCATGCCATTCTACCATTCCAGTGCATCCACAGCCTTTAGTTCCGTCTCATTCTCAACGACCGAGCGATCATCGCTGCCATGGTGAATATATTGCTTCCCATAAGCCCAGCAAAGAAAGCACTAAAGTCAAAGCTGCTACGGAGACTCTACTATCAATCCAACCGCTCACATGGCACATCGTCGTGAAGAATTTTCGAATTTATGCTTTGAAGGGTTCTATTTTCCTCCCAACTTGAAGAGGGTTCTAGACCATGTTCAAAAGATGACCATCGACTGTGACACTAGCATTCACATGCAGTATCGGGAATGAATGAAGGCAGTAGAAAAAATGCTGAAAGTTTCCTTCGAGCGCGCGGCAGAGATCGAAAAGCTAAAACGCCAAGAAGCTCAAGATAAAAGAATCATCGATACTTTGACAAATGAGCTAGAAGCCTCTAGATACTCCTTAGCAGAAGCCGAAGGAAAAGATAATGCCGATATGAAATCTGTGGATGAGATGAAATCCATCTATCTCGATATGATCCAAGTATTGCATCATCAGAATCAAGAGATAGCGCTTAAGCGGGATACGACTCAGAATAATGATTCTGCAGCCTTGAAGGAAATAGACGACCTCAAGGCCAAGCCTGAGTATGCAAATAAAGAAAAAGATGATGCTCAGAAGATTGCTCAGGATGCTTGCGATGAGCTGATAAACGTCAAACTTGAGAAAGATACGGATATTGAAAGGGCCAAAAATGTCGACACACTCATTCAACGTTAAATGGAAGCTACTAAGGAGAGAGTCAGGGAAGAGATAATGAATGATCTTGATCCGCTTTTCGTTCTTTACAACGCTAATATTCTCAAGCTTAGGAATTTGATGTGGCACAGTGAAGACATTCCCTACTAGCTCTGTCGTGCTTGGGAATTTCTTGTCGCGGAAGAGAAAAAACATTTTAACTCAAAGGATATCGATCTATCTAAACTTGAAAATGAAATTCTATTAGGCGACGAACCCACAAAATTGTACGATATTCAGCTCTCACTCTAGAAAGAGTCTGTGTTTGCTTCTTCACATGAAGTGGGTGAGGGACCCAGTTCGGCGTAACCTAATATTACAGCTGAATTGCCCCGGGCAACCCAGGTCATCTCTAGCTCTACAGCAGGCTCCTCGACCATTCCCGGGTATGATCTAGACAAGCCATAAATCTCTCTAATTCCTGAGCGAAGTTCTGAGGATGCTTTGGCTCAACTTGGAAGTCATACTGAGGAAGGTATTCCGTTGACGCTTCCCATCTTTCATAAAATTAGGGTGTTGTCAGTTGACATTTCTAATCTTTTCGCTTATTTTTCCCAGCTTTAAATCCATCATGTGTTGCTCCTCTCCCTTTAAAAGAGCCTAATTGGATTCATAAATGATCGTGACAGAATCTATTAAAGTTACAACTTCGGTCACCATTGAAAGCCGCTCAAGAATATGCTTTTGTTATTGATGATTAATTCATAGAGCCATTATTCAAGGAGGGAAGCGACCCACACATGACGGAGTATTTTCTTTGCAAAAGTTTGCTCCCCAGTGTGGTCTATGCATTCCCCATTATGGACTTCTCTTAGAACACGTTTTATCTTATCATGAGCGATACACCGGAGTATGGGGACCGAGAAACATTTCATGTATAGAATTCCTTCTTGCGTAACATATCATGAAGCCTTACGAAGGACTTGTTGCTTTTCGTTCTTTTATCCAGTAAGACTCCATGCAGTAAATTGTCTTTGATCGAGGTCATCCATGATTCTCTTTCAGGCACCACTTCTAGTATCTGATCAATTTTCATCATGTTTATATTTGAGGTATTTAATACTTCGACCGGAACCAAACCCATCTGCTGTGCATCACCGATACTAGCGAATCTTGATAACGAGTCAGCTTCTCTATATCAATCTCGTAGAATATGAGAAATGTCATTGTAACATCCCCCACTTGGGGACCCGAAACTAGCGGCTATGGATGTTGTAGTCATCCATAGTTACTAATTCTCGACGACCAAATACAGTAATATTAGATACATTGATATAGCAGAAACACATGGGTAAGGAAAATTTTCAAATTTCAAAACAATACTCACATTCCATTCAAAAAAAACATTTCAATATTCTTTACATAATCCCTAATTTGTTAATCATGTTCAGAAAAATATAATTATTACACATACGTCAAGAGTGACATATGAAGATGTCCCCATGGTAGATTAGATAATATAATAAGGCAATAAAAAAGATTTTCCTTTACAACCAAACACATCAGAAATAAAAGAACTTTAATCATCTAGCTTACCTCCTACACGCCTCTGGAAGCTTTATTCGTCTAAAAAAAGAAACAATAAACCTAAAACTACTCAAAATCAATTGAGTATTCGAGAGTTTAATAGAAAAACAAAAACTTTGAGTCAGACATAAAGCCTAGTATGAATAATAATCTACCATCTTAAACCGTTCAGATATCCAATGAGACCACACCGCTTAGCTAAACGGGTTTTCCCCTCACTAGTACCCTTGAAAACCTTTATAAAGCCATATAGTGTGCTCCTGCATCCACAATGGTTAAAACATATCAATTCAAAATATTATGATGATATGCATACTTAATTAAACATTCTGGGTTTTCCATCCCCTGTTTATTTAACAACCTGTCATATTTATAGTTTCTAGGGTCACTATTGACCTTTTAGTTTTCTTGGGCTTACTAATAACCTTTATATAATGCATGGACTCCTTATCCTATTTCATAGTTTTTACGGCATCACTAAGAACCTGTTGGCCCATACCAATTAACTTAATTATTTCACGGGTTCTCCCTAAACTGATTGGTGACTCCGATTACTTCTTCCTTATCCTAGTTTTCATGGGATGACTAGGAACCCATTGTCATATGTCAATAACTTAACCTGGATATAGTTTTCAAGGGTGTACTACAAACCAATTAGCCCCTGCCAACCACTCTTAAAATCATAGTTTTCATAGGATTAATATGATCCTATTGGTAACTCCGATAACTTCTTAATCATAGTTTTCATGGGGTTACTATGAAACTGTCTCCCTAAAAACTTATGTGATTAAGAATCCTATATTATGGTCTCCCTGACCTCCTGGATGCAATTCTACCCATTCAGGAGTTTAATCAATTTATATTCAATACTGGGTCAACCTAGTTTGTTCCACTGCCCTTTGTCCCTAAAATGCAGTTATGAGTTCGTTATAATATGTAACGACCCGCCATTTCGAACCATTCAAATCGACAAATGTCAAACTCGAATTGCTCCAAATGATCGATTGTTAATATATTTATTTGGCATAACTTAGCATATACAGTAAATAATCAATCACAGAATCACAGGCGCAGAGTTTACAGCAAAGTAGCGGAATAGAATAAATAGTAGTTCATAACAGAATACATCTGAAATTCCAATACACAGAAATCACTAACACAAAAGTAACTGACAAGTCTAAACATACAACTAAAATAATAGAAATAACTAAAAGCTAAAAAGATAAGATAGGTCTTCCAAGCGAATTCCAAGCTCCAAAAGATAAATCTCAGACTATGACACTCAGGCTAACCCGAGCCTAAAGCCCAAAAAAACAAAACACTTGAGTCAGGATCAACATTCGTATGCCTGTAAATCAAACTCAAGTGAAATGTCAAGTAAATGCAATATAACTCAAAGGAATGTTGGGATACCATCCTCTAAGGATCTCATAAACTATCTACATATATAGTACAATACGCAACATATATAATGTCTACAGTAAAGTAAAATATCAAAATAGCGTTAAGGCGTTACCCATATCCCCCTTAACACATTTATATAATGTCATAGTCTATACAGATATTGTAAACTCCACTCGCAAGTGGGCTATCAGGGAGCACTCCATATGTACGACACAACTCGTAGAAGGCGCGATAAGGCATGTGACACAGCAAGCGAGGCAATGCCAGGGTAGATATACCGTTTGCGTATGTGGACTGGTGGTAACGCATAGCAGCTACTACCGGCCACCTCGAGACACATTCCAAATCAAAGGTGTGCACACCAAAATCAAATCACAAAAGCAATAGATATGGTTTCAAAGAAATGTGTCTGATAGGAGGAATGACCTGACTTGGCCCGGCGTGGCTCCTGTTTTAGCCACATGAAGCTGACTCACGGAAGTCGAGGCTACGTAAATACCATACAGAATTATTCGCCAAACCATTCTACTTCTTTCTGGAATCCCCACCATGTACATAGTTGTTAAAGTGGTTTTCGGTATTGGCAGAGAGTATGACAATATCTGATCCCGGTCTCTTTAACAACCAAACACTTATTTCACACCGGATCATTTATAAATCACTTTATAAATATTTAAATAAAATCTCAAATACAAATTTTAGTTAAAACGAATATTCAATTTTAATTCTATTTAATTTTTAGAGTATTCATTAGATCACCTTTTTCTAAACAAGTTACAAATCATTTCTAAAATCCTTTAGTCCCGAATGAAATTTTATTTAAATGCAATTAGCAACCAATTTAGGTTACCAAATCACATTCCAAATGTACCCTTTCACCCCTTTTTATTCATTAAAGTTACAAAATCAAATTTAAATATAAAATAAGTGAACCCTTTTTAAAATAATATATATATTAAAGAAAAATAAATTTTCTAACCAAAGGAACTTGTAGAGTGAGAACAATAAATAGCATAGCATAACATAACAATTACTAGTGAAATAAATTACCATATAAAAGTGTAGATTTTCAGAAGCAACTAAAATAACTTATCGTATTTAACTGTTAATAACTAGCAATTTAGTTTAACAGTACATTTAAAATGCCACTTCTTATGAAATTAATTTAATGAGCATAAGAATATTAATCGTGAATGATTACTCACCTTTAGCGGCTGGAGAACGATGAAATTTTGAAAGGTAACTAACACGGCATGATATTTCAAATAGTTGCGACAAACGAAAGCGGGTTTTAGCATGATAATTTAATAAAAAAAATGTATTTTTTTCTTCAACAATGAAGCGGTAAAATATATACATACATGTATACTTTTGTTGAAATTAAAGCGAAGGATTTCAACAAATATACACGTATGTATAGATGCTGCGATAAGAAAATAAGCCTAGATTCCAAATAATATTTCCACTCTGGTCTATACTTGTATGCAATACGACATGCATACCACACTAACAAAAGATGAGGTGCACGAAACACCCAAAAGGAAATAGAGAAAACCTATACAGACATATATGCATACATCACGTATGCACGAATCTAAACATGGGAACAGAGGCAGGTTTACACAAACTTTCAAATGCGGCATAATGGCCAATACACTACTGACACACAACCCAAGTATATATATCACTGTATATTTTCTTATGCAACTAAGTGATGGAGCAAGAAGGAAGCAATGCAGCCCATATATATAAATGCACGTGATGTAAATATGCAATATATGAGCATAGCAATTTTTTTTTGCTTTGCACGCGTGCTGCATATATGCTGCCACAAAACGCAAGAAATATGAATATAGCCAAATGTAGACTTAAGTATATGCGATACACTACACGTATACATATATTTCAGATCGACAACGAAGGGAGGTTGGAGAAACAGAGAACCGAACAAATGATTCAGCACATTTTCAACAGAGAAACAAAAGAAAGAAAAATATGTGCTACACCTATATATGTACGACTGTCCTTTTATAGAAATATGCTTATTATCTCAACTACAAATACAAGCAACAAAGATGCCTCTAGAAGAACAGCCCGCATATAAATCTTTGTAATTGAGTGTTCGTAAAAATATAGGGGAAAAAGATTGAGTTACAACACATTCAACAAGGACACTTTCATAATGCACAAGTAGCAGTCTAACATCACATACATATACCGCATATATGTACCCGAAGGATGCACAACAAGTTCATAAATGAATAAGGAAAGACGGAGGTTCGTATTTACATAAAGTTCTTTATACATCATCAATAAAGAACATTAGAATTCTGAAATTTAGGGTTTTCCTCAGCCATGGGGGAAAATCTCTCTCCCCACAGAAATCTCTCTCTTATCTCACTCTCTCAACATCTAAACAGACCACCTGAATCTCAAATCAGAGAATCAAGCAATGGAATCATCATAGATGATGATGGATTTCAATTAGTTCAATCGAGATCACAAAAGAAACGACAACCCTATCAACCTAGCTATCAGAAAAGTCTGAAGGGTAACAACACGCAATTGAAGAAGACAGATGGTCTGAAGTCAACCATCCCTCCTCCGATCATGAGAAATCAAGCATATCATGCGAAGAAACCCATCAGTTTTTCTCTGAATAAAGCACAGGGGCAAAAATCTTGGGCTGAAATCGTTTCTGAGCAATCTAAAGAACCAAATGATGATGAATGCAATCTTGAAACCATCGCTCCCATCACAATCAATAGTAAGAAATATGGTTTGATAAAAGAATCAGTTTGTAAAAGGGCTATTGATTGCTGGAGCAATTCGGTAGTGGTTTATGTTGTTGGTATTAAACCATATTATATGTATTTCAAATCTTATATACAACGTATATGGAAACCAGTCGGTGAATTTGAAATTTTCACCAGAGAAAATGGGTTCTTTATTGTGAAATTCAAAGATGTTCAAGATTGCAATTCAGTCATTCAAAATGGCCCTTATTTCTACAATGGAAAGCTCATCATTTTGAGAAGATGGTCTGAATCCCTAAAATTGGATAGAGATCTCCTCAGTACAATGCCGATATGGGTTAAATTACCCAATGTTAACCTCAAATTATGGGATCGTGAAGCATTCAGCGTTATGGCTAGCATTATTGGAAAACCCATAAAGATGGATGCAGCTACCACCCTGAAAACGAGATTGAATTATGCTCGCATTCTAGTGGAGGTATCTGCAAATGATGATCTTCCTCAAGAGTTAAATCTTACTTTATACAACGGGGAAAACATCACTCAAAAAATTGAATATGAATGGGTTCCACCAAAGTGTAGTATCTGCAAATGCTTTGGACACACTAGAGAGCAATGTGTCTCAGTTCAAAGATGGATACCCAAAGATCATAACCAGAATAAAGAAATAACTACTGATCAAGAAAAAGATTCAGATAATACAATCCAAGAAATGCATCACATTGAAGAGACTCTAAAGGAATCAAGAATTCAAAAGAATAATGATCGAATCAACCAGAAAGGTATCATATCCAATCAAGAAACTGTATCTCATTTGCTCACTAATCAAGAGGATCAGATCCTTGCTTCGGAAGTTCATCATTTTAAAGACAAAAGAGAAAACTCAACAGATAGTATGCAGGGTAATTCAAAAGAGGGATTAAGCAACAAAGAGGTCTTTAACTCTGAAATCCCTCCCATTTCAGAGTTATGTTTAATTACAAACAATCTCAATTCAGAAGCATATAATATCCTGCATTCGAATCCCAACCAGCTGTCAGAATGTAATATGGAGAGTGAACCTCCACCAGAATTTGCTGCAGAAGGTGAGGACATTGTTGGCATCCACTCAACCTTGCCTCGCAATACTGAGGAGTTTGACATCTCTCGAATTCAAATCCCAGAAAGTCATGCTGCATCACCATCTGATAAGGATATGGAGGAACCTGAAAAACAATTTGATATCTCTGAATTGCATATCCCCAAAACTAAAGCTATTGGCAAATATAAGAATCCTAATAAAGAGAAAAAAGCTTTTGGACAAAAATACATTTCTATCAATTCAAATTGGAATGAGATGACTACAAGGCTCAAAGCTAAAAGTTCTGAGAAGAAAAAGAAGGGTAAGGGAAGCAGTGTATCAGGTTCTATCTGACACTCTGGTTTTTTATTTTTATTTTCTTCATCAATATACATATATATATTATGTCTATAATGGCCTGGAATGTCAGGGGTATGAATTCCCCTGCTAAACAAACTGACATATTAACTATGATTAGCATTTACAAACCTACTATAGTTGCCCTCATAGAAAACAAAATGGATGATTCTAATACTGAGAAATTTTGTTTTAAACTGTCAAACAACTGGAAATCCATTAACAATAATGATTGTGGCAGCAAAGGTAGAATCCTTGTCATTTGGGACTCTAATATTTGGAATTTGGGTAATTGCAATAAAGATATTCAGTTTATAGACTGTAACTTCAATAATGCTGGTGGTTTCTCTCTTCAGATTACCTATATTTATGGCAGTAACTTTGAGATAGAGAGAAACAGTTTATGGTCTAGATTAAAAGCTCTTAGTCAAAATTATGATTTCCCTTGGATTATCTTAGGTGATTTTAATACTGTTTTCCATGTCAATGAAAAATTTGGAGGAAATTCTATCCCCCACAGTAAGCTTGAAAGAATCAATAAATTTTTACTTGAATCTGGGCTTATTGAACCTAAGATGAATGGTAATAAATACACTTGGAAATCTGGTAAAGAGAAAAATATTCATTGCAAGCTTGATAGGGTTTTAATTAATGAAAAGTTTTGCAATACTTTTCCAAATTCTTGCTGTTCCACTATTGAGCAAAATACTAGTGATCATACCCCTTTGCTTATGAATTTTTTCCAATACCAAACTAATAATTCTCTTAAAGCTGCTCCTTTTAGATTTAAAAATGGCTGGGTCTTAAACAATGATTATAATGATATTATTAAAGATTGTTTTACATTTTCTAATAATGGTTCTTATCAAGCCCAGTTCAGTGTTTTTCTTAAAAATACAAAAAATAAGATCAAAGAATGGAATAGGACTAATTTGGAAAAGAATAACTGTTTAAATAAATTAAGGGAAGAAGGTAAACTTTTACAAAAGCTTGCTGATGATAACCCTGGCAATACTGGTATTATTGATAAATTCTTTTCTAATCAAGCTAAGCTTTCACAAGAGCTCCATATAAACACTGTTAATTACAAACAAAAAGCTAAAGTTGACTGGCTTACTATGGGTGATGATTGCACCAAATTTTTTCATGCTAAAATGAGCTGCAGAAAGCATATTAACAATATAGGAAAAATTATTGACAGTAAAGGTGACTGCACTAATGAATTTGATAAAATTGTCAATGAGGCTATCAGTTACTATTCTCAGTTATACTTTACTGACTCTAATGATATAAATTTTCCTGATATTGTGTGTAAACATGTGCTTAATGATAATGCTGCTGAAATTCTTATGGCCCCTGTTAGTATTGATGATATCAAAGCTATTATTTTTAATGCTGGTGATAACAAAAGCCCCGGTCCAGATGGTTTCAATGCAAAATTTTTCAAAGTCCATTGGGATAATATCAAAGAACATATTTCTAAAGTTGTCAATGAATTTATGAATGAAGGTAAATTACTTAAAAGTTTTAATCATACTTTCATCACCCTAATTCCTAAAAACAAGAATCCATCTTGTATTGAGGATTACAGACCTATTTCTTGTTGCAATTTCATCTACAAAATTATTTCTACCATTTTAAGTAATAGAATAAAATTATTTCTTCCCTTTTTAATCTCTGAAAATCAATGTGCTTATATTCCTGGCAGACTTATTTATGAAAATTCTTTGCTAGCTCATGAAATGGTTAGGAATTTTAATAATAGAAAAGGGGAAAATATGTGTTTGAAAGTTGATCTCCAAAAGGCATATGACAAAGTTAACAGAAAATTCATTATTCATATTATGAAATGCATGAATTTTCCTGCTAAATTCTGTGAGTTAATTTTTGAATGCATTAGTACACCCACCTTCTCTATTCTATTTCAAGGTAAGCCTGAGGGTTTCATCAAAAGTAACAGGGGCATTAGACAGGGAGACCCTCTTTCTCCCTATCTTTTTACCCTAGCTATGGAATATTTTTCTATTCTCATTGATATTGAAACTATCAAGAATACTATTTCTCCAATAAATAGAATAAAACCTGTCATTACTCACCTGATTTATGCTGATGATCTTATGGTGTTCTCTAAAGCTAACAAAAACAATGCAGAGGCTATTAGTGAGATTTTTGGAACTATGTACAAATATGCTGGTCTTAAAATTAATGAATTTAAAACAAAAGCATATTTTAGCAAATTCTGCAGGTACAAGAAGGAAGTATTGGATGTTCTCAATGTAAGTGAAGGTAATCTCCCTATTAAATATTTAGGTCTTCCTTTATCTGCTAATCATATCAAAGACAGTGACTGCATATATCTCATTGAAAACATTCAAAACAGAATGGAAACTTGGACTTGCAAGTTGTTATCAATTGCTGGTAGAATTGAGTTAATTAAAACTGTTGTGTATGCCATTATTCTATACTGGTTTCAAACTCATCACATCCCTATTGCTACTATTAAAAAAATTGAAAACAGGTGTGCTGATTTTCTTTGGAGGGGTAAATACCATAAAATCAGTTGGGATAAAGTTTGCAAACCCAAAAAAGAAGGTGGACTTGGGATCAGAAATCTCAATGATCTTAATTTGACTTGTCAATTAAAACTTTTTTGGAGATTTATTAGTGGTGATTCTTTATGGACAAAATGGATGACTTGTAAATATCTTAAAAATGAAAACTTCTGGACTACTTTACATAAGAATAACCACTCAAATGCCTGGAAACAGATTTTAAAATGCAGGGAGTTAGGTAAATCTTTAATTCAAAGAAAGTTCAAAGATGGGCATAACACTAGTCTTTGGTTTGACCCATGGTTTCAAAATGATTCTTTTATTAATAAGGTTGGGTGGGACACTCTAGTTATTTGTGGTGATGTTAATGCCAGTGTTAACATCATTATTAAAAATAATCAATGGCAGCCTCAACTCCATCCTATCACTAATCCTCATAAAAATTCTATCATTAATTTTCAACTAGATCATGATGCTGATAATGATTATTGGGAATGGCTTGCTAACAGTAATGGTAAGTTCTCTTTTAAAAAAACCTGGGAACACATTAGAAACAAACAACCTACTGTTGAGTGGCATAATTGCATATGGAACAGGGTAAATAATCCAAAAATGGCTATCTGTACATACTTTGCTATTAAAAACAGATTGCCAACATTGGAAATTACCAATAAGTGGGGTAAAAATACCTCCTCACTCTGTTCCCTATGTAATTTATCAAATGAAACTATGTCTCATTTATTTTTTGAATGCAGTTACAGCTACCACATATGGAATCAAATCAAATCGAAGCTGGGGATGATAAATTCTAATAGCATGCATCTCGATCAAATTATCACTGACATCAACAATCATTTCAAGGGAAAATCGCTAGAGAGAGATTATGCGCATATTCTTCTAACAACTACTGTCTATCATCTCTGGAAAGAAAGAAATGAACGTAATCACAACAACAAAAAACTCCCCAAAGAGCAGAAATGGATTATTATTGAAAGTGATAGCAATATTATTCTCCAGAAATCAAAAAATAAGATCAGAAATCAGACCAAATTCGATTTTCTGGCGGATTATTGGAACAAAGAGGCTGGCAGCAAGCATATTGAGCTATATTTACTCAATCCGAAGGCTTATCTAACTGATACAAGCAACATTCAGAGACCGTATCATGACAATTTTGGGTCTTCAATCAATCGCCTTTCTGTTGATAACGAAGGAGGAAGCAGATCTACAGATCTGAGTTGTGCTAACATCAGATCTGCAGACCATAGCTATACTAACCACTACTTCGATTTGCGACATCATATTGGATTCAACACTGCTGATAGTAGCATGCGTAGCAAATTCAACCAAAGCCTCTCTTATTGGGAGAGAGGCGAGAGCAGCAAGGAGACGAGATAGAGAAATCTCAGTTTCGCCTCCTCTCGTCGCCATGTTTTTATTTTGTGTTTTTGTTTGTTGATGTCGGCTGCCCTAATAAGTTAGGGTTTAAAGTATTGTGTGGTGCGGTTTGTGTTTTATCTGTGTGAGATGGGGTTTGTATTTTATCTGTATGGGCTGGGCCCTTTAACCTTCTTCAAAAAAAAGAATAAGGAAAGACAGGGAGCATCGTGGGTTCGGCTTTGACATATGATAGCCGAGGCAGGTAGGCTTACGTGGAGGTGTAGGCAGTGGTGGGTTGGATGCGGGTAAAGGTGTTGGGTTGAGGTTTTGAACTGAAGCGGGTTGAGGGTCGGCCTCGGGGAATGAGGGGTTTACTCGGGTTTGGGATGGTTTTCACGGTGCAGCTTTGGTTTGGATCTGGCTGCTTCGGGTTTCATAAAGAGGAAACTTGGGCTTTTTTTTGGGTGAGGAGCATGAGTGCGGCTTGGAAAAATTTTTAAAGGGAAAAATATGGAGCTTGGCAAGGAACTTTAGAAAAAAAGTATAAGAAAAAGAGAAGAAGGAAATCCATAGAGGAAATGAGGAACAGAATAGGAACGTGCCTGGTTTGAATGTGCAAAGACAAGGAAGAAGGTGAATGTACATATAATAGAAAAAAATAAAGGGAATGTCAGCTGTCATGCGTTGATTGAGCTGAAAAGTTAATAAAGCAATTCATTAATTGGTTGGGCTGCGCAGTTCACATCTTGAAAGCATGGAAACAAAATGTCACAAATTCGGGTACCGGTATGACTAGGGATGGCAATGGGGCGGGTCTAGGGTCCAAACCCAATCTGTTTTGGTCCGTCCAGATCCGCCCGATTGGGTCATTGGGGACGGGTAGACCCGTGACCCGTCTTGAGTGCTTCGGGTCTAGGGTCAGGTAGGGACTCAGTTGACCCGACCCGACCCGCGCTACTAAAATCTCATGAAACTTCTTTATTACTATAATGATTTATTAGTCTTCTTAGATATAAGTGATTCTAGCATGGATATTAAAATGTTCCAATAAATAATCTATAGAAAAAATTAGAGTATTAAGTTGCTTCGTTAATAATTATACAATAACATATGTATATATTTCTGAATTGTTATTGTACACATCATTTTTACTGACTTCCCTTAGACACGTTGTTATTTGTATTTCTTGTATTATTTAGTGACAACGAGTATAAGCAAATAAATATATGTACGTTGGTACACAATTTTGAATCAATACATAAGACTCATCGGGTCTTGAAGCGGGTCAGGTCTACCCTGACCAGTACAGGTCCCGGGTACGGGGCAAAATTCCAGACCCGCATCGGGTCTACTGGGCGGGTCTGGGGCGAGATCTAAAAAATCCGGGACGGGTATGGGGCACTAAAAACCCGCCCCAACCCGCCCCATTACCATTTCTAGGTATGACATTGTTCTTTTCGTTTCCGTCGCGTAACGGAGCTCAAAAGATAGAAATAAATATACTACGGAGATCAGCATGATGAGGCAGATAGAATGTCACACAGATATCTGCGATCCGGTCAAATTTTTAAAACTCGAATTTCCGCTACCGAAAATGCTGCTAAAATGCAGAAAATAAGATAAACGGAGCTGTAAAAGTCAAAAATTTCCAAAACGAATCACGACGTCTTACTTAGAAAATGAATTACATTTTTATTATATAAAAATATTCAGTTTTCAAAAATATTTAAATTTCATCAATTTAACTGATTAAATTTATAATTTAAATTTCAAAAATTAACTTACTTTAATACTTTTCAATAAAATTTTACCTGTTACTCCAATTAAATAGACGCATTCCAAATAACAAATTTTTATTTCAAAATGTTATTATTTCCACTCCATGAAATTTTGTTACTTACGTTATAAAATCGTTGAAAATTCTCGGGTCGTTACACTCTCCCCCACTCAAAACTTTTCGTCCCCAAAAAGGAACGAGACGTGAGAAAAGAAATAACCAAAAAGATAAAAAAGGCAACAAATAGTACCCGAGTCAAACAATTTAGGATTTGAAGCACGTATGGATTCCTCGGTTTCCCAGGTGCAATCCCGGTCATCCATACTCCACTCTACCTTAACTAAACTGACTGATTTCTTTCGAAGTTGCTTCGTACCTCTATCGACAATACAAAGTGGCTTCCTCTCGATTGTGAGATTGGGCTTCACGTCCAAATTCTCCGACAAAGCAGGCTGAACAATCAAGGATGGATCATGGAGATATCTACGAAGGTGAGATACGTGAAACACGTTGTGCACACCCACTAGTTTCTCCGGCAAGTCAAATCTATAACCCAAAGGACCAATTTTTTCCAAAATGCAGAAAGGACCAATAAATCCTGGAGCAAGCTTCCCCCTTCGTCCAAATCGAACCACATTCTTCAGCGGCAAGATCTTAAGAAAGACCTGATCACCTACTGAAAATTCCAAATTCCTTCTACGCCTTTCTACATACTTCTTCTGCCTATCCTGAGCAATTCTCAACTTCCTCCTAATATCCTCAACTTTCTCGGATGCTTTCAGAATTATATCAGGTCCAAGCACTAGACGATCACCGGACTCAATCTAGCAAGATGGAGATTTGCAGGATCGTCTGTAAAGAGCGGCAAATGGAGACATCTCGATACTTGCCTAAATTCACAAGATTGGAATAAGTTGAAGGATTAAGCTTAAGATGGTTCAAATCAAAGATAAGGTTACACCTAGTAACTGTTGTTATAGGTGGATTCAACGAGATGGAGATGATCTTCCCAAGATCCTCCATAGTCAAGAACACGGGCACGAAGAAGATCTTCTATAATCTGATTCACCCTTTCCGTCTGACCATTAGTCTGAGGATGATAAGCCATACTAAGGTTCGAACGAGTACCCAAAGCTTCCTAAAAAGCTTTCCAAAACTTGCTGGTGAAGATGGAATCACGGTCACAAATAATGCTAGAAGGAACACCATGGAGACGGACAACCTCACTCATATAGACCTCAGCTATGCTCGAAGCAGTTCAATTCGATTTGACCGGAATAAAATGGGCGAACTTGGTCAATCGATCGACAACTACCCAAATACTCTCATTCCCCCTTCTAGTCCTCGGTAGACCATCAATAAAATCCATAGAAACATGGTTCCACTTCCAAATGGGAATCTCAAAGAGTTGCAGCAATCTAGGGCCTTCTGGTGATCAGCCTTAACCTGCTAACAAGTGGCACATCTACTGACAAAGATAGAAATATCCCGCTTCATATCATTCCACCAATACAACCTCTTCATATCCTGAAACATCTTTGTAATACCTGGATGGATGGAGAGCCTGGACTGGTGATTCTCTCTAAGAACTTCTTGCCTCAAACCATCAACGTTTGGAACACAAATGCGGCCATTAATCCTCAAAACTCCATTCTGATCAATTTGTGCTCCTAACTCACTCTGATTATTATCTTATCTATTTCGAATATTCTCCTTCATAAGCCTAAGCATCGCATCCTCGTCCTACTTAGTTGCGGTACGATCCATAAGAGATGGGGTGACAACAGTCTGATACATCGAGGCTTTCTTCCGACTCAAAGCGTCGGCCACAACATTGGCTTTCCCAAGGGTATAGTTGATGTCCAGATCATAAGATGCTAAGAACTCAAGCCATCGAACTTGCCTCTGGTTTAAATCCTTCTGGTTGAAGATATGCTTGAGGGACTGGTGATCGGTGAAAAGCTCCAACTTGGTTCCCAGAAGGCTGTGCCTCCAAAACTTCAATGCAAACACAACAGCCAGCAAATCTAAATCATAGGTGGCATAGTTAGCTTCGTGGGGCTTCAACTGATGACTAGCATAAGCTATGACCTTCCCATCTTGCATTAACACAGCACCCAATCCTTCCTTACAAGCATCGGTATAAACCAATAATCCCACCTCCCCATTCAGAACGATGAGAACAGGAGCAGAGGTAAGCTTTTGCTTTAACTCATTGAATGCGGCTTCACACTTCTCATTCCAATTAAATTTGGCATTTTTATGAGTCAAAGTGATGAGAGGTGCAGTAATACGGGTAAAGTTCTCTATGAACCTCCGATAATAACCGGCAAGGCGTAGAAAGCTACGAATATCAATCGGAGTCTTAGGTGTCTCCCAATCCTAAAATTGGATCAGGTGGATAAGTTCAAAGATAGATAAGATGAATTGAATAAAAGGAAAGGTGGATAGACTTACATTAATCGCGGCGGCCTTAACTGGATCAACCGAGACTCCATTCTTTGAAATGACATGTCCAAGAAATAAGACTTCATCTTTCCAAAAATGGCATTTAGAAAATTTGGCTTTCAACTGGGGACTCCTAAGAGTTTCCGGTACATATCCCAAATGAGATTTATGCTCCTTCTTTGACTTAGAAAATACAAGAATATCATCAACGAAAACCAATACAAACTTATTGAGAACATCGTGGAAAACGCGATTCATAAGGTCGACAAAGTAGGAAGGAGCATTGGTTAATCCAAAAGGCATGATTAAACATTCATAGAAGCCATTCTCGGTTCGAAAAGCAGTCTTCGGAATGCTCTCCTCAACTACACGAAGTTGATGGAAACCAGTAGCAAGATCAAGCTGAGAGAATACCTTAGCCCCGTAGAGCTGATCAAAGATATTATTAACGCGAGGCATCAGATATTTGTTCTTGAGAGTAAGCTTGTTCAGCTCTCGATAATCAACGCACATCCTTAAGGAACCATTGGACTTTGTGACAAAGACCACAGCAGCTCCCCATTTGGAAAAACTCTACCTAATCAGACCCCTAAATGATAAATCCTCATTCTGCTTCTTCAACTCAACTTTCTCTTTGGGTGCCATCCGTCTGGGAGGGAGAACAACAGGTCGAGCATCGAAAATAAGATCAATGCGGTATTCGATTTCCCGCTTAGAAGGAAGAGAAGTGACTTCGCCAAATACATCCGAAAAGAGTTGGACGATAGGGGTGGAATCAAGGTCACTAGGCTGAGCATCAAGGGAAAAGATAAAGCTACCTGCAACATCCTGAGGCATTCGACATTCGATAACCAAAGGCTCGCCCAGTTCACTGACTAGGGAGACAGTTCGGGTCTTACAAGAAATGACAGCATCGTATCGCTTTAACTAATGACCTCCAAGTAAAATATCAAATGCATCGAAACCCAAAACATAGAAATCTTCGGTGAATCGACGACACTTGTAAAGGAGTTTTACCCCTTTACAAATCATACAAAGATTAGCGGGACCGTCGATGGGATTAATTACACATAATGATGAAGTCGCCACTTAGGGTTGCAAAATATGCTCGAATCTATTACTGAGATCGATAGATATAAAACTATGGGATGCACCAGTGTCAAATAAAACGTTAATGAGAAAACCATGCAAAGAAAAGGAACTTTGAAGAGTACCTTGGTTATCACTGACAGGTGGTGGAGGAGGAGGAGTGGAAGAAGTCATGGCAAAGACTCCAGATGTCTTTCCCCTCTGCTGAGTGGGAAGTTATTCTTGAAATGACCAGGCTGGAGACAAAGATGGCAGAGGTTGGTCCTGGTGGCCTGAGGTGGAGGAATAGCGGCACTGGAAGAAGACGGACAACTGTTGGCATAATGACTCTTCTGATCGCACTTGAAACAAGTGATAGTAGACATGTCAAGAGATCTCTTCTAAGGAACAGATCCAATACCATGAGTATTCTGCCAATTTTTCTTCTGCTGTTGGAAGTTGAACTTCCTCTTCTTCGGACCACTAGAAGTACCCTGAGATGTTGAAACTGCTTGCTTACCCTTAGAAGTAAGGTTCTCAAATTTGGTGGCCATATCCATCAGAGAAGTGAATGTGCCATGAACATGACTAATCAAGCGGTCATAATACTCCGGGCGAGCACCATGAATAAATTTCTCATTTTTCTTGAGCTGAGTGTTAATCAAACTGGGACCAAACTTGGAAAGCTCATTGAACCTCCTCTCATACTCAGCAAAATTCATGTCCCCTGCTCAAGATCCATGAATGCCCTATACAACTGAGATTTTCCAGCTTCGGGCATCCATTTCGCCACAAAAGCATCCCTGAATCGAAAGGATCCAAGATAAAGCAAAGATAAGGGGATAAATTTCAAAGGAATAGATTTGATAGAAAACTAGGAAAGACAATTAAGGATCTCACTTGAACTGCTGCCAAGTGATATTCGCTTCAACAGTCTGAGCGGTAACGGATTCCCACCAGTCCTAGGCGGACTCCTGTAACTACCAAGTAGCTAGATGACGCATCTAGGCATCGGTGATCTCAAGTCCGGTGAAAATCCTCTCAAGACTTTTCAACCATTGCTGAGCCTCAATAATGCTTTCAGCTCCAGTGAACTTATTTCCTTCGAGCTGAGAATACTCCTTACAAAGTTGAGTGAATCTAACAGGCTGAACCGGTGTGCCAACATGAGCAAAAATAGGTGGAACAGGAGCAACAGGTGGTGCCGGAGCATTTCCATGACCCCTTCCACGAACATTTCTACGGTTACTCATCTAGAAAATAAGAATTTTGATTTCAAAACAAGTATACAGTTTAAAATTCAAAAGAAACTCTAATTAAAGAGAGAGTTTCAACATAAAATTTCAAGTACGAATGAATATGGTTCTGAAATTAATTCAACTCATTCTAAGGTATTACTACCCTATCTCTAATGAGTTTTACTCCATATGCTATGTTTGCCAAAACCAGAGCTCTGATACCAACTGTAACGACCCGCCATTTCGAACCATTCAAATCGACAAATGTCAGACTCGAATTGCTCCAAATGACCGATTGCTAATATTACTTGTTTGGCATAACTTAGCATATATAGTAAATAATCAATCACAGAATCACAGACACAGAGTTTACAACAAAGCAGCGGAATAGAATAAATAGTAGTTCATAACAGAATAAATCAAAAATCCCAATACACAAAAGTCACTAACATAAAAGTAACTGACAAGTCTGAACATACAACTGAAATAATAGAAATAAGTAAAAGCTGAAAAGATAAGATAGGTCTTCCAAGCGAACTCCAAGCTCCAAAAGATGAATCTCAAAGTGTGACACTTAGGCTGACCCGGGCGTAAAGCCCAAAAAACAAAACACTCGAGTCAGTATTAACATTCTTATGCCCATAAATCAAACTCAAGTGAAATGTCTAGTAAATGCAATATAACTTAAAGGAATGTTGGGATTCCATCCTTTAAGGATCTGATAAACTATCTACATACACAGTACAATACGCTACATATATAATGTATATAGTAAAGTAAAATATCAAAATAGTGTTAAGGCATTACCCATACACCCCTTAACACATTTATATAATGTCGTAGTCTATACAGATACTGTAAACTCCACTCGCAAGTGGGCTATCAGGGAGCACTCCATAGGTACGACACAAAACAAACTCGAAGAAGGCGCGATAAGGCATGTGACATGGCACGCGAGGCATTGCCAGGGTAGATATACCGTTTACGTATCCGGACTGGTGGTAACACATAGCAGCTACTACCGCCCACCTCGAGACACACTCCAAATCAAAGGTGTGCACACTAAAATCAAATCACAAAAGTAATAGATTTGGTTTCAAAGAAATGTGTCCGATATGAGGAATGACCTCACTTGGCCCAGCGTGGCTCCTGTTTTAGCCACATCAAGCTGACTCACGGGAGTCGGGGCTACGTAAATACCATACAGAATCGTTCGCCAAACCATTCTACTTCATTCTGGAATCTCCACCACGTACACAGTTGTTAAAGTGGTTTTCCGTATTGGCAGAGAGTATGACAATATCGGATCCCGGTCTCTTTAACAACCAAACGCTTATTTCACACCGTGGTCATTTATAAATCACTTTATAAATATATAAATAAAATCTTAAGTATAAATTTTAGTCAAAACGAATATTCAATTTTAATTCTATTTAATTTTTAGAGTATTCATTTGATCACCTTTTACTAAACAAGTTACAAATCATTTCTAAAATCCTTAAGTCCCAAATGAAATTTTATTTAAATACAATTAGTAACCAATTTAGGTTGCCAAATCACATTCCAAATGTACCCTTTCACCTCTTTTTATTCTTTAAAGTTATAAAAATCAAATTTAAATATAAAATAAGTGAACCCTTTTTAAAATAATATATATATATATATATTAAAGAAAAATAAATTTTATAAAATTAAAATAAATTTAATTTTATTTGTCTATTTAAAAATCTTATTTTATAAATTTTAGAAAATAAACTATAAGCAAATTTAACAAATTACTTTTAAATTAAACTTATAATATTTTCCAAAATCAACATTTAAGGGTTTTTAAAATTAACAAAAAAATACTTATTGCATTTTCAAAAATCAAACCCATATATTTCCTTTCACATATTTGGAAATCATTTCCAAAAATAAACCAACGATGTCCATATAAAATTTTCTATCCTATGGTCAAGCGATACAGATATTTGTTATTTCAAATCCGTAATAGTTTAAATTTTTACGAGTTTATATTATTAAACCCGCAATCCCAAAATTCAATTATAACTTAAAATCATTTGGGTTTATCATTTCAACCTATAACGAAGTTCTCCTGTTCTAATGTCCATTTGGGTATGTATCATTTCAACCATAGTGATTTATAAACTAAGGGAACTTGAAGAGTGAGAACAATAAATAGCATAGCATAACATAACAATTACTGGTGAAATAAATTACCATATAACAGTGTAAATTTTCAGAAGCATTTAAAATAACTTATCGTATTTAACTGTTAATAACTACCAATTCAGTTTAACAGTACATTTAAAATGCCACTTCTTATGAAATTAATTTAATGAGCATAAGAATATTAATCGTGAGTGATTACTCACCTTTAGCGACTAGAGAACGATGAAATTTAGAAAGGCAACTGACACGGCACGATATTTCAGATAGCTACGACAAACGAAAGCGGGTTTTAGCACCATAATTTAATTTAAAAAAAATTCTTCAACAATGAAGCGGTATAATATATACCTACATGTATACTTTTTTCGAAATTAAAGTGAAGGATTTCAACAAATATACATGTATATATAAATGCTGCGAATAAGAAAATAAGCCTAGATTCCAAATAAAATTTCCACTCTTGTCTATACTTGTATGCAATAGGACACACATACCACACTAACAAAAGATGAGGTGCACGAAACACCCAATAGGAAATAGAGAAAACCTATACCGACATAAATGCATACATCACGTATGCGCGAATCTAAACATGGGAACAGAGGCTGGTTTACACAAATTTTCAAGTGCGACATAATGGCCAATACATTGCTGACACACAACCCAAGTATATATATCACTACATATTTTCTTATGCAACTAAGTGATAGAGCAAGGAGGAAGCAATGCAGCCCATATATATAAATGCGCATGATATAAACATGTAATATCTCAGCATAGCAAATTTTTTTTGCTTTGCACGTGTGCAGCATATATGCTGCCACAAAACGCAAGAAATATGAATGTAGCCAAATGCAGACTCAAGTATATGCGATACACTGCACATATACATATATTTCAGATCGACATCAAAGGGAGGTTGGGGAAACAGAGAACCGAACAAATGATTCAGCACATTTTCAATAGAGAAACGAAAGAAAGAAAAATATGTGCTACACCTATATATTTACGGCTGCCCTTTTATAGACATATGCTTATTATCTCAACTACAAATAGAAGCAACAAAGATGCCTCCAGAAGAATAGACCGCATATAAATCTCTATAATTGAGTGTTTGTATAAATATAGGGGAAGAAGATTGAGTTACAACACTTTCAACAAGGAGACATTCATAATGCACAAGTAGCAGTCTGACATCACATACATATACCACATATATGTACCCGAGAGATGCACAACAAGTTCATAAATGAATAAGGAAAGATAGGGAGCATCGCAGGTTCGGCTTCGACATATGACAGCCGAGGCAGGTAGGCTTACGTGGAGGTGTATGCAGCGGTGGGTTGGATGCGGGTACATGTGTTAAGTTGAGGTTTTGAACTGAAGCGGGTCAAGGTTCGGCCTTGGGGAAGGAGGGGTTTGCTCGGGTTTGGGATGGTTTTCACGGTGCAGCTTTGGTTTGGATCTGGCTGCTTCGGGTTTCAAGGAGAGGAAATTCGGGTTTTTTTTGGGTGAGGGGCACGAGTGCGACTTGGAAAAATTTTTGAAGAGAAGAAGAAAAGGCAAAAACATGGAGCTTGGCAGAGAACTTTAGGAAAAAAAGTATAAGAAAAAGAGAAGAAGGAAACCTACAGAGGAAATGAGGAACAGGAACGTACCATGTTTTAATGCGCAGAGACAAGGAAGAAGGTGAATGTATATATAATAGAAAAAGATAAAGGGAATGTCATCTGTCATGCGTTGATCGAGCTGAAAAGTTAATAAAGCAATTCATTAATTTCTTGGGCTGCGCGGTTCACATCTTGAAAGCGAGGAAACAAAACGTCACAAATTCCGGTACCGGCATGACACTATTCTTTTCGTTCTGTCCCGTACCGGAGCTCAAAAGGCAGAAATATATATACTGTAGAGATCAGCACGATGAGGCAGATAGAATGACATATAGATACATGCGATCCGATCAAATTTTTAAAACTCGAATTCCGCTGCCGAAAATGCTGTTAAAATGCAGAAAATAAGATAAACAGAGCTGTAAAAGTCAAAATTTGCCAAAACGAATCACGACGTCTTACTCAGAAAATGAATTACATTTTTATTATATAAAAATACTCAGTTTCTGAAAATATTTAATTTTCATCAATTTAACTCATTAAATTTATAATTTAAATTTCACAAATAAATTTACTTTAATACTTTTCAATAAATTTTTACCTATTACTCCAATTAAACAAACGCATTCCAAATAACAAATTTTTATTTCAAAATTTTGTTGTTTCCACTCCATGAAATTTTGTTATTTACGTTATAAAATCGTTGAAAATTCTTGGGTCATTACATAATATTAATATTTTTATATTTGAAGAAGCAAACATAATAACATAACAATACCACTCCTGTGGGTTTACTATCCTTGAAATCATTTTCATATAAAACATGGTTAATCCCTTTAACCTATTATTTTATAAAAGAAAAGCTTCTTCAAATCTTCATGCTTAAAATATTTTCAAAACTCCTTTATTTAGCCACGTGTTTTCTTTTAAAATGAGATTGGGTTATTCTTTTTGAAAAAATAATGCTTTCGAACCCTTCAAAACATAGCTATTGACCTCACTGGAAAACCTCATTCGAAAGCATATAAATCTATTTTAAAAACATTAGGCCTCTGCCTTTCGAACACTTTATAACTTCTCTTTTGAAACCTTTAAAGTATTACTATCCATCTTTAGAAGCATTGCTTCAAAACCATTTGAAAGTACCCCTTCCAAAATCGTTAAAATTCTCTATTTTGAAATCAATGAAAGTCGCTCTTTCAAAACCATTGGGTTTTATTTAAAATATCATTTGGCTCAAGTGAATATAAACGAAAGTATCTCTTTAAAAACCATTCCTTATCATATTAAAAGTATTGGGGAAAAATTGATGGTGTTGGCACCACCCTTTCGAATGCATAAGTCATTTGGGTAAAACACTTGAAGATTGGCTTCAAAACCATTTCCTTCTAACCCCCTTCGAAAGATATAGGAAGTGGCTTACATTTATAAAAAAAGATTACCTTCCGAAAGCATTAATATCTTCAATACCTTCGAAAGGCATAAGGTCGCAGAAGGGTTTCAACTTAGTCGAAACTACCTCTTTCGAAGATTTACTTTGAAAACTAAGTATCTCCTTCAGAGGATACTACTTAAACAATAAAGCTGCAACTCTTTTTTGAAAACAAAGTAAAAGACCCTTACGCAAGCATCGGTTTCGACTCCTTTGAAACCTTTTAGTAAAACAAGCAAGCGCTTTACTTCGGAAAATAATACAAAGGCATCGACCAATCGAAAACTATGTTTCGGCACCCTACCTTACGCCTTTATCCAATCCACTTCGTACCAATCTCATTGATACCATGTGTATTGGTTTCGGCTTCATTAGTTTCGTCCTCGTGGGTTTCCACCAGATTGAAGGCGGAAGCACTAGGTCGAAGAGGTGCTTTCGAAGGAAGTGGAACCTACTTTTTCTGGGAAAATATTGTTTTACCAAATAAAGTAATTTTTTTGTAACTAATTTGCCTACATGTAAACTATTGATTGGTTGCCTTAAACTTTTCAAATTTTGATACAAATAATTGTCGGCATGAATGGAGGGGTCAACATCGAATAAGTGGATGGGATTGGCATGTTTAGAGATTGACTCCGGGTTGGCATTTAGGCTTCTTCAGGTCGACGTTGGAGCTAGGTCGGCAAGCCATGGGTTTGGCACCAAGAGGAAGACTCGGGTCGGCAACTACTCCCGCTTAGGGTCGACAATGGCCATACTTTCGATCGCCTATGAGGTCGGGTTGGCATATGAGAAATTGGGTTGGTGTGTTGTATCAGATTGGCTACTTTGGGTTGGTGAAATAAAGGCTTCGGGTTGCCTAAAGGGGATAGGGTCGGTGTCTTGAAGGAATGGGGTCGGCACCGTGTTACTACGAGAGCAAACGTAGTTTGCTTTGGGTCATACACGAGTTTGCTCTGAGTCATATCTATGTTCACATGGAGTCATTTCCAGGGCAACATCGGATCGACATATTCTGAACTTGGGGTCGGTAGTAATGATGGATTTGGGTTCGACTATGGTCTTGATGAGCCCTGATCACTCAAGAAGCTCGGTAACTCAGAATTTTCCTATAAATATAGTAGGCGGGGATTCAAAAAAGGGATTCTCATTCTATTTCCCTTCATCTTCTCTACTAAGGCTACTCAAATAGAAGTGGTTTCATGAAGGAATATGCATGCATTAAGAATATAAAGGAATGAAGATGGAAATAATTCAAAGTGAAGATCATGGAGGACCCCACCTACCCACCTACCTTAATGTACAAAGTAAAGGCTAATGCACATGCTTATGGAGTTAATGGTTTCATGTACATTTAATGGGGGATTAAGACGTGTTAATGATTACTTGGCCTCCACACTTCCTAAGGGACATTTTGGGCATTCCCCAAAAAAATGAATTAGGGTTTCATACATGTATAAATACCCATATGTTTTCATGTAATAACTCTGTTCTCTTAGTCTCTCTTAGGCCTCCTTCTCTTTAGTTTAGTTTAGATCAAAAATAAAATGAAAGCTCCTCTTTCTCTTTTCATGGCTACTTAGCCATTTTTATTTTATGTAATCTTTTTTATTTTATGCAATTTAATATATGCTCTTTCCTTTTCATGTTCATTTACTTTCATATTGTAGTGTAGATCTCTTTTATTTTATGCAAGTAGAATAATTTTTTCTTTCATTTTGCTCTCTTTTTCTCTTCTTGTTTAATGTTGTTTTCTACATTTGTTCGTATAATAACAAATATGAGAGCTTAATACCTTCAATTTAGGGGTAATGAAGCTCTCAAGTATGTAGATCCAACATTTTGTTGTTTATGCTCTCTTTTTGTGCTTAATGAGAATGATTGAAGTGGTTTAATGATGTTGTTTAGCTTTGAATTTGATAGTCTATGTTGTTTATAACAAATAGGCTATGCTTAAACAAACATAACACAAATTGCCTCTTCATCTAAATATGATTATGGCAAAGAAGTGAATGTTGAAATTGAAATTTGATAGCCTATATTTCTAAACAATAGTTAATAGGCTATGCTTAAAATAGATTTTTATTTCAACTTTGTTGTCATATTTCATGAGAGTTAAATGTGTATTAGTGGTTGTGTTATAGTTTGATGGTTTATATTGAGCTAATTAATAGCACAAATATACCATACTTATGATAAGCACATCAACTAATTCACTAATGACAAGAAAAGAGAGATCATAACTTCATTTTGTTGATTTATATGATCTAGAGAGTGGATTTATCTCTAAATTGTTCTCTTAACTCTCATATTTTTATCATTTTTTTTTGCTAGTTTTTGTTAGTTTCTTACATTTCTAGCTATTCACTCTCGACTTGGGTATAATTTGATTGAATAGAATTTTAAAATCATCAATTCCCTGTGGATCGACCCGTATTCGCCGCGTGCTACATTCGTACACCGTGCGCTTGCGGTTATTTTTAATTTAAATTCGTTCGACGGTTTTCTAAACCGATAGAATTTCCGTCGTCCGAACAAGTTTTTGGCGCCGTTGCCGGGGAACTGTTTTGATTTTAAATTTTTATTCTTCGGATTATTTTTCTTTGTTTGATTTTTGTGTGCTTTTTATTTTGTGTGTGTTTGCATTTTCCTTGTAAAAGAAATTTGTGTGTTTGTGTATTTTTGTGTGTGTTGTTCTTGTTTTCTTTTCATTTGCATATTAAAAAAAAATACAAAATCACAATTCAAAAAAGAAAAGATAAAACTGTTCATTGCATTTCTGTTTTCTGCTACAATTTCTGTAACAATTTTCAAAACAACTTCTATTTTCTGTCACAAATTCTGTTTTTATTTCTCCTCTCCATTCCTCTGTTTTCTACATCTATGCACATACCAGTGTAGACAGCTGCTACCCCAACTTCTTGCAACCACCATCTTGCTTCAACACTTCACTGTCACACCTTCACAACTCCCCTTCACCATACCATTCTATCTACTGCACACATCACCAACTTCACATTCACCATCCACTACCCCTTCCCTGTCTGCCTAAACCACTGCACAGTGCTCAAACATCTCCAATACTTCCCTTACATCACTCCACATCTAAACCTCCAACTTCACAATCACAAGATCATCCTAAACTTCCCCTGTACAACTGCCTGCTGCCACAGCAGCTACATCCACCATTGCATATTCATCCACCAAATTTACAAACCGACCACTTCTTGCTCCAGACAAACTGTGCATCACCATCACACCCACATATAACCATACCCTCCACTGCCTGCCAATCAATTCATACTGCTGCATTACACGTCTGCCTTCATCCCACATCAATCATACAAACCTTCTGCCCCTGCCAAACTTCATCAACTATCATCAAACCCTTGGCCTACAACTTCAACTACACTACATTGCCCCATTTTCAAACATCATCACTGCAGCACATCCTTCTTCCTCATCACCATACATACAAATTTCACCACTATCAGTACAAGTTCAACATTCAACAACTCCATCTGCCAAACCATACTCCTACCCAAAACTGTCACTGCCAATATCAAGTGCCAAAATCATTTACCACAACTCAGTACTGCAAACAAATCACCCCACTGTTACGCACTCAAAAACTCCATACTACCATAGACCAGCCGACAGCAACAAAACCACATCCACAGTCGAGCTTCTCACATCGCCACACATCAATCACCTCAACCACTTCTGCCCACCATCCTTCTGCTCACCATCCTCCTTCAATACATAACCCAACAGTCCCCAGAGTCATCAAGCTACAACAGTGCAACTTCAATAACCATTAACATCTCCCCACTGTTCAACATAGCCTGAACCACTTCAGTTCAATCACCACAGACCAACTTCACATTTACCTTAAATTTTGCATTACCACTGCCACCACCATAAAACAGTTTACTTCCAAACACTATACTGCAACAGCACTTAATTTCACAACAACCACTTGTTCCTCCTACAACATATCCACATCAATCATTCACAACATCCCCAAACACGCTGCTGCTAAGATGATTCTTTTGAGCTAAACCACTGCCACCATCTTTCAATTTCATACCATACAACATCAAACCAATTTCGTCGCTCCCCAAAACAACCTTCCCAATCGCCTGACTACACCATATACATCCCCCATTCGAATCAACAAACCAATTCCACTGCAAACACAAAGACAATCGACAATCGCCTTCATCATCTCCTCGAATTCCAGCGCCCGAACCCAATTCGACCTCGAACGCGATAACCCACAACCTCTTCATAACACAGCAGCGTCACCACAACCACAAATTCATCTACGTTCGTACTCGAGAATTTGGGAACAATTAATTGATTTTGAGCTTCGAGAATTTTGGATTGGAATTCGAACTTTGGGCAGTTCGAAATGTTTGAGTGATTTTCTGTTGAACTGAGGTCGTGAGAATTTCATGCTCATTTTAGTGTAATTGATTTTATTGATATTTGGGCAGTGCGTTAATTGATTTTAGGCCGAGTGTTTTCTATGTGTTGAGTTTGTGTTGAGGTTTTTTTTTCTTTTTTTTAAGAAGTTGGGTCGGGTCGGGTGTACATTAAGGTAGGTGGGTAGGTGGGGTCCTCCATGATCTTCACTTTGACTTATTTCCATCTTCATTCCTTTATATTCTTTATGCATGCATATTCCTTCATGAAACCACTTCTATTTGAGATCAATTTCCTGCAAAAAAATATATACAAATTTTCAATTAATTTTTCTCAAACAAATATATGCACACAAATGACCGTTTTGCCCATATATGAAGATGAATATGTGACAATTTGGAATAATTTGAATTTTTGGTTTAAACAAGTTAAAATACCCGATATGATCATTTATTTAATTCAAATAGATTAAATATGTCGGTAAAAATATGCACATTTATGTGCACATCAGCTACTTTGCCATTATAGTTTTAAAAAACTCCGGATTTAACTGTAATTGATTATGATATCAATAAAAAAGGAAATTTCTGGAGTGGACGTAGGCCAGAGTCAGCTGAACCACTATAAATCCTCTATTATTACCGATTTCTTTTTAATTTTTGATTTTCCTCATATTAATACTCTCTACATACACTCAATCTGTGATCTATGACTGTTAGTTGGCGTTTTTAATAGTGTTTGGGTGTTAGTGACCAATTTTGGCGCTAACACCTGTGCATGGAGGTGCAAATTTGAATTGGGGAGGGAGATGGATTAAGACATTAAGCGTAATTAATTAAGTTAATTAATTTAAGTTATAATTAATCAAATTCTTGTAAAATTCATGTATTCTCTATACAAGGCCCAATCGAGACACGGTCTTTTGCAATGCGCTCGTACGAGTGTTTTCTATAAATTGGAATTAATTTCATCTAGAGCAGGTAGAATTTCGAGCTAAAATCGAACGTCATTCAATTTTAGATTGAGCAGGAATGCCTAAGTGTTGGTTGGGATATTAATGAGTTAACTCATATTTGGATGATAATTATATAATATATGTGTAGATGTAAATTAGTGTAAGCATGCTTGAATGTTTTATTTTTTGGATATGGTTGAATTTCCGCTTTGAAAAATGGATGACATATAAAATGAAATACCAAAAATTTAGTAGAGGAATCCAGATTCCTAGCTACTGTTGATTTTAATTTCATTTACATGCCTGCTGTATAAATTTGTGAATCCTTAAAGTATTGGATGTGATATTGATGTATGTTAAAAGTTGAGCCCTTTTCGTGATAAAGGTAAGGGTAGCATTGGTTAAGTGTTATGATAGCTATTGACCTCATTATAGTATTTTGGAAATACTATTATTTGCTATTTGGATTTAAAATTGGTTTTGATTCGGACGATGACTTTTAAATGCGATTTAGGATTTTCTATGACATTTTATTTGGATACAGTTTACGAACTTATCTATTTTACTCTAACCTTTTTAGAAGTGTATTAAAAGTATATAGGAAAGTATTTATTTTTACAAAGTGGTTAATATAATAATGGATGTTTATTTTAAAGAAAAAAGGAGAATTTACCTTTTATAATGAAGTGATTCTATATTTAAAGAAGATAGAAATTGTAACGACCCGCATTTTTTTCGATAATTAAAATATTAAATTAAATAAGATTTTGTAGTTTAATGTTGGAAGAAAATAAAATTTATGATGTAGGAATGAGAAAACTAAGTAGAATGAAGTTTAATAATGTAAATTAATGTAATAGTTGACTATTTGAATGTAACCTCAAGTAATTGTAATAAATGTAAGTTATAATTGGTTATAAATTTAAAATAAGGAAATAAATTTAAATGTTATATTAATTGATGAAATAACGTGTGTATTAATTGGTAATTGGATTAAAAGAGAAATTGATAATTTAAATGTTGTATTAATTAATGAAATAGTATGTAAGAAATTGAAATTGAATAAAATTAGTGTTGTGTAAATAATTATAATATTTGTGTAGACAATCAACTTATAAATATGATTAAATTAAGCTAAGGGTGGCAATTGTTATTTGTTACCTGTTTGTTTAACTTGATGAAAACCAATTGGAAATAAATAGCAATAAATATAATTAAATATTACACTAATGTAAATTAAGGTAATAATTGAAGAATATTAATGTAATAAGCTATAAACCAATGTTAAATATATACATAGAGTAATGTTTGATTGAATAAAAAGATTGAAATCCAATTAAATCAATTTACTGGAATTAGAATATAACTAATTGGAATTAAATATAATTAAATATTGTGAGTAATGCAGGAAAAGGCGTCAATTGTAGAAAATGAGGATAACAAGATAGAAACCTATGTTAATAATTTCATAAGATATTGATTGATTTAATAGTAGGAGCGTAAATCAAAAAAAAAAAGAATAAAAATGAATAAGTTTAGTAAAGGAGTAAACATATGTTTATTTATTTGAAATGTTTGGTAGCTGAAAGATTGATTGTAGAGACGAGAAACTATTATTTAGTAAGAAATGTATAATTACTGTTTGTATGCAATAGTGGATAAATATACTTAAATAACTATTAGGTAGGAAATAATTGTTCTACTTCTCATTACATTCATTCAGTCCATTTTGAAACTTAATCAACTGAAATTAATGTAATCGAAATTTTTTAATTAATAAGAGAGAGAATACAAATTGTAAATTAATAGGTACAATTAAAAGTAGCTTATGTTTTGTGAAAATATAAGGAAAATTTGATTTGATGAAAAGAACATTTACATCAAATAAAATGAATGTTTCATTTGTGAATGTAAGTTTAAATTCATTAAAATAAAGAATAGAATGATTGATTTTAAAGGAAGAAATATATGTTTATTTGAACTGTGTTTTAGCTTACAGATTGATCACAAGAATAGGAAAATAATATATTTCAGGAAGTTATTTATTACTCTTTTGTATAAGCAACAAATTTATAAACGTGTTTAAATAAACAGTTGTTCTATTTTTCATCCATTTCAGCTGTCTGTTTTGAAATTTAACTTTGTAAGTAATTGCACTTAAAACGTTGATTGCAATTAATAGATTTAATAAAGGAAATGCACGTTTTATGTTAAACAAAAATGGTGTTTTAATGGAAATAAAAGATTATTTTGGGAAAACAAAATTTAACGTTTTTATTTTTAAGGTAAGTATAAATTTTTTATTATGCATAGATAAAAACCTAAATGTATACTGTTAACCCGCCTATTGGCAAGGCCTTGGACAGACGGATTTAACTAAATCAATCATTTGGCTGTTGAGGATGGAATACGATAGGTTTGAGTCGACTGGATAGAAGGATGAGGTGGCTCGACATGGGTCGCTCGGCATGGTGATTCGGTCAGGGTCACTCGGCGTTGGCGTCTCGGCATGGTCGCTCGGCATGATGATTCGGTCAGGCTCGCTCGGCATTGTGGCTCGGTATGGGTCACTCGGCAGGTGATTCAGTCAGGGTCGTTCGGCATTGTGGCTCGGCATGGGTCGCTCGGTGTTGTGGTTTGGTCAGTGTGGCTTGGTAATGATGGTTAGGCACTGGAGGTCGTTCGGCCTAAGGGTTTGGCAAATGTAGTTTGGTCTTGGTGTGACATCGCTCGGCATCGGATATCCCCCGGCATTGTGGTTCGATCTGAGACACTTGGCGTTGTGGCTCGGCCTTGGTTGCCGTTCGGCATGTGGGGGTCGGCTTTACTCGTTCGGTTGAAGGGAGTCGGCATATACTGCTTCTAGTTCTAACAGGAACTACTTCAGGTCGTCGCCAAGGAAGGCTCGGGTCGACATGTACAGAACTCACGATCAGTAGCAATAAAGGGTGGAGGTTCGGCAAAATTCTTGATGGGCCTGCACCACTTCGAAAGCCCAACAACTTAGGATTTGCCTATAAATACAGCATGGGGGTCTCCAAAAAATGGGATCTTTCTTGGGTCTCTCTTCCTTTGTATTTCCTAAGGCTAAGGTTACTCTACCATTTTGTAACTGTAATCAATTATTACAGCAATAAAAATGAAACTTTTGGAGTGGACGTAGGCCGGAGTTAGTCGAACCACTATAAAATCTGTTGTGCTTTACTGCTTTCATTCTAATTTTGTCTGTTCTTCATATTATTACTCTCTACATATACTCTATCTGTTATAATCAAAATCACCTATATAAAATGGTATATGTATACTAACTATCTTTGTAGGAGATTTATTGCAGATTCATCTACAGATGTTTAAAGCTGTATATTATGTGTCTAGAGTCTATATATTACTTAGAAAATTTGTTAAAATCTCTCCTTAAATGATATATATATATACACACATGCACACACATGCTCATACATGCACAAAATAGCAAACTCAGACGTCTGAAACCAATCATTCAGACGTCTGAGTTCTGAAATAAGAATATTGTTTTCACAATATTCAGACGTCTGAACTAAAATATTCAGACGTCTGAATAAGGCCAAAAATAGCCTATTTCTTTGCTGTTTGCGTTTCAATCCAATTCAGAAATCTGAAATTTTTAATTCAGACTTCTGAATATTTTCAACTGCTATATTCTTGAAAAGTCACTTCTCTTCACTAAGAGAAATGTTTTTTTAAATCAACAGTTGCATCCATTCTTTTCAATATAACTTTTCATTTAAAGATGCAACTCCTTATATACTATATATAGATTACAGAATTCAACAAACAATTCACCGAATTTACTTTTATCACTCTTGAATTCTCATCTATTCTCAAACTTTCAAATTGCACTCAAATTACTTACATACTTTAATATTTGATCAATTTATCTTCCACATTTCTCAAAGCACGTCACTATATATCATCAAGGAGAAGATTATAGGAAGATTGTACTCAATTGACTTATCAGTGTTATTTAAGAACACACTACAGTCAGATACCTTTGTTATTTGTATTGAAGTCCTATTCGATTGCTTAGGCGGGTGAAGTCATGTTCGGTTGCTCAGGCAGTGTAAACCTATTCCTCCGGGTTAAGTGAGGGTTGTTGTAGTTGAAATTTCAGAAGGAGTCTGGGACTGGACGTAGAACGGGAAGTTCGAACCGGTATAAAAATTCCTGCTGTGCTTATTTTGTTTTTTATTCACTTTGCTATTATCATATGTTTCTGCATTTTAGTTTTAGTTATATTCCATATTAGTCGATCATAAGTAATAACTTGCATTATTAGTTACTTTCACTATCTGTGAGCTGTGACTGTGATTTGGTTCTTTCGCTTGGATTTGGGTGTTAGTGACCAATTTTGGCGCTAACGTTTTGGTGCTTTCACTGAGAAAGCTAGCACTCGGTGATTTTGGAGCTTGGATTTTAGATTCAGAAGCTTGGAGACTTGGATTTTAAAAAGTAATGGCTAAACCACCAGCAAGAAAGCAAGCAGCGGAAAGGAGCAATCAAGAAGGAAGTAAAGCGGCCTCTTTTGGAGCTGGAGAGGATCTTGCATCCATGGGATGAGATGCACGTTATGATGAATTCTATGCAGGAGCAGATGATGAAACGAAAAGAGGAGATGGTGTAGTTCTTCTTAGGCAATTTGGACAATCAGAAACTGTAGGTGCTCAAGTTCTTGGAACTGGACCAGAGGAACTCAACCAGCAGGTAGATGGAGTGTTTCAATAGGGGCAGCTTCCAATGAACATACAACTAACAATCTGGATGGACCTAGACTCGGGGGCACACCACCAGGTAATGCTGGACCGGTCTATGGAGGGATAACGGATGACGCTATGCGGCCCGACGCCAATGGGAATACAGGAGTATGCGACGAGGAATAAGTGCCAGAATTTCCACACGAAATTGGAGAGCAGTTGGGAAATATAGATAAGGGGCAACCCTTGGTAGGAAATGCTGGATTGGTTGACATTATTAGGCGCACTATTAGCGGAGGTCTGGCAAATAGAGACTTGGAGGGAGTAAACAAAAGCCCATTTACCCGGAACATCAGGATAGCTAGGAATCCATCCGATTTCAAGCTACCCACTTTGGAAGTATACAACGGTAAGACGGATCCCACTGACCACTTGATGAGGTACACGAGGCATATGGAAGTGCTGGGAGCAACAGAGGAGGTCATGGATAGGTGTTTCCCCCCGTATTTAACCGATATAGCTGCTATGTGGTTTAGACAGCTAGAGGATAGATCAATTGGGACGTGGACAAAACTCGTGGATAAGTTCTTGAGACAGTTTCGAGTTCACATAAAAAGGCCAAAAAATGTGATGATACCAACTTCAGTCAAGCAGAGGGTGGATGAATCGCTCAGGACTTTCTTAACCCAGTTTAATGCAGCAGTCGCTTTGGTGGATCGACCGGATCCATCAATGGTTTTAATGGCTGCAGTATCAGGAGTCAAGGATAATTCGGATTTCAAAGTGTCATTGATACGGGATCCACCACTGGATCTCGGGGAATTCTTTCATTAAGATGAAAGATTTCTTCGACAAGAGGATGCATGTCTGGATATGAAATCAAAGGAAGTAAACATGATTAAGGATGGAGGACCGCCTGGTGAAAGCTCAGATAAAGATAAGGATAAAGGGAAAAGGAAGCGCTGGGGAGAACCAAAATTCTCCACTTACACAGAATTGAATGCAACACCAGAACAGATATTCTTGGATACTCGGGATCGCCTTCCCTAACGAAGGCCGGCAAGGAGGGAACATTTAGAATGCGAAAGGGCGTCAGGAAGGCACTGTTTCTTTCATGACCTGGATGGAAAAGATACTAACAGCTGCCGACATCTAAAGGATATAACCGAGGACATGTAAGGAATGGTCAGTTGCGGCAATATGTCGAAACTCGGAATGCGGTGGTGGAACAGAAGCAGCCACAGCCTACCTTGAATGACGAAGGCATGAGGCCCAGGAATGGTGGCCGGTTGGTAATCAAATAATCGTGATGGTTTGGAATAAGTAGGAAACTCTGGCGGACGGTTAAGTCGCTTACTCATGTACAGGGTCGGAGATAACCCTTACGCATGCTTTGAGACGATGATAAACCATGATGCTCTGGTTTGTGAAATCTGTTTTCCTTTTTTGCTTGGACATTTACTTTTCTCTGGTTTGGTTTTGGAGTTTGGATTAAACTCCCAGTTTTTTTTGGCTTGGATTTTGGTTTTTGACTTGGATTTTGATTAGGATTTTTAATATGGATTTCTGGTTTTCTAGTTGGATTTGGATTTCGGATATGGTTGACTTTTTGTCTGGTTTTTAATTAAAAGGTTATCGAGCACGGATTATGCTCGGCAGGGGTCCGGAGAGACCAGAATTCGGCCTAGGACTTAGGCCCCGTATTATCTATCACTTGTTATTACAGGTCGTCGAGTATGGACTACGCTCGGCAAGGGTCCGGAGCGACCATGATTCGGCTTAGGACTTAAGCCACAACATAACTCAGCGTTCAGGGACACTGAACCGGGAACACCAAGGCATCACTAGACGTAGGTCGTCAGGTGCAGGTTGCACTTGGAAAGAACCCGGAGAGGTTACGGATTTGGATATTAGCTATGAATAGCTAAGGATTCGGACATGGACCAGGAGCGGTCCCGGATTTGGATATCGACCTAGAGAGATCACGGATATGGTTATAGGTTATTGGATATGGATGGACTGGAACTCGATTATCGGGTTCAAATGGATGTGGATTTGGATGAGGATAAGGTTACTGAATAGGAATCGGATATCGACTTCGAGCAATCATGGATTCAGATAAGGGTAAGACAATGGCACTTGGGTAAAATGGGTTGGATTATGAATCGGAAGGTATGACTATGGATAACAAAGGAACTTCGGATATTGGATTTAAGGCTATTCAAAACACACCTTCCAAAGCAAGGCATGTTTTGGGGGGAAATGTTAAGCCGCCTTCTGGCAAGGCCTTGGACAGACAGATTTAACTAAATCAGTCATTTGGCCGTTGAGGATGGAATACGATAGTTTTGAGTCGACTGGATGGATGGATGAGGTGGCTCGGCATGGGTCGCTCGGCATGGTGGTTCGGTCAGGGTCATTCGGCGTTGACGGCTCGGCATGGGTCGCTCGGCATGGTGATTCGGTCGGGGTCGCTCGGTATTGTGGCTTGGCATGGGTCTCTCGGCATGGTGATTCGGTCAGGGTCGCTCGGCATTGTGGCTCGGCATGGGTCGCGCCGCATGGTGGCTCGGCATGGGTCGCTCGATGTTGTGGTTCGGTCAAGGTGGCTCGGTAATGATGGTTCGGCACTGGAGGTTGTTTGGCCTGAGGGTTTGGCAAATGTGGTTCGGTCTTGGTGTGACATCGCTCGGCATCGAATATCCCTCGGCGTTGTGGTTCGGTCTGAGCCACTCGGCATTGTGGCTCGGCCTTGGTTGCCGTTCGGCATGTGGGGGTCGGCTTTACTCGTTCGGTTGAAGGGAGGCGGCGTATACGTTCTTCTAGTTCTAATAGGAACTACTTCGGGTCAGACGTGGGACTACTTCGGGTCGTCACCGAGGAAGGCTTGGGTCGGCATGTACAGAACTACGGTCAGTTGCAACAAAGGGTGGAGGTTCGGCAAAAGTCTTGATGGGCCTGTACCACTCTGAAAGCCCAACAACTCGGGATTTGCCTATAAATACAGCATGGGGGTCTCCAGAAAAGGGGATCTTCCTTGGGACTCTCTTCCTTTCTATTTCCTAAGGCTAAGTTTACTCTACCATTTTGTAACTATAATCGATTATTAAAGCAATAAAAAGGAAACTTATGGAGTGGACGTAGGCCGGAGTTAGCCGAACCACTATAAAATCTGTTGTTCTTTACTGCTTTCATTCTAATTTTGAATGTTCTTCATATTATTACTCTCTAAATATACTCTATCTGTGAGCTGTGACCGTGCTTTGGTGCTTTCGCTTGGATTTGGGTGTTAGTGACCAATTTTGGCGCTAACACATACGCATTTGAATATTATTTGAGTTAACGAAGTTAATTTAGTTATGTTTCAAAAGAAAAATTGAATTTCAAAAGGTTGTGCGATGTTCATGGTCCCTTCATTTCTTTTGTTATTAATTGTTGCATGAACGTTTTAAAATAGTTACCTTATTATTAATACTTGATTCATTCATTTCTCCTTCTATTTAATACTTGAGCCTAAACTTTTAGGTTGTATTTAATTCTTGCCACCTCATTTTCATGTATACAAAATTTTACTTTCCTTTTGTTTGGAAACTTCCGTTCCTACGTATATTTCCTTATGCATTATTAATTCCTGGAGCTTTCAAAATAAAATGTGACATTTATTTTTGTCCCTCCACCTTCATTTCCTAATTATAAATAAACTGCAGCATATTTCTTCATTTGCGTTTTGTTTCTCCTGACACCTCATATTCAAAAGCTCTTATTCTTGCAAATCCAAAAGCTTTCTTTAATGAAACAAGAATTTTTTCATTTTTCAAACACGTCCTGTCCTCATCTTAGTTGTTCTTCAAAAAATTTCCTTAAGCCTCATCTTGAGAAAAACGTAAGTATTAATTTTTTTGTTAGTGCATATTAATTTTTATTTTAATAATATTTCTTATAACATGAATATCTTTTGCATATAAACATTGATTCACGCGTGATTTCTTCTGTTATATGATCAAAGATGAGTGTTATAACCCACTGTAAACTACTTTATTATCTTATGTTAGTTAAATTGAATTTATGATATGATTTGGAATTGATTGGTTGGTATTTGGTATATTTAAATTGTCACTCTAGTTAAATTTAACTTTTATTGCATTTAATCGTCGTTTAATTTAATATTGAATTTAATTGTCAATTTAATACCTGTTAATGATAATCAGTTATCTATTGATGCTTATTGGTTGATTTTGGTGATGATTATGATGTATATTTAATTGTTGATATTGGATGATTATTGTTATATATTGTATTATTATAACACTGCAAGTTCCCTTAGTTATTATTAGAAAATCCTTATGGGTTGAAATGATACATACCCGAACGATCATATAGAATAGGAGAAAATTTTAATGGGTTGAAATGATAAACCCAAGCGATTTTCATTGATTTGGAATTTAGGATCGTGGGTTGAAATAATATATACCCGTAAATTTAAATTTTTGCAGATTGAAATGATAAATATCCGTATCACTTGACCATACGGGAGAAAATTATATACGGACACCGGATTGGTTAAATTAAACAATTTTAAAACCCTTAAATCTTGAATTGGATTAAATGATATTTTGAAGGAAATTGAATTACTTTGAATGTCCAAATTTGAAGATTGGAATTGGAAATTGGATTAAATCGAAATTCTAAAGTATTTTAATCTATTTTAAATCTATTTAAAGTATTTTAACCCATTTTAATCAATTTTAAATCTATTTAATCTATTTTAATCTATATTAAACTATATCAAACTATTTTAATCTATTTCAAATTATATTAATCTATTTTAATCTATTTTAAACTATATCAAACTACTTTTACTTATTTTAAATTGTATTGATCTATTTTAGTCTATTTAAACTATATTAATCCATTTTAATCTATTTTAAACTATTTCAAACTATTTGAATCTTTTTTAAATTATATTAATCCATTTTGATCTATTTAAACTATATGAATCCATTTTAATCTATTTTAGACTATATTAATCTGTTTTAATCTATTTTAAACTATCTTAAACTATTTTTTTTTAAACTATTTTAAACTATCTAAACTATTTTCTAAATTTCAGGTTGTAAAGTGGAAGTTTTATATTTAAATCCTTGATTTTTAAGTAGAATACGATCGAATGATGTTATAACATAAGTAGGGATTTAAATGACATATTTGAGGAATATGATGATTTTAAATTAGGATTTAATCTATTTTAGGTATACGAGTTCGAAAGTGATATAATTGCAAATGTCATAGAATTTCGAAAGCGAATATAATTTCGAAAATGATATTGTTTTGAGAATATGATATTTTGATATAAATTATAAACCAGTTTTGGAAATGTAAAAGAACTATCCGGTGTGAAATAAGCGTTTGGCTGTTAAAGAGACCGGGATCAGATATTATCATACTCTTTGCATATACCGAAAACCACTTTAACAACTGTGTACGTGGTGGAGATTCCAGAATGAAGTAGGATGGTTTGGCGACCGATTCTATATGAGGTATTTACATGAATATGACTCCTGTGAGTCAGCTTAGATGTGACTAAAACATGAGCTATACCTGGACCAAGTGAGGTCGAACCTCCGACGGACATGCTTATTCGATACCATATTTATTACTTTGTGATTGATTTGGTGGCCACCTGTAACAGCCCGAAGGATTTTCGACCCCAAAAACCGACACTAATACGTCCACTGTATAGAGTGTCAAGCAATCGAGAGCTGGAAATCCCAGACTGTTAGGGTTAAGAAGAAAAGAGGTAGAAAAAGAAATAGAAACAACAACACAGAATCTCACAATCGCAGCGGAACAAAATATAATATAAAATAACAGCATTTATACAAAGAAAGCTGTAATTGTCAATATATATACAAGATATCAGAGTGCAATCATCAACAAAATAATCTGGACAGTTGTAATAACTTGTCCTCGACTACTCTATATACAGTCTATAACACACAGTGGAATCTAATCAATACGTCTCTGTTATCCAGCTCGTCTCCTGAGCTCCAGAACGTCCTAACCTGAAAATATGTAATACTTGGTCAGACCCCAGCATTACAATAAAGTAACCCCCGAGTCAGGCTGGAAACCAGCATGAGTAAACCCATTTAAAATGAAATGCTCAATTTATAAGATATTTGAAAACCAAAAGTAACTCATATAACACTACGAGTTTTATTTGATTTTAACCAAAACACTTTCCTAGAAATCCATTGGTATTATACTAATGTCTAAGTATAGTTATATATGTAAAATAATCAGATTTATTTACTTTATTCAATTTCAGCCTATTAGATTCTATAATCCAACCCGTAAAGGTTTGTAGTGATTATTAAATCGAAGTGGTCCCGGATAATGCTAATATCCGATCCCAGTCTCTTCGAATACAAATGATAAATCTTAAAAAGGTAAATTGTTTAAAATAAACAATTTATAATTATGGTGACAATATTCAATATGGAAACTTAACACAGAACTTTATTCAGATAACCCGTATCGTCATTGTTATTTTACTATTTAACTTGTCTGACAACTTAATGGTACAGACAAGAATAATTGAATTAAGCCTCCAATGGAATTAATTTAACGATCGATAACCAGTATCATGCAAATCACATATCAAGTATACGAGTTTGATAGGTTTTCTTTTCTAATTAATAACCACAATATGTTAAATCTTCCCATGGACTGTAACTGTTTTTTCATGTTAAGAAGTATCCAATAGGCCACTCATACAAATTGTTGTTCACTTGAAGTCGGTATGTTTTTTTTTTGGAATATAGTTATCCTTCTAGTAACCATGCAACATTTCAAGTTAAGCTCAATACATGCAGCATTGTGAGTTCCTGTCGATCATACTTGACAATAGCTACATCTTTGTTTTGTTGCCTTATGCTGCACTGGAAGTATTGAATTTTATTTTTTAAGTTCACCCATGTATTTTTTGTTGTTGTTTTGAATCATTCAATGGAGTTCAATGCATTAACATAACATTAGGGACATAAAATGGAAGAACAATTTTTTTATATTACAAGTTCTATCATTTGTTTCAGAATAATTTGAGTGTTTTTCCAATGAAAGTGCTTTCCCTTCCTCTGAGATGCTACTCTTGGTTCATCATTCACATGTTCCTAATCTCATTCATCTGCTATTATATCTACTATACGAAAATTTATTAATTAATTAATTTTTCTGCTGTATTAATTTAGGTATGTATGCCGTGAAGAAAATGCTTCTAATCCATGTTGGATATTAATACAACTTGCAGCTAATCCAAAGATGTTGGTATACCAAGGTCAGCTAATTTATTTAATTAAATTTTCTATGAATATTACCAGAATAAGGTCTGCTACACTGAAGAATTTGAGTAGGTGAGCGGCATATATGACAGTTTTTGAAGGCAAGAGGTGTATTAGACATTCCTAGACAAGGTAGATGTATATAGAGACATTGGTTTCTTTACATAAATCTCAGGTGTAGAAATCAATTTTATCTATATTTTTATATGTTACATGCACAATGAGTATAGAGATATGAAGAACCAAAACAAACTCAGTATTGCATATGTAACATACAAGTTTAGTTAGAGGAATATTTGATCATTGATCTCAAACTTTCGTTAGAATTAACCTAATAAATCATCTTAAAATTAAATTTTAAAATCGTTATTTTTACATTTTAAAATCGTTATTTCTATAATCCTTTCGGTAAATTTAAATGCAATATATTCCTAAGACTTTACTATATCAGCAGTGATCATTGACTCCATGTTGTCTTTGCAATTGTAGCGATCATAAGTTATTTTACAATTTAGTTGCCTGGAAAATAAAGAAAGATATAGTAGTTGTAATATAACATAGGAATACTCAAGTAAAGAATTCTCCAATTAAGAACAAGTGATGTACGCAGATATGCAGGAAAACTAGTAGATCTCATATATCAGCTTATTGATCTCCTAGCAACGAGGATTGCACAACAACAGCTTTAAAGGAACCATGAAAAAAATATATAACGTTCTGAAACAAGCTGTAAGTACTCTTTAATAAACACCGCATTGAATTTCAAAAGTATGAATTTTGACACTAAACAAATGTACATTTGCAGTGGGATGACTGGATTTCGAACTGGAGCGGAGCTGAGACTGATATAGTGATGTTATGTGTACGTACAATAGAGGTCCGCAAAGGAAACACAGATCCGATGGCTCAAATAGAGCATGCACAATTGGCAATATTCACCTCTTCGGTTTGCAATCGCCTTCAAAATCGTAAGCATCTTTTAAAGGTAAATATTCATACCATAACGCAATCTTAGAATCAACATGTATAGGAAAATAAATATTGGAAAATACAAATTAAATAATATTACTCTGGTACAGATTTATTATTTGATGTAAACATTATAGCCGTTTATACACATCTTGCAAAAATAAAATACACATTCGCTGATACCGTGTAAAGAGAATAATGTAACTGTCAGTACTCAAGTGAAGGCAGCCATTATACAATGGTTATTTGGTCTTCTTCTTGTTGGTCTACTTGTATTGTTAGCTGTAGTATTAAGTGTCGCAAGGATGAAACTTTCTGGCATAGCTGATTTACCTACTTCATACGTCGATAATATGCAACTTGATTTTACTCCAAGTAAATTACGTGTTCGTTTATTATATTTTACTCTACTTCACTTGTAAATGCTACTTGATTTTATGGCATGTTGTATACTTTATATTAGTCAAGCGCCTAATGAAATAGTGTGATGAATAGTTAGTGTTTGCATTATGAATACGATTTAACTTTGTGTACACTTTTTTGATGAATTGATTCTCAAGCATTACTTTTGCTTTACAAGTAGATAGATGATTTTGATGCAAAAAAAGGTTGCAATGATTTATGGATCGAAGTTATTTTTGTTGCTATAACTACTTTTTGGTTTTAACGTATGTACTACTTGCTTTTGTTTTGCTATTGCTACTTGTTCTATATTTTGTTTTTGAACCATTGATGATAAACTATTTATGTTTGGTGTAAGAATATTGTGTATTTTGATTATGAAATTTCATACGTTGGTTATCAAATGTGTCCAAAATGTGGTATTGATATAATTTGTTGATTTTGAAATGTGATATTGATATAATATGCTAATTTTGAAATGTGGTATATATGCACATTGTGGCGGATTTTTGCTGAAATGGAATTAAAACATTCCACAGCATTTTTAAAATGCTGTTAAAACATTCCACAGCGTTTTTAAAACGCTGCTAAAACATTCCACAACGTTTTTTAAACACAGGTAAAACATTCCACAGTTTTTTTAAAAGTAGTTGAAACATTCCACAGCGTTTTTAAAATGTCGTTGAAATTTTTAACAGCGTTTTGAAAATGCCGTTAAATTGTATCTAAAAATATAAAGCACGATCTATTGCAACAACGAAACCCTGTAAATAAATATCACAACATTGAAAAAACGCTATAAAATCTTATCTTAGCACGAAACAAACGCTATAAAATATCTCTAACTGCACCCAACCAAACGCTGTTAAAAGATTTCATGACGCTAGGGAAACGCTGTTAAAAAGAACATTTAACAGCGTTTATTTCTTGTCATTGTATATCCCTGACATATAACTGCATGTCGATATACAGCATACGTAAAAACGCTGTTAAAAGCTTTTATAGCATTTTTAAAATGCTGTTAAAGGTCCTGTTTGTTGTAGTGAAGTGATTTATTGAAAGAGGATTTGACCTTTTCTGTGTTTGAGTAGATAGGCAATTCAATGCATGTGTTCCCCTTTAAGTTTACATGCTCATCCATTCATATGTATATATACATGCCTTTTCTCATTTCCTCATAATATACAAATACATGTATGTCTTCCTTATTTTTATAATAATGTATATATTTATTTACACATGTATATTATATTCTTCATGTATACTATTATATATATACTTATACATATACTTATGTATATATAGTTATGCATATGAATTTTTATCCTATTTTACTTTGCCATGTTTACTTTTTTATTTTATATACATGGATATACACATGTTTAAACATATATGTAAAGATATCTATTATTTCCATAAGCATTGTTTCAATAACATATTTACACATACAGTACTTTAATGATCATATATATCTATTTATATATGTTTTTTTTCATCCTTTTATATATTTGCATTTAATACTTCTATATGTTATTAACATCATAAGCTTATGTGTATGTATGTATATTGGATATTTTATCCTAATTTAAACGGTGGAGTTTATTATTAATTTTCTATGAGGTTTATCATAATCAAAGATTTATAATTCAATATTTTTTATAGTTTTTAAATCAATATATATATATATATATATATATATATATATCCAGATATTTTAATTATTAGAATTTTATTTGTTCGACTTAATAAATCAATATTTCAGTAATTGAAACGGTTAATTACCTCATTCCTAGGCGTCAAAACCCGGGTCGTTACATTCCTCCCCTCTTTAGAACTTTTCGTCCTCGAAAAGGAACGAAGCGAGAGTTTTAATTTAATGCTTATTTTAGTTAAATTATTCTTTAAACATTTAATCCTTTACTCTTTTATTTAATTTTTTAAAAAACACTTTCAAAACTACATAATATTACCAAACTAGCTTTATAAATGTTTTATAACTTGATGTATCAACAAGTCCATCCTTGTTCTCACAGAAATTCAGTCAAACGTTGATCAGGCACAGGACTGAAAATCTATAAGTACTTAGTAGACCCGTTTTCAACACCTAGTGAAAATACTTGGAATTTTTTTTGTGAGAATGCCCTGGAAATCATCACCCCTCCATGGGTCCTAGTTAGCACGATGATTACGTTGCCATCCCGGCGAAATCCATAGAAAACTGTAGGGATCCACACCCCTCGATTTCACCATGGAACCGTCATAGATCACAGCTACAACCAGGGTTCATGGAAAAAACCATGTAACTATAGGCATCAGTGCCCTCAAGTTTTGCTGCCAAATGAAACTTCACCACATAGATCGTAGACTACATCAGTCGAGTCCCAATGTAGCCTGTAGGGACTCACTGCCACACGACTTTCGCTATGGACCACATAGACTGCATTCTACCGATGTTACGTCGCTCTCTCAGTGAAATCAAACATAGACTTTAGGCAATCACTGCCCCTCGACTTACGATATAGAAACGCAGTAGATCACAGTTACACCAGAGTTACACTACTGTCACAGCATAACCCCAATGTCTCTGTAGGCATCAGCACCCTCGACTTACGCTACCCTAACCACAATCCACAGGAACTACAGTTTAGTCCGGACGTCCTTTGGGATGAAAATTTAGAACCCCCCTTAGGGCTCAAGGAAGAACCACCCCGTGGATCTCCTACTATAAGTTTCAACTCTAAATGGGAGCGCCTTTTTCCCCATAGCATTCTCAAAACATTTCATACTATATACACATTTAGTATCTTTCAAAACATACTCTTTATATGTATCATATATAAATCTGATTTACACAAAATCGATAGTTCTCAAACTTGGCTTTCCAAATTCCCAAAATTTTCTTTTTGCCAAAACCAAAAGCCATTCAAAATCAAAGAGTTCCAAAACCCTTTTCAGTTCTATTCTCATAATATCATTCTTATATATATAAGTTCATTCTTTCATCTTGAATAATTTTCTCATACTTATATAAATTCCACTTTATATTTCAAATATACTTCACTGATCTTTTCTTCTGGTTATAATTCTCATTAATGCTAACTCAAATTTTTGTTCAAGTTCGATTTCCATTTTCAAAGTCATTTGTACCATTACTTACTTCTTAAATACTATCCAATCTTTTATTTTTAAATCATCATATTTTTCTCTATATATATTATTGTACTTTAAAATCATTTCTTCTTCAATTTCCGATTTTGGTTCCAATTTCAGATTTTTGCTTCCATTTCAATTTGGATTAATACTTTAATTTTTATCCCAACTGGTATTTAAATCCATGATTTAAATATAAGTATTTTCCACTCTGACCAGTTTGAATCTAGCAAATAGCTTTAAAAGTTTTAAAATAGTCAAATAGTTGTAAAATAGTTAAATGGTTAATATAAGATGGTTTGAGTTTTAAAAAGAAAGGTTTGTATAGTAAATAGCTTAGAAAATCATAATAGTTTGAATATTTTAAGAAAATAGATTTGAGACGGTTTATATTAAAACAATTCATTTGAAAATAGTTGCAGAGTCAAACCGGTTCAATTTTCCAATCTCCATTTCGAATCAATTTCAATTTCCACTTCCATTTAAATTGATTCAATCCAGATTCCAATTTGAATTAACTTCGATTCTCATTCTAATTCAAATCAATTCCCATTTGAATTTTAACTAATTCAACTTCGATTACAATTACTATTCACTTCAATTCAATTTGAATTAATTCCATTTTCATTCTCAAATTTCCCCCATCTCGATTTATAAGAATTCGAATTCAGTTTTCAAAATACCAATTTAATTACTTTAATCAAATTAACCTTTAACCTTTAATTTAACAAGCCAAGTCTTTAATAATTCAATTTTGAGCCCAGTTTCCATATATTCAACTTCATTTCTAAGATCAATATTACTCTTACTTAAACTTATGCAAGGTTCAAGTAGGAGTCCAAATCTTCTCTTTTTTTAACAAATCAATTTTCGGAATTCAATTTATTACCAAAGTATAAGTTCAAACTTTGAAATCCAATTCTTAAAAATTTCAGTTCACAGGTTCATTTTAACATTTCAAACTTATGTTCAAAGTGATTCCATTTCCATAAATTGAAATTTTATTTCTGGAAACCAAAATCATTTTAAGTAGTTTCAAAATAAAGTTTTAATTCCATTTAATTTCAGCAATGGATATATATCATTTCAATCCACTTTTTAATTCATTCAAAAAATCCAATTCACAGTTTTATATATACTGTCAATAACAAACAGAATGATAGCAGGATATGTCAAAGTAAATAAACACCCAATTTATCTAAAACACCATTCAATAGCATTCATTACCAAGCCCGTTTTGAGACCACACATAACTCCCTTTCAATTTAATCCATTTAACTTCCCTAAGTTAAATCTTCGATTTCTCCTTGAGTTTCCCCTATTTTAGGTTATAAGTTCAAAACTTATTTAACTTCCCTAAATTAAATTCTAATCCATTCAGTCCATTTAGGCCCACTCAATTTAAATTTCCCATCCCAAATTTGAATTCTTATTAATATCCCTTCGCACTTATAAGTTCAAAAACTCATTTTTCTTTAGGCTACATCTCATTCTCAAGGGGATTTCAGATTTCAACACTTAGTATTTATTTCAAACCAACTTTGATATTATGTATATCCACACACACACACACACACACATACACACACAGATATATATATATATATATATATATATATATTCATTGCACACCGAGTCATACTTTAAATTTTAAACCATTCAAATTCCTTCAGAATTTCAAAACACTCTTGTTTCCAAAACAAGATTCCTATATTCAAAAATATTCCAAATAATATTATTTATTATTTCTTTTAACACTTTGAAACAATTCCAAATTTCTCTGGGTCTAGATTCAAAATTTCACAATTTAAATCTATTTTAATTTATAAATCATACTTATATAACTTTTTACTTCCTTAAAACATTTCACTTTGCTCTATCATTGTTTATTCTAAAATTAAACATCCCTTTATTAAGACATAACAGCCAATTTATGATAATTATCATATCTAGAAATAATACACTCTATAAAACACTTCAATAAATTTTTAGAATTTTAAATTCAGGTTTGAGCCCATTTTTAGCTTAACTTATTTGTATAATCCATTCTTACCCCAAATATCTATTTGGTTATATAAGTATTACCACTTAAGTCTCAAAATCTTATTTAACTTCAATAACAACACCCAATTTCCTTAATATACTATAATAATTAGAAAAATTATTTCTTTATATATCAAAATATAATCTTATAAAAATCATTTTTTCAAAACCGTTTTTAAAATCATTATATAGGAAAATAACAAGTACGCCCTCGTATAATACTCTCAACTCGTTCTAGGGTACTACTGACCCTATCTCTAATGAGTAATCCCCACCAGAGCCAGGGTTCTCGCTTAACCTTCAGCTCTGATACCACGTGTAATAGCCCGAAGGATACCCCGAAAATCGACACTAATACGTCCACTGTATAGGGTGTCGAGCAATCGAGAGCTAGAAATCCCAGATTGTTAGGGTTAAGAAGAAAAGAGGTAGAAAAAGAGATAGAAACAACAACACAGAATCTCACAATCGCAGGGGAACAAAATATAAGATAAAATAACAGCATTTATACAAAGAAAGCTGTAACTGTCAATATATATACAAGATATCAGAGTGCAATCATCAACAAAATAATCTGGATAGTTGTAATAACTTGTCCTCAACTACTATCTATACAGTCTATAATACACAGCGGAATCTAATCAATACGTCTCTGTTATCCAGCTCGTCTCCTGAGCTCTAGAACGTCTTAACCTGAAAATCTGTAAAATTCGGCCAGACCCTAGCATTACAACGAAGTAACACCCGAGTCAGGCTGGAAACCAGCATGAGTAAACCCATTGAAAATGAAATACTTAATTTATAAGATCTTTGGAAACCAAAAGTAACTCGTATAAGACTACGAGTTTTATCTGATTTTAATCAAAACACTTTCCTAGAAATCCATTGGTATTATACTAATGTCTAAGTATGGTTACATATTTAAAATAATCAGATTTATTTACTTTATTCAATTTCAGCCTATTAGATTCTATAATCAAACCCGTAAAGGTTTGTAGTGATTATTAAATTGAAGTGGTCTCGGATAACGCTGATATCCGATCCCGGTCTCTTCGAATACAAATGATAAATCTTAAAAAGGTAAATTGTTTAAAATAAACAATTTATAATTAAGGTGACAATATTCAATATGGAAACTTATCACAGAACTTTATTCAGATAACCCGTATCGTCTTTCTTATTTTACTGTTAACTTGTCTGACAACCTAATGGTACAGACAAGAATAATTGAATTAAGCCACCAATGGAATTAATTTAACGATCGATAACCAATATCATGCAAATCACATATCTTGATTTTACTAACTTTACTTAACAGAATCCATCTATATCTTTATCCAAATTACTACAATCAAAGGAATTGTAAAAACCCATCTATTATCAGTTAATAGAGGTTTACAATTTTATTTAATGTTTACTTGGTTAATTTATATAAGTTTCAATTCAAAAAATAAAATAAAGTAATTAATTACCAGTTAAATTATGAAATATTATTTATCTTAAAATTTTGGATAAAAATAGATCTTTTGAAAAATATAAATTATCATATAAGTAATTTCTAAAACTCATCTCTTCTCCTTTCTACCTTTTTTTCTTTTACTATTATTTTCTTTTCCTTTTTCATTTCCCTTTCCTATTTCTTTTTCTTTTTTCCTTTTTATCTTTTCCTTTTTATCTTTTCCTTTTTATCTTTTCCTTTCCTTCCTTTTATTTTCTTTTCTTGTTTCTTTTATTCCCTTTTCTTTTCTTTTCCTTTTTCTTTACCTATTTCTTTTATTTATTTATTTTTCCCGGCTCAATTTCTTTTTCCGGCCCACTTCCCTTCTTTCTTTCCTCTTCTCTTTACTTTACTTCTTCCCTTGTTTCCTTTATCTCCCAGATACTCCCAAGCACCGTGTGCACGTGCACGCGCCACCGGAGGCACGTTGAACCCCATCGACACCTACACCCAATCACCTTCGCCACCCTCGACCCTCTCGGCCACCCAGAATCCCACGATAACCCTTGACTCAAAATCGAGCAGAGCTCGCCATTACCAAAAAGAAGACCGACCCTTAATCACACCTTGCACCACCTCCCTTGACCACCAGAGCCCACGCTATTCCACCTGGAGCCACGTCTAACTCTCCTCTCACTTTTCCCCCCTCCTCCGAGGCACCCCAATGCCACCATGACACCATAATCAAACGACGAACCACCTCGACCTTAACCGTGCTTTAAACCCTAATATCCCTTCGACCCGCCACCACGACACTCTAAAAATTATGCACCATTTTTCCTAAGGCCACCATCTCCTCGGCCTCCTCTGGCCACATTCTCGACCTCCAGCTATGACCCAAACGCCGTGAATCGGTCCACAAACCTTTTCCGATCAGCACCTGATGCCCCACTAAATACATAACTTAAAACCACGAAACCACCACCAAATTTTTTTTTCCAAAGTTGATTCTATTTACATCAATGAAAACATGAATTAAAACGATCGATTTTTTTCGAAATAATGGTTTCCCTACTGTACATCTTCTTCATAGTATTTCTATTTGATGATATCTCATGAATTTGTTTCTAAAAATTTAGTACATCCTAATACAACGGAAACCTTTCAACATCATGGACCAAAGATATCTAGGTAAAGAGAATTAAAAATTTTGAAGTGTTAGAACATGTCAGGAAAAAAAGAGGAAGAAGAATGTATACAGGCATTCAAAGCATTCATATCCAGACATATACATATATCTTCATCTCTATGCACTACACACTATACTGTCACTCCTACTACCCTTAACATACTCATATATTGATACAAAGATTTAATCTTTAAAGATAATGTTTACTCACCTGATTTGTTTTGAACAGGAAATAAAGATCTTGAAACTGATGCTAGCTTTGATCTATTTTTGATCTTCTCTTGAGTTGAGTTCAGTTTGTTTTAAGTTGTAAAAATGCAGATTTTTTTATCTTTTGTTTAACTGACTTAGCTTCGAATGAATGAAATAAAGGAGACCAGTGGAAGTATAAATAGAGAGAAAAGTTAGGCTGCATCTTTGTGTACAGTAGTTGTTATCTTCATTTTTTTAATCTTCTCTTTGGTCAAAAATTATGACCTGAAATGATCTTGAGATGGAAGTGTTTTATTAACGAGGATTTGACCTTTTATGTGTTTGAGTAGATAGGAAATTTAATGCATGTGTGCCCCTTTAAGTTTACATGCTCATCCATTCATATGTATAGATACATGCCTTTTCCCATCTCCTGATAATGTACAAATACATGTATGTCTTCCTCATTTTTCTAATAATGTATATACTTTTACACATGTGTATTATATTCATCATGTATACTATTATATATATACTTATGCATTTATTGTTATGCATATGAATTTTTATCCCATTTTACTTTGCCATGTTTACCTTTTTATTTTATATATATGGATATACACATGTTTAAACCTATATGTATAGATATATATTATTTCCATAATCATTGTTTCAATAACATGTATACACATATTTACACATACAGTACTTTAATGATCACATATATCTATTTATATATGTTGTTGTCATCCTTTTATATATTTGCATTTAATACTTCTGTATGTTACTAACATCATAAGCTTGTATACATACATACATGCATACACACACATACATACATATATATATATATATTGGATATTTTATCCTAATTTAATTGGTGGAGTTTATTTTAATTTTCTATGAGGTTTATCAAATTCAAAGATTTATAATTAAATATTTATTATGGTTTTTAAATCAATATATATATATATATATATATATATATATATATATATCTAGATATTTTAATTATCAGAATTTTATTTGTTCGACTTAATAAATCAATATTTCAATAATTGAAACAGTTAATTACCTCATTCACAGGCATCAAAACCCAGGTCGTTACACCACCCCTCGATTTGATTATCGGAGTTTGTTCTGAGGTGGGTGGTAGCAGCTGCTATGTGTTACCACCTGCCCGGTTCTGCAAAACGGTAGAGTCCTACTCTGGCATTGCCTCGAGTGCCATATTCACATACCCTATCGCGCCTTCTACGAGTTAGTTTTTTACCATACCTATGGAGTGCCCTCTGGGTAAACATCCAGTTTACGGAGGAGCTTATGGTACTGTATAGACAATGGGAATATATAAAATGTGTTAAGGGGGATATGGGTAACGCCTTAGTGCTATTTTAATACTTTACTTTACTGTAGACACTATTATAATAGCGTATTGTACTATGTATGTAGATGGTTTAACGGATCCTTAGGAGATGGAAATCCTAAACATCTCTTAAGTTACTGAGCTCACGTTAGACACTGGATAAGAGATGTCAAATCCCTTAAACATCTTGATGCCGTTACACTCATATTTATTTACTGTTGATTTAACTGACATAAGATCTTATAATTCTGACTCGAGTGTTTTGTCTTTTCTATTCGCATGGGTCAATATGAGCTTTTCAATGTATCGAAGAGTGCTTTTGGAGGACGAAGACGAAAATTTAGTGCTACTACTATTTATTTCATTTATTCCGCTGCATCATACTATTCTGCTGCATTACTTATTTATTACTACTATATGTACTTTGATTCTGTATTGTAAAGGTGTAATCAAATGGTATTTGTAAAACAGCTTCATGAACTGTTTATTTGATTATTATATTTTTTTCATTCTGCTGTGAGATTATGTGTTTTATTTTCTTTCTTTCTCTGCGTTTTCTTATCTACCCCATAACAATCTGCCTTTTTGAATGGTTTGAGTTTGACGTGTGTGGTTTATCATCGATTTAAATCATCCAAAAAGGCGGGTCGTTACATTGGTATCAGAGCTTTATTTAGCGATAACCTTAGCTTTGTGGGGGCTGACTCATATAGAATAGGGTAGTACTACCCTAGAATGAGTCGTTGAGTTTACATATATGAGAGAGCGTATTTGTTAGTGTTATAAAAGGTTTTGTATTGTGCTAATTTGTTCTGTTTAGTATTTATAAATTCTGGTCGGTACATAGGATGCTATGGCATCGATATGAATTTCTAAACACTTAGTAGGACAGGCCGACACAATATTGTTTTGAAATCTAGGTAAATGAAATAATTTTGCCTATTATATATGTTGTATATAAAATAATAAATTTATAAATGATATAGTTAGATGCAATATGTTGTTTGTTAGGCAGAGAAATCTTATAAATATCGATTGAAAAATACGATTTACAAATAAAGTAAATATAAATTGGAAGTTTAGAACCGAAGTTCCAGGATTTCTAAAAATTTCTTTCGAAAGATTACGGAATATAATATTAGTAGTATTTAGAAGTATTTTTTGATATAAATATTTCAAGATGATATAAAAGAAATGTTTTAAAAGATTTTTTTTAAAGGAAATAAGTTCTGTATTCCTCTCTCTGTCGCTGGAAAAATAATTTCGGTGATGAGTGCACGCAACATCGACATTCATTTTTGAGTTTCAAATTGGGAAGACCGTTGTAGGAGCTTTACCGCAAATTTTTTTTGATAAATAAATCTTGATTTTGAATCCCTAAATATGATTTGATCTATGAAGGATATATATATATATATATATTATTTTCTAAATGACAGAAATAAATTCGGTATTTAGTTCTTAAAACCTTTTGATAATTAATAGCTTTCAATTATTGCAATGAATGAAATCTTGACAATATTAATAATTGTTAACTTCTGAAATGAGGAAAATAAGAAATTGGAAGCTAATTAATTAACGAAATATATATGGGATGGGAAATTGTGATATGTAAATCAAAGGATAGGGAAATTACGAAATGTATCTATTGAACATTTTGTTAGCTTAAATAAATAAGAGAAACTTGTGTAACATTCAATTACATTCTAAAGGACATAATGTATAACTTACCAAATATTAAAAGTTGAAATGTTTATTAAAAATATGTAATATAATATTATACAAGTAAACTTAGGAAATGAAGTTTTCATTGGAATTATGCTTATAAGTAAAGAATTAAGGTGCATAAAAATGTTATGAACCTAAGTTAATAATTTGAAAATGCTAGTAGTTGTAATTTAATAAAAAAGCAGGAATAATGTAAGTAAATGATTATAAACTTAGGTAATGTTTGAAGCCAATTATAATTAGAGTAAATAGTAAAAGTGGATACTATATGTGGAAGAAATAAAAGTGAAAGTTGAAAATCTTTTATATGAGTTGTTTCAAAAATGAATATTTATATAAAAAGGGAAATCAAACTAAATAGTAAATGTGAAGTAAACTAAAATAATATGTATACAATACTCAATAATGAATTCATTTATGATCCTAATAATTGATATGGATATAACTTATGTAAGTAAAGAATGCAAATTAATGAAATAAGCCTTATATGAATGAATGAGAATTAAAATTCTGTAAGTAATGAACGTGAATTAAAGAAAAATCATTGTATGAAGAAAAAAGGAAAATATGAACAATAAACGATGTAAAAAAAGACTAATAGAATAAACTTAAAATATGTGTTGAATTCTTTGTTTGTTTTGCTTATGGGACGTTGAGAAGTGATACTTTAAATTGTTCAAAATGTATAATTAATCTATTGTCTATGACTGTTGAGTGTACGGTATGCTTAGTAGTTTATTTATAATTCTATACGATTAAAGGTTGCTAAACCCAAACAAATCATTAGTTTTGGTTGCTATTGATGGATGGTTGATTTCTTTGATTTGCATGTAATGATTGTATGGTTTTGTTTGCAAGTGCTATTGTTATGTTGTGATTGTTTTGTTGTTATTAGTTGAAACAACATAAATATTCTCTTTTACTTAATTATTAACCTCTTTGGATTATATAAGTAAAATATAGGTTTATTGAACCAATAGTTACTGCTTTTGGTTTCATAAATAAGCGTAGTTTGCCCGACAAATAGGTACGTTTCCGGATTACGGTTTTATAGCGATATTATATTGTCTTCCCGTGGTTTGGAATATTTTATTTTTAAATATATGATGTATATTGTTATTGTTGATATTATTATTTCTCCCAGACCACTCCATACAAAGAAGACTCTGTCGAAATTTTCTGTGAATTTTGGACTTAGAAAATTTTGTGAAATGTTTTTCAAACTTTTGGTAACTTGGATATAAAGGGATTTAATTATCTTACGTTGATATATTTTATTTAAATTTTTTAATTATGTAAATTGATTGTTTATAAATTTAATATTTTGAATAAGATATATTAATTCTTTAGACCATGCTTTTCCCTTTACGAGGATGAAAAGTTTTGAGTGGGGGAGAGTGTAACGACCCGCATTTTTTTCGATAATTAAAATATAAATTTAAACAAGACTTTGTAATTTAATGTTGGAAGAAAATAAAGTTTATGATGTAGGAATGAGAAAACTAACTAGAATGAAGTTTAATAATGTAAATTAATGTAATAGATGACTATTTGAATGTATTTTCAAGTAATTGTAATAATTGTAAGTTATAACTGGTTATAAATTTAAAATAAGGAAATAAATTTAAATGTTTTATTAATTAATGAAATAATCTATTTATTAATTGGTAAATGGATTAAAAGAGAAATTGATAACTTAAATGTTGTATTAATTAATGAAATAGTATGTAATAAATTGTAATCGAATAAAATTAGTGTTATGTAAATAATGATAACATTTGTGTAGACAATAAACTTATAAATGTGATTAAATTAAGCTAAAGGTGACAATTGTTATTTGTTACCTATTTGTTTAACTTGATGAAAATCAAATTGGAAATAAATTGCAACAAATATAATTAAATATTATGTTAATGTAAATTATGGTAATAATTGAAGAATATTAATGTAATAAGCTATAAACCAATGTTGAATATATACAAAAAGTAATGTTTGATTGAATAAAAAGATTGAAATCTAATTAAATCAATTTATTGGAATTAAATGTAATTAAATATTGTGGGTAATGTAAGAAAAGGCGTCAATTGTAAAAAATGTGGATGACAAGATAGAAACCTATTTTAATAATTTCATAAGGTATTGGTTGATTTAATAGTAGGAGTGTAAATCAAAATAAAAGAATAAAAATGAATAAATTTAGTAAAGAAGTAAACATATGTTTATTCATTTGAAATGTTTGATTGCTAAAAGATTGATTGTAGAGACGAGAAACTATTATTTAGTAAGAAACGTATAATCACTGTTTGTAGTATAAATATGTTTAAATTACTATTAGGTAGGAAATAATTGTTCTACTTCTCATTACATTCATTTAGTCCATTTTGAAACTTAATCAATTGAAATTAATGTAATCGAAAATTTTCAATTAATAGGAGAGAGAATACTAAATTGTAAATTAATAAGTGTAATTAAAAGTAGCTTATGTTTTGTGAAAATATAAGGGGAGTTTGATTTAATTAAAAGAACATTTACATCAAATAAAATGAATGCTTCATTTGTGAATGTAGGTTTAATTCATTAAAATAAAGAATAGAATGACTGATTTTAAAGGAAGAAATATATGTTTATTTGAACTGTGTTTTAGCTTACAGATTAAATACAAGAATAGGAAAACAATCTATTTTAGTAAGTTATTTATTACTCTTGTGTATAAACAATAAATTTATAAACGTGTTTAAATAAACAATTGTTTTATTTTTCATCCATTTCAGTTGTCTGTTCTGAAATTTAACTTTGTAAGTAATTGCAATTAATGTAATTAAAATATTTCAATTAAAAGGAAAGAAAACGTTGATTGCAGTTAATAGATTTAATAAAGGAAACGTACGTTTTATGTTAAACAAAAATGGTGTTTTAATGGAAGTAAAATATCATTTTGGGAAAACTAAATTGAACGTTTTCATTTTTAAGGTAAGTATAAATTTTTTATTACGCATAGACAAAAACCTAAATGCATACGCATTAGAATATTATTTGAGTTAAAGAAGTTAATTTGGTTATGTTTCAAAAAAAATGAATTTCAAAAGGTTGCGCGATGTACATGGTCCCTACATTTCTTTTGTTATTAATTGTTGCATGAACGTTTGTAAATAGTATCTTATTATTAATACTCGATCCGTTCATTTCTCCTTCTATTTAATACCTGAGCCTAGACTTTTAGGTTGTATCTAATTCTTGCTACCTCATTTTCACGTATACAAAATTTTACTTTCCTTTGGTTTGCAAACTTTTTCCATTCCTACGTACATTTCCTTATGCATTATTAATGCCTGGAGCTTTCAAAATATAATGTGACATTTATTTTTGTCCCTCCACCTTCATTTCCTAATTATAAATAACCTGCAGCTTATTTCTTCATTTGCGTTTTGTTTCTCCTGACACCTCGTATTCAAAGTATTTTATTCTTGCAAATCCAAAGGCTTTTATTCTTGCAAATCCAAAGGCTTTCTTTTATGAAACATGAATTTTTTCCATTTTTCGTACACTTTCTGTCCTTATCTTAGTTGTTCTTCAATCTTTTCCTTAAGCCTCATCTTGAGAAAAACGTAAGTGTTAATTTTTTTTGTTTTTTTAGTGCGTACTAATTTTTATTTAAATAATATTTCTTATAACATGAATATATTTTGCATATAAACATTGATTCACGCACGATTTCTTCTGTTGGATTCATATTTTAATTCCTAACAACGTGAAATCGATCTAGTTGAACTTAGAGACTGCTGAGTTTTTGCGCTTCTGTTTGGATTTTATGGGCTAAGATCAAAGGTGAGTATTTTAGCCCATTCAAAACTATTAAATTATCTTATGTTAGTTAAATCGAGTTTATGATATGATTTGGAATTGATTGGTTAGTATTTGGTATATTTAAATTGTCACTCTAGTTAAATTTAACTTTTATTGCATTTAATCATCGTTTAATTTAATATTGAATTTAATTGTCAATTTAATACCTGTTAATGATAATCAGTTATCTATTGATGTTTATTGGTTGATTTGGGTGATGATTATGATGTATGTTTAATTGTTGATATTGGATGATTTGGTGTTATATTTTGTATTGTTATAACACTGCATGTTCCCTTAGTTATTATTAGAAAATCCTTATGGGTTGAAATGATAAATACCCAAACGATCATACAGAATAGGAGAAAATTGTTATGGGTTGAAATGATAAACCCAAGCGATTTTCATTGATTTGGAATTTGGGATCGTGGGTTGAAATTGTATATACCCGTAAATTTAAATTTTTGCAGATTGAAATGATAAATATCTATATCACTTGACCATAGGGTAGAAAATTATATACGGACGCCGGATTGGTTAAATTAAAAGATTTTAAAACCCTTAAATCTTGAATTGGATTAAATGATATTTTGAAGGAAATTGATTTATATAATCTGAATTACTTTGAAAGTCCAAGTTTGAAGGTTGGAATTGGAAATTGGTTTAAATCAAAATTCTAAAGTATTTTAATTATTTTAAATCTATTTAAAGTATTTTAACCCATTTTAATCCATATTAAATCTATTTAATCTATTTTAAACAATATCAAACTATTTTAATCCATTTCAAATTATATTAATCTATTTTAATCTATTTAAACTATACCAAACTATTTAAATCTATTTTAAATTGTATTAAACTATTTTAATCTATTTAAACTATATTAACCATTTTAATCTATTTTAAACAATATCAAACTATTTGAATCTATTTTAAATTATATTAATCCATTTTAATCTATTTAAACTGTATTAATCCATTTTATTCTATTTTAAACTATATTAATCCGTTTTAATCTATTTTAAACTATCTTAAACTATTTTTTAAACCATTTTAAACTATCTAAACTATTTTCTGAATTTCAGGTTTTGTAAAGTGGAAGTTTTATATTTAAATCCTCGATTTTTAAGTAGAATACGATCAAATGATGTTATAACATAAGTAGGGATTTAAATGACATATTTGAGGAATATGATGATTTTAAATGAGGATTTAATCTATTTTTGGAATATGAATTCGAAAGTTATATGATTTCAAATGTGATATAATTTCGAAAGCGGATATGATTTCGAAAATGGTATGGTTTTAAGAATATGATATTTTGATATAAATTATAAATTAGTTCTGGAAATGTAAAAGAACCATCCGGTGTGAAATAAGTGTTTGGTTGTTAAAGAGACCGGGATCAGATATTGTCATACTCTCTGCCAATACCGTAAACCACTTTAACAACTGTGTACATGGTGGAGATTCCAGAATGAAGTAGGATGGTTTGGCGAATGATTCTATATGAGGTATTTACGTGATCCTGATGCCCGTGAGTGAGTTAGGATGTGTCCAAAATAGGAGCTATTCCCGGACCAAGTGAGGTCGCACCTCCGATTGGACATGCTTCTTCGATACCATATTTATTATTTTGTGATTGATTTGGTGGCCACCCCTCGATTTGATTATGGGAGTGTGTTCCGAGGTGGGCGGTAGTAGCTGCTATGCGTTACCACCAGCCCGGTTCTGCAAAACGGTTGAGTCCTACCCTGGCATTGCCTCCAGTGCCGTATTCACATACCCTATCACGCATTCTACGAGTTAGTTTTTTACCATACCTATGGAGTGCCCTCTGGGTAAACCTCTAATTTACGGAGGAGCTTACGGTACTGTATAGACTATGGGAATATATAAAATGTGTTAAGGGGGATATGTGTAACGCCTTAACGCTATTTTAATATTTTACTTTACTGTAGACACTATTATAATAGCGTATTATACTATGTTTGTAGATAGTTTAACAGATCCTTAGTAGATGGAAATCCCGAACATCTCTTAAGTTACTGCACTCACGTTAGACACTGGATAGAAGATGTAAAACCCATAAACATCTCTGACGCTGTTACACTCTTATTTATTTGCTATTGATTTAACTTACATAACATCTTTTAGGTCCGACTTGAGTGGTCTTTTCAATTCGCTCGGGTCAGTCTCGGCTTTTCAGTGTATCGTAGACTGCTTTTGGAGGATGAAGATGAAGATTTAGTACTATTATTATTTATTTCATTTATTCCACTACATCATACTGTTCCGCTGCATTACTTATTTATTACTGTTGTATGTACTCTGATTCTGTATTGTAAAGGTGTAATCAAATATTATTTGTAAAACAGCTTCACGAACTATTTATTTGATTATTATATTTTGTCATTTCGCTCTGAGATTCTGTATTTTGTTTTCTTTCTTTCTCTGCTTTTTCTTATTGACCCCATAACAATCTGCCCTTTTGAATGGTTTGAGTCTGACGTGTGTGATTTATCGTTGATTTAAACTGTCCAAAAAGACGAGTCGTTATCGAAATACTTTGGAATAAATATCTGCGAATTTCCTTATATAAAATGTTGTATGGAAAGTGAGATTTATAAATTAAATTTTATAACTAAAAGAATAGATTTATAAATAATATTTTATAAAAGGGAAATTAATATCATTTATATAAATTGGGAAATAAATCACATTTGTGAATTTATAGTGATGTATGGAATGATCATTTTGTCAGAAGTATTTAGTCCTATCTTGTAATCGAAGATTGGTGATAAGTGGAAGTGTTTTATATGTAAAAAAGGAGATTTATAAAAGAAGTTTTATAAATGAAAAGGAGATTTATAAAGAGAGTTCTTTAAATATAATGGAGATTTGCAAGATTTGTAGAAGGAGTTTTGTAAATATTTTAATAGAGATTTATAAAAAGAAGTTTAATAAAAGGAATGAGATTCGATTTCCACAAATGATAAATTTAAATTATGGTGGTATGGAAAGTATTCTTTTATACTTTACACTAAATTTGGAGGTATGGAAACTCATCTCTATCTGTGAGAATTAAGATTCGATGTTGAGGCAAGGATGGTTTTCTAACTTGTCTGACTTCATTATTAATCGAGGGATAGCGAAAATTCAAAATTGGAAAGTGGTGGTATGTATATTTGGTCAGATTTTCATACAACCTGTTTACTAACACCAAAAATGGAAGCGGTTTGGGTTATAGTAACAATGTTTTTAAATGACATTTGTTTTTAGCCCATTGAATATGATTTTGAAAATAGGAAATCTTCCTTATGGTTTGTGAATATATTTATACCATTGAGATAAGTATATTGTTATAATTTCTAAGTATTGAAAGTGTAGTGCTTTGTGAATATACTTATATCGATGGGATAAGCATATGGATAGTTTTCAAAGCATTAAAAAGTAAATGAATAGTGAATGAGCAGTATACCTATGTATATCATTTGTAAAAGTATTTTGATACAAGTATTTACAAAGAAATTTTAATTAATGAAAGATTAATTAAAGAGGCTTAGTGGTTTCTTATATGCTTAAATATGCTTGTTTTCCATGAAGTTTAATATCTAGTTTGATTGTTTGTTAATTGATAGTTAAATTACTGACCATCAAACCTTAGCAAGTTTTGAAACTACTGATTGACAGTTCAGAGAGACCGGGATTAGATAAATTATCTTAAAACCACTTTGAATCGGCATAAGCGTTCGAATTTGAGATATTGTAAGGATAATCAATGACATGGTTCTTTGAAGTGCGAGGGCAATTTTCTACTAATCCTGATGGTGATCCCAAAAAGGAGGTAGAAGTAGTGTTTTCAATTTGTTCATACTCTAAACAACTTGGATGGATGAATGTTGACATTTCATTATTGCTTGGAGGGCGGTGTTAGCATTCCAAGAGGGATTTTCTAAGTGGAAAAGGTAATCATGGCCTCACAACTCTCACAACCTAGTAATGACTAAAATCAGGAGATGCATCATAGCTATGTAATCATTTCTCAGATTTGGATCGATATTTATGAATTTGTTATGTGTACACATGAAAAAGTGGAGCCAGGTGCAATGTTTACAGCCTCAGTGCCCGAGGGATGACGTAGTCCGTTATGCCATGTTAAAGGGCAACTGATCTCTGTCTACAGGGATTGTAAGGTTTGAAACTTCGGTACATTTTTCTAGAGATGTACTATGGCAGGTGGTATCCCACTGCCTTGTCATTATATGGATTCCAATCTTCACTACGTACCTTAAGGTTTTAGTTGTCGAACCTAGTACTACTGAATGTAATTATGGATAACCATTACAGATATGTTACATGTACATATAAATGTATGTGTGTGTGTGTGTATAATTTTTGGCAAAGCCGGCGAGGTTGAACGATCCCCTACCATTTTATTAACAGAATAAGAAAAGTACAAGGGAAGAAAGAAAGAAATTACAAAATTAACAAAACCATAGCAAAGGCCAATTAAGGAAAAAAAACCTAACAAATACAAAGCACATATTAATTAGGTTTTCGATTTTTCCTCAATACACTTCTAGCAAAAATTACAATTAATTCTTCTTTTGATCTATGTTGTTCTCTAAAAACAGCCTGCCATCCCTTTCTTCCCACAATGTATAAATACACTTCTTCAAAGGTTTAACCAGAAGCTTCCCTATAATAGTTTTCCTTTTCATTTCCTTGAAAATATTGTACCATTTAGGTTTAGCAGCATCTGGAGGATAGCGCAGATTTAAATAACTTAGTAGACTTCTCTATATAAAGTAAGAGTAATTATAGGAAAAAAATCGGTTGCTTGTGTTTTCAATAGCAGCACGACAATGCAAACAAGAAGATGACTAAAGCATACCTTATACACTAAATTATCCTAGATATGAACAGCATTACAGATAACCTTCCAAACCATGGCATTTTCATTTAGGATGCCACCAAAGTTTTGTATTCTCGAATGCTATGGAAATGGAGCAGCAGTAGAAGGTTTAGCCATAAGATTATAGACATTGTCGATAGAGTGTGACTTGTTGGCCCAAAGAAAATGAACATGATAATTTACTAAGGTATCATTATGAAGACCAGTGCAAACAACTCTTATTAAAGAAGAACTAGAGTATGAGAGGGATACCTTGCCATCATGAAGAAAATTACTATTTTAAAGGAGTCGGGTATGCCAGGTAATTGCCTTAAACTATTGTCAATAAAGTTGGAGAAAATTATTCCTTTGGCTGACTATGGATCATGCCAGAAGGATAAAAAGGAGGCATTTAGGGAAGAGAATTGGAAAATTGGTAGGAAATCAACTCTGAGCTTCAAAATGCATCTCCAATTCCAGCTACAATGAGTTGGAATTTACATAGTCCAAAAATATGCATGTTCAAGAGATTAGCTTTAGTCTAGTCAGCCCAAGATTAAGATATACCAAGAAATTTATAAATAAGAGAAGACAAAGCTGCCTTATTCCACACTTTGAGATTAAGCACTCCCAAACCCCCATTCTCTTAAGGCAGCGTAACTTTATTGAAAGAAATAGGGATCATATTAGAAGAGTAGTGGTTACTACGCCTTAAGAAATGGTTTAGAGCATAGTTTATCATATTAATCTATTTAAAAGGAAGCACAAAGATTATGGCATACTAGAGACACACGGAGGAAGCACTAGATTTAACTACAACCAGTGAGCCAACAGAAGAGAGTTTAGAATTGGGTTATGATGCAAGCTTGCATATTGATTTATCATATATGCATAAAAAATAGTAGGATGAGATTTGGAAGAAAGAAATGAAGCACCATGATGCAGTTAATTAGGAGGAAGGAGATAAAGAAAAGATAAGTATACAGACTATTTCCCAAGCATTGAAAATAGACAAATTGTAAATAAGTAGTATATTTATGTATATCTTCTGTAAAAGTATTTTGATATAAGTATTTACAAAGTGATTTTAATTAATGAAAGGATTAACTAAAGAGATTTAATGGTTGCTTATGTGCTTAATCATGCTCAGTTTCCATGAAGTTAAATCTTTGGTTTGATTGTTTGCTTATTTGATAATTAAATAACTAACCATCAAATTTTAGCTTCTTTTGAAACTACTGATTTACAGTTCAAAGAGACCGGGATCAAATAAGTTATCCAAAAACCACTTTGAATCGGAATAAGCATTCATATTTCAGATATCTTGAGGATGATCAAAAACAGAATTTTTTGAAGTCCAAGGCCTATTTGCTACTGATCCTAAGGGTGGTCCCAAAAAGGATGTAGTAGAAGTGTGCCTTCAATTTATTCATACTCTAAACAACTTGTGTGGATGAACGTTGGCAAGGCGTTGTTGCTGGGAGTGCGGTGTTAGCATTCCAAGAGAGATTTGCTAGAGGAAAAGGTAATCATGGCCTCATAAGTGTCACAATCTAGCAATGACTAACATCAAGGGATGCAGTAGAGCTATGTGATCATTCCTCGGATATGGATCGAAATTTATTAATTTTAGGCGCATGTAAAATGTAGGGTCGGGTGCAATGTTTGTAGCCTCGGTGCCCCAGGGATGATGTAGTCTGTTATGCCATGTTAAAGGGGCAACCGACTCTGTGGTTGTAGGTGTTGCAAGGCTTACAACCTTGATTCATTTTTCTAAAGATGTACTGTGGCAGATGGTACCCTAGTGCCTTGTCATTATATCAAATCTAATCTCCAATACATGTCTTATGATTTTGGTTATAGGGCCTAGTACTATTGAATGTAATTATGGATAACTATTCCAGATATGTTTTACGCACACACGCACACACACATTATTTTTGGCAAAACCAGCAGGGTTGAATGGCCCCCTACCATTTTATTAATGGAATAAGAAAAGTAAAAGGAAAGAAAGAAAGAAAAGAAACTACAAAATTAACAAAACCCTGGCAAAACCAATTCTAGGACAAAATAAAAAAAGCTGACTAACACAAAGCACGTATTAATCAGGTTTTCAGTTTTGCCTCACTACACATCTGGTAATAATTACAAATAAATCCTCTTCTAATCTCTGCTCTTCTCTGAACAGGCCGCCATTCCTTTCCTCCTATAGTGTATAAATACACTACTTCAAAGTTTTGAGCAGAAGCTTCCCCTTAACAGTTCTCCATCCTGTTGCCTTGAAATATTGCACCATTCGGGTTTAGAAGCAACAAGAGGACAATGAAGATTCAAATACCTTAATAGACTTCTATATATAAATTAAGAGTAATTACAGGAAGAAAATTGGTGGTTTGTGTTTTCAGTAGCGGCATGACAAAGCAAACAAGAAGATGACTGAAGCATACCTTTATTCACCTAATTATTCTAGGTATGAATAGCATTATAGATAACCATCCAAAGCATGATGTTTTCTTTTGGGATGCCACCAAAGTTCCATATTCTCGAGTGCCATGGAAATACACAGCATAAATTTAGCCAAGATCTTATAGACATTGTAGATGGAGTGTGACTTGTTGGCCCAAAGACAATGAACATGAGGATTTACTAAGGTAGCATTAAGAAGACCTACCTAAACATCTCTTGTTGGAGAAGAAGTAGATTATGTATTAGATTTTTGACAATATTAATATGTTGTAATCAATGAATGAAACTATTACTGAAGAACAGAGAGAATTGAATAAACAGAGTAAAATGATTTCTGTATTGATGAATGAAAGTCTCGGTAACAAATACAAGTATCTCAGTTCTGTTATATATAAATTTACATTCATTGGGCTGTTTGCGTGGCTTAAGGCCAAGACCCATTGTATTATACAACACTTATGTTATATTATCTTCAGTAGTATGAGACCGTAAGAATACTTCACTTTCTAACTCGCCCCCTCAAACCAACATTAGCGTTATTTCATGGCAACTTCTCCGTGCGTTGCCTTGAGAAATCAGTGATTTTTACTCAGATCTAAAGCAAAATTGCATGAATCTGGGTGATTTCATCATTAAATCATGTTCCTTCAAGTAGACCCGAGTGATTTTGTTAATCTGAGAACATCAATTCGTTTTCAAAGTTGGTTCTAATGATAGATCTGCTGTTCTTTGAGCTAAAGCTTTTGACTTTTGTCGATTGGACTCTGCAACTTCGTCTGATTCAGTTGAAATTGCAGCCACCTTTAATTCTTCTCTGAATCTGACAAAGTTTTCCTTTGACAAAGCTTTGGTAAGTGTATCGGCCCTTTGGTAAGCTGATGGTAAATGATTTACCAACAAGTTTCCTTTTTGTACTTGTTCTCTGACGAAATACAAATCTATCTCTATATGTTTCGTCCTTGAATGTAGTATTGGGTTTGCTGACATGTATACTGTGCTTTGATTGTCACACCATAATGTTGGTTTGGCTTGCGATTTGATGTTTAGTTCATGTAATAATGACTGTATCCACATGATCTCTGTAGTTGCGCTTGCAACGCTTTTGTATTCAGCCTCTGTGCTGGATCTCGAGATTACAGACTGTTTCTTTGAACACCATGACACTGTATTATCTCATATATATATGCAGTACCCTGTAGTTGATTTACGATCATCTGGATTGGTTCCCCAATCTGCATCAGTATATCCAGTTATATTAAGATGATTGCTTTTCTTCATTAGCAGTCCATAATTTGTAGTTCCCTTTATGTATCTCAATATTCTTTTTACTGCTTTCCAGTGATCATCTCTTGGTTCCTGCATAAACTGACAAACTTTGTTAACACTGAAAGATATGTCTAGCCTTGTGGTAGTTAAATATTGTAAAGCACCAATAACACTTCTGTATTGTTTAGTGTTTGTTATAGTTTCTCCCCTGTTTTTGGATAAGTATTGATAGCTTATCATTAGAGTAGACTGAGGCTTGAAATTGATCATCTTGGTCTTTTCCAATAGCTCTAGCATATATTTTTTCTAACTGAGGATATTCTCTGACTTTGATTTCCTCTTAACCTCTATGCCTAAGAAATAGTTTAGTGAACCCAAATCTTTGATGGAGAATTCCTTGTCTAGATATTGAGCAAGATATTTGATTTCATCCTCATCATTTCCTGTAATGACAAGATCATCAACATATATTAGAACGTAGACACTTGTTTTATTGCTAATTTTAGTAAATAAAGAGTTGTCTGATTTTGTAGACTGATAGCCAAGATGAATCAATGTGGCTTTCAGTTTATCAAACCAGACTCTTGGAGCCTGTTTAAGGCCATATATAGCCTTTTTCAGTTTGCACACATGACTTGTATTTGTTCTGTATCCTAGCGGTTGCTCCATGTATATTTCTTCCTATAAAGTTCCATTCAAGAAGTCATTATTGACATCATACTGTCTAATATTCCACTGATTGTATAAAGCAATGCTTAGAATAATTCTTATAGTAGTTGGTTTGACCACATGAGAAAAAGTTTCATTAAAATCAAACCCAAATTGCTGTGTGTAGCCTTTTGCTACCAGTCTTGCTTTGTATCTTGAACTATTCCATCAGGGTTCTTTTTTAATTTGTAGGTCCACCTGCACCCTATGATGTTTTTATTGTCCGATGGGTGTACTAGTTTCCATGTATTATTCTTCATCAAGGCATTATATTCTTCATCCATTGCTGCCTTCCATTTATTGTCCTTTGCAGCTTGCTCAAAGGTTTCTGGTTCCTCTAGATTTGATGCAGCAATGTATAATTTTGGTTTAAAGATTCCACTTTTTAACCTTGTAATCATTGGATGACCAGTTCTATCCTGTGGTGATACGTCTGTACTTGTTTGATTATTGTCATTTTCTGATTGTACTGGTAAGCTTTCTGATTGTCTTCCATCAACTGACTCTATTTGATGTCTTGAATGTATAGGAGTTTGACTGAGATAGTTGGGTGAGTTTGATGATTCATGACCTGGTTGATCAGACACTGTGAGTTGTGGATCATGACCCTCGGTAGTCCTTTCAATCACCTCAAGATGAAGATCATCACTGTAAACGGTATACTAGGTACTGAATTTTTTGGATTCAGTATCTTTTGAGTTGTATTAATACCTGTACTTTTGAAGGGAAAAACATGTTCATTGAACACAACATGTCTGCTAATTATAATTTTGCCACTTTCATCTAAACACTTGTACCCTTTTTGATTTGCCTCGTATCCTATACAAGTACATGGTTTAGCCCTGAAACATAACTTATTGTTATTGTATGGTCTTATGTGAGGAAAGCACGGACATCCAAACATTTTTAAACTCTGATAGTCAGGCTTAACACCTAATAGTTTCTCTACTGACTGATTCCTTTAAGGACTTTTGTGGGAAGTTCTGTTAATTAAATATACAGCAGTATTAAAGGAATCAGGCCAGAACTTTAGTGGTAATGATGCTTAAGCAAGCAGTGTTAGCCCTGTTTCAACTATGTGTTTGTGCTTTCTCTCTATTAGACCATTTTGTTCAAATGTATAGGGACATGTGATTCTATGTACAATTCTCTTCTTAGCAAAGTAATTGCTAAGAGTTTTGTACTCACTACCACCATCTGACTGAATGATCTTAACTTGATTGCCAGTTTGCTTTTCAGCTAACAATATAAAGTGTATCACTGCATTATATACTTCTGATTTAGCCTTTAAAAAATAAATCCATGTATATCTAGAATATGCATCAATGAAAGATATGTAATATTTGTAACCATAGTCAGAATTAATTGGGGCAGGTCCCCATAAATTAGTTGCAAACAATTCTAAAGGTTTTGAATACTTGGTTAGTGAGTCATTAAAGGGTAACTTATGACTTTTGCCCATTTGGAAATATGTACATACATATGGTAAAGAAATATCATCAAACACAATTTTATTTCTCTCAAGTACTTGTTTCACAACATTTGTGTTTGGATGGCCAAGTTTGTAGTGCCACAAATCAAACACACTTCCATTTTCTTTAGACTGAGCCATTTCACCAATATTACAACACCTCTATTTTCTCTTAGATTTGCTACTGTTTTTAAGATTAAATCTGTATAGTCCTCTGTCTGTTTCACCCTGTAGAAGATTTTCATTAGTCAGTATATCCTTAACTAAGCAATAATCTGGATAAAATTCAAAGTATACATTGTTGTCTTTTGCAAATTGTGAGACACTCATAAGATTTTTATTTATTTTTGGTACTCTCAATAAGTTGTTTAAATATAACTGTCTTTTGCCATTAATACTGGTTCTTCCAGTGTGAGTAATATTAACTAACTCACCATTCCCCATGCATATGGACTGTTTACCTCTATAGTCCATATTGCCAAGGTTTAAATTGTCAAGATTATTTGTTATATGATGGGTTGCTCCTGAGTCTGGGTACCAGCTTTCATCATGTATATGTTCTGATGTTGTAGCTGTGCTTTGATTGACTTCACCATTGCTGTTAGTGTCTGACTGTATTTGAGCCATATTAGCACCAGACTTTCCATTTCCTTGATTATTTTGATTCTGATTTGGTACATAATTGGCATTAAACCTAAAATAGCACTTCATAGCAGTATGACCAATTTTCTCACAGATTTGACACTTAGGTCTGTTATTTTTGTTATTCCACCTGCCTCTGCCTCTAGATCTATTAGAACTGCCTCCTCTTTGATAAGATTGACCTTGCTTGTTTTGATTCTGCCCTTTGTTTCTTGAATTAAAAGTATAGTTGATTGACATATCTGTTTCTTGAGATTTTTTATGATCTATTCTTGCTTCATGTGCAAGTAGTGTGGCATGAACATACAATACAGGTGGCAAACTTGGTTGTGATGACACAACTGCAACAACTGCTTCATACTCTTCACTAAGTCCATTCAAGATACTCAGTATTTGCTCTGTTTCAGACACTTTGTGTCCTGCTGCTTCTAACATATTGCAGATGTTATTGACTTGTGAAAGATAATCCCTCATTGGCTGATTTCCTTTGATAATATTTTGCAATTGTCTTTTATAGTGCATAATTTTAGTAGCAGACTGAGTATTGAATATCCTTTCAACAGTAATCCATATATCATTTGCTGATTTGCATCCTATAACTTGTGACAGTAACTTTGTGTCAATTGATGATAGAAGCCAAAAACTTATTAATCTATCTTGTCTGTAGAATTTTGTATATTCTTCATTGCTGATCATCTTATTTTGTGAATCAGTGATGGATCTTGGAGGAATTGGAATTGTGCCAAGAATAAAACCTTCTAACTCATATCCTTGCATTGCTGTTTCAACTTGTAATTTCCATAAGAGATATTTGTCTTCCTCTAGATGCACAGTTATTAGCTGGCTTTGAGGACTATTTTGATTAACCTCTCTGTTGCATCAGCGAACTGCTGTGGGTTGTTGGTGTTATCTGAAGTTGCTGAAGCATTGTGTCCTTCAGCCATGATTAGAGATTTCTGAGATTGGTGCAAGAAATCAGTGATTCAGAAAATTTACTAATTATAGATCACTCTATTATTGACAAGAACAGGTTAGTTGCAGCTAAGACTTAGATGGCTCTGATGAGTCTTGGCACGACAATTACTTTCTTTATGTTTTTGACTGCTTTCTTGAATTGGTTTTCTGACTTTCTGAACTTTCTTGCTATGAATTTGCTTGACTTTTGATGAAAAATTGTTGCAATCATAAATCTAAAAGATTTCTTGGTATGGTACCTGTTTTTCACAAGAAATTGCAAATTCAAAAATTAACCCAAATGATGAGATATCACCTTATGGGTTAAAATGCCTTCAAATGATGATATCTTTCTGATGAAGGTCTGAATATTGATCTTTCACTGAGATTACTACCTTTAGGCTCTAAAGATTGCTTCGAGTTTAATTGTTGATGTTGTTGCCGCAAGGCTTGCAAGGCTCTGATACCATATTAGATTTTTGATAATATTAATGTTATAATCAGTGAATGAAACTGTTATTGAAGAACAGAGAGAATTGAAGAAACAGAGTAAAATGATTTTTGTATTGATGAATGAAAGTCTCGGTAACAAATACAAGTATCTCAGTTCTGTTATATATAAATTTACATTCATTGGGCTGTTTGTATGGCTCAAGGCCCAGACCCATTGTATTATACAGCACTGATGTTATATTATCTTCAGTAGTATGAGACCGTAAGAATACTTCACTTTCTAACTTTATGAGAGGGATACCTTTCCATCATGAAGAAAATTAGCTATTTTAGAGGAATCAAGTATGCGAGATAATTTCCTTAAGCTATTGTCAATAAAGTTGGAGAAAATTGTTCCTTTAGCAGACTATCAATCATGCCAAAAGGATACCGAGGAGGCATTCAGGGAAGAGAATTGGAATATTGGTAGGAAATCAGCTCTGAGCTTTATAATGCATCTCCAAGTCCAGCTACAGTCAGTTGGAATTTGCATAGTCCAGAAGTGTGCATTTTTCAAGAGATTAACGTAAGTCCAATCAGCCTAAAGATTAAGATGTAGCAAGTACCTTATTGGTAAGAGAAGAGTAAGATACCTTATTCCACACTTTGAGATTGAGCACTCCCGAACTCCCATTCTCTAAAGGCATCATAACTTTATTAAAAGAATTAAGGATCAGTTTAAAAGAGTAGAGGTTACCATGCCATAGTAGAGAAGAGTTCATCAAATTAATCAATTTAAAAGTAAGCATAAAGATTCTGGCATAACAGAGATACATAGAGGAAGCAAAAGATTTAACGACAACTTGTCTTCCAACAAAAGAGAGTTTAAAACTGGGCTATGATGCAAGCTTGCTTACTATCTTATCATATGTGTAAACAATGAGAGGATGAGATTTTGGAAGAAAGAAGAGAAGCACTAAGATACAGGTCATAAGGAGGAAGGACATGAGAGAAGATAAGTTTAGAATTTCTGCCGAAATAGTTTTGAATGATACCAGTAGTCAAATTTTTTATTTGTATTTATTAATGGTGAGGCGAGTCAAAGAATGGAACCAATCCAGAGTATTCAGAGCATTTGATTTGGATTTGGAATTTGGTTTAGTGAATAAAATTAAATCATCGGCAAACATAAAAGTGGCGATTCCAGGGTTTTTGCACATGGGGTAGATATCAATTACTTTACTATTTATGGCCTTGTTAATCATACAGGTTAGGAGCTCCATTGCTACAATGAAAAGATAAGGGGATATATGGTCTCCTTTCCAATACCCCGAGTCCCTTTGAAGTATTCAAAACCACTGATGTTTATTGAAAGATTGTAAGTCATTGAGGAGATAGCAGTGTATATCTAGGCTAAAAACGTAGGGGAAATTTCACGACATATAGAATGTTAATAATGGACTTCCACTGAATCATGTCAAAGGCTTTTTGAATGTCCAATTTAAGGAGGCATCCAAGGGAGATGTTTGATTAGGAGATATGGCTGGGGAAAGTGCAAGCTTCATTCTAGCATCCAATATCTTAGCAATGCACTTATAGATCACATTACAGCAAGCAATAGGCTGAAAATGGAAGACATTGGATGTCATAGAGGACTTTGGAATCAAGGCTAATTTAGTGGCATTAATGCCACCCCACTTTTTTATTACTTTTGAAAAAAATTCTTGCTGCTTTAACCCTATCATGCCCAATGATGTCCCAGCAAGTTTTATAGAAATGGCCAGTAAAACCCTCAGGGCCGGGAGAGCTAGATGAATTCATGGAAAAAATAGTTTGGTTTATTTCCAAATAGGTAGCTTAAAAGATTAAAATTGTTTAGCATGTTTAGACTCCTAGGCAAGTTGTATTGGGAGATGGAAGAAAAGGAAGGGAAGAAGAGGTTCTGACTGGCAAGGAGATTCTGAAAATAGTTAAGGAAAGCTTGCTGAATATCACCAGAATTATTACATATGTTATACACTATATCAAAGATAGAGAATTTGGCACTGCTTGATTTTTAAAAAACTATGAAAGTGAGCAGTATATGTCTCACCATATTTATCCCACAAGTCCTTTGTTTTTTGCCTGTTCATCCTTGCTTCTTCTGATAAAGCTTTTTGAAGAAAATCTTTGAGGCCAGCTTTCTTCTATTTGCACTTAAGTTTTTACTGTCTACACTTGAAAAAAATAGCTATTTTTTATCCTAGTTTTTCTTCTTTTATACCTCGGCAAAAGACTAGAATACACTTACATTACTTTTACCTTATAATTTATTCATTCTTACCTCTACAATTTACGTTCCAAAACCCTAGCAGGGCCGGTCTAAACTTATTTTGGGCCCTGGAAAAATTCTTTATTTGGGCCACAATTAAATAACAAATACTGTTAAGTATAACGTCAAAAAATAATATATAATATGTTTCAGCAAATTAAACTTTCAGTGAAAAAAAGATGCATGTTCGCATAAGTAGCATACAACATTTCAACTATAGGGGAAACAACATTATCAGTAAATTTACTGGCATGTTAAATGCTTTCCATTCTTCTTTATTCTTTCTCAATGCATAGAGTGACATCTACTATAAAATGAGGAAAAATATAACTGGAAATTATTATTGAAAGCACTATGTTATAAAAATGTTGAACTAATCTGTCTGAGTAAGTTATATTTTTCATGTCTCTAAATCATGTGAATTGAATGTTTCTACATTGTTAATAACTAGGTTTGCACCATGTACAATTTAACTATAGTTGCCTCCAAAAATCGCCAAATTATAATTTAAGCCATACAATTAATAACATTTTACCTACCATGAAATTTAATAACTAGAAAATCATTTTTATGAACTAAATCTGATGTACATAAGTTTGAAATATTTTACCCATGTTTCCATTTTAAAGTTATTTTTTGACTAGAACTGAAAAGTAACAAGTGACTAAAAATCAAAGACCATTCTCATTAAATCGATTATAACTTGAAATAGCAAGCGTAAATCAATGTTGAATTCAAATAGAAACGGGACAATGGAAATACCTACACCCTGTTTCTTGCTTTATCAAAAGTCTTATATGCAGGTAACAGGTTCATGTAGAAATTAGAAACCAATTATTTATAAAACAAACATGTGAATAAGAAAGAAAGAGAAAAGACAAGAACTATAAGAAGTCAAAAAGCTTTTTAAGCCAAGAATGTGAAGAGGGTCCAGGTCTTAGGAGATGCACACTGTTCATGAAGGAGCAATTTGTTTGAAATTTGAATAACGAGTTGTAGCTAAATTTATTTGTCATTTGGGCTTCTCAACTTCATTTCTGTTTGCCTAGCCTAAGGGCCCTTTTCAATTTAAAGTTAATATAACATATAATATAACTTAATATAACATATAATATGGGCCCTTTTCAATACTGGGTCCTGGGCTAAGGGCCGGCCTCGAACCCTAGCCAACCTTTAAACCCTAAATTGCAAAATCAACTAAAACCATTTGCATTGTGTTGTTTAAGCTGTAAATCAAGATATTAAATATATATTTCTACTATTTTTAGGTTTTTTTTTTTGTGATTTTGATACTCATGGCATGGATATGGTCCAGAATAAGGCATTTGCTGGATAAAGTAGCAGTTTTTGGTGGGTAGAGTAGCAGTTATTGGTGGTTATATGAATTTTTGACTGGGGAAATATTTTTCTGGTAAGATAAGAACCACGCCAGCCCCATGCGTGTGTTTCAATATTACCCATGCCCTATTTCGACGTGGCCTGTATGATTCCTCCTATCCACCCTCAGTGTGTTTTCACTTGTAGCCTAGTTTTATTTCTATGTAGGTTTTATCCACCCATATTTTTTTGTTATCACCGATTCTTTGAAAATTTACCTCCTTTTGTATTGCTTATTATTATTCTTTGTAAACATCGACCATTACGAAAAGCTCGAAGAGAACAAGAAAGAGAGGCTAGTCCAGTTCAAGTGTTGATCAATACGAGAAACAGACTAATAGGACAAACTTAATTACTTTCGTACAATGAGAACGTGAAAGATAAAAACATCCTCGCTTGCCCATTATAGAGCACAAGCTAGGGGAAGTGCAAGAGGAAGAATGCCTTAGCGAAATGGTAGAATTTCATGAGCAAGGTGGTCCAACTGGAGAAGGCGTTGACCTTGGTTATGGAGGTTCTTCTATCTATAATGTTATCGCATTATATGAGTCGCATGTAGCGTATGCAATTTAGGATGGAAAAATATATATTTTGTTATTTTTCATATATGTCGGATTAGGTGTAAATAATAAATAACTAGGCATGTCAATTTTTTAAGGAATGTGGCCCACTACCTGTGTTAACCAGAATATGCGCATTAGATTGGGAGATACCGCATGATGCTTCTATATGTTGTGGTTATATTATACTATTAGGTTTACAATCTCTAGTTATAGTGCCTTAACAGAAGAGAGAAGCAAGTCTTTGGGATTGGCGAGGAGTGCAAGTTGAGAAGAATAAGCTTCAGTCCGATTTTTAGTTGAAAGCTTTGAACCATCACTAAAATTTTTGGTAGCCTAAAGTTTCAAAGAAGCCTTCAGTCTCATGAATTTACTTGAAATATGTATATAGGATTACCAAATGTGTTAGCAAACCAAATTTTAGAAATTATGTCAATAAATCAGGATGTTCTGTCTAGTTGTTAAAAAAAATGAAAAGGTGGAAGGGTACTTCAAGGAAAATTTTCCCCAATCTAAAATGATAGGAGAGCGATCAAAAAGGGAAGGAGGAGTAAATAAAGCAGAAAGGTTTGGCCAGGAGAGTAAAACTTGCATGTTAAAATAGGTTTTATCCAGTCTATAGAAGGTTCTCATGCCAGTACAACTGCACTTGTTTCAGTGAAGAAACAACTAGAGTGGTTGATAGGAAGGAGTAGAGATAAGTGAATAGCATTATTTAGTGGTTTAGTAGCTTGAAGAGATAGAGGAAGGCCACCACTTTTGGCATTTGCAAATTGCATGCAATTCCAATCACCCATCCAAATCCAATGGAAACTAGAGGGTTGCAAGGTATGGAGCACATCCAACATTACCTTTTTGTGCTCTTTGTTATTCTCAACATATACACATGTGAAATAAAATGGTTGATTAGAGGGGAGGTGAGTGATTATAGAGTGAATAAACTGTCTAGGACCAGAATAGAATAAATGGAGAAGATGTTAGGATTCCAAAAAACAAGTAACCTTTCAAAGGGGACTGAGAGAGGTTATGCAGGATTGACCATGCAGGTTTGATGAAGTTAGATGTTTTATGAGTTAGATCTTGATTGAGTTTTTTTCAACAATGGAAAGTAACTGCAAAGAGAAGGTTTGAATGAGACACTTAAGTTCAAGGTTCTTTTCAAGAGAATAAGCACCTCTAACATTCCAATAGGAAATTTTGTCAATCATTAAAAAGATGGGGTTTTGGATCTGCTAAGTACACCAGTAGAAGATGTAGGATTAAGATCTGGCTACTTGATACAAGTTTGATTAGCAGAGAAAGATTTCCCTTTGTCAAAATCAATAGGAGTAGAAGTAGTGGGACTCTTCTTTGGTCTATCTCTTTTCCTTAATTAAGGGTCAAAAGGATCATTAAAGCGATCATTTTGGAGAAGTTCAGATTAAATAATGTCATTTGGGGGAGTGATTGAAGAGTATGGACTATGGGATGATACTTGGGGAATAGCAGAAGGATTAGATTCGGTGGAGATGAGAGAAGTTGGAATTATTGCTGAAGTACAGTGCACATTGGAGTTGTGCATGACTGTGTGCATGTCATGCAGTTTGCCAAGAGGGGGCGGACAAATTCAAAAGCAAATAAGGAAGTGGAAAGGATATGATTATCAAGAATAATGAAGGAGATAAAAGTATGATTGATCTCTGATGTTTATTTCATTTTCCTTAAAGGATTGCCCAATAGGATCAGTGGCCTGTGCATGTGCATAGGGAGTAATTGCTTGTGGAATAAATGCACCAATTTCTTCAGCAACATTGGTAATAACTTCAGAGCCCATAGTTTCGTCCACTTCAATAATATAAAGCACTTCAAAGCTGTTGCGGTGCAATTCAATACCACTCCCTTCACTAATTTTATTCACTTTATCACCAAAAGTTGTTGTAATATTTATTGTGACTTGAGTTACTTCTAAATTTGACTGCATAGTTTCAGTCTTGCACATCACCACTAACTCAACCATTAATATCAACGCTAAGTTTTAATCACCTGCTTTCCACTGTTAGCATTGGCATTATGATTAATTTTCCTTCATCTCATTTCCTGGTGATTGTTTTTCCTCTTTATCACTTGAAATTTAGTTTTATCAGCCACATTATTTACTTGTCCATGCATGTACTCAACATTGTTTGATGCATCAGTCTACTGCATTATTTCTTTTCCTTTTTCAGACAATTTTCCAATAAGATTATTTTCTAGATTCTTATTCCCACTATCCTCGAAATTCCTATTCCTTTATCTAGTGCTAAAATTTTATTGTTAACATTTACGATCTCACATTTCAGAGAGAAGTGACCAAAGACTTTATCATGAGTGCAAATAAGAGGTCTCAAAGAATACTCAATTTGGACATTATCACATTTTCCATCACCAGCACATATAAAATTAGGGAGCTCTTCTTTAGGTGTTATTTCTATTAAATGTTTTGCATATTCAAACCTCATCATTTTCTCAAGGATTTCATCATGATAGTTTTATTTCCCCAAATGACAACATAGCTAGTTAATTCCAATGAGTATTCATGCCATCAAAGGAATTTTTTACAGGTGAATCCAAATAGGAACAGACTTAATTTTAGATTGAGTTGATGCAAAACTAGGGTTCTATAAAGTAACAATGAACATTTGTACTCTCACAAAAGTGGGATCCATTTTTAGCACCTTCGTCTTGTCACCATGACAAGAAAATTTGAAATAAAAATTTTGCTTATCAGAAAGCATTTCATAGGTAGCTTTAACTTCTCAATGTTTATCCTGATGAGATTTTAACTGCTATATAAGTGATTGAGCCATCCAGTAAGAACCCTATCACGTGGTCAAACCAAGACTTAATTCCTTCATTTGCCACTTCAGGAGGAGGTGACAGAGGAGTGCCATTATAAGATAATTCAAGGTGAAGAAGGGTGTAAGACCCTGCATTCCTGGGTTTGCATTTGGACAAAGATGACTAGCTAAAAGGAGGAACGGGGAGAAGAGGGGAGGAAGAAGGAGCAGAGGAAGATGATGGAAGAGAGCAAGAAGCAAGATCAGGGTAAGTGGAAGAGGGAAAAGAAGTAGTAACAAGATAAGGAAGAGGATCAGGAGGTAAAGGAGGAGGAGAAGGAGGGGGCAGCGGATCAGAGACTGGCAGAGGATGAAGGATTGGTGTGACAGTTGGAGGGGGATGGACCAGGCTGGAGGAATAGTGAAAAGGATAAGAGAGGGAAGGGAGAAGAGATGGTTTCCATAAGAGCCGTAAAGTGATTATATATTTATTTTAAACCATATACACTGTTATAATATCATTGGATTTTCCTATCTAAATGGTTATATTATCGTAAGGTAAAAATTCATCCATGTTTACATGTGGCATGGTCTAACGGGGTACCTTTATAGTTTTCGAAAGGGTTTATAACATTAAAAATCCATATGATTTTTGTCTCTTGTGCTGGTTTACTAGAATGATCAGGCATTATTGTCCTATAATGCTCGGGTTAGCCCAAACATATTTCCATATTAGTTATGAATATTTTGGAGCTTCAGGAGATGAGCTGGATGTCTCCAAGATGTATTCACATATCTTTTATTTCCACTGCATTTTTATTATGTATTTATTAGCAATTGTGAGGACATGTTGTTATAACTGTCTAGGCTAATGATATGTTAGTTTACTCTAATTGATGTAAGTATAGTAGGCTTGCTTTTATAAAGATCTGTTTTATATTGTATGTTACTCGTCACGATGTGAGATTATATTATGTCTTTTCTTTTCTTTCACCCCAAACAATCTGCCTTTCCAGTACTTGAATGTTCGTCATGTAAATATCGTGGATATACTATGTCGACTTTTGAGAGTCTAAAAAGCCAGTCGTTGCACATGGTATCAGAGGTTAGGTTGAGCGAACACCTAGGCTTTGGTGGTGTAGACTCATTAGAGATAGGGTTCGTAACACCTTAGAATGAGTTGAGTGTAATATATTTATGAGAGCGCGTATTTATTAGTGCTATAAAATTATTTTATCTTATGTTGATTGGTCTGGCGAGTGGTTTATGAATTCTAGCCGAGACGTGGGATGCCATGGTATCGACAGGGTAAACATTTGGACAAGGAAAACCGACATAGTATTGTTTTTGAAAATTGGTAAAGAAATAACTTTACCTAGGATTATATTTTATATATAAAGGAGTAATTTTCATAAAATTGATATAGTTATTTATGATGTGTTTGTTTGTTTGGAAATGATAGTATTTAATTATCATCATTTATTGTTTGGTTAACTTTGCTCGACCAATTTTAAATAGTTTACCTTTTCACAACATGGGTTGGGAAGACAGTAATTAAGGGACTTTGAAATGAACACCTTGTGAATTAAATTTTACAATTTGACTATAAGGCATTCGATGATAATGTTGGGCTGAAATTTAACTTAAATAAAATTTATTTATTATAATCTAAACAAACATACACATTTGTGAAATGATTTAGTTAAGGAAGTAACTTTATATAAGTATGGTTTATAAATACAAAGGATTTAAGTTGAGAATTTGAGAACCTAAATTCCAATGTTTCTGAAAAATTGTTTTTCAAAGTTTTGGAGAAGTTAACAATAATAATATTATTTAAAAGTATTTATGTGTAGAAATATTTAAAAAGGAATTTGAGGAAGATAGAAAGCTTTGAACTCACTTATGTCCTGAAAATGATTTTTGTGATGACTGCAGCATCACCGGCATCTATTTTTCGAGTTTCTAAGTAGAGGATGATACCATAGTGATTTGCTTTAGAGTTGTTTTGGTAAGATGGATCTTGATTTAAAAAATCCCAAAAGTATGATTTGATATACTAAAGTTATAAGTATATATTATTATATCAAACAAAGATGAAATAAAACTCGGGAATTTAATTCTATAGTTTTTAGTTAAGTTATTGTATGAACACATGTATCCTATGCATTAATGTAGTTTTGTTTGTGCATCTCATTATGATGTATTATTTGGTAGTTTTCATTTGTTGAGATGAATGGAATTTTGATGATTTTTGAAAGACGAAAACTTTAGAATTGGTTGAGAACTTGAAGCCAAGTATTTTTGTGAAAATATAAGAAAATAAGTTTTTAAAACTTATAAATTTGAGAAGTAAGTTAAAACATATTTTAAATTTGTTAAACATCCAGGTTAAGTAAAACAAATCTGATATTGTATATATACTCTTAAGATGTAGTGGAGTATTATACGAATATGAATTTAAGTGGTGAATGTCTATAAACATAAGTTATGTGTTATGAAATGTGCATAAATGATATTGGTGTAAATAAATGTGAATTAAAAATAACCGATGTAGTTAAGAACCATTGGAATAAATACGAAAGTTGTATGTAAATCTTTTTATTCGCAAAACTGTTCTTGATCCAGATTCGTGTACACAATTTCGTGGTGGTTTACATCGGTCCAAGTTAGGATATTTCACTCGATTCTTGACGGCGAACACTTAAAATGGATTTTTGATATGATTCTTAAGTTTTCTATCATAGTATATAGTTAAATAAGGAGAACGAGGATTTCTTATCAAGGAATCTGGTTATAGTTTATACTAGGGAAGTTGAGTGAGCGATGCTAGTTTAGAAGTGAAATTTATGTGATTGAGAAAGTGATCGGATTTGATAGCGTACAAATGACATATGTACATTATACCGGCTTTAATTTCGTTGTATTCTTTTTACATTAGAAATGCAAGTAACATGGTTTGATATGAGATGGTGGCTACATTTGATTTACCATGCTTAGATTCATTATATGATGGATGAGGTGTTGTATTTTTTTCATTTGTTGTGTTTAACTCTCTTTTGGTTATGTAAGTAAGATTTGAGTATGTGGAAGCAAATACAATTAGTACCTAAGATATTGATTTTGATGACAACAACTTTGGGAAGTCATATAAAATGTAAATACTAATATTTTATCAAGGAATATTGTGTATAGTGCAGGATATTAGATATGTGTTGATATAAGAAGACTGTACAGTATTAAGTAAAGATTGAAGAGTTAAAGATGTTGATATACAGACCCAAGAATGAAGACTCGTGAGTATTCAAGAGTTCAAGATATTCTAGATAAGTTATAGAGTCTAGAATGTTTGTTAAAATTCACATAGCACTTGATCTCTCTCTCTCTCTCTCTCTCTCTATTTTAAGTTTTAAAATAGTTTTAAAATGATTTGGTTTTTAAATATTCTTTTAAATTTTTTTTCCAATAGTTTTTAAAATTCTTATACTTTTTATTTTAGTTTTTAATATTTTACTAAGTTATTGTCTTTATTAGATTTTGATTTATATTAGTTTATTTTTCAAAATTTTTATCATATAGTTTTAGTTAAGTTTTATTATGATTATAATGTATATATATTATATTTAAACATAATGATTATAATGTATATATATTATATTTAAAAATACTTACAAAGTATAAAATTATGTCACAAAATAAAACATTTTCAAAATAATATTTTAAAATGTTTTCCAAAATTACAAAGAGTATGTCGACATACTCTAACCCTATATGTCAATGTACTAGCCGTGAATTTCAAAATTCAATTTTTGAAAGAAGCGTCTATTCGTAAAATCTCTTCACGAATAGACATGACTGTTATTCCTCTATAACTACCTGTCTTCCCAACGAATTTTTCAGTCACTTTCATTGTTCTTCTCCCTTGCTTCTTCTCTTTTATTTTCTAAACAAAAATATAACCATACTCTAACGAATTTCAACCAGAATCAAACTCAATCACCATTAATTTGATTCTCTGTCATTTGCTCTATGATTTTTATCATCTCTCTCACTCCAATCAAGATCTAAGTGCTATTCAAGAATTATAGAATCATTTGTAATCAAGACTGAAGTTTTGAGTTTTTAAATCTCTATAAAATCAAACCAATATATTTATGGGTGTGATTGTAGCCCGTGAAATTCATTGGGTGTGCTTATTAGCCATCAAATATAACGGGTGTGCTTGTAGCCCAAAAATCAAGCTGCTCTACCCGGAGGCCGGGATTTTGGAGGGTGTATCTTGTAGCCTTGAAATCGAGATTGTATTTGAATTTACTAGTTGAAAAGAAATTCATACAAGGAATTGTACGGTACTGGATATAGGGTAATGTACACGTAAATGTGCATATTTTTCCACCATAGTTAATCTATTTAAATTAAATAAATGATCATATCGGATATTTTAACTTGTTTAAACCAAAATTCAAATTATTTTCAAATTGTCACATATTCATCTTCATATAGGGGCAAAATGGTCATTTTTCTGCAGAACTTAATTTGTGAAAATTTAATTGGAAACTTTTGTATTATTTTGCAGGAATTTAAACTCAATTACAAGTGGTTTCATGAAGGAATATGCATGAACAAAAAAGATACAAAGGAACGAAGATGAAAATAATTAAAAGTGATGATCATGGAGGACCCCACCTACCCACCTACCTTAATGTACAAATTAGAGCTAATCCACATGATAAAAGGCCATTAAATCTTCATGCACACTTAATGGACGATTATTGGATGCTAATGGTTACTTGGCAACCATACTTCCTACAGGGGTAGTTTGGGGATTCCCTAAAAATGTGAATTGGGGTTTTAAACTTGTATAAATACACCTTATCTTCATGTAATTAGTCTCTCTTCCCTTAGTCTCTCTCACTCTTCCTTTAGGCTCTCTTCTCTTGGTTTAGATCAAAAATAAAATGAGAGCTCCATTTCCTTCCATGGCTACTTAGCCATTTCTTTTATGTAATTTTTTTAATGCAATTTAAATTTAAGCCTTTTCTTATTTATTTACTTTTATGCAAGTAGTGTAGATCTTTTTTTATTTTATGCAAGTAGAATAGCTCTTTCTTTACTTCGCTTTCATCTTCTTCTTTTTTGTGTTTCATGTTGCATGCTACTTGTGTTGATATGATAACATGAAAGGCTAATCCCTTCAATTTAGGGGTAATGAAGCCTCTAATCATGTAGCTTCAGCATTTTGATAATTATTGCTCTCTTTTTGTGTTTATGAGAATTCATGAAGTGGTTTAATGTGTTGTTTTTGCTTTGAATTTGATAGTCTATATTGTTGACATCAAATAGTCTATGCTTAAATAATCACAAAACACAAATTGCCTCTTCATCTAATATGATTATAGCAAAGAAGTGAATTTTGAAATTAAAATTTGATGGCTTATATTTCTAATTAATAGTTAATAGGCCATGTTTAAAATAGATTTTGCTTTCAACTTTGTTGTCATATTTCATGAGATTTAAAAGTGTATTAGTGGTTGTGTTATAGTTTGATGGTTTATATTGGGATAATTAATAGCAAAAATATGTCATACTTATGATAAACACAATAACTAATTTCACTAACGACCAAAACAGAGATCATAATTTCATATTTGGTTGAACTATATGATCTAGAGAGTGGAATTATCTTTAAATTGTCATTTTATTCTCATAGTTATCATTCACTTTTGTAGTTGTTAGTTTTGCAATTTTTAGTAGTTAGCTTAAACATCTCAAATCTTGGTTAATTTGATTAAATAGATTTTTAAAATCTAACATTTCCCTATGAATCGACCAGTACTCACTACGTACTATGATAGACCACCATAATCAATCCTTCTACTACCCCCTCTATTACATAATAACAGCATCACCGCAATCAAACAACCCTTCAACTTACTGCTGTTGTCACAACTCTGTACATACTACCATCAACAAAACAGTCATCGCTATCAACCACCCACATTTCTACCCACACTTGTACAAAACAGTCATCTACCATCAACTCCATAACAAAAACAAAACATACACCTTCCTGAAACAGTTCACTGTTGCCAACAACTTGCTACCATTTTCTCTGTTACCTTCCTCAACTATACACTTGCACCACACCTTGTTTCAATATCCATTACCCCACCGCAATCCATACTTTCAACTTCATCAATTACCACATCACAGTTGCTATTCACCTCAATAGTGCCTTCAACAATATTCAATCCTTTGCTTCACTATCACCACTCATCAACCTGACGACCACTACCTCTTCAAAAACCCTTCTCACCAAAACACTTCAACTACTTAACCTCTTCCTTCACAAACAAACATGCCACATAATCTACCTGCAACCACCAACATACATCCCACACAAGCTTCTCAACACTGCAATACAAACTGTAACCTGTACGTACTTCCTCCTTATACCACTGCAGCACAACAAACATCCCTCCCCTGACGATCATCTTCCAACCTGCATTACACATCTTCAACCTCTTCCTGCATTACATTCACACTGCAGATACAAACATTACAACTGTTCATACTTCATACTACAACTCCATTGTCCATCACCACCTCGAAACAACCAACTTCCCCCCTTAGGCTCAACCTGTCATCACAACATACAACAATTCCCTTGCATCTCTGTACACACTTCAAACCACATCATCGAATTTCTACCACATTTTCTCAGCTCAAACAATGCAAACTCACAATTCAGGTCACCACTATCCTTCAACAAACTCTTTCTCAAAAACCCTAAATCCAAAAAAAACAAAGAAAGAGAATAGAACGGAGCCACAACCTTCATCTTCATAACAGCCTGCGAACCCCCAATCTATCAGAAATAATCGCGAGCGCCGATCACCCTCAACCCAAAATCGTTTCCTTTCCAATCGCCAAACACCCGAACACCACCTTCTTCCCTTGCTTTTCACACAGCCTGAAGCATTAAGATTCCATCATCTCGAGTTTATTTTTGCTGTAGTCGACTAGTTTTGAATCGGCAATTATATATATATATATATATATATATATATATATATATATTAGGAGTTTGAATCGATTTTTTTTAAGCGATTTGGTGTTAATAGTGAGTTCATATGGAATAACAATGGTTTTTATTTTTATCATCTAAAGTTTATTTGCAAAGTCGGGCTTTTGGCCTTTTACCAGGCCAAGTTTAAAAGTTTGTGAATAATCTTTAGTTATGTTTAAAGAAAATATAGAGAAAAAAGGAAACAAAGGAAGAATTAAAAAAACTTGTTATAGAAAAATTTGTTTTGTTTTGTTTTGCTTTGCTTTTTTTTTAATCTTCCTTTGTTTTAGTGACTTCTTTGATATTTTAAAAAAAATTGTATATGTTTCGTTTTTAACTTCTTTTCAGGTTGACAAAGCAGAAAATCGTAAGGAAAAGAAGAGCTTACTAAAAACTGCCACTCTGCTTGCCAAATAAATTGCTTGCTTATAAATTTTTTTTGCACCCTAATCTATTGTTTGTTTGCTTTGCATTATTAATTGTTTGCATTTACAAAAAAAATTAAAAACAAAAACAAAAATCATTTGTAGTTGCATTGTTAATACATGTTTAATTTCTGCTTTGCATTTCATCCTAGAATTCTGATTAAAATAACGATTAGAAATCGATAACACTAAATTGTATATTCAAAATTTGTCCTTTTTCGACAATTTAATTTCTTGGTGTCTAGGCTACGGTAGAGCAATAATCAGTTATAAATATTACAATGATTCGTAAATATTTAACTGAATTGTTTCTCTGAAGGTACTTAAACCTTCGGCTCCATTGATATGGTGATTCGTGGTGCACCGATAAATCCTGTCTGTTACCTGGCTGAGAGCTATCTTGTTAAATTAAGACAAAGTGTGATTACACAATTTTGTGTTAGGAGCTACTTAGGGTAATAATTTGTAATCAAACCCTTGCATTCATTTAGTTGCATTAGTTCATGCATATTCAAAAAAAAAATTCAAAATTCAAAACTAAAATTTTTTATAAACATTCCTTAACTTTGTTTTTAAATCCTTTCTTTTGAATTTTTTAATCAAAAACAAAAATCCAAAAAAAATTAACTTAGTTTTTTTAGAAAAGAAAAAAATCCAATATATATATATATACACACACACACATATATATATATATATCTATATAGATATATATATATATGTATATGTATATATATATATATAACCAAAATAATGAGTTAAACTATGGTCTATTTGTTATGATAACTTGATTTTTGTTCGAAATTTTGACAAGTAAAAGGTCTTAAATTTCTTGATAATAACCAAAACTTATATTTAAATTATTTGTTTCTATTTAAAAGTAAATCTTTCGTTTGTAAATATTTTCAAAAACCCGCATTCATCTCTCTGTAATTAAATTTTGCATTATGTAAATATTTTCATCCTGCATTTGGATTTTGTGGGTAGCATCCGGTGAAACCCTCACTAGACAACATTCGTCCTACTGGGGACACCCAGAGGTTTAGTGGCTTGTTGCATATGCTCAATGCAATCATGCTCCCTATGGAAATGAATTTATCTTAGTTTTAGTTTATTCGAGGATGGATAAGAAGATAAGTGTGGGTTATTTGATATGCATGAAAATGTGCATACTTTTACCACCATATATAATCTACTTATATTAAATAAACGATCATATCGGGTATTTTAACTTGTTTAAACCAAAATTCAAATTATTTTCAAATTTTCAAATATTCATCTTCATTTAGGGGCAAAATGGTCATTTTTGTGCAGAAATTAATTTGAGAAAATTTAATTGGAAATTTCTATATTATTTTGTAGGAATTTAAATTCAATTACAAGTGGTTTCATGAAGAAATATGCATGAACAAAGAAGATACAAAAGAATGAAGATGGAGATAATTAAAAGTGATGATCATGAAGGACCCCACCTACCCACCTACCTTAATGTACAAATTAGAGCTAATCCACGTGTTAAAAGGCCATTAAATCTTCATGCACACTTAATGGATGATTATTGGATGCTAATGGTTACTTGACCACCACACTTCCTAGAGGGGTAGTTTGGACATTCCCAAAAAAGTGAATTAGGGTTTTAACTTGTATAAATACTCCTTATCTTCATATAATTAGTCTCTCTTCCCTTAGGCACTCTTCCTTTAGGCTCTCTTCTCTTAGTTTAGATCAAAAATAAAATAAGAGCACTCTTTCCTTTCATGGCTACTTATCCATTTCTTTTATGTAATATTTTTATGCAATTTTAATTCCAGTCTTTTCTTGTTTATTTACTTTTATGCAAAAAGTGTAGATCTTCTTTTATTTTATGCAAGTAGAATAGCTCTTTATTTACTTTGCTTTCATCTTCTTCTTTTTTGTGTTTCATGTTGCATGCTACTTGTGTTGATATGATAACACAAATGAGAGGCTAATCCCTTCAATTTAGGGGTAATGAAACCTCTATTCATGTAGCTTCAACATTTTTATAATTATTGCTCTCTTTTTGTGCTTAATGAGAATGCATGAAGTGGTTTAACATGTTGTTTTTGCTTTGAATTTGATAGCCTATATTGTTGATACCAAATAGGCTACGCTTAAACAATCACAAAACACAAATTGCCTCTTTATCTAAATATGATTATGACAAAGGAGTGAATGTTGAAACTAAAATTTGATTGCTTATATTTCTAATTAATAGTTAATAGGCCATGTTTAAAATAGATTTTTCTTTCAACTTTGTTGTCATATTTCATGAGATTTAAAAGTGTATTAGTGGTTGTGTTATAGTTTGATGATTTATATTGGGCTAATTAATGGCACAAATATGCCATACTTATGATGAACACAACAACTAATTTCACTAACGACCAAAAGAGAGATCATAATTTCATATTTGGTTGAACTATATGATCTAGAGAGAGGAATTATCTCTAAATTATCATTTTATTCTCATAGTTTGCATTCACTTTTGTAGTTGTTAGTTTTGCAATTTTTAGTTGTTAGCTTAAGCATCTCAAATCTTGGTTAATTTGATTGAATAGATTTTTAAAATCTAACACTTCCCTGTGGATCGATCCGTACTCACTACGTACTACGATAGTACGCCCTGCGCTTGCGATTATTTTTATTTCAAAATTCATTCGACTATTTTCTAACTCGATAGAGAATTGGCCGTATTAAACATAGGGTAACTCCAAACCAGTATAAAATCCTAATATGTTCTTTCCTTTTACTTTTACTACGTTTACTATTTATCTATGTTTTGATTCTATGATTGTTAATCTCATTATTCTAATTATAATTTCAAAAGGTTTCAAAAAGATTCATTTAAATTAGAAAACACTATTCACCCCCCCCCCCCCGTTTTGTGCTAATTTAGCCTTAAGATACTTATTCCACAATCTTACATTTGGTACAAGAGCATTGGTTTGCAAAGTATTCATAAACAGATATTTGACAAGTTTTTATGGCACTCTTTAATGATATTTTTAACACTATTTTGCAGGGATGAGTTGTAAAATCACCATTACAATGTTTCATAGATTTGCATTTATTCATTATGAAAAGTCACGTGATCTATTGGAAAGCAATAAATTATAGAAACATATGTGTTACATTGCTTTTGATGAATAAATATATAATAATCAAACACTATGGATCAGAAAGGATAAATGAAGGTTGGATAGCGGTTGTTCAAGACACATGACTGTAAATCAAAAGATTTTGAAAGATATAATTTGTATATGTGGAGGATCGGTTAATTTTGTGATAATTCTAAAGGATATCTGACAGGCATCAACAATGTCGGTAATTCTAAAACTCGTACTATTTCTAAGGTTTTGTTAGTTAGGAATTTATAACATAATCTATCAAGTATTAGTTAGTTGTGTGATAATGGTTTTAAATTTAAGTTTGTAAAAGATAAATATCACATTGAAGATAATGAGTTAAACATTATCTTTGAAGATATTAGGAAATGGAACATTTACATTATAATTATGAAAATCTCAAATGATAACTTATGTCTTTTTCCTGAAACAAGTGACCCTTGGATTTGGCATAAAAGATTTGGGCATTCGAATTTCAAATTTATTTCTAAAACTGCTAAAAATGGTTTAGCTAAAGGTCTTCCTAAAATGAACTTCAAAGTTAATAATCTATGTGATGCATGTCAATTAGGTAAAGTTAGAAAATTACATTTAAATCAAAAGATATGATTTCTACTTCTCATCCCCTTTAACTTCTTCACTTAGATCCTTTTGGTCCCTCTCAAATACAATCTATAAATCATAGTAGATATGTATGCATAATAGTAGATGGCTATTCTAGGTTTATGTGGAAGATTTTCTTTAAACTCAAAAGTAATGATTTTTAAATGTTTAAGATCTTTGTTAAGCGAACTCAAAATCAAATGTCCTGAAAAATCAAAACTATTCGAAGTGATGATGATGGAGAATTCGAAAATGAAAATTTTGAGAATTTCTGTAATAAGAAGGGTATAATCCAATATTTTTCATTTCCAGGAACACCACAACACAATCGAGTAGTATAATGTAAAAGCAAAATGATTAAAGAGTGTCTAGAACTATGCTAAATGATAGATATTTACCTAAGAATTTTTGGAACGAGGCAGTAGGTACTGCATGTTATATACTAAATAGAATTTTAATAAAACCATTAACAAAGAAAAGTCCCTATGAACGATTTTATAATAAGAAGCCTAAAGTATAATATTTTAGAGTTTTTGGTAATGTTTTATTTAAACACTAAAGATAATTTAGATAAATTTGATGCTAAATTAGATAAAGGAATTTTTTATTGGATATTCAAATAGAAGTAAATCTTATAGAGTTTTTAATACTAAAACTAATACTATTGAAGAGACAATACATGTCTTATTCGATGAAAATTTCCAAATTCATAATTAAAATATTGATGAAGAAGAAAACATTGATTACGAAACTGAAAGTAACGAGAACAAAATAACTTATAATAATAATGAAAATTTATATCCAAATAAAAGAACTAGATACTTAAGAGATCATCCTATAGAAAATATACTTAGTAATATTGAACCTGTTGTTAAAACTAGAAATCAGTTAAATAAAATGAGTAATGTAGTTTTTATTTCAACTATTGAACCTAAGAATCCAAAGGAAGCATCAATTGACGATTCATGTATTCTTGCTCTACAAGAAGAATCGAACCAGTTCACTAGAAATAATGTATGGGAATTAGTCACTAGACCTAAATGGGTATATAGGAATAAAATGAATGAACACGGAGTGGTTATAAGAAATAAAGCTCGATTAGTTGCATAAGGTTATTACGAGAGAAGGGTATAGACTTTGATGAAAGCTTTGCACCTATAGCAAGATTATAGGCTGTAAGAATTTTGCTTGCTTTCGCTAATCATAATAATTTCAAATTATACCAAATGGGTGTCAAAAGTGCATTTTTAAATGGATTCATTAAAGAAGATGTATATGTAGAATGACCTCTACTTTTCAAAGATGAAAAATAACTAAATCATGTTTACAAATTAAAGAAAGCTATATGATCTAGAATAGCCTCATAGAGCTTGGTATGATAAACTTAAATCCTATTTATTACAATCAAATTTTGAGATAGGCAAAATAGATAGTACACTCTTTATTAAAAGAAATAAAACTGATGCCCAACTAATAAAAATATATGTAGATGATATTATTTTTGGATCTACTAATGAAAATCTAAGAAAGAATTTTTAGAATTAATGACTAATAAATTTGAAATGAGTCATATGGGAGAACTAAATTATATTCTAGGTTTACAAATGAAACAACTAAGTAATGCAACTTTTATAATTCAAAAAAAATACGCTAAAGACTTATTTAAAAAATTTGTACTGAAAATACCAACGGTAAAGCTACTCCTATGGCAACTAATGAAAAATTAAACAAAGAAAAAAAACTCAAAACACAGATCAAAAAATATATAGAGGAATGATTGGATCACTACTTTGTACAACTGTTAGTAGACCTAATATAATGCATAGTGTTTATCTCTATGCAAGATATCAATCTCAACATAAAGAAACTCATTTAAAATTTGTAAAAAGAATTTTAAGATATGTTAATAACACATTAGACTATGAACTCTTATATCCATAAGATGATTCATTCGAATTAATTTTATATAGTGATGCTGATTATGCCGGTTGTAAATCAGATCGAAAAAGTACAAGTGGAATTATCATTTTTTTGGACACTTTCTGGTTTCTTGGTTTAGTAGAAAGCAAAATATTGTCTCTTTGTAAATGACAGAAGTAGAATATATTTCAAAAACATTTGCATGTTCATAGGTTATCTACATGCAACAAACTCTAAGAGATTTTGGTTTAAATTTTACTAAATCACCAAAATACAACAATAATACAAGTGCTATTAATCTGTCTAAAAATCCAACTCATCATGCTAGAACTAAACATATTGATATAAGATATCATTTTCGAAGAGATAATGTAATTAAAGAAGTTATATCACTTGAATTTATAAACATTGAAAATCAAGTAGTTGATATGTTGATGAAACTATTGAAAAACATCCTTTACTAAGTTAAGAAGAGAATTAGGAATTTGTTCGCTATTGAAAATTTAAAAATTATAACATAAATTTACATAATCAATAAGAAAAATAAATAAACAAAATTTTCCAATGTACGTCGACATACATGACCACTATATGTCGACATATAACGACAAAATTTGTTTTTTAAATTTTCCCTCTAAATTTAATTTGATGGTTATGCGAACATCGAATTCAACTTTCTTCTTCATTTTCTACCTTTTACTGTTCATAACTTCTGAAATAAATAAATTATGGTGTCCTCTTCAAATCCAAACAATAAGTTAACATTTTCATACCATTTTCCTACCCCCAGACCCTTCCAAAACGCACTATGGAATAAGTTATCAAATTGGAAGAAGATATGAAATGTTGATTGAAATTCAAGTCGTACAACTTTGTATGTTGAAGGAGTAAGAGAAACAAAGTAGGATTCTACATAATCTTTAGAAATATCTATTGGATACCCTACAAATCCAATAATTATTGAAAACGGTTCCGCAAATTCAGCCATTCATAATTCTCTTCAAAGCAGCAAAGAAAAAGACGAAGAGGAAGAAGAGGAACAAAATATGGAGGAGGATGAAAAGGTTCAATGCATTGGGGAAGTTTGTTACGACCGAGATGCAAATCGCATCGAACAAACAGGAAATGTTTGCCTTCTTTATCCTCATTGTCCAATTCGTAAGTCTCCCATCATTAAGAATTCTAACTAGAATATGGTTCTTCTTTATTTAATTTAAGAATAGTGTGTATTTTAACTTTATTGTGTGTATGGATTGATTGGATTGTAAATATGATAATTGAATGAATGTATAGTATGGTTTGGTTAATATTAATGATTTATGCCTGACTTATCATTTCTTATATATCCTTCTTGTCATTTTGCCTTTCATCATCATATCACTTATCATTTATATATATATATATATATATATATATATATATTTATATCATTATAAGTATATAGTGTTTATTTAAAAGGGAGTCAGAATTAGTATTAAGAGTTAGGGTTAGAATTATAGTTATAGTTATTTATTTTGATTGATGCCAAAGTAGGAGAAATATAAAAAATACTAGGCATAGATTAAGGGGGAGTTATAACATATTTTATATATAAAGCTGCGTATTATAAAAAGGAGGAGATTATTAGTCCCCGAGATATTGGTTTTGATGGCGATAACTTTAGGAAATCATATAAAATATAAATACTAATGTTTTATCAAGGTATATAGTATATAATGGAGGATATTAGACAGGTGTTGATATAAGAAGACTGTACAATATCAAGTAAAGATTGAAGAGTTAAAGATGTTGATATAGAGACTCAAGAATGAACACCCATGAGTATTCAAGTTCAAGGTTCCAAGGTATTCCAGATAAGTTATAAAGTCTATAATGTTAGTTAAAATTCTGATAGCACTTTGTAACATTCATGAAAGTTAACCACGATTAATTTGACAATTAATTTAATTTTGGAAATAAACTGTGAATTTATTCTTGGATTTATTAGAAAATTTCTAGAATAAATGAAAGTTTTAGATTATAAGTAAAATTTGGTATAAAAAATTTAAAAATAAGTAATTTTATAAATAAAATTGGATCTAAAAATAAATATTGATTAAAGATAAATAGCAATTTGATTTAAAATATAAGAATAAGTAATTTATAAACCAATATTGAATTTCAAAATAAAATGTATTAAAAATAAAATAGAAATTAAAAGCTTGAGATAAATAAAAAGATAAGGACAGTTTGTTTTCTAAATTTTAAATTTTATTAATATTTGGAAGTTGTAATAAAAAAGAAAAAAAATAGTGTCCTCATTTTCAAAATGTTATTTTTAAGTTAAATATTCATATATGAATAAAAGTGATTAATTGTTAATATGAAATCAAAGTATTTAAATCATTCTTTTCTTTTAAAAGTTGTACAAAAATAAATAAATAAAAAAGTATGAATGTAAATTGTGTAAATATAAATATAAAAGAAAACACAACACATACATAAATAAAAGGAAAATGTATTTATTTAAATGGGAAACATAATATAAAGTTATATTTAAGTGTTATTAACATGAAAATGTAAAATGCAAACTTAAGTACATGAAAGACTTAAGTGAATGTGGTATAAAATTTATTTAAAAATTCTTTTATCTTTGAAAATTGCAAATGATAAATATATAAAGGAGATAGAGTAAAGAAGTGAACATTTCATTTGAAATTTCATGATCATCTTTATGCAAATGGCATTCACTATATTTAATTGAATAAAATAATGAAATTTAAAATTCCAAAGAAACTTTCCATCTCCCCATAACCAAATCATATTTACTCTCAGCAAATCTGAAAAAATCAGTAATCAAAGATCTAGCATTTCAAACTCCAACACTCAAGAGAAAGGAAAAAAAATCAGAAAAGAAAAAAAGAAAAAAGAAAATTCTCAAATCTAAAACAAATTATTCAAGAGCAACATGGTCAAGCTGTAGTTTATGATTCTATACCTCAGGTGAATTTTATACCTTATAGTTTAATGAATCTATGATTTCAAAATCAAGTTTTAACATAAGACCAATTTAAAATTTTGTTTTTGCAGATTTATAAATACAGTGCTGTAGTTTTTTGGCCAGAGGAAGTGCAGATTCTATCAAACAAATTAAGGCAAGTAAAATCCTTTAAAAAATTTGAATTTGAAGTCATAAATCAGTAATGAAGCAAAGATTTAAACTATTATGTCAATAATTGTAGGAAAATTGAAGATCAAAGATTTAAACCCATCTCTAGTTTTCAGGTTGCAGAAAAAAATAAAAATAAAAAGGCTTCTCTGTTATATACATTCAAACTGTAAGTAATGGAAAATTGTTTGTATTTAATGAATTAAGTACAACAAAGAGTGATTAATGACCTGTACTTACAAAACTTGGCAGGTCTAAGCTTCAAAAAAAAATTTAAAGAAAAAATTGTATAGGCTCAAAATTCTTCTCTGCCTTCATTCTGTACTCTGCTCTTTGTCTCTGCTGTAACTCCAAGGTGAGCAAACTGTTTCTTTAAAGCCTAATTTTGTTGATCATTTGTGATGTTGTGATGAATGTTTGATTGTGTGACGGGAAAATGTTTGAATGGATGCAAATTGGTGTGTATATGTTTATAAATAAGCAAGTGTGAAGTTGCATGTCTGTATGTATCTATATACAGGCCCTGTTTTGGTTCAAACTCATCTCCTAATTTTATTTTATTTTGGTTCTGATATCTAGAAAAGGAAACTGGTTGTTAAACTCTAATATCCATTTAAAACTTAAAGTAAAATTATGGTTGCATGTTTTGTTTATCTGAGACCCTTCTGTTCATGATTTCCAGGTTCTTGTTTTAATTTAAATTCAAAAACTCTTGAGTTAATCTCTGTTTAAACTTAAGTTATAAACAAAACTTGTTTGTTTCATCTCAAAATTTAGATTAAAATTACACTTAAGTTAAAAATATTGAAGGGTCTTTGGAAATTATATGGGGATCAAAATGGCTAAGCAAAAATAAAAATAAGTCAAAACCCAAACTTTGTAATTCATAAATTCAGGATTATAATTTGAATTCATAAACTTAAATATGATTTTTAACACTAAAATCATAGTTTTTAATTTGGGATTGAGTGAGCATTTCTGGTTTAACCAGAAATGAGTTTTGGGAAGTTTTCTGGTCATCTTTGTGATCTGGGGTGTCGTGGTTCTTTCTAAAGGTAGTAGAGTGATCGTAGATGATAGGAAAATTGTCAGGAAGATGATTAATTCATTGAGGAATTTGCAGCAGTTGATTCTTGTTTGGAACCCTAGTTTCAACTAGGTTTAGTATTTTGATTCGTTCATCTTCCCTTGTTGATCGAGTGCTGCGTGTTTTTGGAAGTTGGCAGAGGAGGCGTTGACGAAGTGATGACCGGAGTTTCGAGTATTCTGATGATCTCGATGTCGAGAACGATGAGTTTTCCAGGTTTTGGTTGAGGAGGTTCCAGCTGTTCCAGGTTTGATTGCGTCATCTCGAATTCGACTTCGAGATTAGAGGTACGATCTGATGATCGTATTAGAGTGTTTGGATGATGATTGGTATGGAAAGATCATCGTTGATGATCTGAGATGATCAACGGCACCGTACATGTGCACGGTGCACTGTTGTTCTTGTGAAGGTGAATTTGGTTTTGGATTGTGCTCGAGTTAATTGATGTTGACTCGGGGTGTTGTAATGTTTTTCTCGGTGAATTCTGGTTTTGGCTCGAAGTAAATTAGGTTTGCCTCGGGTTAAAATGATGTTACAGGTTTTAACAGAAACCTGTAGTGTTTTGTTTTAAAATTTAAACTGAAGTTTAAAAATGAAATCAAATTTTTAAACTAAGTTTTATACCTAAGTTTGAATCTGAATTCAAGTAAGTTTGAACCTTAGTTTTAAAATGATTTAAGTTTTTGAAGTTTAAATTTGTTTTAACACCTTTAAGTATTTAAAGTGTATTTGGCTTGAATTGAAAACTGAATGTTTGAATTGTAAAGTAAAGGTTTAAATAAGTTTAAATATAAGTTTTAAAATCTGGAATTTGGGTTTGAATCTCAGTTTTTAAAATAAAATAAAGTTTTAAATTTAAATTGTTTTAACTACTTTAAAAATGGTTAAATGATTTGAAATTTAAAATGAAGTTTAAATGTAAGTAAGTTTTTGAATCTAAGTAATCTGGAATCAAAATTTAATATGTATTCCAGTTTAGAAAATAAATGAAAGTTTTTAAATTTAAAATGATTTAAACAATTTTGTTTGTTAAAGTGTATTTTTAAATTGATTTGAATTTAAAAATGAATTTGGTTTTAAATTTTTTTAAACTTCTTTTATAAAATGAATATTTCTTTAACTTGTGAGAAAAAAATGGTTCTTGAATTGTTTTTTTTTAAAACTTTGTTTAAGTTAAATTGGTATTCATTTTAAATCTTAAATTTTAAATGAAATTTAAAGTAAATTTGAAAGCAAATTGTTTTTAAATGCTTTGATTAAGTAAGAAATGTTTTATCTTAAAGATAAATAGAATTTAGTGATTTGGATTCATTAAATTATTAATTTAATCAATCAAGTAATCAATGAATGATTAAATAAATATATTAATCACTTTGTGAAAGTAATTAAGAGTAGATAATTAAAAATTAAAGATTGATTAATCAAATATTAAGGGTTAATTACTTTAAACATAATAAATTAATGTGGTTAATTAATTAGGGTAATTAAATTAAGAAAAATCAATTAAGGATAATTAATTATAATTAAGATTTAATTAATAATTAAGGATTTATTAATTAAAGTAATTAATTAAAGGTTAATTAATAAAAGTAATTAAGGTTTAATTAATTACGATTAAGGTTAATTAATTAAGATAATTAATTAAAGAAATGACTAATTAATGAAGGTGGTTAAGACTTAATCAATTGTAGTTAATGATAATTAATCATTGATTAAAGATTACTAATGAAAGTAATTATGTGAGTAATAAATTTTAAACCACTTGATTTATTCACCTTAATCGAAGATGTTTGATTGTTATTGAATGCTGTGCGATGGATTGATATATTTGATATGTGATGTGATGCTATGTGATGCCTTCTTCTGAGCTGCTATATTTGTGATACTGTTGTATGAATATGAAAACCCCTTGACCCGTAGAATGACATTTGAAATTCGATGCGACAGGGAGTCGGATTCCTGTTGGTTATCCAAAACCCACATCGAATCATAATAGTAAATCGTTATGATTGATAAATTTACTTTATCTTTGAATCTGGGAATGAAGATAGGCGTTATGGGTCATACCGCTTATCGATATTGATATATCTGTGATGATTGATGTTATGCACTATTGTGTAAAACCCCCTGGACCACACTTATACACACACAAATATGGGTTGCACGGGGAAATTGGTTAAGTCACAGATTTTTGAAATAGTTTAAAATTTGAGTTTTGAATCCAAATGGTTTTGGGAATGGATTTGGGTTTAAAATAAAAGGTTTTTGGAAAGGAATTTCAAGGTAAAGTTGTTTTTGAATAACTTGATTTTTTTTGAAATTTGATTTAAATTTGAATCCCAAATTTGAAATTAAATCCTATTTATGATTTTAAAAGGTTATACAAGTTTATATCGGTTTTAAACCATTTTAAAGGTGTTTTTTTGGGAATTTGAAATTAACCCAAAGATTTTAACTTGTATAAATGAAATCGGATTTTTCCGAAACGAAACTATTTGTTTCCAAATAATAAAAGCTTTCATATAAGAAATGAACGTCCAATTTGTGTTAAAAGGATTTCAAGTCTAAAATGGAAATAGTCTTCCAAGTTATGAATAAATCTTTTAAAACGAGTTTGAAAGCTATAAGTTAAATCTTAATTTAAAGATTTAATTGAGTTAATCCAAATTAAAATGGAAATTGTTTTGAAATCTATGAATAGTTCTTTGTGAAACTAGGTGAACTTTGTGAAACGAATTTTTTTGTTAAAAGATTTGAAATGATAATTTGTTTAACCATTTGAAGAATTTTGGATTTTATAAGTTATGACTTAACTGAAATCCCATGTCCATATATTTTTAAATATTGCGCTCACTATTCGGTTTAGCCGGGAGAGGATCTTGTGTCATATAGCCCATTCCGAATAGTGATACGAGGTTATGGATTGCATTTGAAGACCGGTGTTGAAGACTGGGTATTTGCGAGAACGATAGGATAACCTATCGATTGTCTCTGCACCGAGTAGCTATGGTATAGAGATTCCCTAAGTGATGGGAAGTCCGATCGGGATTGTGGATACCCGGATTGCAAGGGCTTCTTCGGAAGTGCCTTCGGTTCTGTTCGAACTCGGAACAGACTTGTATGGTTGTATGTCTGACATTACACTTTGAGATATTAAACTGATCTCTATCAAATACATTTCTGCTTGGTGGCGGAGAATTTATTCTCTTAGCTTAACACCCTTCTCTGAGACGTACGAGCTCAGAGGTTATGTAGTTGATAGTTATCAGTGATATACTCCCAAATTTGGTGGTGTGGCATGCTGAGTGCTGCTGTGTATCATTTGTTGATCAAAGCATCGCTTTGTATAAAGCGTAGCTTTGTGGACGAGACTGCATCAGGACCTCACACCCCGGAAATGGTCGAAACAGGAAAGATGCGGCAAGGTTATGAGGGTCGCTCCCTTTAGTGTTTGTCATTCCCTTCTGGAAAAGGGTGGTATCATGGTATGGAGCCCAGATACTTACTCATGTGGATACTGCAGATCATTACTTTGTGATTGCTTTGTGGTCTTTGGTGTCGAGTGCTCAGATAAAGGTCCCAAAGGACCGGGGGATGGCACGCTCGTGTAGTAGTTACCTAGTTACAGAGGTAACCCGACCTTGTGTTGGCAGAGAGCTGGTTAAGCTCTCAGGACGTCCCGCCAGAGGCATACCCATGTGGTAGTAGGAAGTTCCTTAGACTGAGCATTTGTTGGAAATCCAATCTTCAATACGCGCCTTGTACGGTTTTAGTTGTAGAACCTGTCATTTACATATGGTGGCGCCCCACTGTTTAGATGGTAGCTATAGTAGGCATACGATACTGGTCGTATGTTGGCTAGGATTAATATTATACTTTCGAAATGGTTTTACTACACTATGCACTAGTAATAATATTAAAGAAATTTTCTCGTATCTAGCATATTTGACTATCATAAGGAGAAATCTCCTCCAATTCTGCGTTTGCATTGTGTGTGTGGCGGGAGGCCTTATGGTAGTTTCATTTTCCAAAAAGCATTGCGAATTTATTTTAAATTCTCTTATTGTCTGTTTTAAAGACCAAATGTTTTTGTTTGCTCACCCGTCCCACGACTAACCTGGAGTTTATTGTTCCTTTCCTAAACTCTGGGTGCCCACAATTTTCCCACACGGGCAGTCTAGAGTTGGGTTTTTCAGATAATCAGGTTTAGTAGATTATCTGGAGCTAGTTCAGTCTTTGGATCAGGACTGCACTTGCTTATCTTTGTGCATCGTTATTTGGAGTTCGATCTATTTCTAGATTGGTGCCTTGGAGGTTGTGTTTACAGATGCTGGAGTTCTTTCTTGAAGACCATGTTGGAGATATTGTTCCGCTGTTGGTGTTATCTTTTCTTTCCGCCGCTATTGTCTTGTATCATATCTCTGATGTATATTGATATTCATTGTATCATTCTGTTGTATCAGATATTGTATCAATGTTGTATATCAAATGTATTATTCTTTTTCTTCCGCTGTGTTGTTATACTTAATGTGTTATAAGCTCCGGCGAACCAGATTCGACGTTTGGATCTGCGGCATTTGAATACGAGTGTCATATTCGGTGCCGATTTTCGAAGGTCCAGTCAGGGTCGTTAGAACTTGATCTCTCTTTCTCTATTTTAAGTTTTAAAATAGTTTTAAAATGTTTTCGTTTTTAAATAATCTTTTCAAAATAGCTTTTAGTAGTTTTTAAAATTCTTATACCTATTATTTTAGTTTTTAATATTTTACCAAGTTTTATCGTTTTTGTTAGATTTCAATTTATATTAGTTTATTTTTAAAAATTCTTATCATATAGTTTTACTTAAGTTTTATTATGATTATAATGTATATATATTATATTTAAATATACTTACAAAGTATAAAATTATTTTGAAAAACAAAACATTTTCAAAATAATACTTTCAAATATTACTCAAAATTGCAAAGAGTATGCCAACATACTCTAGCCCTATATGTCGACATATTATTTGTGAATTTTGAAATTCAATTTTCAAAAGAGGTGTCTATTCGTCGTATCTTTTCACCAATAGTTGTGGCCATTATTCCTCTATAAGTACCCATCTTCCCAATGAATTTTTCAATCACTTTTTATTGTTCTTCTTTCCTCCTTCTTCTCTTTCATTTTCTAAACAAAAATATAATCACACTCTGTCGAACTTCGACCAAAATTAAATTCAATCACCATTAGTTTTATTCTCTATCAGTTGCTCTCTGATTTCTTCATCTCTCTCACTCCAATCAAGATCTAAGTGCTATTCAAGAATTATAAGATCATTTGTAATAAAGATTGAAGTTTGAGTTTGTAAAGCTCTATAAAATCAAACTGATATACTTATGGGTGTGATTGTTGCCCGTGAAATCAATTGGTTGGCTTAGTAGTCCGTAAATCTAGCGGGTGGACTTGTAGCTCAGAAATCAAGGGGCTCTACCCAGAGGCCGGGTTTCTACAGAGTGTGTCTCATAGCCTTGAAATCGAGATTGTATTTACTAGTTGAAAATAAATCCGTATAAGGAATTATACGGGACTGGATGTAGGGTAACTCTGAACCAGTATAAAATCCCGGTGTGTTCTTTCCTTTCACTTTTATTGCATTTACTGTTCAACCGTGTTTTGATTCTGTGATTACTTTTGTGATTTTTAATCTCGTTATTCTAATTATAATTTCAAAAGATTTCAAAAAATTCATGTAAATTAGAAAACACTTTTCACCCTCCTCTATTATTAATTTAGCCTTAAGATCCCTATTTTTCAATCTTAAAAAGCAAGCTTGCTGCTTTTGATTTCATAAGTAGAGTTTGATTGCTCGATAAATGGTATGTGTTTGTGCTTAATGGGTGTGTTTGCTATGTGACAAACACACTCTATTAGACATATCATGCGTATATATTATAGTTATGTTGTTCCCTGGTATGGGAGGTCCTAGATATAGGCTTATATTGATATTGTGATTTTTTTGATCTGGCCGTGTAAAGGAGTTTCTGTCGAAATTTTCTACAACACGAGCTCAAAGTTTAAGGGTGGAAGGCATTGTATTACTTTGGGAATTTCGATAAAAAAATCTTTTAAGGGGGAGAATATAATGACCTAGAATTTTATCGTTATGATTGTGAATATTTTATTAATTTTAAATACTTAACTAATTGATTTTTAAACTTGAATAATTCCTTTTAATTAATAAATAATAATGGTGAACTTGTCATAGAAAAATATTTACAAAAATATATAGTTCGGTTAAATATCAATAGTGCGAGCGAAAGTTGTTTTATCGATAAATGATCTCGAAAAGCGTGAAATTATCATCCCGAAGCACTTTCTTGGATTTTGAGGGAACTAGTGCAATTGGGACCAGAATAATATGAGTTGTTGTATGTTGGTGATTTCATGGAAATCAGACATGTTGTGTGGTCGTGCGAACTCAAAACTGGTAATGTTTTGACTAAAGAATCATATATAATAGATATTTTATTATAAATATATACTCTCCCTCGCTCTTCTCTCTCACTTTTCTTTTTTTTCTTTTTCTCCTTTTGATTTATATTAAACGTAACCTAGCCTCCATCTTCCCTTAATTTTTCCCACAGATTTAAGGAGTGAAATCGAGCGACGTTGGATCTATTGAGTTCTTTTGAACGAGGGCTTCAAATCTATGTAGTCGATGATAGGTGCAACACTATTTTGAAAATCACGACACTGCGAGGCCGAAGTAGGGTTCCTTTTCGACAGCAATTTAAATGGAGTTAGGCGATGTGATTGTTGCCATTGTGTTTTTCACGTGAAGGCAGGCTTGGGGTGAAATTCTGGGGTGGTGCGGTTGACAATGGTAGGTCATGACATCTCACATCGAAAGAGGGAGGGAACATGTCACGATTCGTAGGGGTTGACCAAGCGTCAAGATCTTGGATGGGATATAGAGCATGTGTGAAGTGGAGTGCAATGAAATTAGCCATGGTCGATTCTGTAAAGAATCGAGGGAGAGAGGATCTATAACAACCCATACCTTAATAGGTTTAAATTCCGAAAAAATCGAAACTCAAGTCCATCAAAGCACATATCGTTGGATTTGGTAGCTACAAAAAAACATGAGCATTATTAGAGATTGATAGAAATCTAGGCTCACAACAAAAACAATAATATGATAAAAATTCTGACTATGACTACTACTTGGAATTAATGGCAATCCTTGGATAGTGGATTGTCACATCAGCATTAAGCATGAGAGAAAGAAGACTCTCCAACAACTAAGCACATCCAGCTCCAATGACATGTGTTAACGCTCAAATTTAAACGCTAACACCCTGGTGTATAAGATGTGATTGTGAAAGCACCACCCGTTCGTACGGGAAACAGAAATAAGCAGAAAGTATGCAGAAAAACAGTAAGAGACACAGTATTTATAGTGGTTCGGCTTATAATCCAGCCTACGTCCACTTTAATCTTTTTATCACTAGTTTGATTACAATCCTTTACAAGATCTTTCAATTACAACACACTTCAAGTGATAGGATATGTAAAACAAGTAGCTCAAGCTTTGATGTTGACAATCATCTTCAAATCCATGGCGAATGTGGATGATTCCTTCATGGAGTTCCTTTAGAAGTTTGTTGTATCTAAAAAGCTTCGAAGTAGTCTGGAATTCGGCAGAGTAATGGCGCTTGAAGAAAATGAGCCCCCAAAAGTCCCCTGCATGTTGGAGATGGTTGCATATTTATAGAGAGTTCTGGGCGAAAAAAGTGCAAAGTCCTAACTCGTGGCCGACTTAAGATAAGTCGTGTTCGACTTAAGGTAAGTCGTCCCCGAGTCACTGAGCTGAGTCTATGGCAGTTCCCCCTTTTTTGAACCCATCCCTAAGTTCTAAGTCGTGTACGAGTTATCTGGCTGCAATTGCTAATTTCCTTTCTTAAGTCGTATACGACTCTTTCTATGTCGTAAGTCGTAGTCGACTTAACTAATTGCAGACGAGTTAAGAGGTGTGTCTTTAGGTCGTATCCTCTTTAAGTCGTAACTCTTGTTAACTCGTTCAAGCTTTAACCCGTTAAGCTGTAACTTCCTTAAGTCGTAAGGGTCTTAAGTCGTACAAACTGCAGTTATCATTAAGTCGTAGGCCATCCATTTCCTTAAGTCGTAAAGACCTTAAGTCGTTAGCTTTTCTTAACTCGTATGCCTGCTAACTCGTAGAAGATCTTAACTCGCAGAGGATTAACTCGTAGAGGCTTAACTCGTGGAGGATTAACTCGTGGAAGATCTTCACTCATACACTTGCTAACTTGTAGATCTGCTAACTCGTAAAGGCTTATCTCACAAGTAGCTTAACTCGGGTACTCCTTAACTCGTAGGCCGCTTATCTCGTAAGCTTGCTAACTCGTAGAGGTCTTTAAGTCGTAGGAAGTTGCTGACTCGTGTATCCTTTAACTCGTACATGCCTTGAGTCGTACATGCCTTGAGTCGTACATGCCTTAACTTGTGAACGAGTTAGGGTTAACATTTGCCCCTCGAAGCATACGCTTAAATCGTAAGTCGTGTGCTTCGACTTATCATAACTCGGTCATGTCGTTTCAAATCCCAACCTTTCCAGATATAAAAGCCTGAGTCGTCCTTCTTCTCATCACTTAACCTTTTAAACTGCTTTCTGCCATTAACGCATCTTCAGGCTCTCCGAGGCGATTTCGACCCGATTCATCTCCGATTCTTTCTAGCATCAAACAATCGTAAGAGATCTTGCTTCAAACTTCGACCGTTAACCATTGTTACTTTATGTACTCAGTTCTTCATCTTTGGTTTGCCCCATTCAAACCCTGCGAATTCTATTTGAATTGATTACCGATGAACTAAAATTCATCTGATTTGGCCTATGGTGATTCGCGCTTTGGGGCGATTCATAGTGTAACGGGTTAAGGTTGTCGCTGCTGAAGAAGCCAAGGATGAACAGGTTAAGAGATTTGAAAGGGAGGCAAGTTGGTCGAATAGGTTGATTGAAAATAACAAGGGATCGTCTCATATATGACTCAGCTTCTTCCATGTGACTTAGCGATTTCCATGAGCCATAGCCGGGTTAAGACTTGGAGGATTTCTAGTTGTTTTGGATCAGAGCCTTTCTCCTGTTCCCCGAGTTACGACTTAGGACTTAGAGGATAAGCAGCTTGATGTGTTTGATGGCTGAGGATAGGAACGACTCAGGCTTTGAGTCGGTTACGACTCAGTACTTGAGTCGGTTTTGACTTAGTACTTGAGTCCGATACGACTTAGCACTTGTGTTTTTTTTTTTTTTTTTTTAGGATCTGCTTAAACCTTGAATTGTTGCAGTGATGTTGAACTGTTGAACTTTGATGCCTTCTTTTACAAATTACTTTGACTCGCAAGCTAACAACCTGTTAATACAACATTCACAGAAAACTAGGACGAATATACTGTCATTGATTGTCCACATCGAACGACAGATTAGTTAATGATATATAATTAACTTAAATAAATCATGTGAATGAGGTGCTACCAATTTCAAGTGGAATATTAAAGCAGCACTAGATTAGTCAATTGAAACTGACCAGCCCGCATTAATATTGTGCTTGAGCTTTAAATAACAAGTTCCGAAATTATCATAGTCAATCAATCGTCAACCAGTTTAATTCCAGTTATCTTTACTTGTTATTATTATTATTTTATTAGCTTTGCACGACACTTCACACTTTTTAGGAAACGTGCACCTTCGCATTTGAACATCCAGTTGCTTGTGTAGAATGACCTCTCATCAAGAAGAGCCGATGGGTCAGGCTGAAGATGTCTTTCCAGTAGCCATCCCTATAGACAACCCTCCGGAGAGAACACCCACAACTTTGAATCAGCGGGTGTTTAACCAACTGCGCATTCAGTTTGGCATTGATGATGCTGACACCTTATTTCCGGGGCCAAATGACACTGCTGACAATCCTCCCTACGGCTTTGTTGCAGTCAATCGCCAAATGTGCTTAAGTGGGGCGATTCCTCCTTTTAACGGCTTTCTCCAACAGCTTCTGCTTCGGTTGTCTATCTCTCCATTCCAATTACACCCCAATGGCTATGCCATTTTGATGGGGTTATGTGCTCTATTCAGGAGAGTTTTGGATCGGTTACCAAGCTTCGAGGAGATCTGCTATTTTTGCTCATTCACGAAAACTAAAGACCATCCCTCCATTGTGGTTGTAAGAAGCGCTCGAAATCGCAAACTTATTACTGATCTCTCCGAAAGCGCTCACAGATTTTTGAATCAGTTTTTCTTCGTTCGCTGCCCTCCAGGGTTTTATGCCATCTGGAGAGTGGGAAGTAAGATTTCCTGTCTCTACTTTTTCCGTTCTGAAACTTTCTCGAGATCTGAACTCTCAGCTGCTAATTTCATTCTTTCTCTGTTTTTAGCACTACCACCTCCTGCTAGGGACCCAAGTCTCAAGCAAATTTTTGAAAGATTAAGTGCCGTGCCGGTAGAAGAGAGGAGCATAAAGTTTCTGCTAAACGATGAACTTCTACATCAATACGGACTCCTCCATCTCTCTCGCTTTACTCGGCCTCGTGAAGCTCCAACGGAGGTTCCTGACTCTCCGGTGAAAACTCCTGATCTTCCGATCTCCACTAAAGAGCACATACGAGGAGAAATTTCTGCAGAAACCTTATTAGTAAAGTGCTCTACTCCCAGAGACGATACGGGACCTTCCGAAAAGCCCGCACTTGCTCCCATTATTGAAGAAGAAGAGGAGCCCCTTTCCCAAACCAGGGAGAGTGCTGACAAAGGAGATGATGGAGGGAATCAAGTTGGGCATGCCGGTGATGACGTCTTTGGGGATTTAAGCGACATAATTGTTACTTCCCAAGAGCTCTTTAAAGAAGACCCTGCTCATGGTAAAGCTATACCTCCGACGATTGAAGCAACATCTGCCCTCCAACAGACTCTTACTCCTTCATCTCAAGAATTGTCATCAACAGTGAAATCTATCACTTCCCCCCAACAGAGGAGTGGTTCGTTAGTCCAACGCGAGTAGCTTGCACTTCACACACAACTAAGGATTTTTTGGCATTTGTTCACATTTAACTTCTTTTCTCCGGAAGTTTCTAAGACTTGCTATTTTTGCCTTTTCAGATTCCTCTATGGGGCGCAGCGGCAGCGGTTCTTATTACAAAGACTTTCGACGCTATGGAGGGCGTGGCAGCTATGATTACAAGCAATACTATACCGATCCCAGAGAGACCAATGAGCAGAGAGCTGCGCGGAAAGCTGAAGAGAGGAGAAGGTATGAAGAACGTCATGAGGGAGCGGGCACGCGACATGAATCCTTCCCAAGGGATGATGATTCCCATAAACGTAAAACGCACGATGATAGGGGGAAGAGCCATATTGAGGATTCGAGAAAGCGGACCAAACTTGGCGAGGAGCACGTGCCCGTGACATCTGAGAGACCTGGCGCCTCAGTTTCTATCGACATCCCTTCCAAATCTCCTGCTCTTGAAGGAAGTGCCATCCAAACACTTCTCAACAGGCCTTCATACCATGTTGAAAGGGGCCCCCCGACTTTGCAGAGCCGATTCCCGAACTGGTGTTTGAGGGGGGTACGCTTCGACCTTGATTTGGTCCCCATTGACAAAGAAGCTATGTACAGAAATCTCGATGCTGTCAAGCTTGATATCGATAGAATGTCTGGATGGCAAAAGCTGGTTGATGAACTTCAAAGAGTTAATCGGGCTAACATCGAAGCAATGCTGACCATGGAAAATGACAAATCAGAATGGCAGAAGATTCTTGATCAACACAACGCTGAGATGAAGGAGATAGCCGAATACAATGAAAAACTCGAAGCTGAAGTAAAGCAGCTCAAAGATGATCTTGCCTCTTCTACTAATACTTACACCCAAAGGGAAGAGGTATTGCAAAAACAAGTGCGAGATGCGCACGCCAGCCAGAGGGACGCTGAAGCTAAAGCTGAGAGGTTAGAACAAGCTGTAGAGAACCACCGCACTGATGTCACCCAGTTGCAGAATAAACTGAGCGCCCGGGACATGGAGATTGAAGCGCTAAAAGCCCAACTTGCTCAGACCGAAAAAGATCGAGATGAGGCCATGGCTGGCAAAATTGCAGCCGAAGAAACTGCTCAGACCATGGAAACCGATATCAATTCGACTTTATTCGATTTTTATTTACACTGTGTCTTGGGACGCGGCAGCCTCTCTTTTCTTGGCCCTAAGTATGAAATCACCCTGGCCGAGGTGTGGGAAGCTGCTCTTAAGATGTTTAAAGACGCCGGGTATGGCGATGAAGATTTTGAGGCGCGTTACCTGGATGAGGAAGCTCGCGTTGCTCTTGCGAAGGGGCGAGAACAACTTGCCAGGATGAGAACTGGAATGGCGGAAGAGGAACGTTCTGGAAAGGAATTAACGCTTACTTCCTCTGTCCAACCTCCAGTTTCTCCTGTGGTTGACATCACGGGTTCTAGCTCCTATACTCCGCCTGCAACTAAGACAGTAACTGAGACTACAAGTGCACAAGGCGGGGATGAAGGTGGTGAAAGCAACGAAGCACAGCGATACGAAATCAGTCTCAGAGATCCAACTGCCCCAGGTAAACTTGACATCGGACCAGCCCAAGTGGTGAACTGCTCGTTCGCTCCTTGTGAACTTGACGATCTTCTTGATTATTTTTCAAATGTCAATGAATTCCCGACTTTTGATTATTCCTCAAATGTCAATGAATTCCCGACTTTTGACGAGCCGTCATCCCCTCTCTTTTCGAAAGATACTGATATTTTAAGTTTTTTCTCCTTTGTAGAGAAAGCACCGAGCCAAACTCAAGCTTCTTCTCCCCCGGTGATCCTTCCTCCATCTCTTCAAGTGACGCCTCCTTCTGCCTCGCAACCTGGGTCACAAGAAGAACAAATAGAGGCTCTTCACGGCTTGGATGATCCCATTGCTTCACAAGAGCAGAAAGATGAAAGGCCTGAGGGAGGTGACACATCTTCAGAGCGAACTCCCTCTGACGAGATTGTTCTATCTAAACTTGTCACTCCCGGGAGTGAGTCTTCCTCAAAAAGAAGAAAAAAGAAGCGTGGGACACCAAAGAGGAGGGGGAAGATAGTCACCACCACTGAAGAGGAGCTGAAAGCTGGACCGGTTGCGCCTTCCTCTCCCACTTCCCTTATGCCCACCGACCGCCCTGATAAGCTGATCATTCGGCCGGGTAAAGGGTCTAAAGGCAGCAAAAAGAAGTGAAGATCTTCAGTTTCTAGTTTTTTGTGTTTTGCATGTACTGGCCGAGAATTGTGCGGGTACCGGCCCCCGCTTTTCTTTATTTTGAAACCTGTACCTGCATTGTAATTGAATAAAATGATTCCTCGTTTGTACAAACTTTTGTTTGAATTAAAGAATACATTTGTTATTCGTTTTGGCATGAGTTTATTTGATATTGCAGCGAGCTTATGGTATGTTACTTGAGCGTTACCTTTTGCTGGTTTAGTTATACCATATTGTGTGTAATTATACTATATTGCCCCCATTCCATAAGTATGCTGCAATATTCTATACCTCGAGGGGACTTGCACTCTTATTTGCTAAAGAATAATTATTTTATTTTTATTTTAAAAAGAATTCTTGTAGAGTGCAACCCCCTTCATATGAGTTTCTACGCGCTTTGTCCTTTGAAGAAATCACTTCTTTATTTTTTGCTTAAGTACATTTTCTTTTTTACCGAGTGATTTCTTTTATGTAGCAAAGCGGACCTCTGAAGGGTACTTTAACTTCTTTTCTTTTTGCGATCATTTTCCATTTGAAAGTTAAAGTACGCTTTTGATGAGGATTCTTTTTTTTTTATACAAAATTGTACCTCTGAGGAGGGATTTTTCACGTTTCAACACTTGGAAGTTTTATTTCAATCTCGGTGAAACGTGTACCCCCAAAGAGTTGTGCCTTCGAAGAAAGCCTTTTCACGTTTCAACACTTGGAAGTTTTATTTCAATCTCGGTGAAACGTGGGCTTTCAAGAAGGTCTTTGTTTTTGCATTTCAACTTTGGTGAAGTGAAATTCCGAAGAGCGGTTGCTACACTTCAACTCCTGGCGAAATGGGCCTCCGAAAAGGGCTTTATTTTGTTTACATTTCAACTCTGGTGAAGTGAAATTCCGAAGAGCGGTTATAACACTTCAACTCCTGGTGAAATGGGCCTCCGAAGAGGGCTTTACTTTGTTTACATTTCAACTCTGGTGAAGTGAAATTCCAAAGAGCGGTTATAACACTTCAACTCCTGGTGAAATGGGCCTCCGAAGAGGGCTTTACTTTGTTTACATTTCAACTCTGGTGAAGTGAAATTCCAAAGAGCGGTTATAACACTTCAACTCCTGGTGAAATGGGCCTCCGAAGAGGGCTTTACTTTGTTTACATTTCAACTCTGGTGAAGTGAAATTCCAAAGAGCGGTTATAACACTTCAACTCCTGGTGAAATGGGCCTCCGAAAAGGGCTTTATTTTGTTTACATTTCAACTCTGGTGAAGTGAAATTCCGAAGAGCGGTTATAACACTTCAACTCCTGGTGAAATGGGCCTCCGAAGAGGGTTTTCATCGCCTGGAAGTTACTCTCTCATGGTTGGAGGGTCATGACTCCTCCAATCTTTTTTGTTGAGTAGAGAACTTTCTTTTTTGTGGCATATGACCCATTAGAGGTCTTTTATTATCCGAAGAGTTGCGCCTCCGAAGAGGACTTGTGGCGCTGATGGTAGCTTTGGTTGTTCCTCTGTTCACTTGCTTATGCCTTTTCAGCGATCCTCTTTTTTTTTTTTTTTTTTTTTTAGTTTTCATTCCCCTTTTTCTCACAAGTGGCTTGTTTAATCCAAGGAAGTGTACTTCATTGCCAGGCAAGTTCGTGAGAACGGGCACTAGCTTCCTAATTGGATGTTTGTTTGTTCAAACAATCTCAATTTATCAGCAAGGGCTCGTTCCTATCGAAATCATTAGCCGTTCAATTGAAGTATGTCCTATGTAGGATTTGGATTCAGGGTCTTTGTGACTTGAAATTTGTTTATTGAATGATGGTGAGAATCGCTCGGTCTTATTATGCGCAAGTTTTATCTCCATTGTCTGCAAAAATTTAAATCGATATTTCAGCAATACATTTTATGTATTTTTATATCGAGAACCAAGCAAACATATAATGATAATAAGGAACACAAGATTTATAGTGGTTCGGCCATGAAATTGGGCCTACATCCACTTTATATTCTTTCATTATTTACTTGCATCAGTTTCACAATTGCTTTCAATTACAAGAATCATACATTCATAATTCTTTTTACAATGTTTCAACAAAATTTTCAAGTAAAGTATGGACGCAAGTGATTGCTGTTCCATGCCCTTGGAATTTGATCTCCATCAACAGTGGTGAGCTTGAATGTGCCGTCAAGAAGTTTCTGACCTATTACATACGGTCCTTCCCAATTTGGCCCAAACACACCTGTCGCAGTCATAATTCTTTTCAGGACTAGATCTCCAATTTCAAAGCTGCGTTGACGAACTTTGGAATTGAAATGTCTGGCTATCCTTTGCTGATGAGCTGCAACTCTGAGGTTAGCTTCGTCTCTTTTTTCATCAAGGAGATCCAGCGCTTCGAGTTGCAGCTTTTCATTTTCTGCTTGATTGAAATGGATTCTTCTGTGTGAAGGGACCTCTGTTTCAACCGGGATCATTGCTTCCGATCCGTATGCTAACGAAAAAGGAGTATGCCCAGTTGCAGTTTTGTGAGTAGTTCTGTATGCCCATAGTGCAAGTGGTAGTTTATCGACCCAACCACCTTTTGCTCTTTCGAGTTGCTTTTTGATGGTTGATTTGATGATCTTGTTCACTGCTTCCACTTGCCCGTTTGCCTGCGGATGAGCTACTGCCGAAAAGCTTTTCTGGATTTTGAATCGCTTGCAAAAATCCTGGAATTCCTCGCTTTCAAACTGAGTACCATTATCTGTAATTATCTTTTGAGGCACACCGTATCTGCAAATGATATTCTTAGTCACAAAATTTATCATCTTTTTGGAGGTGATGGTTGCCAATGGTTCAGCTTCAGCCCATTTAGTGAAATAATCTACAGCAACAATGGCATATTTGATTCCAGATTTGGCGGTTGGTAATGGTCCGATCAAATCTATTCCCCAAATTGCAAACGGCCACGGACTAGTCATTTGTGTGAGTTCAGTAGAAGGTGCTCTAGGAATTTTGGCAAATCTTTGACATCTATCACATTTTCGAGAGTAATCTGCAGCATCTCGATTAATTTCTGGCCAAAAATATCCATATCGGAGAATTTTCTTTGCTAAAGTTTGACCACCTGAATGATCCCCACATTCTCCTCCATGTACCTCTGATAGGATTATTTTGGCTTCTTCTTTGGATACACATCGAAGTAGTGGCATTGAGAATCCTTGTCTGTATAATTGACCATCCTGGATTATATATCGAGAAGCTTTTCTCAGTAGCTTTTGTCGTTCTTTAGAGTTTTCTGGTAAAGAGCCATTGAGTAGATACTTTGTTATTGGAGTCATCCATGATTCTTGCTCTTGCGACATACTCATAACCCAATCGATATCCATTTCATCAATGCTTGGATTTGACAAAACTTCCACTGGAACTAACCCTAAGGACTGGGCTTCGCCAGAACTTGAGTATTTTGCGAGAGAATCTGCTTTCATGTTTTCTTCTCGAGGAATATGACTTATCGTGTAATGGTCGAATTCACATAAAAGTTCCCAAGCCTTTGACACATAAGCGGGCAGATTTCCTCCTTTCGTTTGAAACTCCTTCTTGACTTGGCATACTATAAGCTGAGAATCACTGAAGATCTGTAACGCTCGAATGTTTAGTTCTTTAGCAATTTTCAAACCAGCAATCAGAGCTTCATATTCTGCTTCATTGTTTGTTGAAGGAAATTCTAATCTTAGCGCATAGCATAATGACCGGCCTTCAGGAGTTTCAAGAACAATTCCAGCACCTGAACAGTAATCATTTCTTGCGCCATCTACAAATAACTTCCATTGGATTGGGGAATTCTCGATTGTTTCTTCCTCGCTGTTACCCTTGTCTGTAAATTCTGCAATAAAATCTGCCAAAGCTTGTCCGTTGATCGCTTTTCTAGGATGATAAGTGATGTCATATTGGCTCAATTCAATATTCCACTTTAAAAGGCGGCCCGAAGTCTCGGGGCGAAATAAGACTTGCTTTAAAGGTTGATCAGTGAGGACTTTGATAGGATGTGCCTGGAAATATTGCCTCAACTTTCTTGAGGCAATCAATAGACAATAGGCGAGTTTTTCCAACTTGGAGTAATTCATTTCTGCCCCAGTGAGTCTTTTGCTGATATAGTAAACTGGATGTTGAATCCTTTTGTCTTCCCGTACCAGCGCTGCACTTAAAGCATGAGATGAAACTGCCAAGTATATAAGAAGATCCTCGCCATCGCCGGGCCTAGAAAGTATTGGAGGCTTTTCCATATGTTGAATCAATTCTTCAAAAGCTTTCTGGCATTCGGGAGTCCAGTCAAAGTTTTTCTTTCCTTTCTTTAGAGCGTCGAAGAATGGAATGCATTTATCAGTAGCTTTGGATATGAACCGACTTAAGGCGGCAATTTTTCCATTGAGACTTTGCAATTCCCTCTTTGTTTTAGGAGCTTTAACTTCTTTTAAAGCAGTGATTTGAGCTGGACTAGCTTCAATGCCCCTAGCGCTCACGATGAAACCCAAGAACTTTCCAGATTCTACCCCGAAAGAACATTTTAAAGGGTTAAGTTTCATTCCGTATCTTCGGAGGATTGCGAACATTTCTGCTAAGTGTTCGATGTGATCCACTGCTTTCTTAGATTTTACTAGCATGTCATCAACGTAAACTTCCATAGTCTTTCCCAACTGCGGTTTGAACATAGCATTGACCAGTCTTTGGTATGTTGCCCCCGCATTCTTCAACCCAAAGGGCATAACTCTGTAACAGTAAAGACCGACATCGGTGATAAAGCTTGTGTCCTCCTGATCTGGCTCATGCATCATGATCTGATTATATCCGGAGTAGGCATCCATAAAAGACAACAATTCATGACCCGCTGTTCCATCTACCAGTTGATCGATCCTGGGTAATGGGAAGCAGTCTTTGGGACAGGCCTTGTTTAGATCTGAAAAGTCGATGCATACTCTCCATTTACCGTTGGCTTTCTTAACCAGCACTGGATTTGAAACCCAATTTGGATAGGTAGATTCTCTGATGAAATTATTCTCCATGAGCCGGTCAACTTCCTCTTTCAATGCTGTCGACCTTTCTGGACCTTGGATTCTTCTTTTCTGCTTTACTGGCGTGAACTTTGGGTCAATATTCAGAGCATGTACCGCAACTTCTGGGGATATTCCGCACATATCGGCATGGGTCCAAGCGAAAACATCCAGGTTTGCTTTCAAAAAAGATATCAAGGCATTCTGACCTGACACATTAAGTTGTGAACCCACATTCAGCACCTTATTTGGGTCCTTCAGATCAACGGGCACCGGTATCGTTGTTTCTGCTGGTACCACCCTACTCTCCCCCGCACTGGCCTTTCTAGGATCCATCACTTTTCGTGCCCCGCTATGCTCGCCAGTGCAGGGTCCGCCCTGTAGTTGCTATAGGGTTGGTGTTTTGATGCGGATTGGGGTTGCCGCATCTTTTCCCATTTCTCTCTTCCTTGTTTCTCGCAGCTCTGTCATATAACATTCTCGCCCAGCGTTCTGGTCTCCTTTAATAACTCCTACCCCATTGTCTGTAGGGAATTTAATAGTAAGACACCATGGGGCAAGGACAGCTTTGAATGTAGCAAGAATAGGTCGACCAAAGAAAGCATTATAAGCAGAAAATTCATCTACTATCACAAAAGTCTGCTTGCGAACTACTTTTCTTTCTCCTTCTCCGAGTTCCACAAGCAAGTCAATGGTTCCTACTGGTTGCTTTGGCTCCCCTGCGAAGCCAGCAATTTTTTGCAATGATGCCTGCACTTCAACCATAGGAATCTTCATCTGGTCGAAGGTTTTCTTAAAGAGGATATTACAGGATGCGCCGCTGTCGATAAGAATCCTTCTGACGATGGCTGGCCCAATGCCAGCCGAGATGACCAAAGGATCCAAGGTTGGGGCTTCAATACCGATGGAATCCCTGGTTTTGAATACAATGTCATCATTGAATGTCTTTCGTTGCTTCAAAGGCGTAGTGTCTTCTAGAACAAAAACACTTTCTTCCTCCGGTGCATATTTCAGGGCCCGGGAATACCTTTCCATCTCACCCCAGCTTCTGCCCGCTGGGTGAGGTCCGCCTGTAATGATATTGATAACAGGCCTTCCAGACTCAAAACCTGCATCTTTGCCATTAGTCCCAGATTGATGAGCAGGAGTTTGCTGTCCTTGATTCGACGAAGCAGGATTATTATTATCATTCTTCTTCACAAATTGTTGTAGTTTATTTTCCCTTAACAATTCTTCAATTAGATTCTTCAATTGACGGCAGTCATCAGTATCATGACCGGGCTGATTATGGAAGCGACAGAACCTTCCACTTTGCACAGCTTTTTTCCCGGTTCTCAAGACCGGGGGTTTAGGATAATTGACAGAATCTTTGGTAGCCAGGTAGATTCGTTCTGGAGTATCTGACAAAGGTGTGTATTCTGATGGCTTGAAGGATCTATGCTTCTTCTGATTATTCTGTTGTTTTCCATTGTTGTTCTCCCTCTTCTGTCCCACAGACTCATTTTTGCGTGGAGCATTGGTGTTAGCTTCAAGCTTTTCCAATGCTGCTTTTGTCGATACAGGGCGGCTCTCCAGACGCATGAACTCGTCTGCTTTCTTGTAGAACTTTTCGAGAGAGCTTGGTTCCTTCATATTCAACCATCTTCCAAACTCACTAGATTTATCTATGGCCCTCATCAAATAGGTCAAGACCATGCGGGGTTCTGCATTATCCACCTCAGCTAACGCTATATTAAAGCGATTTAAAAAAGACTTGATAGTTTCCCCCGGATTCTGTTCCAAACCGGATAACGACATGATGTCCTTTTCCTTTGAAGCATATAGCCTAAATTGCTCTTTAAATTTCCTGGTTAGGTCTGAAAACTGATCGATGGACCGGACAGGTAGTTTTGTGAACCAAAGCAGAGCAACGCCTTCCAAATATACAGGGAAATATCTGCATTTTACTTCATCTGAGGCTCGGGCACCCGTCATATGCCAATCATACTTATACAGAAATTCGTTTGGATCACTTGTCCCCCTATAAGCTGGGATAGTTGGAGGAGCAAATTTTCGTGGGAATTCAGCCTTTAGAATTTTTTCAGTAAATGGAGTCTTGCTTGGAGCAAAGCCCCATTCTTTCTCATCTTCGACTCTTTGCATGCTCTCCTTCATAATTTGGCGAACCATTCCAGAGAGATATTCTTCATCATTGCGAGCCCTAGATCCGCCAACCTCAGGAAGTATTTGCTCAGCGGGGTTAGTGTCCCTTTCGGAAACATTCCTTTCTTCAGTTTCATGAATATTACCGGCAAAATTCCTTTCATTAGCTGTTGATTGACGGTTTGCCCCGAGCAAATCGTTCAACTTATTCAGGATTAAGGTGTTTTGGGCATTCTGGGCTTCCATTTGCACGTTTTGAGCATGTATTTGTCTGTTCAACCCCAAAATTGCGGCATCCAACTCTGCTTTCGTAACCCCAACAGTTGGAGTAGCTTGATTTGGTGTTGGGGAAGCGGAGGTTCCCTCTTGAACATTTGCAGATCTCACAGATTTACTTTTCCTTCCAGGAGCCATGATTTCGGATAGACTTCTGGTTCTTAAAGAAACTTTATCTACAAATCTTTCTGAAGCAATGATGATAGATGTCCTGAGTTCAATTCTCAGTGAAAGCACCAAAATGTTAACGCTCAAATTTAAACGCTAACACCCTGGTGTATAAGATGTGATTGTGAAAGCACCACCCGTTCGTACGGGAAACAGAAATAAGCAGAAAGTATGCAGAAAAACAGTAAGAGACACAGTATTTATAGTGGTTCGGCTTATAATCCAGCCTACGTCCACTTTAATCTTTTTATCACTAGTTTGATTACAATCCTTTACAAGATCTTTCAATTACAACACACTTCAAGTGATAGGATATGTAAAACAAGTAGCTCAAGCTTTGATGTTGACAATCATCTTCAAATCCATGGCGAATGTGGATGATTCCTTCATGGAGTTCCTTTAGAAGTTTGTTGTATCTAAAAAGCTTCGAAGTAGTCTGGAATTCGGCAGAGTAATGGCGCTTGAAGAAAATGAGCCCCCAAAAGTCCCCTGCATGTTGGAGATGGTTGCATATTTATAGAGAGTTCTGGGCGAAAAAAGTGCAAAGTCCTAACTCGTGGCCGACTTAAGATAAGTCGTGTTCGACTTAAGGTAAGTCGTCCCCGAGTCACTGAGCTGAGTCTATGGCAGTTCCCCCTTTTTTGAACCCATCCCTAAGTTCTAAGTCGTGTACGAGTTATCTGGCTGCAATTGCTAATTTCCTTTCTTAAGTCGTATACGACTCTTTCTATGTCGTAAGTCGTAGTCGACTTAACTAATTGCAGACGAGTTAAGAGGTGTGTCTTTAGGTCGTATCCTCTTTAAGTCGTAACTCTTGTTAACTCGTTCAGGCTTTAACCCGTTAAGCTGTAACTTCCTTAAGTCGTAAGGGTCTTAAGTCGTACAAACTGCAGTTATCATTAAGTCGTAGGCCATCCATTTCCTTAAGTCGTAAAGACCTTAAGTCGTTAGCTTTTCTTAACTCGTATGCCTGCTAACTCGTAGAAGATCTTAACTCGCAGAGGATTAACTCGTAGAGGCTTAACTCGTGGAGGATTAACTCGTGGAAGATCTTCACTCATACACTTGCTAACTTGTAGATCTGCTAACTCGTAAAGGCTTATCTCACAAGTAGCTTAACTCGGGTACTCCTTAACTCGTAGGCCGCTTATCTCGTAAGCTTGCTAACTCGTAGAGGTCTTTAAGTCGTAGGAAGTTGCTGACTCGTGTATCCTTTAACTCGTACATGCCTTGAGTCGTACATGCCTTGAGTCGTACATGCCTTAACTTGTGAACGAGTTAGGGTTAACAACATGTTTCTTTAAATTCTATTTCGTGGGTTATAATGAGGAGGCGGTTAAAGCAACGTTCTGGTGATTGGATAAATATAAATTGTCCATAACATAAACATATACCGATAGGTTTCAATTTAATTGTTATGTCTATTAAAGTTAGCAGTTCTAATCTAACATTGCATTGGACACATGATTACATACTTACACCTTCCTAAGGCACAAAATATTAATGAAGCCATATCCACCACCTAATACTTCCAAACCTATTAGCCACTTAACGCTTCTAAATATGAAGTAGTCTTCTATAATACTTTTTAAAAGAAAAATAGGTAGACACTGTCATTTATGACCTTAATTGCGGTAGACCCAATCACTTAAGACCTATCTCCAAAGTGGTTTCCTAACAATGTTGTTAATGGTCAGTAAGTCCAGGTGTAATAACCCGTATATCTATCGATTTTATATTTAAATATTTTATTTAAATATTTTATCGTTAGTCGGATTTTAGTCTGAAAAGCTACTTTTTGCATACGATCAAATTAGGACTCGAGACCACTTCCATTGAGTTCAAAATGACGTTTGCAATCTCTTTAAGTATAAACTTTAATGTGTTTGGAGTTAGTGAAATTTTGTCACTTTTACACTTTGGGCCTTTTGGGTTGGTTTAGCCATTATAACTCAAGCCCAACCCCCTCTTCTCTTCATAACTCCATTTTATTTCCTAAACATTAAAGCTTCATCAAAAATGGTGGAGGGAAAGGGAAATTAAAACTCCAAGCTCAAATTCATTAGCAAATCCAACATCTAACTCCAAATTCAAGAAGAAGCCATTGATTCAAGCTTGTGATTGCTTCTCCATTGCTTTCAAGCTTTTCTTCATTGATTTTTGTGCAAAGGTGAGATTTTTATCTCACATTCTTGTCAATATCTATTTTGGATTGTTGGGAATGAATTCCCATCACTTTAGCATATACCTTTGCATTTGGCTTGGATTGGATTGGCGAAAAACTCCAATTTTTAGTGTTTTTGGTGAAAAACTGCAGTTAGGTCGCACTGCCTCGAAATGGCGCTTCAGAGTTAGGTCGCAAGGTCGTAGGTCGTAGGTCGTTCGGCCACTAGGTCGTTCAATTAGGCCTTAGGCCGTTAGGTCGCTCGGCCTCTTCCACCCCTTAAATTGTTAGGTCGCTCGACCATACTTGGGACACTAGGTCGTTCGGCCATCCCCCTTTAGGTCGTTTGCCTTTAGGTCGTATGACCTTTATTCTTTAGGTCGTTAGGCCTTTAAACTGTTAGGTCGCTGCCTACCCTAGGTTGCTTGGCCTTACCATTTGGTCGCGTGTCTTTAGGTCGCTTTCCTTAGGGCGCACAACCATTTACCATTTTAGGTCGCGACCGAGTTAGGTCGTTGACCATGTTAGGTCGCTTGGCCTTAACCCCGTTGGATCGCTTAATCCTTTAGGTCGTAGGTCGCTCGACCTTGCTCATATCGATAGGCCGCTTGGTTTATATCGTTGGGTCGCTTCTGACCTTAGGTCGCTCGCATCTGCTAACTCGCAGACCCACTTAGGTCGCTAGGTCGCGACACTTTAGGTCGCTTGACCTGATGCTACCTTCAGTCGCTTGGCCTTCATATTGATAGGTCGCGAGTCACTAGGTCGCTCGGCATATATAAGACGCACCATGCTACTGCAGTTAGCTCGCATCCCTTAGGCCGTTTGACCCCATTCCTACCTAGGTCGCTTGCTTGGGCCATAACTCTTTAGGTCGCTCGGCATTGCCTACCTCGTTAGGTCGCATACCACTTGAGCCGCAACCCACTAGGTCGCTCGCCTCTGTTCTTCAACTAGGTCGTTGGACCTTATTTATTCTAGGTCGTTGGACCTTATTTTATTCTAGGTCGTTGGACCTTATCCCCCTTAGGTCACGTGAACTCTTAGGTCGTTGGACCTTATTTACTTTAGGTCGTTGGACCTGTATTTCCCTTAGGTCGTTCGACCTATTTTACTTTAAGTCGTTGCACTTTAACTCGGCCACGTGAGGTCGCATGGGAACTTCCACTTTGATGCTTTTTGAGCTGATTTCCTTTGGATTTCATTCACGTCTTCGAACGTGAATTTTTGCAACTTGTTGATTCTACAATCAATTTTGTGGCTTGTCACTTTAAAAATTATAAAGGTTTTCAATACTAATAGTAAATATCAAAACTCTTTCATCAAAACGATTTCAACTCTATTTTATTACAAAACTCTTTTCTTAAACCATTTTCCAATCTATTAGTATATACAAGCCTTTACCTCACTCGGATGAGAAATCTAATTAAACGGCTTAGTAAAACAAGTGGTATGAAACGCTTGCGTTTGTTTCGTCGGTTAATTCTTGGACTTGTTCGATTGAACCTCTTGTGACAATTTTCTAGTGAAGATCTACAGTTTGTTCGTAAATATTTAAGTTAAGCAAGTGGTTATGGGACATGAAGCTAAACTTTTATATTCACTAGCTCACTGTAATTGACACTTCTTGATGATCGATGATGATCATTTTCGTGGTTTAGACTAGCAATGTGCGATGTCTCATTGTCCATATGGAGGACTGAACTTCATTCTATTGAGTTTCGTCTCATTTCTAGCATGGCTCGTACCTATTTAAGTGCGTCGATGTTTATTTACACATGGGTCGTACCTATCTAGGTACGTCGATGTTTGTTTACTTCGTGGAGTAATCGGCTCAATAAGTCGGGGTATGGGATGTATCTTTCGAGGTGCGCCTATGTTCGACTTTGCATGGGGTGTATCTGTCTAGGTGCATCGATGTTAGACACTACATGGGACGTATCTTTCTAGATACGTCGATGTTGATTTATGCATGGGGCGTATCTTTCTAGGTACGTCGATGCTTATTTATGCATGGGATGTATCTATTTAGGTACATCGATGCTAGACATTACATGGGGCATATTATTTAGGTACGTCGATGTTTATCTTTGCATGGGCCGTACCTTTCTAGGTGCGACGATGTTTAAATGTGCATGGGGCGTCTCTATTAAGGTGCGTCGATGTTCGGTCTAAGGAATAGCGTTCCGTTTGGGATTAGCCATCCTTTTCTTGTGATTTCTGGATTTCTAATTATCGATTTCTAGAATTTTGTGCTTCACCAATTTTCGTGATTTTCATTGATAAGTTTTTATCAATTTTCGTGCATTGGTGAATTTGTGTGTCATTGACTTTTTGCGTATGCAAATTTATGGAGTTTGACATTCCTTTGGATCTTTGAGAAGATTCTTGTGATATTGATTTATCTCTTGATGATGTTCATTTACATGCTTTTCATAGTATGTCGTTATGGTTATTATATGTTTATGCCATATCTTTTATTCTATACCATGTCATCTGATATTTATAGCTAGACTGATCCGTTTATTATTTTCTTATGAAATAATACTCGGGTCGGACCGAGATGTTACAGGTGCTTCTGCTTGACTTCTCCTCAGGGATTCATTACTCTGACTTTTGGCTAACCACTTAGATTAGCAGTTTTTGTTACATACATTTGAGAGACAGACTCAGTGATGTACACTTATTCTTTTGTATAGCACTTGTTTCTATTCTTTTGTGTTATTGTGGATCTTTCAGACCACTACTCTGATGTACACTTTCATATGTTATATATTCATATCTTTTTCCGCCTTTGTGACATGGATGTCTGTGACTGATTTGTGTTACGTTTATTTCTATATTTGTTTCCGAGGATTCTATATAGCCACTGTGTGATAGCTTTGAGTTTGTACCGGTATGTCGGACTTCCTCCTTAAATGAAACGCATGCTATACTATCTGACATATCGGTGCTCGCACAAAGAATTTACATGGATGGTCGCTCCTATCCAGCCTTATTCTCCGTGCTAGTCGACAGCATTACTCCGTAGTGTTCTTGTCTAGCGTGGGTATAGAGGTGGGGCGTCACAGCTTGGTATCAGAGCCAAACTTCGGAACAATGTAGAATAATTTAACAAGGATCATTATCCTAAGTCTTTCTTAGGAGTCGTGCTTTAGGATTTTATTCGGGTCTTCGTACCGTTCTATCCTATTTTCTTATATGATTCCTTGTTTTATCTATCAAGGTTGCTTGATATTTATTTAGTGAATAACCTTTTTCTTCTTCCTCTTCTAAAGGAAGAGAAATGGTTAGACCAGGCCGCCCTAGTGCCGGTCAATCTAGTGCTACACTTCAGGATGGAGTTTTTATGACTGCTCAGCAGCTTCTTGATCTAGTTAAGAACGCTCAGGCAACAGGACCCAATCCAGAGCCTACTCATCCTAGATCCGGTTTTGTACGCTTGTGCAGAGACTATACCGATTTGGGTGGAAGGCCATTCAAGGGATCCGAGGGTGTTATAGAAATTCAGGCTTGGCTCAAATCATGCGATCACATCTTTACACACATGAACCTTTCTGACCTTCATCGAGTCCAAGTGGCTTCTAGCATGCTCTAAGAGAGAGCGTTAGATTGGTATGAGCTCTTGACTTCGGAGATTATCGAAGCGGATCTTACTTGGGAGCAATTCCGGGGACGATTCGAACTAAAGTTTGTGCCGGAGGCTGAAAAAGTAACTTTAGAACGACGTTTTATTGACCTTGTTCAAGGTGAATCTTCTGTGATGGATTACGTCGCATCTTTCTAATCTCTCTCTAAGTATGGGGTCGAGTATATTAATACCCCTTGAAGAAAAATCAGAGATTTGTCTATGGCTTGAATAAGAATCTTAAGAAGCCATTACTTTTGAAACTGGAAGTTTCTTTTAATCAGCTTATTGATATAGCTCTTCGTCTTGAAGAGGATGATAGAGAGAGTAATGTTGAAGTTGAAGTTGCCAAACAGAACTTCGACAACAACATGAAGAGGCAAATTAAATCCAAAGGCCCCATTCCCAACAAGAAAGGGAAGCAACAAACTCCCGTAGCAAAGACTCCTGCCTCTAGTCGTGGACAATGCTACAATTGTGGTTCCACGGACCACTATGCAAGGGAGTGTCCGAAACCTCTTTATTGTCGCTATTGCAAAAATTCGGGTCACTATATAACTGCATGTCCCATACTTCAAAGCAAGAAGGAGGGAAAGTTGAATGTTGTGTAAATGCCTTGCAACCCTTTTCTTAGTCAAGGTATTTATTCTATCCTTGATGACATTTATTTTGTGATTATCTTATTCGAGTTCTTTTTGATACGGGTTTCATCTCATTATTTTTATATCAAAAGAACTTGTGATTCTTTTAAACATTTCTGGGCTTGTTTACTTCTTTGAGGATTGCGAATCCGGATGGTAGATCCGTAACGCTCGACTTGATTTTTATTGATGTCGAAATTATTTTATGTGATTTTTCTTTCCGAGCCGATTCTTACTTAGGCCTCGGAATTGATTTTTAGAGAGGATTGGCTTAATCATTATGAAGCCATACCCTTTGTCCTGTGTGGACTATTCATCTTCGACATTTTCAACCTGTTAAGCAGATTTCTATTTTCCTTTGTGATTTTGATTCCAATTTGATGGCATCATTCTATTCTTTGTGCCCATATGTTGAGTAAAGTGTTATTTCTCTCATTCATATAGTTTGAGAATTTTCTGGTATTTTTGACCTTGTCTTAGGATTACCACCTAAGAAAATCTATTGAGTGGTGTTAAGGTCTTTTCAGCTCGACCTTGCCACCGGTTTTCATTGGCTACGAGTTGTGGAAGTTAGCATTCCATTTCCCGCATTTCGCACTCGTTATGATTCTTATGAATGACTTACTATGGCATTCGTTTTGTTTATACCGATGCTTCCGTATTGGTTTGGATGCCGTTTTTCTTGCATAAGAGAACGTGCCATCACCTGTGCTTCTAAATCATTAAAGCTGATCGAGACTGGGTATGCCCCTCATGATCTAGTGCTCGCGGCTATTACTTTTGCCTTTAGAGTTCGACATCGTCATTTTTGAGGAGAAATCTGTTCTTCGCTTTGATCATAAATCTATGAAATATTCATTTGCTTACAAGAACTTTAATTTGTGTCAACCCCGTTGGCTCGAATCCCTTGTGTTTTATGATCTTTTTGCCAAGTTAATCGGACGTTTCGATGTACTTTGTTTTGTTGAGCTTCGTCTCATTTCTTTTATGGACTAGCGTCCGATGTTCTTTTATGCTGTTCGGTTCATCGGATGTATCGTTATTATACTACATCGATGTTCCATCTTATCTGGATCAATGGATGTACTATTATTATAATACATCGTTGTTCCGGTTTATCGGTTCATTGGACGTACTGTTTTTGTACTACGTCGGTGTTCCGAAATTATTTGAGCTTTGGCTTCTCGGGCATACCATTTTATACTACATCGTTGCACCGGCTCAATTTTCTGCTATTCTTGACGTTCTCCACGTCTTTTAACTATGGATATACTTTTATGGTGGTTACTATTTATTTTCTTCTTAAAGTATTGCGAGGACGCAATTTCTTTAAGGAGGGGAGTCTGTAACAACCCTCATATCTATCGATTTTATATTTAAATATTTTATTTAAATATTTTATCGTTAGTCGGATTTTAGTCCGAAAAGCTACTTTTTGCATACGATCAAATTAGGACTCGAGACCACTTCCATTGAGTTCAAAATGACGTTTGCAATCTTTTTAAGTATAAACTTTAATGTGGGGTTGGTTTAGCCATTATAACTCAAGTCCAACCCCCTCTTCTCTTCATAACTCCATTTTATTTCCTAAACATTAAAGCTTCATCAAAAATGGTGGAGGGAAAGGGAAATTAAAACTCCAAGCTCAAATTCATTAGCAAATCCAACATCTAACTCCAAATTCAAGAAGAAGCCATTGATTCAAGCTTGTGATTGCTTCTCCATTGCTTTCAAGCTTTTCTTCATTGATTTTTGCAAAGGTGAGATTTTTATCTCACATTCTTGTCTATATCTATCTTGGATTGTTGGGAATGAATTCCCATCACTTTAGCATGTACCTTTGCATTTGGTTTGGATTGGATTGGCGAAAAACTCCAATTTTTAGTGTTTTTGGTGAAAAACTGCAGTTAGGTCGCACTGCCTCGAAATGGCGCTTCGGAGTTAGGTCGCAGGGTCGTAGGTCGTAGGTCGCTCGATTAGGCCTTAGGCCGTTAGGTCGCCCGGCCTCTTCCACCCCTTAAATTGTTAGGTCGCTCGACCATACTTGGGACACTAGGTCGTTCGGCCATCCCCCTTTAGGTCGTTTGCCTTTAGGTCGTATGACCTTTATTCTTTAGGTCGTTAGGCCTTTAAACCGTTAGGTCGCTGCCTACCCTAGGTCGCTCGGCCTTACCATTTGGTCGCGTGTCTTTAGGTCGCTTTCCTTAGGTCGCACAACCATTTACCATTTTAGGTCGCGACCGAGTTAGGTCGTTGACCATGTTAGGTCGCTTGGCCTTAACACCGTTGGATCGTTTAATCCTTTAGGTCGTAGGTCGCTCGACCGTGCTCATATCTATAGGTCGCTTGGTTTATATCGTTGGGTCGCTTCTGACCTTAGGTCGCTCGCATCTGCTAACTCGCAGACCCACTTAGGTCGCTAGGTCGCGACACTTTAAGTCGCTTGACTCGATGCTACCTTAGGTCGCTTGGCCTTCATATTGATAGGTCGCGAGTCACTAGGTCGCTCGGCATATATAAGACGCACCATGCTACTGCAGTTAGCTCGCATCCCTTAGGTCGTTTGACCCCATTCCTACCTAGGTCGCTTGCTTGGTCCATAACTCTTTAGGTCGCTCGGCATTGCCTACCTCGTTAGGTCGCGTACCACTTGAGCCGCAACCCCCTAGGTCGCTCGCCTCTGTTCTTCAACTAGGTCGTTGGACCTTATTTTATTCTAGGTCGTTGGACCATATCCCCCTTAGGTCGGGTGAACTCTTAGGTCATTGGACCTTATTTACTTTAGGTCATTGGACCTGTATTTCCCTTAGGTCGTTCGACCTATTTTACTTTAAGTCGTTGCACTTTAAGTCGGCCACATTAGGTCGCATGGGAACTTCCACTTTGATGCTTTTTGAGCTGATTTCCTTTGGATTTCATTCACGTCTTTGAACGTGAATTTTTGTAACTTGTTGATTCTACAATCAATTTTGTGGCTTGTCACTTTAAAATTTATAAAGGTTTTCAGTACTAATAGTAAATATCAAAACTCTTTCATCAAAATGATTTCAACTCTATTTTATTACAAAACTCTTTTCTTAAACCATTTTCCAATCTATTAGTATATACAAGCCTTTACCTCACTCGGATGAGAAATCTAATTAAACGGCTTAGTAAAACAAGTGGTATGAAACGCTTGCGTTTGCTTCGTCGGTTAATTCTTGGACTTGTTCGACTGAACCTCTTGTGACAATTTTCTAGTGAAGATCTACAGTTTGTTCGTAAATATTTAAGTTAAGCAAGTGGTTATGGGACATGAAGCTAAACTTTTATATTCACTAGCTCACTGTAATTGACACTTCTTGATGATCGATGATGATCATTTTCGTGGTTTAGACTAGCAATGTGCGATGTCTCATTGTCCATATAGAGGACTGAACTTCATTCTATTGAGTTTCGTCTCATTTCTAGCATGGGTCGTACCTATTTAGGTGCGTCGATGTTTATTTACACATGGGTCGTACCTATCTAGGTACGTCGATGTTTGTTTACTTCGTGGAGCAATCGGCTCAATAAGTCGGGGTACGGGACGTATCTTTCGAGGTGCGCCTATGTTCGACTTTGCATGGGGTGTATCTGTCTAGGTGCATTTATGTTAGACACTACATGGGACGTATCTTTCTAGATGCGTCTATGTTGATTATGCATGGGGCGTATCTTTCTAGGTACGTCGATGCTTATTTATGCATGGGATGTATCTATTTAGGTACATCGATGCTAGACATTACATGGGGCGTATCTTTTTAGGTACGTCGATGTTTATCTTTGCATGGGTCGTACCTTTCTAGGTGCGACGATGTTTGACTGTTCATGGGGCGTCTCTATTAAGGTGCGTCGATGTTCGGTCTAAGGAATAGCGTTCTGTTTGGGATTAGCCATCCTTTTCTTGTGATTTTTGGATTTCTAATTATCGATTTCTAGAATTTTGTGCTTCACCAATTTTTGTGATTTTCCTTGATAAGTTTTTATCAATTTTTGTGCATTGGTGAATTTGTGTGTCATCGACTTTTTGCGTATGCAAATTTATGGAGTTTGACATTCCTTTGGATTTTTGAGATGATTCTTGTGATATTGATTTATCTCTTGATGATGTTCATTTACATGCTTTTCATAGTATGTCGTTATGGTTATTATATGTTTATGCCATATCTTTTATTCTATATCATGTCATCTGATATTTATAGCTAGACTGATCCGTTTATTATTTTCTTATGAAATAATACTCGGGTCAGACCTAGATGTTACAGGTGCTTCTGCTTGACTTCTCCCTAAGGATTCATTACTCTGACTTTTGGCTAACCACTTAGATTAGCAGTTTTTGTTACATACATTTGAGTGATAGACTCAGTGATGTATACTTATTCTTTTGTATAGCACTTGTTGCTATTCTTTTGTGTTATTGTGGATCTTTCAGACCACTACTCTGATGTACACTTTCATGTGTTATATATTCATATCTTTTTCTGCCTTTGTGATATGGATGTCTGTGACTGATTTGTGTTATGTTTATTTCTATATTTGTTTCCAAGGATTCTATATAGCCACTGTGTGATAGCTTTGAGTTTGTACCGGTATGTTGGACTTCCTCCTTAAATGAAACGCATGCTATACTATCTGACATATCGGTGCTCGCACAAAGAAGTTACATGGATGGTCGCTCCTATCCATCCTTATTCTCCATGCTAGTTGACAGCATTACTCCGTAGTGTTCTTGTCTAGCGTGGGTATAGAGGTGGGGCGTCACAGCATGCTACAAGACCTATAACCATTGTTTGAGGCTTCTGACATTTAATGTCCAACTATTAGTATTTTTAGCGTCGATAAAATCGTAGTCATGTAATAAACAATACCCAAGCCACTTAATACCTTCTTATTAGATAATATGCAAACTTTGGTCATTTAACGCCTTAATAAAGCTTACCCCATCATTTCAGACCTATCCCGAAGGCATGCTTCTAAATGGTACTATTATTATTATTTCAGTTTTAGCAATGTAAGAGACTATACCCAAGGCACTTAATACTTCCTAATGGAAAATAGATATATCCCATCATTTAAGACCTACTTCGAAAAGCGTGCTCTTTAATGGTACCATCTAGCTATCGTTGTTTGGAAATCTCATTAACTTACTTAATACTTATTAGGAAAGAGGAGGACTTTATTGTCACTTATGACCCCAAACCATAGGTGAACCCTTTCCAAGATATCCGCTCACTCTTTAATTATGAACATGTAGGCTACTTCTTTGGTAAGGAGGCAGACCCTCTAGCCACTTAAGACCTCAAAATTGAAGTAAACCCTTTTTAGAGACATCCTAATTTACTTATTTATTTGGACTCTCATTAGATTACTTAATACATCCATTTTGGAGAGAGGCGGACCCTTTAGCCACCCAAAACCTCAAACCAAAAGCGAAAATCAATGGAGATATCCCTCACCGCTCCTAACTACGAATTTGGACTATTTAATAATTTCCAAGAAAGAAAGCCCAGTCTCTCACGTCATCATGGGTCATTGGATTAGTGATATCTCATATCAGTAGTAAGCTCACTCGACTGTTGGTAGCCTCAAAGTGAAGCACAGTCTTCCGTCGATTGAGACTACTGACCTCGTATCACTAACCTACTAAGTCCAATTTACCCTCCTTAGTCTTTATTTATATTATCTTAGGTAGACATTGGACTTAGCTTACTAACTCCCTTTTTATCTAAGGTAATAAGATTTACCTTAAGTATTTATCTACCCATAAATCTCCGTTTGATGCTCGTAAATGTCAGTATGTCCATAAAATCCTAATAGACATTTCCTAAGACATCTTTGTATGATTACTAATTTCAAATTAGTAACCTTTTATATCTATCCATTTTTATCAGTCCCATTAATCCATTTACCCTCTCAAATTATTGCAACTCCTATATTTATTACCATTTATTGTAGTTGCAACCTTTTAAATTCTTTTCTCATTAGTAAATTATCCGTAATGCAAAAACTACGTTCAAGCGCTGTTATTAGCTTTTTATTTAATTATTATGAGCACAGTGATTGCGTACAAATATTTATTTTTGTTAAATATGTTCTAGTTATATATCGTTATTAGAATGTACTTTTCCATGTTAAATTGTTAGAATCATATCTTAAAATATTACCCGTTATAAATTAGTCAAAAATAGAAGATTTAACTTTAAATATCAAAGGTTACACTGTTTAAAATTATAAGGAATAATCATTTCTTTTTATTATTGAAATAGATAGTGTAAACTACAATGATTCATACTTTACACATCTCTTTCTCTTTGTTTTTGCATCTATTTCATGTTAGATCAATATTGTATCTTTCTTAAAGGGAAAGAAATCAAACTAATTTAAAAAGTTAAGCAGATCTAAATTTCAATAATTCCAAGTGTATAAAAGTTTACATTATAACTAAATTAGAGTAATAATCTGAACTTTTAACATTATTATACAACTTTTTTCATATCTAGTATAAATTTCATTCAAATTAATATTCTAAATACATAATCTGGGACTGATCTCAAGATTAGGTCATATATAGTGCAAAATTAATTCATAAACAAGAATTACAGGTGATATTTATTATATTTAGATCGCATTTAATTCATTGCCTACAACTCAAATATAATTATTTAATAAGGCATAAAATCAAATACACACTAATAGGATAATTTTCGTATTATAACAATCTATAAAAATTCCCACTCACCTTTTGAAAGCGATCCAAATCTCAAGATCTAAATTAGAACCTTTGATTCATCTCCAACTTCTTTTTAATCCAAGAGATATATATAAAAGGGTATATACATACATTAGAATTACAGATCAGAGAAGAGATTTGGGACTGGAAGAGAAAACAAATACAAATATATAAATTACCTCAAATATGCATATGGTTGATTCTCTTCTCTTCTCCTTTTCATTAAATTTTTACTCTTCTCTGATTTGTATGAATATTGGTACAAATACCTTATCTTTATAATTTAGAAAGAAAGTGGAGAAGAAGAAATGATAGAGCTTAGCTACTGCCTCCATAAAAATATGAAAAAAGAAGCGATGGTTAGCCTGAGTTTATAGGTGCTAGAATCAACCAGAACTATTCGATCAAAATATATTAATCTGGGCCGCTGCGGCCTAGGTTTACTAGAGATGCCAGGTCGCCATCGTTCAACTTCCCTTGGATGACTAGTCGACCACTATGGATCGACCATCCCAAATGATGGGTCAGCCTGTGGGCCTGGTTAATTAATATAAAAATGTTAAGTATTTCTTATTTATTTATTTTCGTTTCAATTTTTTTTTGTCCGTAACTTCTATGTTTGTACTCTGATCGCAAAACTGTGACGACCCGAAAATTTAAAGCAATTTAAATCGGGATATTTAATCAATTTGGATTATTAAAAAGTTTAATTTTAACTTGAACTTCAAATATCAATATTTATTGGATAATTAATTGATGAATTTAATTTTTGGAAATTGGGTAAAATGTGAATCTGGAATTTTAAGCCTGTAAAAAAATAATTTGAAGGCTTGTAAAATTTATATTAATAACACTGAAGATAGTAAAGGTGTTGAAATTAAATTTGGGAGTGTTTTGCTGAGTTTTGAAATTTAAATCGTTTAAATTGAATCTAAAAATAGCCTTCCGAGGCACAGTCTCGGAATTCGACGAAATCAGTCCCATTGGATCCGTAATATTGTATTATTATTGAATTTCAAATTTCGTTTCGATCAGAATTAGTGTGTGAGTGTACGGAATATAATCGTACTAGGGATTTAATTGATAAAAATCTAATAAAATTTACTTTATTCGGTTAAGCTTCTTGGATACGCTTCCTTTCTCTTTTATCTACAGGCCGACCCTTCTAAAAAAATATCTCACCCTTCTCCCCTATATTCACTTCGAAATTCAGATCTAAAAAAAAAAAAAAGAGGGCAGAACGTATTGAATTGAAACCAGGGCCGAAACCCTTTCCCCTTAAGTTTATCTTCAAATCAAACTTTATGATGGCCGAACCTGTTTATTTCGTTCACATGTCCTCTTTCCTTCTTTCAGCAAACTCGAAATCATTCGATAAAAAAAAAATTTATACGTTTCGTTCAAATCGAATTCGAAATAAAATCAGTGGCCGAGCTCGAGATCTTGGCGTTCGAACGAAGGGGTCGACGATCGATGCTTGCGATGGTGACAGGCCGAGGTCGCGTTCGATTCTAAGGATGTGGAGATAATCAAATCATTGTCGCGCGCGACTGGGTGGCTAGGCAATCAAGTACAGTTCACCTCGTTGCTCGAGGTTAGGGAAGCTTGGTTCGACGTGGAGCGGCAGGCGACGCGGCGACGTGGGGAGGTTAGGGTCTCGCTTTGGAATCCAGTGAGGTATAAGATTTATCTTTTGTTTTAAATTTGATGTTGGGTTGAAACAAAGGAAATTTTACAAGTGAGGTAGCCATTTATTTAGTTGTTTACTGTAATTAGGGGATAATGATTACAGTAACTATAGATAAAAAAAAAGTTCTATTTGAATTTAACAGATTGTATATGGGTAAGTTAATAAATATGTACTAAGAAAATTAATTTGTTTTGTTGACATTATTTAATTTATTTTAGTTTCGGAAACTAATTTCTTAAACAAAAATTTGATTCAAATAAAATTATGGTTAATTAAGTTTAATTTGTCAAATGAGAATTAATTTGGGAATTAATTAGTTTCACTGAACAAATATTAATAAAACGTCTAATGATTTTACAAGGTCTGAAAATCGAAGAAAACAAGTTGAGATGGGATGGTTTGCGAAACTAAAAGCAAAGGTGAGTTAATCTCACTCAGTTTAAATTCAAATTTAAATGATTAAATTTGAATAAATGTTTGAATGGTTGAAATTGGTTGATTGATGTGCTATAGTATGATATATTCTGGAATTGGTATATTATGTTGTGCTAACATCTGTGGATGCAGGGAAACAGGTTGGAGGGGTCCAACTGGATCCCTCAACATTTATTTAAATTATTTAATTTTCTCTGCTGTGAATATTGACATTCTATAATAAATTATATTGGAATATTGAATGTTATGGTTGATCGAATATATTTGTGGTATAATGAATTACAAAAATTATATGGATTGGATTTTTGAAAGAAAATAAAAGAAATGAATTTGTAAGTAAAGTAATTATAGGAAATTTGAATAAATTAAGAGTGAATTGAGAAAAATAGAAGTAATAAAATAATAATAAATGACTTCGAGAATGAAGAGAAAGAATTTTGAACAAAATGAAATTGATGAATTGTAAACTTAAGATATATCAATAAAAGAATAGAGAATTATTTTAAAATTTAAAGTTTAAATGTATTTAAAGAATAAAGAAGTAACTTGAGAAATCTAAGAATTGGTATTTTCAGTTAAAACTAATTTAACTCATAATAAAGGAAATAAAATCTAAAATTAATAGATTTCGAAATAGAAAGGAAGATAATTGGAATTCAATTTGGAAATTGATTCAAGTGATATAAATCAGAATTTCAAGAAGAATGTGAAGGGAAGTATATTTCCTTGGATAGCCAAGTACGTTTTTTTTAAAAAGAAAATTTAAATATAAGATAAAAGTTTAATGTGGTTTTAAAAAGCATATTTTAGGAATTTTATTATTTCTGAATGTTTAAAATTCATAAGTAAATATGTTTCAAATCTATTATTGTAATAACTTTTTAAATGTGACTTAGTATTTTATTTTTAAGAGTGAAAACCTAGTTTTATATTTTATAAAGTAACTTTATTTTCAAAAATCATATAGTATGTGTTTTTAGTAAATTATTGAAGTAATTTTTAAAATGAATGTTTTAAAATAAATTTCAAAGTAAAGTGTTTTTTTTAAATTATTTTAAAAATCTTAAGTTTTGTGCTTGGTGATTTCAGTGGAAATAGAAACTATTTGAGAAATTGATTCTGAGAAAGGAAGATGGTTTTAAAATTGTTTTCAAAAGGGTCTGAAAAGTGGAAATATATCTTGTGAAGATATTTTGAGGGTAATAAATAATTTGGGAAATTATTTATTGTTGGATGGTTGATTGTGAATATTAATTGATAGTTAAATAACCGACTATCAATATTGGCCAACTGCGTTGATCGTTTCGAAGAGTCCGGGATCGAGATTTATTTCTCGAAAACCACTTCGATCCGGTTTGTACGTTTCGTGCGAAAAACGTGTTCGGAGTTGAAGATGGAGCAATGAAGTGCAAGGGCTAGTCGCTACTAATCCTGAGGATGTGTCCAAAATGGATGTAGTAGGAGTAGTGCCTTCGGTTCCGTTCGAACCCGGGACGGACTTGTATGGATGAATGCTTGCGAAACATCGTCAGGTGGACGATGGGCATTCTAAGTGAAAACGTTATAAAGGTAAAGCTTAGCCTCAAGCCTCATCAAATGGGAATGACTGAAAATCAGGGGATATGCAGCAAGGTTAGGTGGGTCATGCCCAAGCAGGACAAGATAATTCCCCTGTCTAGATGTCCCTTATATATTTCGGCTTAGTGGGTGGTTGGTCGCGCCAACCACGGGGTTTATCTTGTTCGGGACTGTTCAGTAAGGAATGGTTCCGGCCTTGTGTTGCAGGGGATGAAGGGAGTAGTCCTCGGTACTGTGATCTAGACCACGTACCGTGACAGGTGGTACCCCAGTGCCTAGTCATTGTTGGAAATCCATTCTCCCTACGAGCCTTTTACGAGTTTTGTTTGTATTACCCACTTCGGTGGCTAGTAGCTGGAATTTAATCATGTAACAATTTCGGCTATTTTATAACTATTTGTATATAGACCCTATTATAATATCAGAGGATTTCTATAAAAAAAATTGTTTTAGCTATCGTAAGGTAAAAACCCGACATGTTTTATTTGTGGCGTGGTCTTTCGAGATGCTTTTGTTTTCAAAGGATTTTTGAAAACTTTAATAATCAATTGGGTGTGATTTTCTCACGCTGGTATTCCAAACTGACTCGGGTATTATTTAACTGTAATGCTCGGGTCAGACCGAGTATTATAGAATACAGGATATGATGCTGTGGAGCTCAGGAGACGAGCTGGATGACGATACGTATTCTCGTACTTGTATATATATATTTCCGCTGTGTTAGAAATTGTTGTGTACCCATTGTATGTTATTGATGTGAGCTGTGGCTGATGTACTTTGATGATGTAATATATGTAAACTGATATATTTGATTTTGAGTAAAGATTATTTATTTTCTATTATATTTTATTCCACTGTGATGGTTAGATTCTGATGTTGATTTTGTTTTCCCTTCTTCTACCTCTTCTTCTTAAACCCAAATGGTTCGTATTTCTGTGCAACTTGAGTTGATTGTTGTAGAATAGAATTGACTCAAGGGGTACGGATTTGCGGGTCGTTACACTTGGTATCAGAGCTTAGGTTGGAGATAACCTTGGCTCTGGAGGGAATTACTCATTTAAATTAGAGTCTATAGTACTCTAAAATGAGTTTGAGCGTATTAATAAATATGAGCGCGTATTTGTTAGTAAGTATAAATTGTTTTAATATTGTGTTGATTGGTTTATTGAGTGGCATATGAACCTTCGTCGGCACAGTCTGGACAACTGTATCGAAAGGGTTTCTAAACACTTGAATAGAACAATCGACACAGTATTGTTTTAAATATGGGTGAATGAAATAATTTTACCCAAAAATATATTTTTGATATAAAGAAAGTTTTTGGTAAACTATTTAGCTATTATATGGTTGCTTGGATGTTAGAATTAGAAATGATAATATTAAAATATTATCATTGTTAAGTGAAATATTTATTTAGAAATTTAAATATAATCAAAGATTGAGAAGATAAATCCAATTATGAAATGAAATTTATAAATATGAATTGTAAATGTAATTTATAAATTAAATTAAAATAAAATGGGAATTTGTATAAGCGAAAATTGTACCAATGCATTATAGTTAAAATTGGAATTAAAATAGAATTTGAAAACTTTAAAACCCCGGAGATTTTGGAAGTATTTTGGAGGTAAATAGTATTATTGTTGTTTTAGGTTATTTCTAAAAGGAAATTTGTTTAAAAATGGATTTTTGAAGGAATACAGCATTGAATTCACTTCAGTCACTGGAAAATAACTTCGGTGATGACTGCAGCATCATCGATGTTCATTTTCGAGTTTCTAAGTGATGAATTGCTGCCAAATTATTTGTTCAGGAAAACCTGTTTGTTTTTGAAATTTCAAAGGAAATTTGTTGGGAATAAAACCAGAATTGGTTTAATTTTTGAGAAATATGATTTGATATGTTGGAGATTTCAAAACAATTTGAAACCAAAGCTGGGTGTTTAAAAATCCGGGTAAGATAAGTTGTAAGCTTATAAATGAGAAGGATTTGTAAATCAGGAAGAAATTTAAGCTTTGGATAATGGAATTTAAATTTAAAGAGAAGAGTTAAAAATGAAATTAACTTGGATTGGAGAATAAAATTTAACTGGATTAAAATAAATTAAATAAGCTGGAAATAATATACAGTTGTATTCGAATTAAGTTGAAATTTGAATTGAGTTAAATAAAACTGAGATAAAGTAGGAATTGAATTGGAATGAGAAGTCAATTGAAGTAATGAATGGAATTAAATTCTTACCTGAATAAATGAAAAGTAAATTGGATAAGAAATGGGAAATTGAAATAATAAATCAAAATAACTTATAAGAGAATTAAAAATCCACAGAAATAAAATATGCTTGGGCTATAAATAAATAGCAGGCTTGAGTTAAAAATAAAAGATGAATATATTCAAGCCTAGAATGAGTGTGATTGTATGAAATATAATTTGAGACTTATAAAATTGAAAATGGAATTCAATGTAGTTATATAGAAGTTGTATTGTAAGCTAATAATGAAGTTTGGAAATAAAATTCAAGTTATAAATCAAATTCTACTTGAATCATTAGTGAAGAAAATATAATTGAAAGTGGCATTGCAATTAATTAAATGATTTGTGAATGAAATTGCAATGTAAGTTAATAAAATTGAATGGTAATTTTAAAAGTGAATGGTAGAATTAGAACTTGAGTTATTAAATTAAAATTTAACTTGAAGTGGTAATAAATTAAATATAATTGGAAATGTATAGAATAAAAATGAGAGTAGATTTAAAATAGTGATGGTTTGAATTGCGAATAAAATCCAAATAAGCGGAAATAAATTGGAAATGGTCATGTAATCAATTAAATAAGTTAAATCTGGAAATTTAAAATTTCGTAATAACTAATCAAACGAAATTGTAGATAAAAAAAATGAGATTTAATTGAGAGTTGAATTGAATTCAACTTAAAACCAAGTTTAATGATATTGGATGGAATTTAAAAAAAAATAATAATAATAATAATAATTTGGATCGGAATAAAATTTGGTGGGTTGTGAATAAAATTTAAGAAAATGAAAATTCAAAATGGATGGGATAAATAAGAACCATATTAAGTGTTGGTTTAAATGAGTTGAGAAATGGTTATTGAATGAAATAGCCTGGATTGTTTTCGAGCTAAATAAAATTGTTTGGAATAAACAATTTTGGAATGGTTTTAAATGTAAATGAATGGATGTGAATGAATTAAAATAAGAAGGAAATTTAATTGGTAATGGAGATGTACCTAAATTGTTAATGGTTTTGAATGAACTAATTTGGTTAATAAAATTGAAATGCAATGAAATTGAGAATATATGGATTGTGAATAAATCCGAAATGGAACAGAATTAAGTATAAATTGAGTTGGTGTCAATTTAAATTGGTTATAAACATAAATACTTATTTATTCACAAAAATCTTGTCAAATTGCATGGAATAAATTGTCATTGGATGTAAATGGAAGTAATTAAAATTCTATGAGTTGGTGGAAGTAAAATAAATTGATTTTGAAAGCAATTGAATTAAATATGGGTTCAATTTGCTTAAGAATAAATTAAAAGTAAGCAATTGAGTTCTAAACCATTCAAATTGATGGAGTTGTATACGAATGAATCGAAAACCATCCAAATTGAGTGAAAATGGTTATAAATAAATTGGAACAGTTAAATTAGCATGGGACCTATATAAATTGCTTACAGAAAAATGTTTGGTATCTGTTTCTTTTAGAATTCATATGTTTTAACTAGTGTGAATAAGTGATATACTGTTAAACTGCATATATTTGCCACTTACATGTTTAAATTGAGTAAGTACAGGTACTTGGAGGCCGTATGGCTGGATTTGGGTTGGGCTATTTGCTAAAGAAAAAATAAGCCGCTTGCTTAAAATGCTAAATAAGGTACGCCTACGCGATTAAAATAGGAAATATGAACTGTTTTTGGTTTTTCCGACCGTGTGGGTCGATGTATATATATTTATCTCTTTTGTCAAATTGCAAAAGCTCCTCCGTACAAAGGGGACTCTGCCAAAAATTTTCAGAAATTTTGGGAGTTAGATTTTTTTTTGAAAATTTTGGAAAATTTTGTTAACGACAAAACTATTTAGAATTGAAAACTAAAATAAGTTAGTAAATGAAACTAATTAAAGTAATGACTTAAATTAGTTATAAATGAAGGATAAAATTTAAAAGTTCAAAGTTGGAAATAAATGAAATACATATGTAATGTGTAAATCGATTTGAATAGAAATAGGTATAAACTACAAATGGTAAAGAGAAATAAAGATAAGAAACATATAAAATGCTTATGCTAAACTTAAAAAGGAATGGTGAGGTCTTAATTGGAAATTGATAATACAAATATAATCTAAGATAATATTGAAATGAATAGATATTGGCATTTTGTGAGGAAGTCGATAAGATGTTTTGGGATGTTGTGTTTGGATATTGGTGCTAAGCAGGTATGCAGGTATTATAAAGGAAAAAGAAATTGGGTTTGAGATCAAAGGATAAAATTTGAATTGCCCGACAAAAGGTATGCATTTTAATTTGGTATGAAATTTGATTTGGATTTGGATTTGGATTGAGCCACTTGGCCTTTTGTTTTCTTTTTGGATTTGGAAGGCCGTAGAGCCATATTGTAGTTGTACCGAGTCAGCCGCGAAAAGGAGACGCTGGCGAAATTTTTCGGAAATTTAGGGTGTTAGAAAAATTTTGAGAAAATTTTGATAATTCAAAATTGGTTTTATGATTAAAACTTGAATGGTTGGGCAAATAGGATAATTTGCAAACTAGGGAAAGATTTGGAAAGTTAATAGGAATAATAATGGGCCTTTTGTAAAAAGATAGTTGGTAAGATGTTGAATTGTTAGAAACTGTTTGGTTTAGGGAAATAATAAACGGGTATTGGACCATTCTTCCTAATTAGTAATTTCGGGGACGAAATTCTTTTAAGGGGGGAGGAATGTGACGACCCGTAAATTTAAAGCAATTTAAATCGGGATATTTAATCAATTTGGATTATTAAAAAGTTTAATTTTAACTTGAACTTCAAATATCAATATTTATTGGATAATTAATTGATGAATTTAATTTTTGGAAATTGGGTAAAATGTGAATCTTGAATTTTAAGCCTGTAAAAAAATAATTTGAAGGCTTGTAAAATTTATATTAATAACACTGAAGATAGTAAAGGTGTTGAAATTAAATTTGGGAGTGTTTTGCTGAGTTTTGAAATTTAAATCGTTTAAATTGAATCTAAAAATAGCCTTCCGAGGCACAGTCTCGGAATTCGACGAAATCAATCCCATTGGATCCGCAATATTGTATTATTATCGAATTTCAAATTTCGTTTCGATCAGAACTAGTGTGTGAGTGTACGGAATATAATCGTACTAGGGATTTAATTGATAAAAATCTAATAAAATTTACTTTATTCGGTTAAGCTTCTTGGATACGCTTCCTTTCTCTTTTATCTACAGGCCGACCCTTCTAAAAAAATATCTCACCCTTCTCCCCTATATTCACTTCGAAATTCAGATCTAAAAAAAAAAAAGAGGGCAGAACGTATTGAATTGAAACCAGGGCCGAAACCCTTTCCCCTTAAGTTTATCTTCAAATCAAACTTTATGATGGCCTAACCTGTTTATTTCGTTCACATGTCCTCTTTCCTTCTTTCAGCAAACTCGAAATCATTCGATAAATTTTTTTTTTATACGTTTCGTTCAAATCGAATTCGAAATAAAATCAGTGGCCGAGCTCGAGATCTTGGCGTTCGAACGAAGCGGTCGACGATCGATGCTTGCGATGGTGACAGGCCGAGGTCGCGTTCGATTCTAAGGATGTGGAGATAGTCAAATCAATGTCGCGCGCGACTGGGTGGCTAGGCAATCAAGTACAGTTCACCTCGTTGCTCGAGGTTAGGGAAGCTTGGTTCGACGTGGAGCGGCAGGCGACGCGGCGACGTGGGGAGGCTAGGGTCTCGCTTTGGAATCCAGTGAGGTATAAGATTTATCTTTTGTTTTAAATTTGATGTTGGGTTGAAACAAAGGAAATTTTACAAGTGAGGTAGCCATTTATTTAGTTTTTTACTGTAATTAGGGGATAATGATTACAGTAACTATAGATTAAAAAAAAAAGTTCTATTTGAATTTAACAGATTGTATATGGGTAAGTTAATAAATATGTATTAAGAAAATTAATTTGTTTTGTTGACATTATTTAATTTATTTTAGTTTCGGAAACTAATTTCTTAAACAAAAATTTGATTCAAATAAAATTATGGTTAATTAAGTTTAATTTGTCAAATGAGAATTAATTTGGGAATTAATTAGTTTCACTGAACAAATATTAATAAAACGTCTAATGATTTTACAAGGTCTGAAAATCGAAGAAAACAAGTTGAGATGGGATGGTTTGCGAAACTAAAAGCAAAGGTGAGTTAATCTCACTCAGTTTAAATTCAAATTTAAATGATTAAATTTGAATAATTGTTTGAATGGTTGAAATTGATTGATTGATGTGCTATAGTATGATATATTCTGGAATTGGTATATTATGTTGTGCTAACATCTGTGGATGCAGGGAAACAGGTTGGAGGGGTCCAACTGGATCCCTCAACATTTATTTAAATTATTTAATTTTCTCTGCTGTGAATATTGACATTCTATAATAAATTATATTGGAATATTGAATGTTATGGTTGATCGAATATATTTGTGGTATAATGAATTACAAAAATTATATGGATTGGATTTTTGAAAGAAAATAAAAGAAATGAATTTGTAAGTAAAGTAATTATAGGAAATTTGAATAAATTAAGAGTGAATTGAGAAAAATAGAAGTAATAAAATAATAATAAATGACTTCGAGAATGAAGAGAAAGAATTTTGAACAAAATGAAATTGATGAATTGTAAACTTAAGATATATCAATAAAAGAATAGAGAATTATTTTAAAATTTAAAGTTTGAATGTATTTAAAGAATAAAGAAGTAACTTGAGAAATCTAAGAATTGGTATTTTCAGTTAAAACTAATTTAACTCATAATAAAGGAAATAAAATCTAAAATTAATAGATTTCGAAATAGAAAGGAAGATAATTGGAATTCAATTTGGAAATTGATTCAAGTGATATAAATCAGAATTTCAAGAAGAATGTGAAGGGAAGTATATTTCCCTGGATAGCCAAGTACGTTTTTTTTTAAAAAGAAAATTTAAATGTAAGATAAAAGTTTAATGTGGTTTTAAAAAGCATATTTTAGGAATTTTATTATTTCTGAATGTTTAAAATTCATAAGTAAATATGTTTCAAATCTATTATTGTAATAACTATTTAAATGTGACTTAGTATTTTATTTTTAAGAGTGAAAACCTAGTTTTATATTTTATAAAGTAACTTTATTTTCAAAAATCATATAGTATGTGTTTTTAATAAATTATTGAAGTAGTTTTTAAAATGAACGTTTTGAAATAAATTTCAAAGTAAAGTGTTTTTTTTAAATTATTTTAAAAATCTTAAGTTTTGTGCTTGGTGATTTCAGTGGAAATAGAAACTATTTGAGAAATTGATTCTGAGAAAGGAAGATGGTTTTAAAACTGTTTTCAAAATGGTCTGAAAAGTGGAAATATATCTTGTGAAGATATTTTGAGGGTAATAAATAATTTGGGAAATTATTTATTGTTGGATGGTTGATTGTGAATATTAATTGATAGTTAAATAACCGACTATCAATATTGGCCAACTGCGTTGATCGTTTCAAAGAGTCCGGGATCGAGATTTATTTCTCGAAAACCACTTCGATCCGGTTTGTACGTTTCGTGCGAAAAACGTGTTCGGAGTTGAAGATGGAGCAATGAAGTGCAAGGGCTAGTCGCTACTAATCCTGAGGATATGTCCAAAATGGATGTAGTAGGAGTAGTGCCTTCGGTTCCGTTCGAACCCGGGACGGACTTGTATGGATGAATGCTTGTGAAACATCGTCAGGTGGACGATGGGCATTCTAAGTGAAAACGTTCTAAAGGTAATGCTTAGCCTCAAGCCTCATCAAATGGGAATGACTGAAAATCAGGGGATATGCAGCAAGGTTAGGTGGGTCATGCCCAAGCAGGACAAGATAATTCCCCTGTCTAGATGTCCCTTATATATTTCGGCTTAGTGGGTGGTTGGTCGCGCCAACCACGGGGTTTATCTTGTTCGGGACTGTTCAGTAAGGAATGGTTCCGGCCTTGTGTTGCAGGGGATGAAGGGAGTAGTCCTCGGTACTGTGATCTAGACCACGTACCGTGACAGGTGGTACCCCAGTGCCTAGTCATTGTTGGAAATCCATTCTCCCTACGAGCCTTTTACGAGTTTTGTTTGTATTACCCACTTCGGTGGCTAGTAGCTGGAATTTAATCATGTAACAATTTCGGCTATTTTATAAGTATTTGTATATAGACCCTATTATAATATCAGAGGATTTCTATAAAAAAATTGTTTTAGCTATCGTAAGGTAAAAACCCGACATGTTTTATTTGTGGCGTGGTCTTTCGAGATGCTTTTGTTTTCAAAGGATTTTTGAAAACTTTAATAATCGATTGGGTGTGATTTTCTCACGCTGGTATTCCAGACTGACTCGGGTATTATTTAACTGTAATGCTCGGGTCAGACCGAGTATTATAGAATACAGGATATGATGCTGTGGAGCTCAGGAGACGAGCTGGATGACGATACGTATTCTCGTACTTGTATATATATATTTCCGCTGTGTTAGAAATTGTTGTGTACCCATTGTATGTTATTGATGTGAGCTGTGGCTGATGTACTCTGATGATGTAATATATGTAAACTGATATATTTGATTTTGAGTAAAGATTATTTATTTTCTATTATATTTTATTCCACTGCGATGGTTAGATTCTGATGTTGATTTTGTTTTCCCTTCTTCTACCTCTTCTTCTTAAACCCAAATGGTTCGTATTTCTGTGCAACTTGAGTTGATTGTTGTATAATAGAATTGACTCAAGGGGTACGGATTTGCGGGTCGTTACAAAAACTTCAAATATGTAAGTTGCTCAAAATTCGCCACAAACGCAATGGTGCAAGTTTCATGGTTAAATTACATTGTTTGCACAAATTCCATTTTTGTAGCATAATTAGTTAACTAACAACTAATTAAATAACTAATGCCGAATTTAGAGGGTGTTACATTCTTCTCCCTTTAAAAAGAATTTCGTTCCCAAAATCTCATCACTGACTAAGCCATGGTTTTTGCTCCTAACTATCCTAAACTACACAACTAATAAGCGTAAAACCAATTTTGCAATCAAACATACATAAATTCATATTGTATTGCTCATCACCATATAGAAAATATGTATGCAGAATAATTCTAAATCGGATCCTCCTATACGAATGCATTTCTTTTTAAAACAGCTTTGGAAAACATGCTGCAAACAAACTACATATATACTTGTAGTTCTACATGTATGCAATTTTTTAAAGAAATCTTTTCAACCAGAACCCCCATACTCCTACAAATAAAAGTATGAAGTAACCGAATTTTCATCGACTTCCTATCATCCAATAATCTACCGCATCGGAGCTTTCTAAATTTTATTCATATGTTGGAAAAAGGATTTTGGGCGAAGAATTAAACATTCTTACCACACCATAAATCTTCCTATTCCCGTAGTATAATGGAAATTTTCTCGCTGTCCCGGATTCACTTCAAATTTTCTACGTACAAAACGCATAAAAAGGCTTATTATCAAGCCCTAAAATTGAATTAAGTCTTAAAATAGACTTGCATTCGCCGTCGACAAGGTATGAAAATAAAAATTCTAAGGCTAAAATAGCCTTTCCCTTATTGTTGCTTGCATTTATCGCTTCGTCGAGCGTAATGCACCACTAAATTTGCGAATTATAACACTATTTGTCTTCCCTATGCCTAATGTATGGCCTTCAAAATTAGAGTTTTAACAAATATCTTTCTCACTATTCCAATTTGTATGTCATTTAGAAAAAGCAAAATCCTAAATATTTAGATACATATTTTTCCTTGAAATAAAATTGGAACAAAACTATAAAATTATTTAAGGCTAAAAAATAACTATAACACAAAACCCTTTTTCTTACTTTTTTTTCAAAAGAAAACATTTTCAAATCAGGGGGAACTTTTTCAAAATATTTTCTTCTCAAAATTTTAATAAATCAAGCCATACTTTCAGCGTAGTCGAAAGTTGGTTGTCCGCTAAATGCACAAACCAAATTTTAAAATTCTACAACTAACATTTACCTAAAAATTTGACATTTTATTTAAAAATGTCAACACATCTATTATTCAAAATTTTTTGCTTTGAAGGAACATGAGCAATAACCCGGGGTATCCAGACAACTTTGTCACATCCTTCACTAAAATTTTCAACTATTCTAAACTTCTAATCTTACATTGCATTTACTGTTAGTAAAATGTCTGTATGAGATTCCCATATTTATATTGTTCCTCTACCATGCATACATATATTGGAGCTTGTCGCCTATCTAGAAACAATAACGTGAAAAATGAATAGAAACTCATGGTATCCTGCGTATCAGTTTTACAACCCAACAATCTAAATGAAAAGAGCAAATGATGGAAATAAAAAAATATAATCGTCCTAAATAGAAAAACTGCCTAAGATCTTGAGAAGGTGTCTCTCCATGGCCGGAGCTCGAGCTATTGCCGTAACCACGAAATGGTCGTAGCATGGCGGCTATGCACCTAATCTTGTGGAACTTTGCCTGAACCTGGCGGATAGCAACAAGCTTAGGACTTATAAATCCCACGATGCCCTATGCTATCTCCAGTTCCTACTGCAACGGCTCTGATGGTGGTACAAGTGGTTCGGTAGGTGGAAAAGGGATATTCATCCTCTTCATGGTAGTCCGGTCGATGGTGGGATGGACCTTCTTCACAACTGTTTCTCTGCTCATATTTACCTCGTAATGCCTGAACACTCGAGTGAGCAAGTGGCAATATGGAAAATGAGTCCGTGGGGTACTAACTCCCTGATCGACCATATGGAGCATCAAAACATGAGCCCAATTAACGGCTACGCCACCAATTATGGCGTAGGTGGCTTTCTGCACTGAGGTATAGATTCGGTCAGGGCTCCCCTTCTTCAGAATGATGTTGTGCCAAATAATGCGCACGACGAGATGGGCCACTAATCATAAATTGTTGCTCTTTCAATCACCAACATTTCCAGAAAAGATCCGCTGATGGATCTCATGGTCAATCTTCTCAATGTCGTCCAAATTTACGGCTACTGCAGAAATCTCCAAGATCCCAACGAGATCATCATCTGACATCTTAATCCAAGCTCCATTCACCTCGAACTCAATGTTGCTATTACCACCATCAAGATTCTACGCCATCTATGCATCAAAAAGTTGGACGTAAGGTGGGTAATATTCCCGCTCATAAGTCTCGAAGTGGAGGATCGGTGCAAGTCCTACCATGATGAAAAGCTCTTCAAGTCCGAGAGCGGTGAAATCTCCAAACTTCATTGGTCATGTGTGAAGGAAGTCAAAGTCCATTCCAAGGTAGGTGGCAATCTTCTGCTCTCTCTGATTAAACCAAGTTGCTTCTTATGGAGTGAGGCTGGGATTACAAGAGGAAGAGCCACCGGTACGTAGCGATGCCATGGGCTAAGAGGCGGTTGAAAAAAGGGAGAAAAGGATTTAGATCTGGAGTAGTGGTGTGGCAAGATCTGATGCGCAAGGATTTTAGCGTCGGTTGATGGAGGAATGGAGGAGAGAGGTTTTAGTTAAGCGGAGGAAGAGTCAGATGAGTTGGGTTCGGCCAAAAAGTTGAAGAGGAGGAAGAATGTGATTGGATGCATGGGTTGAAGGTTTGGACGTAGCTTGTAGTCGTGTTTCAGGTTTGTGTTTGGCCCGAATCCACCTAATGGTCAACCTCTATTAGGTCAACTGGTCAACCGTACGGTCGACGCCTGATCGAACACTAGCCCAGATTTAGGTGCGGCCTGAACCTCGACCTAATAGGGCTAGTTAAATTACTTAATATTCTAGTGACTGTTCGCACACCATCATTAGCTTAACCCATACATAAAAATTCAGCCTTCCATACGATGGTATCCATCTTACCGTGCAGACCCTTCCTTGATAAGATTGTAATAGCTTTAGAAAAATTGTTGTGACCAACAACACTTTCAAAAACCCAAAAATATCCTACCGCTATTTCATGCATACTTCGCATGGAAATAATTCTTTTAATAGCTGGTGGGTTCAATGACACTTCAAATTACATACCCCAATAAAGTTGAATGTCATTCCTATTTTTTCTATAACTTAAAGAGAGAAAAATATAAAAACCTTCGATTTTATAAACTGAAAAATTACTGAGCTGAATATATGCTCCCTCATACCGAAACTTCCCTTAAAAGTCAACCTTATATATTTATTTCAGGGTTTCTAAATACCTTTTCAAAACACAAATTTCCCAAATTTGGAAAACTATTTTCTTGCCAAAAATCAATATTAAGCCTTTACCGATACACATACACACAAATGAATATTTAAGGATTTAAAGAATTGATCTTTTATAAATTAAAAATCACTTAACACGAACAACTTAGTGGCATACGTATTTCTTTGAAAATTAAAATTTTAGAACTTTTCCAAAACAAAATTTCCAAAATAAATCCTTGGGAAAAGAAATCCTCTTAAAGCCCCTTTTTCAAAAATCTAAGGAATTTTCAAAATATAGATTATAAAATTCTCTCATTGGTTTTAAAGTAAGGAACATCCATTAATTACTCAAATAAAAATCTGATTTGCCATCAAAGAGGTGATCAATGAATGCACCCTTAACAAAGACTTGCTTTCGAACATTTATGACATACAAAATCTAATTTCCCATTCATCTAGAATAACTATGTGTTCCTGACTGGAACTCAAAGTCCAAAATCACAAGGTAGCTAGAATCTCAACTATCACGTCGAAAACCTCCACTCTTTGGGATTTATCCATGTGTTGTACTCAAGCTCTTCATCAGCAGTGCTTTACGCATTGCAAGCACTCCGTGGGGTACTTTGAAATCAGCATGAAAATCTTAGGTCTAAGATATTTCCAACTCAAAGTTGCTTTTCCTTTTCCTTTAGAGTGGAACTACAACTACTTCTGTAATCGAAACTCTTGGAATCTAGCATAAAAATATAATATTACTAGATAGGAAATTACGAGCATGTTCTCTCAAATTATCCTAATTCCTCTGATCTATTAACCTAATGCTCTGATACCAAATGTAATGACCAATACCTTAATGTGTTTAAATTTTGAATTTTGACAAAAATCGAAACATAAGTCCATCAAAGCGTAGATCATTGGATTTAGTGCCTACAAATAAGCATGAGCATTTTCAGAGATTGATATAAATCTCAACTCACAGTGGAAAAAATAATAGGATAAAAATATTACTATGATTGCTACCTTGGAATTAATGGTATTCCTTGGATAACAGATTGTTACGTCAACATCGACTGTGAGAGATAGAAGACTCTCTAACAACTAAGCACATCAAGCTCCAGTGACATATTCCTCTAAATTCTATCATATGGGTTGTCATAAGATGGAGGTCAGAATATTCTGTTGACTGGAAAAATATAAATTGTCCACAACATAAAATTCTACCGATAGGTTTCCATTAAATTGTTATGTCCATGAAGGTTAGCAATTCTAATCTAACCTTGCATTGCTCACACAATTCCATACTTACCCCTTCCCAAGGTACGAAATATTAATGAAGCCATATCAACCACCCAATACTTCCAATAACATTAGCCACTTAATACTTTTAAATATGAAGGGGGCTTCTAATATACTTTTTAAAATAGAAAGAGGCAGACTCTATCATTTACGACCTTAATTGACGTAAACCCATCATTTAAGACCTGTTCCCAAGGTGGTTTCCTAACACTATTGTCAATGGTCAATGAGTCCTAGCTATAAGGCCTCAAACCTCTATTTAAGGCTTTTGAAATTTAATGTCCAACTATTACCGCATTTATCCTCGAAAAAATCGTGGCCATGTAATAAACAATACCCAAGCCACTTAATAACTTTTGTTAGAAAATAGGCAGACTCTGGTCATTTAAGACCTTTTTTAAGGCCGACTCCATCAATCAAAACCTATCAAGGCGTGCTCCTAAATTTTACTATTATTATTTGGCTTTATCAATGTAAGAGACTATACACAAGGTACTTAATACTCCCCAATGGAAAATAGGTAGACCTCGTCATTTAAGACCTATTTCTAGAAGCATGCTCCTCAATGGTACTATCTAGCTATCTTTGCTTGGAAATCTCATTGGGTTACATAGTACTTCTTTTATTAGGAAAAAGGAGGACTTTATAGACACATGAGACTCCAAACCCGAAGCAAACCCTTTCCAAGATATCCATTCACTTTTTAATTATAAATATGGCATCTCATTAGGTTATTTCTTCCGATAGGGAGGCGGACCCTTCATCCACTTCAGGCCTCAAATCCGAAGTATAACCGTTCTAAAGACATCCTTATTTGTTTATTTGGAATCTTACTAGGTTACTTAATACTTTCATTTAGAAGAGAGCGAACCTTTCAGCCACGTAAGACCTCAAACCAGATGCGAACCCCTATAGAGATATCCCTTACCACTCCTAATTCCAAATTTAGACCATTTAATACTTTCCAATTAAGAAATCAAGCCCAATCTCCCACGTCATCATGGGTCGATGGGTTAGTGATATCTTACATCAGTAATAATTACACCCAACTGTTAGTAGCCTCAAAGTGAAGCACAGTCTTCTATTGAGTGACTCTACTGATCTCGCATCACTAACATAATAAGTCCAATTAACCCTCCTAAGTCTTTATTTATATCATCTTAGGTAAACATTAGACTTAGCATACTAATTTCCTTTTTATCTAAGGAAATAAGATTTATCCTAAATATTTATCTACCCGTGAATCTCTGTTTAATGCTCATAAATATCAATTTGTCCATAAAATCCCAAAGAACATTTTCTAAGATATTTATTTATGATTACGAAAATTTTAAATTAGTAAAATTTTATATCCATTCCATTTTTATCAATTCAACTTCTTTATTTATCAGTCCCATTAATTCATTTACTGTATCAAATTATTGCTACTCCCATATTTATTACCATTTATTGGAGTTCCAACCTTTTAATTTGCTTGTAATTATTTATTTACCCTAAACGTGAATATTATGTGCAAGCATTGTTATTAGCTTTTTATTTAATTATTATGAGCGTGGTTATTATATACAAATATTTACATTTATTAAATATGTTCTAGTTATATACTTTTACTAGAATATACTTTTCCATGTTAAATTGTTGGAATTATATCTAAAAAGATTACCTGTCATAAACTAGTCCAAAACAAAATATTTATCTTTAATAAAATATAGGAGATTACACCATTTGAAATTGTAAGGATAATCATTCCTTTTCATTATTGCAATAGACAGTGTAAACTACAATACTTTACACATCTCTTTCTATTTGCATCTATATCTTGTTAGATCAAACGTTGTATTTTTCTTAAAGGGAAAGAAATTAAACTAATTTACAAATATTAAATGGATCTAAATTTCAACAATTCAAAGTATAGAAAAGTTTACATTCTAACAAGGTTAGGGTAGTAATCCAAATCTATAACATTATTATATAACCTATTTTTGACCTAGAATAAATTTCATCCAAATTAATATTCTAAATTCATACTTTTGGGACTGATTTTCGGATTAGTTTATATATAAAGCAAAATCATTTCATAAACAATAATTTGTAGGCAATATTTATTATGTTCAGATCATATTCAATTCCCTTCCTACAACTCATATATAATTACCCAATTAGGCATAAAAATCAAATAAACACCAACTAGATAATTTTCATATTAACCATCTATAAAATTCCCACTCACCTTTTTAAAAGCGATCCAAATCTCCAGAATTGAAGTATAACCTTTGATTCATCTCCAAATCCTTTTTAATCCAAGAGATATGTATAAAAGATATATACATACATCAAAATTACGGATCTCAGAAGAGATTTGGGATTGGTAGAGATAGATACAAATATATAAATATATAAATTACCTCAAATACGCATATGGTTATTCTCTTCTCCTGTCCTTTTTATTTTATTTCTGGTCTTCTCCGATTTGTAGGAGTATAGACACAAGTACCATATCTTTACAATTTAGCAAGAAAGTGGAGAAAAAAAAATGACAAACCTTCACTATTGCCTTTATAAAAATATGAAAAGAGAAGGGAGGGCTAGGTTTGTATTTATAGGCGCTAGAATCGACTAGAACCATTCGATCGAAATATATTAAATCCGGTCTGTTGCGGTCTAGGTTTACTGGACCCGCCAACTCACCATCGGTTGACCGCCCTTGGGTAACCGGTCGACCGATAGGGGTCGACCGGTTACCCCAATGATGGGTCATCCTATGGGCCCAATTAATTAATATAAAAACACTAATTATTTCTTATTTATTTATTTATTTATTTTTATTTTGAATTCTTTTCCGTCCGTAACTTCTACATTTGGACTCCGATCGCAAAACTCCAAATAATAAGATTGCATAGAATTTCACCACGAATGCAATGGTGCAAGTTTCATGGTCAAATTCCATCATTTGCACAAATTCCATTTTCAGAGCATAAATAATTAACTAACTAACTACCTAATTAAATAATTATCACCAAATTACGGGTGTTACAAGATCGACTAATAGTAGGTTTGCATATCACCTGTGCATGATCACACAAATTTGAATTGGGGAGGCAGATGGATTAAGGGATTAAGGGTAATTAATTAATTAATTTAGTTATTTAAGTTTTATTAATCAAATTCTTATAAAATTCATTCCTTCTCCATACGAGGTCCAATCGAGACATGGTCTTGTGCATTGTGCCCGTCAGACGTTGTCTATGCAGTGGAGTTGATTTCGTCAAGTTTTGAGCAAGTAGAATATTCATTATGAAATAATACTATGCTGTGGTATTTGTTTCTATAATGAAAGTGTTGCATTGGAAAATACTGAAGTATTTAGAATTATTTGCAATTATTTTGGAATAATAGACTAATTCGTAGTTTTGAGAAATAATTTTTTTTATATGATCATAAATCATATGATACTAGTTAATTATATCTCAAACAAATATGGTATATGACCAATTATCGGGAGCGTCATAAGAGTCTATGAACTCTTTGGATTGATTCAAATAGATGTATGTAATCGTAAGTCTACTAAAACCAAAATGGTTCTACGTACTTCATCATATTCACTGATGATTTATCATAGAGAATGATGTATGTATTTGATACAAGAACTTGCATATTTGATATGCATGTATAAGTCTATGATGAGCTCATAAAATGTAAAATGCAAGTAAATAATAACATGCAACAAAAACGATTTGATATGATCGAGTCGGTGAGATATTGGAAAGAGTCCGTATATACCTAATATGGATAAAGATTCAGTCGCAAAATTCACTTATCCCTGTAATGTATAATGATGTTTTGATAATAAGTAATTGAACTTTGTTAGACAATGCACAATTAATGATTAGTTAAGTTGAATTTTTTCTACAAGCTGTGTACTTAAGAGTACTACACAATGTTAAAATTAATATCATCGAAAGAATAGTTTACAAAACCATATGAGAAAAGGATTTATGAGAAATCCTTACATATCCTGGGCCAATGAGTTGTCGGGTTGTGCAAGTCGGAAGACTGACGTAATAATTATGCATAAGAGATCTTATACGAATCGTTCCAAGAAAATTTAGGAACAATAGTCACTAAATGAATGATTTATGCTGTAAACATAAATATTACGAACTAATGCAAAATCAGTTTTATAAGTAAATTCATAAAATGTTTATGAATGCCCATTCTGTTGCACCAAGAACCAAATGTTGTTTCAAAAAATACCAACTTCAAGGTAAAGGAATTTCTTTAAGAAATTATTGGTATAAAATGAATTTGGATATGATCCAATAATAAAACTGGTTAAGGGGATGAAATAAAATTGATCAAACCTAAATGAATGCACATACATTAGAATGTTTAATGAGAATTTCATACATTAAAGAGAAACTATGAGTTTCACGTCAATGTGAAGAATAAAAAATCATCGGTTGTTTAGTTAAACCATTAAGAGTATCAACTCTATGACATGGTATGATGCGCAAATCTCAAATAGATTCTAAGTACATTATCAAAATATGATTTTAATAATTGTATCTGAAGGGATATATCCATTGGCCACAAATGTATTTTATGAGAAAGACAAATGCTGTTGAAATATAGTGGACAACATTGATAAGAACATTATCGTGAATTTCAACTGTTGAAATTAAAGTAATAGATTCACCATTCGATGTGCTAAAGTTGGTTTGAATTTTACCTCTAAAATTATAGCCTGGCATGACATTTTGTTTTGTTGAAATAGAAAGTTTTGAATATGAAAGTGCCTTAAAGTTTGTGGGAGCTATATTGAACTTGTGAGTTTTAGGATATGATCCAAAGATTGATATGAAAGTGTCGTTGACAAGCATCAAAATTGAACAAGTGTTTTGATCAAAATATCAAATATTGTCAATCAAATTGCAAAGGAAGCGTATGTTCATAAGAAAGAACGTTAAAATGTATAAGGTATTTCTAAATCATAAGTAAACAACACACTATTGGTGATCGGTACTTATGTTAAAATTAGTTTTAGCTATTTTAATACTCGACATTGGATTCATAAATAATGTCTTTTGTAGTAAGTATAAAGGCACCGGGATGTCCCAAACGATATCCAAGGACATCTGATTAAAATGTTTAATACGAAATATGTAAGATTGATCCCTTATGTATTGGAAATAGGAATGATCATACATGTTATATTTTCAACAATATTGTGATTTGTTTATGTATCTGATACATAAAGCAAATATCAAATCCAAATATATATCACTAAATGGTTGTTTCAGGTGTTCTTGTGTATCTATGAAAGACTAGAGAATTGTTTTCAGAAATAAAAAATTCCTTATGAAGGAGTGTTCGGACTTAAACTTTCATAAGTGACATTGAGTATGATATGTCAATAATAAATTCAAGTGAAGAATCTTTAAGTTGAAAATGTTCCAAATGAAATACTATGGTAAATTCAATGAAAATGGCTAAGTACATCACCTTGAACATCGCTACAATAGAAGCAATGCAAATAAATATAAATGCATATATATTTATCACTGAGTCGAGGGTGATTTCAAATGTTGAGAATTCCATAACATTTTTATATGGAAACAATTTCATGGTATAGTTCATAATAGAACTTAGAGCTCACTGGAAGTCAAGAGAGCTACTCTAAATTGTTGCACATGATAATGATAGTTTTCTAGCATTAGAAAGAGCTGACTGACAGAGTAGAATATTGAAACAATATAGCATACCCATTTCACCAAGGGACTAACCAACTTGGTTTTGAAAAAACCATTAGAGAAGTTGGAATAAGATTCATATAAAAATCCATAATTTTTACGTTTAACAGATATATGTTATATTGATTTATTATGTTGTGTTAATTAATTTTGGCAAGGCAAGCCGGTTTTATAGTGGACCGTCTACTGTATTAATTAATTTAATTAAAAATATATTCAATAGAAAATCCATAAATGGTATGTCTTTGTGATAGTAGTACAAATTGAGGTAACCATGAGTAATTTATCACAATGAAATAAATATACCATTTTAAATGTTCTTAGTCAATATGCATTAAGACTGGTTATCGATGTATCCATTGAGACTAGAGTACGTAATGCTCTCCTAATGCTAGGATTGTATTACCCATGACTGCCGGAGGTACTAGGGTTACGTACTGATAGTTATTAGATAACTATGGGGTAACTCATTCGATGAATTTCTGTTGATTAATATAACTAAGGTCAAATAGAAAATATCGATGCACTGATTTACATAGTTCTCTCGACTTAAGAATACCGTCAATCTTCAGTATGAAAGCTCCGCTTTAATTATAAGCCAAGCATGGCATGACATCTATCAAATGACTATAATTAAGTTGAGTGGAATTATTCCAAGTGAAGCATTATTCAAGAGAGGATTTGTCTCCTCAATAATATGGATTTAGTATCACGGTCAACTCAAGTCGGTTCAAAATCAAAATCTCTAACTAGAGTAGTTCTGTTAATAATAATTGTTATTATTGAACAAATGAATTTATGTTCGACTATAGAGTTGAATATAGAATATATTGAAATTTTAACCTTTATCAAATTCCATAAGTTCAAAGTGATATAGTTTGACGAGGAGAATTGGTGTAAATAATAGTCACAACAGCGTAACACTTAACAAAGTGAAATAAGATTTTTGTCGAAACCAAGTAAGCAATAAATTTGGCCAAAATGGCACATCACATGCTAAGTCATATATGAACATTAATATTTGAATAGTATGACATTGATCACTTACCAGATATACTCCTAATGGGTCACACAACTGAAATGATGAATACTCCTTTGACCAAATAACTTAATTAATTTGCAATTGTTATAAATTAGTTAAATTAATTAATATTTTTAAAATATTGAGTATTTTTTAAGCAAAACCCTACTTCAGGGTGCAAAGCTAGAGGACTCAGTTGCCACAACCAACCCTTATTTTAGCCAGCCCAACACAGAGCATCAATCCCTCAAGAATTCTTGCTTTTTTGAGGAATAACCACTCTAGGTCTTAAAGATTACACAGTGCAGTTTGTTGGGACTCAAACCCGCAAGCATTATCGCTTTTCCTCCTTCTTTAGCAAGTTATAAGTTGTCTTATTAGTAACACCCATAATTTTTTATAACAATATTCAGAAGATTTAATTAGATAAATTAAACAGAATAATGTAAATATTAGAGTGATGAGGGGATTGAGATTTGAATAAATATTTGAAGACCGTGCTTAATTATTTAAATGGGCTTAAGAATGGTTTATATGTTAATTAATTAAAACAAGAGTATACTAGTAAATAGCCGCATATAACCCATTACCCTTACAAATATCTCGTTTCATTCATTATGCATATTCATTTTTCATTTCCTAAAAATGCAAATCAAAAGAATTATAGCCAACCAATGCTAGAGAAAGAAAGAAGAGGAAATCAAATTAAAGCAAAGGATTTAAGCAAAGGGAATTAATCTCAATCAAATCTCAAAGTCCTTAACCTATTGACGTGAATAATAATCTAAATCCTCTCTATTTTGTTTTATGATCATTTGTTTTTGGGTTTAAGATTAAATCCATTTAATGATGATTTGGATGATGATATGCTTGGATTTATAACATCTTTGTTTTAAATAAAATTGTTTAAATATGGTTTTATATGGTTTTAAGGGTAAAACAAATTATAATTAATTTGAATGCCATGAGAAAATTTTATGTCATGTAAAATTTGATTTTGAAAATAGGTTTCAATTTTTGTGATTTTCCAAGCTATGGATAACTCAATGCGAATTTTCGAAGGAAAATATGTATAATTGGGTTTAAAATTTTATTAAGATTATTTAATAAAGAATTTGAGCTTCGAATTTCTATGTGTTAGATAATATTGAAAGTGAATTTCTGTAATTTCAAGGGATTTTTCCTAAGTGATTTATTATGGAAATTAAATTATCTTAGAAGAAGGGTTAATTGCATTATTAGTTTTGCTTAATGGAAGGTCTTATTTGTTAAATTATCCTTGATTTAGGTCTGAAAATAAGAGGCGATTATTTTGAGAAAGAATTTGGAAAGATTAAGGCAACTAATTAAATTTTTTTCAAAAAGGCAGGTTGGTTATAATGTTTTTACTTTAAATAGCGTTAGTTCAGTTTTTGCTCAAAAAAGTGGGTTCCGCCTCTTTTAAAAGCATCTTTCGAACCTATGCATTCACTTCATCCTCGTCGAAACCAACCTCGCCGAAACCCACCAAGTTGAAATCAATACACAGGGTATCAAAAATGATGGTACGAAGTGGATTGGAGAAAGGCGGAAGGCATGGCGTCGAAAGCACCGATGGAGTCGAAACCTTTGTTTTACTTTCAAATGATAAGCGCCTGCCTTGTTTTAATAAAAACTTTCATAGGAGTCGAAACATATGCTTTTGAAAGGGTCTTCTAAATAGCTTTCAAAGAGGAATGCCATCTTTTATTTTACAATATAAGCTTTCGAATGAGTTCCTTTATTTATGGAACAATGCTTTCGTAAAGGGTGGTTTCGACCCAGACTGCTGCCAATCTTATGCCTTTCGAATGTATTGAGTCATCAATGCTTTCAGAATGTAGTTTTTTCTTAAACCAATATAATGCCACTATCTAAAGCTTTCGAAAGGGTTCAAGGTTTTCGAAGGCGATGGCTTCAAAAGAGGGTTTCGAAGCTATCCTTCAGTGTTTTACTTAAAGGATATGAAGCTTTCGAAGGTATGGTTCTGAAGCCATCAAGTTTTCCCCAAATAATTTTACATAAAGATTAATGGTTTTGAAAGGGGTACTTTCGCATACATTCTTTTTAACCCAAAAGATAATTTTAAGGAAAACCCCAATGGTTTCGAAAGAGATGTTTTAAAGTGTTCCGAAAGGTATATGTTAGTGTTTTGGAAAGAAGATTTAAATGTTTTCGAAGGAGGTTATCCAAGGGTTAAGGTTTCAAAAGCCTTAGTTTTCCAAACAAATAACCCAGTCTCATTTTAAAGGAAAACCATGGCATAAATAAAGAGTTTTGAAATGATTTTAAGTATGGAGATTTTGAAGAAGTTTTCCTTGATTAATAGGTTAAATGGATTAACCAAGTTTTAAATAAAATAACTTCAAGGATATTAAACTAGAGGTGTTGGTGTTATTATGTTTACTTCTTCGTATATATGTATATTCACATTATAATGGACACATAATAGTATTTTGAGAAAGGGCATAATAACTAGCTAGGTTGACCTAGTAGTGTATATAAATTGAATTAACTTCTGAATGAGTAGAATTGCATCTAAGAGGTCAGGAAGACAATAATATAGGATGACTAAATATGGATTAAAGAAGTTGTCAGGTGGACAAATTCATAGTAAATACATGAAAGCTATGTTTAGGAAAAGTTATTGGCAGAAGCCAATAAGTTCATAGTAAACCCATGAAAACTATGATTAGAAAGAGTTAAGGGTATATTCGGATTGAGTTATTGACAAAAGTCAATATGTTCCTAGGAAACCGATGAAAACTAATCTAAGAGTGAAGTTATTGAAATTACCAACAGGTTCAGGGAGAATCCATGAAACAGTAAAGTTACTGGTACGAGCCAATAGGTTCTTAGTGGTCCCATGAAAACTATGAAACTGGACAGGAAGTCCATAAATATTAAACAAGTTATTGTCAGCCTATGAAAACTATTAGGTTAATAATGACCTTAGAACCATTAATAAGACAGATAGTCAATAATGAACGAGGAGGGAATACCTAGAATTGATTTACTTGTTAGTATTATCACAATATTTTGAATTGCTATGTTTTTACCATTGTGGATGCAGGAGCAAGTTATATGGTTTTATAAAGTTTTTAGGATATTAGTGAGAGAAAACTCGTTCCTCTAAGTGGCATAATCTTACTAGATACCTAAATGGTTTGAGATGGTAGTTTAATATTCATACCAGGCTTTATGTCTGACTCAAAGTTTATGTTTTCCCTTAAACTCTTGGGTGCTCAATTGATTTTTAGTAGTTTGAGAGTAGAGGCTTTTAGGTACCTCTTTAGATGAATAATTTTCCAAAGACGTGTAGGAGGCAAGCTAGTTAATAAATGTTCTTTTTATTTTGATTCTGTTGCATCTGTATTGTAAAGGAAAAAGTTGTTCATTTGCCTAGATATATACTCTGATCATCCAAGGGGGCAAGTTCATATGTTCCTCTTGACGTATGTTACAATAACTATATTTTATCTGAACGTGGTTCTTTTGTTGGTATTATGTAATGAACTTGAAATGTGTTGAATTGGAAATGTGAAAGTTGTTTGAAGATTTTAAATTTTTTACATATCAATGTGTTTCTGTTATATCAATGTATCTAACATTACCGTATTTGGTCACCGAGGATTAATAACAATGGATGATTGCAACATCCGTAGCTATAAATTTTGGGCCTTCAAGTGGGGGATGTTACAATTTGGTATCGGAGCATAGTTTTATGAAAACATAAAAGAAATTTAAACCTAAAATCTTTTTCAAAACATAATCCAATGAATCAGAAAATAAGGTCGGGGTTTGGGTTAACGCTAGTAACGTATTTGTAATTGATATATATATATATATATATATATATATATATATGTATGTATGTATCTATGTACATATTCCTCGCTCTCTTAGACCGCACTTCTGTATCTTACTATGGCTCATATGCAGATTTACGAAAAGAAGATATGGAAGCAGGAAGCAGAAGATGAAATCTCGGTGGAGGAAACACCAAAACCAAGGAAAATGTTCGACCCACCAGGAGGAACCCAGGTCGACAGGCTAATGCTAACCAAAATGTAGATGCCAATGTAGGCGCTGGAAATCCACCAGTAGATATAGGGACGATGTATCAGTTCATTGCCAATCTAATGCAAGTAGGAGTTGCTGCTGGAGTTGCTGGGAATGCAAGAGGAGCTAATCCCGAGGCTCCCGTTGGGAATAATTATGCTGTGCTGAGTGGAGATTACACCTGACTTGGTGGGAAGCCATTTATGGGAATGGAGGATGCTATCTAATTTGAGAATTGGCCGTTGCACAGTGAGAGAACTTTGCTGATTTGGGTTTGGATGTTGAGCAGAAGAGGAAGGCGGTCCAGGCAATTGCAAGGGTCGGTGCTTTATTGGTGGAATAGTGTTACAGCTGAAGTTCCGAAGGAATGGGCGGATTTTAAAGGATGTTTGAGCAAAGGTTTTTGTCTGAGATTGTTAAGTCAACGTTGCTAAGAAAATTTATGGATCTGGTGCAGGGAGAGATGTCGGTTATTCAGTATGCCACTAAGTTTGATGAGTTGTCCTATTATGGGTATACAACTATAAACGCCCTCATCAGGAGAAATGAGAAGCTTATTAGGGGATTAAGGCCCGAGATTGGTACGGTGACCCTGCCACATCTCCATGATCGTAGTAATGTAGTTGTGGAGATGGCAATCCGCCATGAGAAGATGCTTTTTGTTTGTGCTAGAGAGAAGCCAATTGAAACCCAGGGTTCTCAGGAAAAGAAAAGAAAGTCCTTTAAGAAGAAGGGAGCCTAGAAGGGAGATGCTGCCAAGAAGGAAAAAGCTGATTTAGTTTGCTTCAAGTGTGGTAAGAAGGGTCATTATGTGCATGAGTGCCGGTCGGGCAACAGTAGAAGGATGCAAATAAGAAGGGGGTGAAATGTTTCAACTGTGATCAAGTTGGACATTATAAGAATCAGTGTCTAGAGCCAGTTAGGGCGGATAGAGGGAAGGTTTTTGTTATTGGACCGTCATCGGCTAGGCTAACTAGAGCCTTAAAAGGGAAGATTGTGATGGAAGGTACGCTTTTTATTTAGGGTTTACCAATTAGGATATTGTTTGATACCGGTGCATTACATTCATTTATATCTTTATGTTTAGTTGTGCTTAGAACCCACCTACCTTGTTACTTCCTTATTTCAAATCCAATAGGAGAGTATGAAACACTAGGAGTGAGATGTGACCAGTTAGAACTTGATTTGTTAGACCATAAGTTTGCATGCAGTTTGTATATTTTTGATTTTGTAGAATTTGGGATCGTTTTGGGTATGGATTGGTTGGGTAAGTATGATGCTAGGATATGTTGCGAGGATAAGGAGATATTGCTAAGGCACCTTGATAGTCATAACTGAATCATATTCTAAGTAGAGAATTTTGACCGGATTTTTTTGCTTTCTTAAGTGCTATGGAAGTGGGAGAACAATTAAGTCAGGTTCGAAAGCAAGAGAGCTTGCGGATGTCTTTGAGCCAGTTACATCACTACCACTGAAATGAGCTTTTGAGTTTTGTATAGATCTTGTGCCGAAGCTGAACCTATGAGTAGACTACCTAACAGGATGACACCGATTGAGGTGAACGAATTGATGATGCAGTCAATGGATCTTGAAGGAAGGAATTTTATTAGACCAAGAAATTTGCCTTAAGGAGTGGCCGCGGTGTTCGTGAAGAAACCAGATGGGTCATTAAGGATGTGTATCGACTATGATAAGTTGAACAAAGCTGTGATGCCCCATAAATTTTAAAAATTATTTCAAAATCATTTGGAAAAATCCGTGCTCGAAATCAAAGAAATTACTCAAAACCGCCATTCAAATTCAATTCTAACTCAACTCAAACTTGAATTTCAAATTCATCAAGAATGGGCTAGCCTATTGATAAAGTTATGATGTTTCAAAGTTGAACCCAGGCAGTGTTTTCACTGTAAAAATCTAGGCAAAAACATGCTCCGAGTTGAAGTTCGACAACATATTTCTATAAGCTACATAGGTCCAAATGACCAGAAATTTAGCATGAACAAAATATAACACTCATATCTTTCTCATACCTTATTCAAATTGTGTGATTCTTACTGCTTTGAGTGTGAAATTTACTAGTAATTTGTAAATCGTTTAGTGCGAACATGTAGTATGGGACACACATTAACACTGTTCGGGTTCCTATTCTCGAGTTTGTGGCACATTTGGCTAAGAGACACATTTGTCCATACTGGACCTTTGGGTCATTTCTTCTTGGGGATGTTTTTCTAGGAGATGTTTTTCACTGCGACGTATTTGTCCTCCGGGATGTTGCCCTTCGGGATGTTTGTCTAAGAGACGTATTTATCTATCCTTCGGGACGTTTGTCTAAGAGACATGGCGCCTTATTTTGGGAGAACAGTACTTGGCGGGCTTCGACCATAAGCACGTGATATATCTTTGAGATGATTTCATTGATTTCCTTGTGATCCAAGTGTATCGCCTTTTTATATTATTGGCCATTTGAGCCATTCGAGATATTATATATGGTGATTACATCTTTGGAAATTGAACTCCTTATTGAGTTCTATATTTGAGATTTGGGTTTGCCAACATAGGCATTATTTGAGATTTGCCTTTTTGGCGTATTATATGAGATTTTCCTTTTGGCGTTTATTTGGAATTATAGTCTCCTATGTTGGAGATTTATATTTGATTGCCTTATGACGTATTTTGAGATGGTGATTTCTTTGAGGTTGTTTTGAGTTGTTGATATGGCGTGTTTGGAATTTCTCATCTTTGGAGTTATGTTTTTCTCCTAAACCATATTTGATGTTTTGTGATACACCGATGATATGAGGCATTCTTTTATTGTGAGATTTGTTATAGAGTATTATCGCCTTTGAGTTGCATTCATATTTAGTGATATCCTTATATCACTTGAAATTACTATACCCACTTAGTTATGCCACGTGAAGTAACCATATACCCTTGAATTATTCCTTCTCACTTGAGAAGATTATCACCTTGCCTTATGATCATATTATCACTTATCCTTATAAACTGATTTGTTTAGCTAGAGTGACCCGTGTATTTTATACTCGGGTCAGACTGAGGTGTTTTAGGTTAGGTACCCTTATGGACTTACCTATTTTGATTTCGCATAGATTTATCTGCTAGCCCTTTTTGTTCTAGTCTTTTTGTCGCTACTCTGATATGTACATTGTTTTGAGTCGTGTGTATATTGTGGTCGTCATACCACTTATGATGTATAATTTGTATTGTATTGGGATGTATCAGTATATATGTGTATATATATGTTTGTTTTTCTGTGATGTTGTAACGACCCGTAATTTCGCTACTTCAAAAATGAGAGATTTTGTTCGTTTTAAATTTAAAAGGAGTTTAAATCTTAAATAAATATGTTATATATGTAAATAATTATCTATTCTTATAGTTAATAAATTAAAAAGTATGAATTTGAATTTTAGAACAAATCGACAAAAGTTAAGTTTTGTAAAAAAATAAATAAAGGCTTAAATAAATGGATTTAAATATCTATTTAAAAAGATAAATCTGATTTAAAACATATAATAAAGATACTAAAAGTATATTAAAAGATTTAGAAGTTGGTTAATAATCGTTTTATAAAAATAACCAAAATTTGTCGCATTTTGTCAGTTTTACATACACTGTAAAATTAGAGATTTTGATATTAATTTAATATGATTTTAAAATATAAAGAGACTTGTTTTAATTTATTTAAAGAAGTAAAAAGTTCATTTTTAAATTTGGTTTACATAAATAAATAGTTTAACTAAAACGTCAAAATGTGACCGTAAAACATTTTGTCGAAAAACGACGTTTTGTCGATTAAAAGTTGTCGCAACGTCATCGCACCTTTATTTTCTTATATAGGAACATATATTCTAATAGTGTAAGTATTAATTGATTAACTAATCAAGTTTACTTTTACTAAACAAGGTTAGAAAAATTCTAGAAGTCATAAAGAAAAGTAAGTAAGAATTAACAAAAGTAAGTAAGAAAAGTCAAAAGTAAACATCAAATCAATATCACATCAAAAGTCAACATAATTATTATTTTACTTAGCTTAGTTCTTAAGGGATTAAGACATAAAGTAAGAATGTGGAAGTTTATATTAAATTTTGAAAAAGTGGAGATTGCTTTAGGTTGAAGTAAGGATAGTTTGGTAATTGGTAAGAGGTTATTTTGGTAAATTACCACTTTCTTTCTTTTTCTATAAATATCCACCTCCTTCTTCACTTTCATTCACATTTCTTCTTCTTCTTTTCTCAATCTTCTTCATATTCTTCCTCTCCTCTCTAATGTCTTCCATGCCATAGAAAAATATTATAAAGAAATAATGTAAAAATATTTACAAAATTTTCAAAAGAAATCAATGTTTATTTTCTTCAAAACAAACTCTTTTTTCCTCTATATTTTACCTCTTCTTCTTCCGATCACAAATTCTTCAATAAAGAAGAGAATGCAAAATTATTTTTCTAGATCATGTATTTTTCCAGTGGCTACAACTTTCATGTTTATCACTTTGTCTCAATCCAAAGTTTACCATGTAAAAAATCCACTTCTTTACAATGCATTTTCTGGCCCAGTTTTTAAGCCAGAAAACAGGCCATTTTATTTTGATCATAACTTGATCATATCTGATCCAAATTTAGAAAATATTTTTTTTAAACCGCATGAAATTTCTGTAGCTACAACTTATATGTTGATCACTTTTTCTAGTTTTGAGGTTTGCTATACCTGAAACTCAATTTTTTGAAGTATATTTTCGGGCTTTATTTTTGTGAATCCGAGAATAGCTCTTTTATTTTGAACATATCTCCCTCAAAACATCTTGGATTCAAATAATTATTTTTTTCAAATTCAATAGAAAAGAATTTTCAACAACTTTTCAGTTAATAAGTTTTTCAAATTTTGCGAGTAAGAGAGTCAAAAATAAGAGAGAAGATGACCTATTTTTCGGATCTAAATCTTGGGAATTCAAATTCAAAGCTCTACCGCTTCTTCTCTATATTTTGGGCCAACCTCCATCTCAAGCCTCGGCTAAGCTATTGGATAGGAGAGGGTATTGTTTGCTAGTGTTTAATGGAGTAGGAATTAATTAGTGAAGTGTTGGTTGATTAGAATGTTGGTAGAAAGTTAATCACTTTGGTTTATGGTGAGAAATTCTCATTGCTTTTGAATTTATATTTTGATTATGTTATAAATCATATTTACACCCTTATGACATATGAATGTTTATACCAAATTGATTGTTAATATGAATGATTTGATAGTTAGTAAATTAAGTCAATTGTGATAATATATCCCGTTATGATATTAATAGTGAATGTTGGATTTGAAATCATATGTATGTGATTGGTTGAATGGATGTTATGTTAGTGATAAATATGAATATTGGATATGTTCATTTTGATTTAAATAATCACTTTGTTTAATAAGACCATATTTTAGTAATATGAGATATTGTGGAAAAATAAGTCTCTTTTCATTTAAAAGTGAAATTATAGTTAAAATGAAAGAGAATTTGAAATTTGAAGTGAAACGGATTTGAAAAGGATAGTTAATTAGAAATTGAAATTTAGATGAATAGTGAAATCGAAATCCAATTTGAATAAATTATTTCAAGTATTGAAAAATAAGTTAAAACTAGATGCGTCGTGCAACGGTAGTTCGCGATTTCGCATCGAAAAGTTCAAATAAATGTGTAGAGTGGAATATAGCTCGGAATTCTTCGAGATAAGAAAATTCCGGACTATTATATCCATATCTTCTAAATGAAGAAATAAAATAAAAGTTACGATAAGTAGATTTTGAAATAAGTCCAAATCAATTTTCTAGAAAAATCGCGCTAGTGCAGTTTAGTGATCATAACAGAAAATCTGTTTAAATGAACGTTTTTAATTATGGCAAAATGTGAATAAATTTGATAAATCTATTTAAATGATTTAAAAGAGATTTGGATTGGAAAATATGAATTATCGAATGTTTAAAAATTGTTTAATTGAAATAAGCTTATATAGAACTTTCTGCAGCACTTTTATGCTGTGAATTCTGTAACTTTTGGAATATGAGTTTAAATGTATTGACGTTTCTCAGAATAAATTGGGAATGTTTTAAAAAGGATAATTAAGCGCTTTGAAAGATAATTTGGGATATTTATAAGCAATTCCAAAATGAAGTTGAAAATCTGAGTATGCGGAAACGACTAGTACATTTATCCCGCCTGTGAGATCTGGGAAGATAAAACAAGGTGTTTAACTAAGGTTAGGGATGGAGCAACCAGTGCCCTGAACTTACCTGGCCTATGTTTTCTTTTCTTAGGCGAGGGGTGGAACAGATCGAAAGGAAAGCCCGGATATTCTGTATTAAGTATTTGAATCTAAAAGAAGATTGGTATTATCCAAATGTTAAGCAATCTCCAAAAATGAATGATTTCTATAAAATGTTTGTTAAGATTGATTTGGGGTTTATCGTAAACGATGTCTTAAATAACATTGTTTTTGACCCGCATAAAAGTAAAGGATTTGATTAAAAATTAAGTAAGGAAATTTGAGATATTTTCCAAAGAAAACGAATAAATTACTTAGAAATTATCCTAAGTCAAAAGAAAGAGATTTCGAAATCATCCGAAAAGAATTAAAGTGAAAAGAGACTTAATAAATCATATATACTCATATTCACTTTTATCGATATTGGATTTCGACGGAACTGGAGTCGGATTTGGTTAATTCCTATCCGAAAACCACTACGAACCAATGTATACGTTCGAACGTGAAGACATGTTGAAGATGATGATTGAAGACCGTGGATCTTCCTAGCGTGAAGATTGCTTGTTGAACATGCTCTGGGTAGCTCCCAATTATAGAGTTATTTATAGTAGTGGTCTCCTCATGATGGAGATTTTGCGGATTGCAAGGGCTTCTCGCCTAGTAATGGCCGAGGAAAATGCCTTCGGTTTGTCCTGTTCCTGGACAACTTGTATGTACGTTTATCGGACATTGCATTTCTAAAGATTACGTACATCGGTTTTTACAAACGTACATCAGTGGTGGCGGAGAAGGCAACTTCTCTTAGCTTAACACCCTCCTTGAGACATACGAGCTCAAGGGTTGTATTTTTGTGGAAGGCAATTAGTAGTTAAACAGAAATGGCAATATAGCATTCAAAGATGTGATATATGCTTTGTGAGAAGGTAATCGTGACCTCAAGCCTCATCAAACCGGAAATGACCGAAAAAGGATTAGATGCGGCAAGGCTAAGTGGGTCATTCCCATTAGGGTATGATCATCCCCTTCTAGATATATTTCTTCCTGCTATGACGTTCGGGATGTTAATTAATGTGGTGTATGGAAAACGAGCGTTCGGTTAAAGGTTGGTAACGACCGGGGGATGACATATTCAGTACCATCTAGTTAAGAGGTGGGCCGGTCTTGTGTTGGTAGAGGAGCTTTGTGATGGTTTCTCGGGACATCCATCTAGAGGTGTACCCATTTCAGAAGGTAGATCCTGTGCCTGGTCATTTGTATGGAAATCCATTCTCCAATAAGAACCTACGGTTTTGTTTGTATTAGCGTAATGAATAGCCTCGAAATGCTATATGGGTAACCATTTCAGTTAAGATTAATAAGTTTATTTGCAAATGTTTTCCAAGAGATGTCATTAGAAATAATATCAAACGTTTTGATATAAAAGTGTTTTTGTTATCATAAGGTAAAAACCCGTCCGTGTTTATGTGTGGGTGTGATCTTATGAGATACTCTTTCTTTTTAAAGGATTTTATCCAAAGGCTGATATATGACACTGTCATTTATTATTGAGTTTTTCTCACGCTGGTTTATCAAGCCTGATCCGGGTATTTTCAATACTCGGGTCAGATCCGAGTAGTTTCAGGTTAGTCAAAGACGGTTGGAGTTTCCAGAGGAGAGCTGGAGATATTCATCGACGGTTGGGCATATTCTATTATCGGCTTTGCTTAGTGTATTTTGTTTGATGTTTGTCAGCATTTGTAAGGGCAGGTTTTATAACTATCCAAGCTAAATTTAGGTTAGACTCTGATATATGTATTTAAAAGTTTTCTGCTGTAAAAATATTTGTTCAATATTATATGTTATTCCGTTCGTGTGAGACTCTGTTCTGCCTACTCTTCTTTATCACCCTTCATGTTCCGTATTTTCGTGCAATTTGAGTTGGACACGTGTGGTTTATTGTCAATTCAAAGGGTGCGGGAAAACGGGCCTTTACATTTGGTATCAGAGCTTTTGGTTGAGCGAACACCGAAGCCTGATAGGGGTAAGTCTCATCAGAGATAGGATTAGTAATATCCTAGGATGAGTATCTCATTAGAGATAGGGTTAGTAACACCCTAGAATGAGTTATGAGAGTACTATATATATGAGCGCGTATTTGTTAATTTTATGAAAATGATTTTTGTTTTAAAGAAGATGGTAAATGAAATAATTTTACCTTGGGTTTATATTATGAATATTAAAGGGGATATTATTATCTTTTGGGTTAGAAATTAAGGATTGTTTGTAATTTAGCTTAGTAGAACTAAAATATGAATATCTTGTGATTAGAATTGCACGATTTTACTATAAGATATTCCACATAGAATCAATTAGTTGAAAGCTAGAATTTAGAACTTCAATTTTATACCCCTAGACATTTAGTTATTAAGAAATAATAATGATTAAGTGATTATCATAATAGATGGATTTAAAAGCTAAGTACAAATATCTTGTGAAGTAAAATTCACAATTAGAGTATAAAGATATTTGACGATAATATTGAAGCTAGAAGTTGTAATTAGAGAAAGTAAAAAAAAAAATGCATACTTAGAATTTTTTTTTCTTATCAACAAGATAGGAAAAAGATAAAACTAAGTTGAGACTTTTTACTAAATATATTATGAAAGGATAAGTTCTATAACTTATAAATGAGTTAAGTTATTTTGAAATTTAGACACTTTGACTAGGTTAAAATCAAAGTGAAATTTAGGAATAAGAGATACAAGAAATATCATCATAATATAAAATTGGAATTAGTTATACATTTACGGTAACATTTGTAATTTAAAATGAAGTAAGATTAGAAGTGGATAGTTTTGAATAATATGGTTGATAGGTTGATTGTTGGATGAAAATTTTAAATAACAAATACCATGTGAATTAAGTTTCACAATCTGACTATTAGGTATTTGATGGATTTAAGATCAAGAAATTTGATTTAGAAAATGGATAGGTAAATAAGTTAAGATTGGTAAGAAAAAGGATGTACACTTAGTAAAGTTTTCTTATTAATATATGGATTGGATAAATAATGAAAACCTTAGATAAAGAAAACTAAGGGTTGAGTTTTATAACTTATTTATTTGGAATAATAGAATTCCACATTTGTTGAAGACTCTAATTAAAGTAATAACGATTTGAAGTTTGGGGATATGTATATATACTCTTAGGAAGTAAAGGTATATTATACAAGTTTAAGTCATATTTGTATGCTTAAGTAATAATATATTTAGAAGAAAGCAATGGTTGTGAAATAAACTTGGATTAATAGAAGTTTTGAAGAAATTGTATTAGGAAAAAAGATGAATGTGAATAAGTACATAAGTTAAACGTAGATCATTTTGACACATAATTTTGATCTAAGATTTGAGTACAAAATTTTGACGTGTTTACACCAGTTCGTAAAAGGATTTATCAGCCGATTATTGATGGCGAACATTGATGAGAGTTTATGATTATGTACACGAGTTTTCTATCATAGTTGAGAGCTATGCAAGGAAAGCAAGGGTTTGTGATTAGGAAGTCTAATCAAAGTCCACGCTAGAAAATCGGGGGGTCGATATTAGTTCAAAAGCAATGTTTTGAATTCGAATAATAGATCGAATCAAAGATCACATATAGTATGATGTTTTAGGTCTGTCAACATAATAGTTGGATAGTTATCTCAAATAGTAGACACTAAGATATAGTGGTTAGACTGATGCTTTGGTATGTATATATATAGACCTCAGGTATAGTGCATGCTCAGGACAAAGGATGAGTTATATGGATGTATGCATTAGTATCAGTATGGTTGTTTTTGAATGTATAGTATTATTTGGTTGTTGTATATTCTATCTTAAGTATGCATTATGCACTAGGATGAATAGGATAGAAGTTTGACTTGATGTATGTATATACAACCGTAAGTACGTGATAGATACTCAGGTTAGTATGAGGAATCTCTATATGTATGTTTGCATAATCTTTTTTTTAGTGTTGTTATGATATCGACCTTCTTCTTTTCTATCATCAGTAGAAATAAGTCAAATTATTTGAGGAGATGAGTATGGAATAGATTCCTTTGTCTTTGATTTCATTTCGAGGACGAAATGCTTTTAAGTAGGGAAGAATGTAACGACCCGTAATTTCGCTACTTCGAAAATGAGAGATTTCGAATATTTTAAATTTAAAAGGAGATTAAATCTTAAATAAATATGTTATATATATAAATAATTATCTATTCTTATAGTTAATAAATTAAAAACTATGAATTTGAATTTTAGAACAAATCGACAAAAGTTAAGTTTTGTAAAAAAATAAATAAAGACTTAAATAAATGGATTTAAATATCTATTTAAAAAGATAAATATTATTTAAAACATCTAATAAAGATAATAAAAGTATGTTAAAAGATTTAGAAGTTGGTTAATAATCATTTTACAAAAATAACCAAAATTTGTCGCATTTTGTCAGTTTTACATACACTGTAAAATTAGAGATTTTGATATTAATTAAATATGATTTTAAAACATAAAGAGACTTGTTTTAATTTATTTAAATAAGTAAAAAGTTTATTTTTAAATTTGGTTTAGATAAATAAATAGTTTAACTAAAACGTCAAAATGTGACCGTAAAACATTTTGTCGAAAACAACGTTTTGTCGATTAAAAGTTGTCGCAACGTCATCGCACCTTTATTTTCTTATATAGGAACATATATTCTAATAGTGTAAGTATTAATTAATTAACTAATCAAGTTTACTTTTACTAAACAAGGTTAGAAAACTTCTAGAAGTCATAAAGAAAAGTAAGTAAGAATTAACAAAAGTAAGTAAGAAAAGTCAAAAGTAAACATCAAATCAATATCACATCAAAAACCAACATAATTATTATTTTACTTAGCTTAGTTCTTAAGGGATTAATACATAAAGTAAGGATGTGAAAGGTGATGTTAAGTTTTGAAAAAGTGGAGATTGCTTTAGGTAGAAGTAAGGTTAGTTTGGTAATTTGGTAAGAGGTTATTTTGGTAAATTACCACTTTCTTTATTTTTCTATAAATATCCATCTCCTTCTTCATTTTCATTCACATTTCTTTTCTTCTTTTCTCAAGCTTCTTCATCTTATTCCTCTTCTTTCTAATGTCTTCCATGCCATAGAAAAATATTATAAAGAAATAATGTCAAAATATTTACAAAATTTTCAAAAGAAATCAATGTTTATTTTCTTCAAAACAAACTCTTTTTTTCTCTATATTTTACCACTTCTTCTTCCGACCATAAGTTCTTCAATACCGAATCAAAATGCAAAATTATTTTTTTTAGATCATGTATTTGTCCAATGGCTACAACTTTCATGTTTATCACTTTGTCTCTTTCCAAAGTTTACTATGTCAAAATCCACTTCTTTACAATGCATTTTCTGGCCCAGTTTTAAGCCAAAAAATAGTCCATTTTGTTTTGATCATAACTTGATCATAACTGATCCAAATTTTGAAATTATTTTGTTTAAACCGTATGAAAATATAGTGGCTAAAACTATTATGTTGATCACTTTTTCCATTTTTGAGGTTTGCTATACCTGAAACTCAATTCTTTGAAGTGTATTTTCGGGCTTTATTTTTGTGAATCCGAGAATAGCTCTTTTATTTTGAACATATCTCCCTCAAAACAACTTGGATTCAAATAATTCTTTTTCCAAATTCAATAGAAAAGAATTTGCAACAACTTTTCGGTTAATAAGTTTTTCAAATTTTGTGATTAAGGGAGTCAAAAACAAGAGAGAAGATGACCTATTTTTCGGATATAAATCTTGGGAATTCAAGTTCAAAGCTCTATCGCTTCTTCTCTATATTTTGGGCCAACCTCCATCTCAAGCCTCGGTCAAGCTATTGGATGGGAGAGGGTGTTGTTTGCTAGTGTTTAATGGAGTAGGAATTAATTAGTGAAGTATTGGTTGATTAGAATGTTGGTAGGAAGTTAATCGCTTTGGTTTATGGTGAGAAATTCTCATTGCTTTTGAATTTATATTTTGATTATGTTATAAATTATATTTACACCCTTATGACATATGAATGTTTATACCAAATTGATTGTTAATATGAATGATTTGATAGTTAGTAAATTAAGTCAATTGTGATAATATATCCCGTTATGATATTAATAGTGAATGTTAGATTTGAAATCATATGTATGTGATTGGTTGAATGGATGTTATGTTAGTGATAAATATGAATATTGGATATGTTCATTTTGATTTAAATAATCACTTTGTTTAATAAGACCATATTTTAGTAATATGAGATATTGTGGAAAAATAAGTCTCTTTTCATTTAAAAGTGAAATTATAGTTAAAATGAAAGAGAATTTGAAATTTGAAGTGAAACGGATTTGAAAAGGATAGTTAATTAGAAATTGAAATTTAGATGAATAGTGAAATCGAAATCCAATTTGAATAATTTATTTCTAGTATTGAAAAATAAGTTAAAACTAGATGCGTCGCGCAACGGTAGCTCGCGATTTCGTACCGAAAAGTTCAAATAAATGTGTAGAGTGGAATATAGCTCGGAATTCTTCGAGATAAGAAAATTCCGGACTATTATATCCATATCTTCTAAACGAAGAAATAAAATCAAAGTGTCGATAAGTAGATTTTGAAATAAGTCCAAATCAATTTTCTAGAAAAATCGCGCTAGTGCAGTTTAGTGACCATAATAGGAAATCTGTTTAAATGAACGTTTTTAATTATGGCAAAATGTGAAATAAATTTGATAAATCTATTTAAATGATTTAAAAGAGATTTGGATTGGAAAATATGAATTATCGAATGTTTAAAAATTGTTTAATTCAAATAAGCTTATTTAGAACTTTCCGTAGCACTTTTATGCTGTGAATTCTGTAACTTTTGGAATATGAGTTTAAATGTATTGCGTTTCCCAGAATAAATTGTGAATGTTTTAAAAAGGATAATTAAGCGTTTTGAAAGATAATTTGGGATATTTATAAGCAATTCCAAAATGAAGTTGAAAATCTGAGTATGCGGAAACGACTAGTACATTTGTCCCGCCTGTGAGATCTAAGAAGATAAAACAAGGTGTTTAACTAAGGTTAGGGATGAAGCAACCAATGCCCTGAACTTGGCCTATGTTTTCTTTTCTTAGGCGAGGGGTGGAACAGATCGAAAGGAAAGCCCGGATACTCTTAAATAAAAAGATTCTATATTAAGTATTTGAATTTAAAAGAAGATTAGTATTATCCAGATGTTAAGCAATCTCCAAAAATGAATGATTTCTATAGAATGTTTGTTAAGATTGATTTAGGGTTTATCATAAACAATGTCTTAAATAACATTGTTTTTGACCCGCATAAAAGTAAAGGATTTGATTAAAAATTAAGTAAGGAAATTTGAGATATTTTCCAAAGCAAAAGAATAAATTACTTAGAAATTATCCTAAGTCAAAAGAAAGAGATTTCGAAATCATCCGAAAATAATTAAAGTGAAAAGAGACTTAATAAATCCTATATACTCATATTCACTTTTATCGATATTGGATTTCGAAGGAACCAGAGTCGGATTTGGTTAATTCCTATCGGAAAACCACATCGAACCAATGTATACGTTCGAACGTGAAGACATGTTGAAGATGATGATTGAAGACCGTGGATCTTCCTAGCGTGAAGACTGCTTGTTGAACATGCTCTGGGTAGCTCCCAATTATAGAGTTATTTATAGTAGTGGTCTCCTCGTGATGGAGATTTTGCGGATTGCAAGGGCTTCTCGCCTAGTAATGGCCGAGGAAAGTGCCTTCGGTTTGTCCTGTTCCTGAACAACTTATATGGACGTTTTTCTGACATTGCATTTCTAAAGATTACATACATTGGATTTTACAAACGTACATCAGTGGTGGCAGAGAAGGCAACTTCTCTTTGCTTAACACCCTCCTTGAGACATACGAGCTCAAGGGTTGTATTTTTGTGGAAGGCAATTAGTAGTTAAACAGAAATGGCAATGTGGCATTCAAAGATGTGATATGTGCTTTGTGAAAAGGTAATCGTGACCTCAAGCCTCATCAAACCGGAAATGACCAAAACAGGATTAGATGCGGCAGGGCTAAGTGGGTCATTCCCATTAGGGTATGATCATCCCCTTCTAGATATATTTCTTCTCGCTATGACGTTCGGGATGTTAATTAATTTGGTGTATGGAAAACGAGCGCTCGGTTAAAAGTCGGTAACGACCGGGGGATGACATATTCGGTACCATCTAGTTAAGAGGTGGGCCGGTCTTGTGTTGGTAGAGGAGCTTTGTGATGGTTTCTTGGGACATCCATCTAGAGGTGTACCCATTTCGGAAGGTAGATCCCGCGCCTGGTCATTTGTATGGAAATCCATTCTCCAATAAGAACCTACGGTTTTGTTTGTATTGGCATAATGAATAGCCTCAAAATGCTATATGGGTAACCATTTCGGCTAAGATTAATAAGTTTATTTGCAAATGTTTTCCAAGAGATGTCATTAGAAATAATATCAAACGTTTTGATATAAAAGTGTTTTAGTTATCATAAGGTAAAAATCCGTCCGTGTTTATGTGTCGGTGTGGTCTTATAAGATGCTCTTTCTTTTCAAAGGATTTTATCCAAAGGCTGATATATGACACTGTCATTTATTAATGAGTTTTTCTCACGCTGGTTTATCAAGCCTGATCCGGGTATTTTCAATACTCGGGTCAGATCCGAATAGTTTTAGGTTAGTCAAAGACGGTTGGAGTTTCCAGAGGAGAGCTGGAGATATTCATCGACGGTTGGGCATATTTTATTATCGGCTTTGCTTAGTGTATTTTGTTTGATGTTTGTCAGCATTTGTAAGGGCAAGATTTTATAACCGTCCAAGCTGAATTTAGGTTAGACTTTGATATATGTATTTAAAAGTTTTCCGCTGTAAAAATATTTGTTCAATATTATATGTTATTCCATTCGTATGAGACTCTGTTCTGTCTAATTTTCTTTATCACCCTTCATGTTTCGTATTTTCGTGCAATTTGAGTTGGACACGTGTGGTTTATTGTCGATTCAAAGGGTGCGGGAAAGCGAGCCTTTACAGATGTGTTATGCATTTGAGTTATTTTATTTTGTTTTGATAGATCCTTTAGCCACCTGTAGTTTTGTATTAAAAATTTATTGGATATGTCGATCCACTTGAGAAAGGAAAAATAATATAGAGCACTAATCGACGTATTCAATAGATATTTAAGACAAGACTATAGATGGTCTCTCCCAACCAGCCATATTCTCCATATTAGCAGACAGTATTACACTGTAAGAGTATGGGTCTCGGGGTAGGGCGTCACAGCTTCTCAAAGTTGAACCCAGGCAGTGTTTATATTGTAAAAAATCGGGGCAAAAACATGCTCTGAGTTAAAGTTCGACAACAGATTTCTATAAGCTATATAAGATGATCAAGAATAAGTATCCTTTGCCAAGAACAGATGATCTTTTTGATCAGCTGTGTGGAGCCAGAATGTTTTTCCAGTTGGATTTGGTGATAGGTTTCCATCAGTTAAGAGTGGCAGAGGACAGTATTAATTTGACAGCATTTCAGACTAGATATGGATCATATGAATGGTTACTGATGCCATTTGGGTTAACAAATGCACCTGCTTTCTTCGTGGATTTGATTAGCTGAGTTTTCCAAGAGTACTTGGATAGGTTTGTATTGCTGTTTATAAATGACATTTTAGTATACTCTAAGAATAAAAGAGGGCATGAGAATCATCTCAGAGTGGTGCTTGAGATGCTGGGACAACATCAGCTGAAAGCAAAGTTTACCGGATGTCATTTTTGCAAGAAATAAGGTTAAGTTTCTTGATAACATGATTTCGTAGAAAAGCTTGTCAGTCGACCCACATAAGATCGAAGTTGGGAGTAGTTGGAAGAGACTAGAGACGGTGACTGAGATCATAAGTTTTCTTAGACTTGCTAGCCACTACCGAAGATTCATCAAGGATTTCTCGTGGATAGTAGCACCATTGATTAAGTTAACCAGGAAGGATGTGAAGTTCGTCTGGTCCGACAAATATGAGGAAGCATTCTTTAAGTTAAAGAATTTGTTGATTAATGCACCAGTGTTAGTTGTTCCTAGCGGAAACCAAGGGTTGGTGGTGTTTACTAATGCTTGTGGGACTGGATTATGAGCTATGTTGATGCAGAAAGGTTAAGTCATTGCCTACGCTTCACGACAGCTTAGACCGCATGAAGTGAGATATCCTACTCATGATTTGGAGTTGGCTGCGATGATCTTCGCATTGAAGATTTGGAGCATTATCTCTTAGGGGAGATATTTGAGCTATACACTGATCATAAGTCTTTAAGATATTTATTCTCTCAGAAGGAGTTGAATATGAGATAGCAGAGGTGGCTGGAGTTTTTGGCTGCTTACGATTGTTGTATAGAATATACACCTGGGAAAGGAATAAAAGTAGCGGATGCTCTTAGTAGAAGACATCACACTGTGGTGTTAGCTATGTAGGAAGAATGGAAAGATTTATAAGCTTTGACTACTTATAGCGTGTAGTTAAAAACGAATGCTAGTTTAGTTAGAGTACCACCATGTTGTCATGTTTATAAGTTCGACCAGCGTTGATCGAAAGGATTGCTTCTAAGCAAAACGAAGATCCAGTGTTAGCCGAGAAGATCAGAAGACTTGAGGTTGGAACTAAGATCGATAATCTAAAGGATTGTAGTCTTAACCAAAGAAGATGGTTGAGAAAGGGGCTATTGTGTGTTCCAAACGTGGAGGACTAACGAAAAGAAGTTCTTAGAGAATGTCATTGATTCAAATGTACAATTCATCCTAGAGAGACCAAGATGTATCAAGATATGAAGAGGAGCTTCTATTGTGTAATGACCTGCTATTTCGAACCATTCAAATTGACAATCATCCACTTATTCAGATTTGAATTGCTCAAAACAACATATTGTTAATTTTTATTTGGCAAAACTTAGCATATACAGTAAATAAAATCAATCATAGACACAAAGTTATACAACAATAAGCAGCGGAATAGATAAATAGTATTTCCTAAAGCTACTGTATAAACATCAGGGTCTAAAACAAATACAACAGAAAATCTCAAGTACATAGAAGTCACTAATATAAAGCAACTGACAAGTCTGAACATAAACAACTGGAAATAACTGATATAACTGGAAATATGAATAGACAAAGACAAATCTTCAAGCCAAGCTCCAAGCTTCAAAGGCGAGTCTCAAATGCTGTGACACTCAGTCTGATCCCGCATAAAGGAAAACACAAAACACTCGAGTCATGATTAACATTCTTATACCAGTAAATCAACTCAAGTGAAATGTCAAGTGAAATACAAAGTAACTAAAAGGATGTTCGGGATTCCATCCTCTAAGGATTCGTTAAACTATCTATATATATAGTACAATACTCTATATACATAATGTCTAAAGTAAAGTAAACTATTGAAATAGCTTTATGACATTACCCATATCCCCTTTAACACATTTTTATATATTCCCATAGTCTATACAGTATCGTAATTAGTCCGTAAACTGGAGGGCTATCAGAGAGCACTCCATAGGTACGGTACAAATCAAACTCGTAGAAGGTGCAATAAAGCATGTGACAAGGAAAGCGAGGTAATGCCCAGGGTAGGATACTACCGTTTTGCGGATCCGGATTGGTGGTAACGCATAGCAGCTACTACCGCCTACCTCGAGACACACTCCCAAATCAAGGGTGCACCTAATCAAATCACAAAGTAATAGAATGGTATCGAAGAAATGTGCCCGATCGGAGGAGCGACCTCACTTGGCCTGGCATGGCTCCTGTTTTAGCCACATTAAGCTGACTCGTGGGAGTCAGGGCTGCGTTAATACCTCATATAGAATCGTCGCCAAACCATCCTACTTCGTTCTGGAATCTCCACCTTGTGCATAGTTGTTAAAGTGGTTTTCGATATTGGCAGAGAGTATGACAATATCGGATCCCGGTCTCTTTAACAACCAAACGCTTATTTCACACCGAGGACGTTTAATTTCAAAACAGTTCATACTTCATATCAAAATATCATATTCATTTCAAAAATAATACCACTTTCGAAATCATATTACTTTCGAAACCTTATTCACTTTAAATTATATTCCACTTTACATTATAATTCTCTTTAAAAATCATAACCATAAATAGGTTGAACCATCATATCAAAGTATTCGCAATTAAATTCATCAAATCTAAATCATAACAATTCCAACTTAAACAGTTTAAATATATTGAATTGAAATAGTTATAAATAAAAATTTAGTTTATATATTTAAAAATAGGTTATAAATTAAAATTGTTTATATATTAAAATAGTTTATATATTAAAATATATATCAAAAATAGTTTCAAGTTAGAATTGTTTCTTCCAATTTCACAAATCAATTCAAATTCTCATTAAACGATTTTAATTTATATCGATTTCAAATCCAGGTTTGAACTTCAAATTTAAGCCACTTTCAATTCAATAGGTTTCAAAGTTAAATATTAAAACAATTCATAATAACTCAATTTCATAAATTTCATTTATATTTCAAAATTCAAACTTAATTTAATTTAAATTCGATAATATCCCCTTAATCATTTTAATAACCATTAAATAAAATCCCAAATTACAATTTAAATCAAAATCAAGCATACAATTTCAATTTTACTTAAACTTAAAATATTCATTTAATCACCCTTAGTTAAACATTTAAATAAAATCTTAAATTACAATTTAAATCAAAATTAAATATCCAAATTCAATTTTATTTGAATTTAAAATATTCATTTAATCCTCTTAAATCAAAATCAAGTTGTCAGGTTATTAAACATATCTTTAAATCTCAAAATTAGTAAGTTTCAAATCAATCCGTATTTAAATTCAATTATTAACAATTTAACTTTCAAGTCAACTTTAATTTATCTTTCCAACCTTAATTCTATTAAAGTTATTACAAAATCTATTTTAAAATATTAGTATAAAATGTAAATAAATATTTAAAACATATTATGAATAAAAGTTAATTTAAATTACTGTTAAATTTTATTATATTAATTATTATTAAATTAAATATTATTATTATTAAATATATTTAAAATCTTACTTTATATTTTTTAAATAATAAAGTCATAAGTAAAATTTTATAATTTACATTTTAAAACTTAACTTGTAATTTTAAATTTCCAAAACATATAATTTAAAAAATCTAAAGTTTTCCACATATATTAAAATTGAAATATGTTTGTGTTATATTTAAAATTAATATTTATTAGAACCCATATATTTTCTTTCAAAACTCAGGAAATCATTTTTCAAAAATAGACAAATGTTGTCCGTATATAATTTTCTACCCTATGATCAAGTGATACAGATATTTATCATTTCAATCCGCAATTTAAATTTTATATTTACGGGTATATATCATTTCAACCCGCAATCCCAAAATTCAAAATTAATGAAAATCCCTTGGGTTTATCACTTCAACCCATAATGATTTTCCCCTAATCTATAAGATCGTTCGGGTATGTATCATTTTAACTTACAGGGATTCCTAAACTAACAGGGAACTTGTAGTGTGAGAACAATATAATAATATAAATCAACACATCACTTCAATGATGAGCATATACAATCATTAACAATTTAAATTTAATATATATTAACACGGTAGGGTGTCATAAGTCAATTAACATCGGTGAACTAATTCAAATAATAGCAGATCATATTGTAATAATTAAATAACTAACAATTTAAATTTAACAATATATTTCAATCATCATTTCATGTGAATTGAATTTGCTAAATATAAGAATGTTAATCGCGAGTGATTGCTCACCTTCCAAGGCTAGAGAAATAATAAGAATGAGATGCTGATAGACACGAATAAGCATGGATCGACAAGCGGGACTGCAAAAAGTCAGAAAACTGATGCTATAATCTCCAGATAGTGGCGAAACACAACAAAGAACTTGAATTCGAAATTGACGAATCATATATATATATATTTAAAATAATAAAATCATAAGCAAATCTTAAAATTTATATTTGAAAAAAAAATCAAAACATTATAGTCAAAGTCTTCATATTATGTTGAAAATCAATATTCCTTAAAATACCTAAATTTTCCATTCAAAATTCTCAAATAATATTTATTCATAATATGTATACATTATGTGATAATAATATCTATTTAGAAATATAAATTGTAAATAAAATTTTAAACATAGTTTTAAATTGAAATATTATATATAAACAACTTAAACATACAAATTGAAATACTTTAAATATATATTTATTAATGGAAAAAATATGTATTAGTACATGCGAAAGCTTCATATATATAATATACACCTTTTCTCCAAAATCAAAATTTAAAGGAGAAGAACCAAGCTGGTGGATCCAAATATCAAATGTCAAATATAATCTACGTATGTAATATAGGTGTAATCAATATCATATATATATATATATATATATCTTATAATATATATAGATAAGATTTAATACTCAAGCTTATAAAACTATTAATAAGAAAGAGTATAAAACAAAGAAATCATAACTCACATATCAAATATCAATTATAATATATATATATATATATATATATATATGTATGTATGTATGTAACATATATGTAATCGAATATATGTATATAAACATAATATATATAAAAATCAAGTATATGTATACAAAGATACACTTACAAGTCTAGAAATGTGCAAGGGCTGGTGCAAGGAGGATGAAGCAAGGTTGGTGTGGTCAGAGTGCTGTGGCTAGGGGTGTCAGGAGAAAAGTAGTGAGGTGGAGGTCAACGCTATGGGGTTTGCTGGTGCTCGGGTTGGCTAGCGGCGTTTGGGTGGTGAGGCTTGCGGGGAGGTATTCGATTGTGGTGCTGGGCGTGGCAATGGCTGTTAAGGTGATGACTTGAAGAGGGGAAAGAATGGTGGCTACTGCGCATAGTGGATGCTCGGCTACTCGCTGGGTGTAGATGGATTCGATGATGGAGGCAGGTCAGGGTTGGGGAAAATTGCGGTCAGGTAAGGTTATGGTGGAGTTTTGTGGATTCAGTGGGAAGAGTGGAGATAGGGTTTGCGGTGGAATGGCAGTTGTCAGGGCAGGCTTCGGTGCAGGCGAGGCTTTGATGTTGGAGAGGATGGACTTCATCAACGGTGAGTGGTCCTCGGCATTATGGATGGTCTGAGTTTGCGTACGGTGTTTTTGGGTTGCATGGTGGAAAGTTTTGCTTGGTGGTGAGGCCAGAGATCTGGAGGAAGAGGGGATGTAATGCATTGGGAAATGAAAGCTGGAGCAAGGGAGGACGGAGGGTGACAAGCCGTAGTGGAAGGCGGACGATGAAAAATAAGGAAGGTTATATTGATGAAGATGATGACAGGCTTCAGAGAGAAGTACATGTGCATATTTTCAAAATATATATAATATAAGCTTTGTTTCAAAACAAATGTGTATAAGCTTTACTTATTATATTATATAATAAAAAAATTCTTAGTTGTAGAACGAAATGATGAAGGAGCCAAAAGCATATGAAACGAACAGAAAATATGGAACAAGTTGGAATTATAGAAGTCAGGTCATTGAATTCAGGAAGATATAAATGCTAATGGCTATTAGTATTATACGGTGGATAATTGAATGGACATAAGAACTCAAAAAGACGAAAACAGGAACCGATACGGCTGACCATTTCGCAGATTTCACCGTGTTCCAGACACCGAAATACAGAAATGAATATACTACGGAGATCAGTGCAATAAGACGAACTGAATGGTATACATACATCAGTGATACGATCATCCCATCAAAAATCAGATTCCGCTGCCACAATGCTGCTAAAACGCTGAAAATAAGATAAAACGAAGCTATAACAGTCCAAATTTGGGAAACCAAATATGACATCTCACTCAGAAAATGGTCTACATTTTTATTATATAAAAATATTTAGATTTCATAAATATTTTATTTCCATCAATTTAATTGATTTTAAATTGAAATTGAAAATTACACAACATAACAAACCTTCATATTTTTTTATGAAAATATGCCATTCGCTATGTGTAAATAGACGGGTCGTTATACTCTTCCCCAATCAAAACTTTTCGTCCCAGAAAAGAAACGAGATAGGAGAATAGAAACAGTAGAAAGGAAAGACAGATTTGAATTACATAGTACCGGATACATAATTAATTCAAAACCATATAAATTTCATTTTTGGACATTTTTATTACATACATTCATATTGTATATTATTCAATTACATATTCTCTTTACATAATATATGTGTGTGTGTGTATCAAATCATACTCAAGAAATTCAAATCAAATCCATTTTCCAAAACAAAAGTGTAGCAAAGTACTAAGTGGTCTCCCCACTTTGAGACTCGAAAATGAATGTCGATGTTGCTGCAGTCATCACCAAAATTAATTTTCCAGTGACAAAAAGAGGAGAGTACAGACTTACTTCTTTTTAAAATTCTTTAAAAACAATTTTCATTCGAAAATACTTTCAAATAATGGTATATTTTCCAAAACCTTGAAACTACATTTTGAAAAGCATCGGAAAATCATATTCTCAAGTCCAAAATTAAAATTCACTTCATTTGCAAATTAGATTATAAACCATGCTTTAAAATTTCAACTCCATATAACATATAACAATTGTTAATGGTTTAGGAATGTTAACAAAATAATAAATGATAATCTAGTATTATCATTTGCAATTTTCTTTGTTTAAGTGTTTTGGAATTCCTATCGATAGCGTTGGCTAGACGAATCGATCGAAACCCCAAAATTCAAATTAAAAACTCAAACAACACAATATAAATCATTTTTATATCAATTACAAATTTGTTCCCTCATAGAGTGATTCAAGAATGGTTTTAGAACAAGGATAGAGATTTAAATTTAGAGGAACCCTAATCGAAGAGAATTCTAACCAAGAAGATAGGCTCGAAAGGAAGATAAGATAATAAAATTACAAATGGGGAAAGATGGATAGACTTACATTGATCGCGGTGACCTTAATCAGGTCAACCGAGACTCAGAAAAGAAAAAAAATACCATCAACGAAAAGCAAATTGAACTGGTTTATCCAAGGACATGATTAACCATTCCTAGAAGAAACTCTACTAGGAGGGAGGACAACATGTCGAGCTCCAGGAATAAGATCGATGGAGAATTCAAATTCCTGCTTGGGAGGAAGAAAATTGACTTCACCAAAGACATCACGATAATCCCTGACCATCAGGTGGAGTCGATATCACTAGACTGAGCTTCAAGCGACGAGATAAAACTTCCTGCAAAATCCTAAGGCAAATGAAATACGATTAGAAGAGAATTACCTGGTCGTCTACTACTGAAATGGTTCGGATTTGCAAGAGATAACATCATTAAAACCGAGGACGTAGGAATCGCCGGTGAATCGACGCATGTTGTAAAGGAGTTTCACCCCTTTACAAATCACACAAGATTGTCGGGACTGCGATGGGATTAGTCACACATAAGAATGGAACTACAAATTGATATGGCAAGATGTGCTCAAATTTACTACAGAGATCAATAGAAATAGAGCTATCGGATGCTCCAGTGTCAAAGAACATGGACAGGAAAAACAAGAATGGATTTTCAGAACAAAGGGATAGTTCCAAAATTCAAAAGAAAACATAATCCAGGAGGATCCTAATGAAGAATTTCAAGCTCGAATGAAGATGATTTTGCAATTAATTTCACTTATTATAGGGTATTACTACCCTATCTCTAATGAATTTTACTCCACATGCTAAGTTTTTCCTAAACCAGAGCTCTGATACCAACTGTAACGACCTGCTATTTCAAACCATTCAAATCGACAATCATCCACTCATGTCAGACTTGAATTGCTCAAAACAACAGATTGTTAATTTTTATTTGGCAAAAGTTAGCATATACAGTAAATAATATCAATCATAGAATTACAGACATAGAGTTATACTATAATAAGCAGCGAAATAGATAAATGTTAGTTCATGAAGCTACTATATAAACATAAGATTCTGAAACAAATACAACTGAAAATCTCAAGTACACAGAAATCACTAATTAAAAGCAACAGAAAATTCTGAACATAAATAATTTGAAATAACTGGTATAACTGGAAAGCTGAATAGACAAAGACAGATCTTCAAGCCAAGCTCCAAGCTCCAAAGGTGAGTCTCGAATGTTATGACACTCAGTCTGACCCGAGCATAAAGCAAAACACAAAACACTCGAGTCAGGATTAACATTCTTATACCAGTAAATCAACTCAAGTGAAATGTCAAGTGAAATACGGAGTAACTCAAAGGGTGTTCAGGATTCCATCCTCTAAGGGTTCGCTAAACTATCTACATACATAGTACAATACGCGACATATATATTGTCTAAAGTAATGTAAACTATTAAAATAGCATTAAAGCATTACCAATTGTTAGCACCAAAATTGGTCACTAACACCCTTAGGAAGATTGTATAGAGAGATTAATGAAGAAAACAAATTAAAACAGAGAAGAGAAAATAAATTTAAGTGCAGAAAGTAAGAACACCAAATTTATAGTGGTTCGACGTAATAGCCTACGTCCACTTTGAAGTTGATCTTTATTTCGTTCCTTGATACTTGATTACAAATACAATCCGTTTCTAAGTATTTGAATACAATTGCAAAGTAAAAGAAATGAGTTTGGAATGAGCCTTGAAAATGGCAGAGTCTCCCCAGTGTTCTCTAGAATCCCCCCTTTTTCTGTGCCCCTGCCCCTCTATTTATAGACAAAGGTGGGTTGGACTTCCCTGGTGGGCCAGGTGGCTGAATAACTTAGTCCAGGTAGCGTAGGTACTAAGCGCCGAACCAGAGAGGCCGAACGAGGTATGCCGAGCCTTCCTCTTTGTGCCGAACGAGGTACGCCGAGCCTCCCTCTTTGTACCGAATGAGGTACGCCAAGCCTTCCTCTTTGTGTCGAACGAGGTATGTATCGGACGAGGTGCGCTGTTGAGTGGGGGATGCAGGTTGAATGAGGCTGGGATGCCGAACAACTTGGGAATGCCGAGTGTACCTTGGGGGACGAACGTTCATGGATGCCGAACGATCTTATGCCGAACGATCGTTTGTATGCCGAACGCCCTTTGACCGAATGTTCATTTTGGCCGGACGTGTTCTGGATGCCGGGTGTCCTTTGAATGCCGAACACACTTTACGCCGAGTACTCCTTAGAGGCTGAACGTTCACTTTGGCCGAACGATCTTGGATAGCCGAGTACCCTTTGGATGCCGAACTTTCCTGGGAGGCCGAGCGGTGGTCAAGCCGAGTACTAAGTTGTCTGGTCAATCCCTTGGGAAACACTAGCCCCCCAAAGTGTATTACGTGACCGAACGTGATACGCTTTGGTCAAACCTTGGTCATCATCCTTGCCTTAAGGCTCTCTTGGCCGAACGCAGTAGGGAAGGCCGGACGTAGTAGGGAAAGCCGAACGATGTACATTACCCCATGTGACTTTGTATGCCGAACAATCGAGCCGAACGACACAAATGCCGGAAGATCCAAGTTGGCCAAAGCCGAACGAACTGAGGTGGCCGTACGATACCGTTTTGACCGGTAGAGCCGGTCAGAACCTCGTCGACTTCCTCTTCTCCCTTATAAAACCTGACTTCTTCTTCTTCCTCCTTTTTTCTTTACTTTGCTTTCACCTCTGCAATTTCGAACTACCCCTGCCATCAGACTCTTCGGACTTCTCAACCCTTCCTAACGCTCGATCCACGAATTAGGTAAAATCCCTTCATCTGATTCCTTTCCCTGATAAGTTTCGAACAATTGGATTAGGCCAGAATGGTAGTCGAACGGGCTATGCGGGTGGATGATCCAAACTCTGATTAGGATATTCCCAAGGCCGAGCAACTTGAGGCGGGGAGGAGTGGTGAGGGTTGATCACCTCGTAGGGTTTGTGTTGTTTGGGAGAGACATTGTGGTTCGGCATAATTTTCCTGTGCCGAACCAGGTGGAAGAAGGAATATGGGAGGAGTGCCGAGCGTTGGAGGATGCTAAGTGTTGTTTTGGCCGAATGGGAGTTTGGCCGAATGATTGCTTTGCCGAACGTCAGTTTGGCCGAACGAACAGTACCGAACCATGGTAATGCCGGACAACCACAAATGCCGAACCAATCGTGCCGAGTGATATTAGCCGAACAACACAAAAGTGCCGCGGTGCATAGCCGAACCACATACTAATGCCGAACATACTATACCGACCGAACAGAACTTAAGCCGAACGATATATAAATGCCGAACATATAATGTTGGCCGAACATGACTTAAGCCGAACGAGCATAAATGCCGAACAAACAATGTTGGCCGAACATGACTTAAGCCGAACGAGCATAAATGCCGAACATACAATGTTGGCCGAACATGACTTAAGCCGAACGATCATAAATGCCAAACATGTAACTACCTTGCCCAATTTCATAATTAAATAAGGACAGGAACTCCATCACACTTGTATATTGAGCTGATTTCGACTGATAACCTTCCCAACAGGTACAAGCCTGAATCTTACTTGACGTAACCGGACATCTTCCTCTGGCATTTTCTAAACTCGAAACTGTAATCGCCACAAGGAAGGCTTTTGGAGACGGTCAGCGATGACGGTCTTTGAAAGCGGCGATTTCAAGCTTAGTCTTCTATCAGTTTCCAACTTTTTAATGCTTGTATACAATTGATTGCACTAGTTCACACACCACCTAGGGGGATATTTGTGTTGTTAATTCTAACGTTGATCATTTCTCAAGTATAGCTCGCACAGGCGCTTAGCTAAATTATTTACTGAAGATGTCTAAAAGGTTTAGCTCTGCCACTCTCTCAGATAAGCCCGGTCCGTTTTCCAAACGAAGGGATGCAGATGTTTCTAATCCATCGACTTCCCCGGTTCATGACCTGTCTCCTGATGCCCTTGAATCATCAATTCTCCTGGATAATCCGATCGATTCGCAGGCTTCGAAAATCAATGAAGCCACTCTTCAGCGAATATGTTCTATTCATGGGATTCCCTTTGCCGATGTCTTGGTTCCGACGAGGCATGATCGCCCACATCTGCCCCCAATTGGATATACGGCTTGCAACAAATTCATGTGCTGGGTTGGTAGCGTGCCTCCGTTCAACTTATTTCTTCAGGATGTGTTGCAATATATTGACATTGCCCCGTCGCAGCTACATCCAAACGGCCATGCCTTCATCTATGGCACATATATGCTCTTCATGAGCGTCTTCTCCAGACCCCCAACTCCTGGAGACATCAGATACATATACATGATCAAGAAGCGGACAGATAGTCCCTCTTACACGTTCCTCAAGCCACATCGAAACTGTCGAATCTTCACCGGGGCGTGGAGCAGCAAATTCGCCCAGTACAAACAGGAATGGTTTTACGTGCGTTGCCCCCCAGGCTTTGCGAGGAGATTGGTTGAAGGAAGTAAGTCTCTTTGCTATGTTGATAGTTGTGTTCAATCAGAGCCGTGCTTTTTCTGACCTTTCGCTTTGTCTTTTCAGGTAACAACCCTCGTCCCGAGGGCCCAGGGTATTCTGAGGCCGTTGAAGCCATTAGAGCTCTTCCTTCCGAGGAACGGGACATCCGAACACTCATTTCAAATGAGTCATTATCTAGGTTCGGATTGTTAGCAGAAGGCCGCCGGATTAGTCTTCCTGAGGGCGTCACGATTCCTAAGCCCCCATCCGGTAAAGGGAAAAAACTAGCCGGATCCTCCTCACGTCATATCCCTGATGTGCAGGAAGAGGGGGAAGTCCAAGAGCATGAAGTCCCAGAGGCACAAGGTGAAAACGTGGGTCCTACTCCGGGACCACTGGTCGAGGTGCACGATATTGAAACATCGTCTTCCCCTTCGAAGGGGAAGAAAAAGCTGACGTATAAGATAAGGAAGGAGAAGGTTGGCAGAACTTCCAAAGTTACGCTTATCCCGACAGAGAAAGAGGCTTCTTCACAGCACGTGGAGAGTTCCTTAAAGGGCCTGTCGAATCTCTCCATCCCCGATGATCTGCTCAACTACGACTTTGGAGATCCGGAGGCATTCAAGTTCCATTCGCCTGCCAGAGGCGATGTGGGGATTCCATCACAAAGTCTGGGAGAGAAATCTCCTGTTAGCAAGGCTACTAGTCCGTCGCGGGGAAACACTAGGATACACATGAACACTTGCACTTCAATTCTAAGCTAGATTCTTTATCGTCATTCCCCCTTTCGCTAATTCACTGTTATTTGAATTTCGTGCAGGTGAAATGGGACGCTCCCACAGATTTGATCGTCTCCGCGGCTCTTCTACTCTTCACCCGTCCGGACGGGACTCGGGTCCCGAGAGACGTCGAGACAGAGATGGCGATGGTGACAAAGATTACCACTCCCGGGACTCGTCATCCAGAAGGAAAACGTATCATCTGCACAAGCCTCATCAATACCCTTATTCTTATTCGGGGCAAAGTAAGGATAAACATGGCTACAAGGGGTCGCAATCTGATATCCCCCGCGACCAACACTCCGATTCTTCTTCTACTCGGCAGTCCCAAGATTCTCATCGGAGGGGTGAACTTTCAAAACCGTCTCCTCCTGCTCCAGCGACAGACCCGACAGTGTCCGAGAAACTGACCGAACTCAAGGCCAAATTTCCGAAGATCTGTTCTGATGGGCTAAAGTTTTTCCCGATGATTCACCCTATACCCGGAGACGTTAAGCAAAATGCCATTGCCTCTACCAACGACATCTATGTTCAACATAACGCATTCGTTCATCTGGCTGAGAAGCTTTCTGAAGTCTCTGTGGAGCGCCAGCACGAAATTGACCTCCTAAAGCTTGAAGCTATTCACGACAGGGATATCATTAAGGCCCGAAATGAAGAAATTGCCACTTATAAGTCCGAGCTTGAAGCCACTCGTCAGAGTGCTAAAGACACCGCCGAGGCCGTTTCCCGCCTTGAATTGACTCATAAGAAAGAGCTCGATGAAGCGGTTCAACGGTGTGGGGCTTTAGCTTTGGAGAAAGACTCCATTCAGAAGGAGCGGGACACACTCATTCACCGGGTTAAGGAACTCGAAGAGAAACTCCTTAAGGAGAGGAAAGAGAAAGTGCCTGCCCAGGTTGAGGCACAACATTATTGCGATGAGATCGTCGCCACCCGACTCCTAAAGGAGAAACTAGAGGACGATCTCTCCAAAGTCGAGGCACTGAAGAATGAGGCCCCCGAGGGGGGCATAAAGATAGCAACTGCCGACATCCACTCTCGCCTTGAGGCGGCCAGGGAGGAAGGTAGGGAAGAGATCAAGATCGCGTTCGACCCGCTTATTACCGAGTTCAACGCCCGCGTGCTCTTGCATCGCGACTTAACATTTTTGGGCGACGGCTATCTTGAATCGTTGTTCGAGGCGTGGAAAACCATAATTCAGATCAAGAAGGTCGAGTACGGCACTGAAGATATTGACGAGGGGACCTTAATAAAAGAGTTCCTCAAAGGAAAGGAACCCACAGACTTGTCGATGGCCAAAGCCATTTATTGTAGAGGCTCCCCTTCAAGGAAAGGGAAAGAAACTGTTGCCGGTTCATCTGGGGCCGAGCCTCCTGTACATGCGCCTATCCAGCCGGCTAGTCGGCCGATACTTGATCCTTTCGAGCAGCACATCGGCTATGACCTGGAAGCTCCCGGCCTGGGAGTTCACGTTTTATCTCAAATCCCAGAAGGTGAGACCCCCCTGACGGCTGAGGTCCAACCGGAACCTGGTAGGCGATTCTCTCGCTTTAATGTTCCAAGTATTTTCTTAGGAGCTATCGTATTCTAATACTTTCTTTTCATGATTTTATGCAGGTCGTTTTGATCCTGATCCTACTCCGAGGAGAAATGTCGCCAAGGAGGCGGAGAAGGAAACAAGTGAGGCTCCTCACGCAGGTGGAGCTCCCGGTCCTGATGCTCAAGTAATCGGGGCGCTCGATGAGGGCAAGTCCGTCTCTTCCTCCGAGAGTTTTGAGATAGAAATCACCAGCGCCTCTGGGCATACATCTAAGCTGAGCATGAAAGAGAACCTCGATAAAGAGAAGGAAGAGACAGCCAAGGTTAAGGTCGAGCCCCGGGTTTTGGATTTGGACGATCCCTTGAACAAACCGTTGAAGGTCATTCTCCCTGGCCTATCCAAGCCTGCGGACGTTCCCCCAACTTCTTCGGTCGTCACCCCTCCAACGAGGAAGAGTTCCAAGGGTAAACGCTCTGAGGAGGAGCCATCCGGGAAGAAGTCGAAGAGACACAAGAAGTAATTATTACCCTCGTTCAACGAGAGGTAGTTTAAGTCATGTAATTTTCTTTTTCTCTGCTTTCGTAGCCTTTGTAAGTAGATTGTTGGCTCCGAACTTTAGAGCGTTTGCAGCGGAAAACTTTTCTTGAATAAAGTTTAGTTTCTTTTTTCATTTTTTCAAAATATTCTTATTAATCAGTTGTTTCCTTTGTGATTGTGATTTGAATCCATGCGGTTATGTGTAATCACGGACTTCTTGGCTTGTTTTTTATATAACTCAGAAATGCTTTGGGGGTTGCTCATTTTTTATCCATGCTTCAAGCACTGAGAATATTCTTGCAATCTGTGTAACAGGAACATAGAATACTCTAGACCGCATTCTGAGGACTTGAAGAATTTTAAACGCTTATACTTGAGTTCGTATTCCGGGGACTTAGAGTATTCCAGTCCGCACTCCGGGGACTTGGAGATTTTCAATAGCTTGTACTTGAGTCCGCAATCCGGGGACTTGAAGTTTTGGATCGTTTATACTCGAGTCCGCACTCCGGGGACTTCGAGTATTCCAGTCCGCGCTCCGGGGACTTGAAGATTTTTAATCGTTTATCCTCGAATCCGCACTCCGGGGACTTCTTGTATTCCGGTCCGCGCTCCGAGGATTTGGAGATTTTTAATCGTTTATACTCGAGTCCGCACTCCGGGGACTTCGAGTATTCCAGTCCGTGCTCTGGGGACTTGGAGATTTTGAATCGTTTATACTCGAGTCCGCACTCCGGGGACTTCGAGTACTTCAATCCGCACTCCAGGGACTTGGAGATTTTGAATCGTTTATACTCGAGTCCGCACTCCGGGGACTTCGAGTACTCCAGTCCGCACTCCGGGGACTTGGAGATTTTTAATCGTTTATACTCGAGTCCGCACCCCGGGGACTTCGAGTACTCCAGTCCGCACTCCGGGGACTTGGAGATTTTGAATCGTTTATACTCGAGTCCGCACTCCAGGGACTTCGAGTACTCCAGTCCGCCCTCCGGGGACTTGGAGATTTTGAATCGTTTATACTCGAGTCCGCACTCCGGGGACTTCGAGTACTCCAGTCCGCATTCTGGGGACTTGGAGATTTTTAATCGTTTATACTCGAGTCCGCACTCCGGGGACTTCGAGTACTCCAGTCCGCGCTCCGGGGACTTGGAGATTTTGAATCGTTTATACTCGAGTCCGCACTCCGGGGACTTCGAGTACTCCGGTCCGCGCTCCGAGGACTTGGAGATTTTGAATCGTTTATACTCGAGTCCGCACTCCGGGGACTTAGAGATTTTTTAATCGTTTATACTCGAGTCCACACTCCGGGGACTTCAAGTACTCCATTCCGCGCTCCGGGGACTTGGAGATTTTGAATCGTTTATACTCTAGTTCGCACTCCGGGGACTTCGAGTACTCCAATCCGCACTCCGGGGACTTGGAGATTTTGAATCGTTTATACTCGAGTCCGCACTCCGGGGACTTCGAGTACTCCAGTCCGCACTCCGGGGACTTGGAGATTTTTAATCATTTATACTCGAGTCTGCACTCCAGGGACTTCGAGTACTCCAGTCCGCACTCCGGGGACTTGGAGATTTTGAATCGTTTATACGCGAGTCCGCACTCCGGGGACTTCGAGTACTCCAGTCCACGCTCCGGGGACTTGGAGATTTTGAATCGTTTATACTCGAGTCCGCACTCCGCGGACTTCAAGTACTCCAGTCCGCACTCCGGGGACTTGGAGATTATTAATCGTTTATACTCGAGTCTGCACTCTGGGGACTTCGAGTACTCCAGTCCGCGCTCCGTGGACTTGGAGATTTTGAATCGTTTATACTCGAGTTCGCACTCCGGGGACTTCGAGTACTCTAATCCGCACTCCGGGGACTTCGAGATTTTGAATCGTTTATACTCGAGTCCGCACTCCAGGGACTTTGAGTACTCCAGTCCGCACTCCGGGGACTTGGAGATTTTTAATCATTTATACTCGAGTCCGCACTCCGGGGACTTCGAGTACTCCAGTCCGCACTCCGAGGACTTGGAGATTTTGAATCGTTTATACTCGAGTCCGCACTCCAGGGACTTCGAGTACTCCAGTCCGCGCTCCAGGGACTTGGAGATTTTGAATCGTTTATACTCGAGTCCGCACTTCGGGGACTTCGAGTACTCCAATCTGCACTCCGAGGACTTGGAGATTTTGAATCGTTTATACTCGAGTCCGCACTCTGGGGACTTCGAGTACCCCGGTCCGCACTCCGGGGACTTGGAGATTTTCAATCGTTTATACTCGAGGCCGCACTCTGGAGACTTCGAGTACTCCAGTCTGCACTCCGGGGACTTGGAGATTTTAAATTATTTATGAGCGTTCGTACGCTAGTCAGGATATCATAACTTTAAGTCGCTTGTCACAGGAATATCACACGAAGAGACATTAGTCATTCATGAAAAAGATGGCTTCAAGCCTTTATTAATGAAAACAAGCTAGATTGTCTTATTACATGCCAAGAACTAGAAATGAAAACGTATTGGAAATAAATGTAACTACTGCTTGAGGAAAATAGACTAAGTGTAATAACGCCGCAAGTGCTCGCTGTTCCATGCTCGGGGGAGTGTCGCACCATCGACGGTCGTTAGCTTGAAAGTTCCTTCTCCAAGCCTCCGTTTGATGATGTATGGACCTTCCCATGCGGGATTCATGTGAGATGGGGTTGGGAAAACTCGTTTCAAAACGAGATCTCCCACATCAAAGGTTCTTGGTCGGACTTTTCCATTATAATATCTAGCGACTCGGTGTCTGTATGAGGCCGCTCTCAAATCAGCTTCTTCGCGTTTCTCATCAATGAAGTCCAATGATTCCAATAGGAGATCCTGGTTTAACGCAGGATTGTATTAGGTTACCCGATGTGACGGAACTTCGAGTTCCACGGGTATGACAGCTTCCGTGCCATATGCCAATGCGAATGGGGTGTGGCCAATCGCGGTTTTGTGGGTAGTTCTATAAGCCCAAAGTGCCGTCGGGAGTTCATCTACCCACTTACCTCTAGCCTTTTCCAAACGCTATTTCAATATGGACTTGATTATTTTGTTTACGGCCTCCACCTGTCCATTTGCCTTTGGGTGAGCAACTGCTGCAAACCTTTTCTCACTGCCATATTTCTGAGAAAACTCTTTAAATTCCTTGCTATCGAATTGAGTTCCATTGTCTGTTATGATGGTCCGTGGAAGGCCAAAACGACATATGATATTTCGTACAACGAAATTAATGACTTTCTTGGTGGTGATCGTAGCCATAGGTTCTGCCTCTGCCCATTTGGTAAAGTAATCGACCGCAACTATTGCATATTTCGCGCCTCCTTTGGCTATGGGTAGAGAACCGATCAGGTCAATTCCCCACATCGCAAATGGCCAGGGACTAACCATCTGTGTGAGTTCTGTCGGTGGAGCTCTCGGGATCTTTTCGTATATCTGGCATTTGTCACATCTCCTCACATAGTCTGCGGCGTCACGATTCACGGTTGGCCAAAAGTACCCATAACGGAGGATTTTCTTTGCCAATGTTTGCCCCCCAGTATGATCACCACACTCTCCCTCATGGAGTTCCTTTAATACTCGTTTTATCTCGTCATGGGCCACGCACCAGAGTAAGGGGGTCGAGAATCCCCTCCGATACATTATCCCATCCTGCATTACATAACGCGAAGCCTTACGAAGGACTTGGCGTCTTTCGCTTCTTTTTTCAGGCAAATTTCCTTGCAGCAAGTACTGTTTGATCGGGGTCAACCACGATTCCTCGTCGAGTTCGGTCTCCAACACGAAATCTATCTCCATCATGTCTATAGTGGGAGCGAGAAGGGTCTCAACGGGGAACAATCCCATTTGCTGCGCATCGCCAATGCTTGCGAATTTTGCTAATGAATCAGCTTCTCTATTCTGTTCGCATGGGACATGGGAGATGTCATAATATTCGAGACTTGCGAGTAACTCTCGCGCCCGAGCAAGATAAGGAGCCAGTCTCTGTCCCTTTTCTTGATAATCTCCCCGCACCTGATATACGACTAGTTGTGAGTCACAAAAGATTTCGATTGACTTCACTCCCAGCTCGATGACGAGTCTCAAGCCAGCAATCAATGCTTCATATTCGGCTTCATTATTTGTTGCTGCAAACTCAAGCTTCAAAGCATAGCAGATCGATCGGTTTTCTGGGGTTACGATGACTATGCCTGCCCCCGAGCGATGGTCATTAGATGCCCCATCGGTGTACATCTTCCATCGAACGGGAGGTATGACCCTGCGACTGCTCGTTTCATCTGGCAGAGTGAATCCAGCGATGAAGTCGGCTAGTGCTTGTCCTTGTATGACCCTTTGTGGCAGGTAGGCAATGTCGAACTGACTCAACTCAATATTCCATTTTAGCATCCTTTCGGAAGTTTCCGGTCGTTGGAGCACCTGTCGCAATGGTTGGTCAGTGTAGACACTGATCGAATGCGCCTGGAAGTATGGACGAAGCTTGCGTGATGCAATCACCAAGCAATAGGCAAGTTTCTCAATCTTTGGATAGTTCTTTTCCGCCCCCGTCAAGCGTTTAGCAACGTAGTAAACTGGCCTTTGAACTCGGTCTTCCTCGCGGACCAAGGCTGTGCTGATGGCATGCTGGGAGACAGCTAAGTACACGTATAACATCTCGTGGTCTACTGGTTTCGACAGCACCGGGGGACTCTCTAGGTGTCTTACCAGAGCCCGGAATGCTTCATCGCAGTCGGTGGTCCATTCGAAGTTTCTCTTTCCCTTCTTTATACCATCAAAGAACAGAATACACTTGTCTGTGGCTCTAGATATGAATCGACTCAGCGCAGCCACTTTTCCATTCAGGCTTTGCACTTGCTTTATGGTTCTGGGTACTTGTATATCTCGGATAGCCTGGATCTTCTCCGGGTTAGCTTCAATTCCTCGTGCATTCACAATGTAACCCATGAACTTTCCTGATGCCACGCTGAATGAACATTTCAAAGGATTGATCTTCATCCCGAAGTGCCTCAGTCTATCGAACATCTCTGCTAAGTCTCGGATGTGGTCGTTTGACTGTCGTGACTTCACAATCATGTCATCCACTTAGACTTCCATCGTTTTTCCAATCTGATCTTTGAACATTCGATTTACCAGACGTTGATAAGTTGCTCCTGTGTTCTTCAATCCGAAGGGCATTACTACGTAGCAATACAACCCGACGTTCGTGACAAAGCTGGTGTGCTCTTGGCCCGGGATGTGCATTGGAATTTGATTGTAGCCAGAGTACGCGTCCATAAATGATAGTAACTCGTGTCCGGCTGTTGAATCGACCAGTTGGTCAATCCTTGGTAGCGGGAACTGTCCTTTGGGCAAACTTTGTTTAAATCAGAGTAATCAACACAAGTTCTCCATTTTCCATTGGCTTTATTTACCAACACCGGGTTGGACACCCATTCAGGGTAGAGGGCGTCGCGGACGAACACGTTGGTTTTGAGTTTGTCTACCTCCTCTTTGAGAGCTACGGACCTCTCTGGATCCATGCCTCTCCTTTTCTGTTTCATGGGGACGTGTTTTGGGTCTATGTTCAACATATGACTCGCACTTGTAGGAGAAATCCCGCATATATCAGAATGTGTCCAAGTAAAAACGTCAAGGTTCGCTCGGAGGAAATCAGTAAGGTCTTCAACTGCCACGGGGTCTTGCTGTGATCCTATTTTAAGAACTCGTGATGGGTCGCTGCAGCTAACTGAGATGTCAATAGTTAGTTCAGTCGGCGCTGCATTTGTTTCCGTGGGTTCCCCATCATCATCTCTCGGATCTATGTCTCTATGGATCCGAGAACGTCGACCGAGCCAGGGCTCGGGCGCTAGTTGTCAATCATCCGAATTTTGGATGCGAATAAAGCTGTCCGCGACCTTTCCTTTCTCCCTACGCTGCGCTTCTCTGAGCTCAGCCACGTAGCATGCACGACCGGTTGCCTGATCACCATGCACTACTCCTACTCCTTTGTCTGTGGGAAACTTTAGCGTCAAACACCACGGGGCCAAAGCTGCCCTGAATTCTGCCAGAGCTGGACGTCCTAGAAATACGTTGTATGAGGAGTCGACATCCAGCACTATGAATGGTAGGATACGCACTCTCCTGCGTTCACCTTGTCCCAGTTCAACTGGTAACTCGACGTATCCCATTGCTTCAGACGCCGCACCGTTAAAGCCATGGATTCTGGCTTTGGATGGTTTCAAATCCTTGGTCTCCAGCTTCATTTGGTCATATGCTTTCCGGAAGATGATGTTAACAGAACTTCCGCATTCAATTAGAATTCTTCTTACGAATGCCGATCTGATGGTCGCTGATATGACCATTGGGTCAATAGTAGGAGCCTCCACCTTATCCGCATCTCTATTCCTGAATACAATATCGTCGTTCATCGTGCGCTGCTGCTTCGCGGGAGTTCCATCCTCCATATTTGAACAGCACTCATACTCCGTATGTCGTAGAGAGTTAGCACATTGCTCCATATCCTGCCAATTCTTATCTGTAGGATGAGGTCCACCGGTGATCGTGTTAATAACTAATCTACCCACAGTTCGAGTAGGTTGCTCTTGTTGATGTGGAGCTGGCCCACGTCCGGGGTCCGACGTCTCCTGTCTCCCGTCTGGCGACTCTTTGACAAATTCATGTAGCTTCTTCTGCCTAATCAATTTCTCAATAGCATCATGAAGATGCCTGCACTCCTCTGTTTTTTGCCCATAGGACTCATGAAAGCGACAATACTTTCCAGTCCGCTTCTGCTCTTCCGTAGATTCCTTTAGGCGTGCTTTTCTATATTGAAAAGTGTTGCAAGTTGACAAGTAGATGTTCTCAAGAGATGCATTCAGTGGAGTGTATTCGTTGTAGGTTGGGATTCTTGACTTCCATTTTCCCGTCTCCTTCTTCTTTCCAATATTTCCACCTCCGGATCCCTTAGACTGCCTGGGCCTGTTCTGGACGTTGGCTTGATTCTTTACAGGGTTACCGCCGGTTGTCTTCATGGCGATGCTACTCTTTACAGATTCCGGAACGGGTCCTGGTGCCTTGTCTTTCCTTGTCCATCGAGCTTCTTCCCTCCTAACGAACTGATGAGCCTTCGAGTAAAAACGCTCCAGTGTGGCTGGGGACTTTCCCGCCAACCAGTCCCCAAATTCGGAGTCGGGATCCACTGCACGCATTACTGCCATCAAAATTGCGTGGTCGTTAGGATTTATAACTTCGGTAGTAGCAACATAAAATCTCTGCAAGTATGCTTTCAGTGATTCTCCTGGAGCTTGGGTGACGCCTGACAAGGACATCACATCCTTTGGGCGAATGGTGTGTATCCTGAATTGTTCTACGAATTTCATTGCTAACTCATCAAAGCTGGATATGGATCGAGGTGGAAGTCGAGTAAACCACGTGGTGGCAATTCCGGATAGAGTAATCGGGAAGCATCTACACTTGGTCGCATCGTTGGCCCTTGCTGAATCCATCATCCATCCATACCTCATTACATGCTGTCTAGGGTCAGTCTTTCCTTCATAGACAGGAATAGTGGGCATGTTAAATTTCCTTGGGTATTTAGCCTGTAGAATGGTATTTGTGAAGGGAGTATGGCTCTTAGACACTCCCCAATCTTCATTAGTCAAACCTTGATTCTCTCTCATCAACTGCCTGACCATAGCCGTTAAGTCCGGGGTTTGTATGGAAGGAGGAAGGTTGGGTTCCACTCCATGGGTTTGATTTCTAGTAGACCGATCAGTGGCACCTACTTGCGCATCTGCATCCTTGCGGCGTCTACGCTTAGGAGGTTCATCAGCTGAAGTCGAGCTATCATCTTCAGAGTAGGGGACAGGGCTACCTCCAGCATTCTGATGCTGCTGTTGAGTAAGTTGGGTCATGAGGTCAGCATTAGCTTGCATTTGCTCAGCGAGTTGTCTTCTGCTTTCCTTAAGCTCTTTCATCAAGTCATTGAATTCTGCTTGGGGAACAGCTTCCTCTTGGTTTTGGTTGGAGGGCCCTGCGCCTCTGATTGCTTGTTGATTGCTAGTACCCAATTGTTGCACACTAGCAGTTTCGTGGGCATCGGCATTTTGAGAGGCTGATCTAGTTCGTGGTCTTCCCATGGTAGAGTTGTTGGTTGTAACTCTGAGTAGAATCAACAGATGCCTTATGGATGATTATGGATCTTCTTTGGGGGACTTATGCAATCCAGTAGCTACAAAGTAGATCCTAATAGCCTGAGAATTCAATTCTTGGTGAAAGCACCAAAATGTTAGCACCAAAATTGATCACTAACACTCTTAGGAAGATTGTGTAGAGAGATTAATGAAGAAAACAAATTAAAACAGAGAAGAGAACATAAATTTAAGTGCAGAAAGTAAGAACACCAAATTTATAGTGGTTCGTTGTAATAGCCTACGTCCACTTTGAAGTTGATCTTTATTTCGTTCCTTGATACTTGATTACAGATACAATCCGTTTCTAAGTATTTGAATACAATTGCAAAGTAAAATAAATGAGTCTGGAATGAGCCTTGAAAATGGCAGAGTCTCCCCAGTGTTCTCTAGAATCCCCCCTTTTTCTGTGCCCCTGCCCCTCTATTTATAGACGAAGGTGGGTTGGGCTTCCCTGGTGAGCCAGGTGGCTGAATAACTTAGTCCAGGTAGCGTAGGTACTAAGCGCCGAACCAGAGAGGCCGAACGAGGTATGTCGAGCCTTCCTCTTTGTGCCGAACGAGGTATGCCGAGCCTCCCTCTTTGTGCCGAACGAGGTACGCCGAGCCTTCCTCTTTGTGCCGAACGAGGTATGTACCGAACGAGGTGCGCTGTTGAGTGAGGGATGCAGGTTGAATGAGGCTGGGATGCCGAACAACTTGGGAATGCCGAGTGTACCTTGGAGGATGAACGTTCATGGATGCCGAACGCCCTTTGACCGAACGTTCACTTCGGCCGAACGTTCATTTTGGCCGGACGTGTTCTGGATGCCGGGTGTCCTTTGAATGCCGAACACACTTTACGCCAAGTACTCCTTAGAGGCCGAACGTTCACTTTGCCGAACGATCTTGGGTAGCCGAGTGCCCTTTGGATGCCAAACTTTCCTGGGAGGCCGAGCGGTGGTCAAGCCGAGTACTAAGTTGTCTGGTCAATCCCTTGGAAAACACCCATATCCCCCTTAACACATTTTTATATATTCGTATAGTCTATACAATACCGTAATTCCTCCAAAAATTGGAGGGCTATCAGAGAGCACTCCATAGCTACGGTACAAACCAAACTCGTAGAAGGCGCGATAAGGCATGTGAAAAGGCACACGAGGCAGTGCCCAAGGTAGGATACTAACGTTTTGCGGATCTGGACTGGTGGTAACACATAGCAGCTACTACCGCCCACCTCAAGACACACTCCCAAATCAAAGGTGCATTAATACCTTATACAGAATCATCGCCAAACCATCCTTATTCATTCTGGATTCTCCACCATATGCAGAGTTGTTAAAGTGGTTTTCGGTATTGGTAGAGAGTATGATAATATCTGATCCCGGTCTCTTTAACAACTAAACACTTATTTCACACCGTGGTTGTTTTATTTCAAAATTGTCCGTACTTCATATCAAAATATCATATTCATTTTAAAAATCATACCACTTTCGAAATCAGATCACTTTCGAAATCATATTCACTTTAAATTATAATTCACTTTACATTATAATTCACTTTCAAAAATCATAACCACAAATAGGTTGAACCATCATATCAAAGTATTCGCATTTAAATCCATTAATTCTAAATCATAACAATTCCAACTTAAACAGTTTAAATATATTGAAATAGTTGTAATAAAATTTTAGTTTATATATTTAAAAATAGGTTATAGATTAAAATAATTTATATATTAAAATAGTTTATATATCAAAATATATATCGAAAATAGTTTCAAATTAGAATTGTTTCTTCCAATTTCACAAATCAATTCAAATTCTCATTAAACCATTTTAATTTATATCGACTTCAAATAAAAGTTTGAACTACAAATTTAAACCACTTCTAATTCAATAGGTTTCAATGTTAAATATTCATACAATTCATAATAACTCAATTTGATAAATTTCATTTATATTTCAAAATTCAACTTTAATTTTATTCAAATTCAAAAATATCCACTTAATCATTTTAATAACCATTAAATAAAATCCTAAATTACAATTTAAATCAAAATTAAGTATACAATTTTAATTTTATTTAAACTTAAAATATTCATTTAATCACCCTTAGTTAATCATTTAAATAAAATCTCAAATTACAATTTAAATCAAAATTAAATATCCAAATTCAATTTTATTTAAATTTAAAATATTCATTTAGTCCTCTTAAATCAAAATCAAGTTATCAAGTTTTAAAACATATCTCTAAATCTCAAAATCAATAAGTTCCATATCAATCCTTATTTAAATTCAATTATTAACCAATTTAACTTTCAAGTCAACGTTAATTTATCTTTCCAACATTAGTTCTATTAAAGTTATTACAAAATCTGTTTTATATATTAGTATAAAATATAAATATATATTTAAAACATATTATTCATAAAAGTTAATTAAAATTACTATTAAATTTTATTATATTAATTATTATTAAATTAAATCATATTATTATTAAACCTATTTTAAATCTTACTTTATATATTTTTAAAATAATAAAGTAATAAGTAAAATTTTATAATTTATATTTTAAAACTTAACTTATAATTATAAAATTTCGAAAACATATAATTTAAAATATCTTAATTTTTCCACATATGTTAAAATTGAAATATCTTTATATTATATTTAAAATCAATATTTATTAAAACCCATATATTTTCTTTCAAAACTTAAGAAATCATTTTTCAAAAATAGACCAATGGTGTCCGTATATAATTTTCTACCAAATGGTCAAGTGATACGGCTGTTTATCATTTCAATCCACAATTTAATTTTTTTATTTACAGGTATATGTCATTTCAACCCGCAATCCTAATTTTCAAAATTAATGAAAATCGCTTGGGTTTATCATTTCAACCCATAACAATTTTCTCCTAATCTATAAGATCGTTCGAGTATGTATTATTTCAACCCATAGGGGTTCCTAAACTAGTAGGGAACTTGAAGAGTAAGAACAATATAATAATAATATAAAAGACATAACATATCAATGATGAGCATATACGATCACTAACAATTTAAATTCAATATATATTAACAGGGTAGGGTGTCATATGTCAATTAACACCGATGAACTAATGCAAATAATAACAGATCATATTTAACAATTGAATATCAAACAATTGAATTTTAACAACATATTTCAATCATCATTTCATGTGAATTGAATTTATTAAACATAAGAATGTTAATCGTGAGTGATTTCTCACCTTCCAAGGCTAAAGAAATAATGAGAATGAGATGCTGAGGGACACAGATAAGCATGGATCGACAAGTGGGACTGCGACAAGCTAGAAAACTGAGGAAGGTTACGTTGATGAAGATGATGATAGGCTTCAGAGAGAAGTACACGTGCAGATTTTCGAAATATATGATGTGCTTCTATATGCACCTCTATTTGTTCTTCCCAACACCATGATATGGTGGTCAAAAGCACAAAACGGGGTGCATTTAGCTGCACCGTGGGGTGTGGTGCTAAATGCACCCCGTTTTGTGCTTTTGCGAACCACGTCATGGTGTTGAGAATAATAAACTGGGGTGTATATAGTCATACACAATATATATAATATAAGCCTTGTTTCAGAACAAATGTGTATAAGCTTTTCTTATTATTATATAATTTTTTTGCTCAGTTGCAGAACAAAATGATGAAGGAGCCAAAAGCATGTGAAACGAATAGAAAATATGGAACAAGTTAGAATTATAAAAGTCAGGTCGTTGAATTCAGGAAGATATAAATGCTAATGGCTATTGGTATTATACGGTGGATAATTAAACGGACATTAGAACTCAAAAAGACACAAATGGGTACTTATACGGCAAACCATTTTGTAGATTTCACCGCGTTCCTACACCAAAATATAAAAATGAATATACTACGGAGATTAGCAGGACAAGATAAATAGAATGGTACACAAATATCAGCTATACGATCATCCCATCAATAGTCGATATTTTGTTGTCAAAATGCTGCTAAGACGCGGAAAATAAGATAAACGGAGCTATAGTAATCCAAATTTAGCGAAAAGAAATATGACATCTCAATCAGAAATTGGTCTACATTTTTATTATATAAAAATATTCAGATTTCAAAAATATTTTATTTTCATCAATTTAACTGATTTTAAATTAAAATTGAAAATTACACAACAGAACTAACTTTCATATTTTTTTGATGAAAATCTGCCATTTGCTATGTTTAAATAGATGCATACCAAATATCAAATTTTCATTACAAAATTTTATAATTTTGTTTTCATGGAAAATTCAATTAATTACGTTATTAAAAATCATTAAAATTTACGGGTAGTTATATATTGGGAAGATATGAATAAGGATGTTGGCTTGTGGGTTATGCAGTGTGCAAACTATTAACAAGTGAAAGCCGAACATCAAAAGCCGAGTGGGTGGCTTCAGCCTTTAGAGATTCAAGTTTGGGAATGGGATTCGATATTCATAGATTTTATAGATGGGTTTTCAAGGTCAAATAGAGGAAATGAAAGTATATGGGTCATAGTGGACAAGTTGACTAAGATTGCCCGTTTCTTTCTAGTTAAGTCAACTAGGATGGCACCTGTTTTGGCTAAGTTGTTCATGAAGAACATAATTAGACTACATGGAGTTCCCAGTAGTATAGTTAGTCACAGAGATACTTTGTTCACTAGTGAAATCTAGAAGAGTCTACAGGATGTATTAGGTACCAAGCTTAATATGAGTACTGCATATCACCCTTAAACGGATGGGCACAGAGTAGATAAGGTACTCGAGGATTTGCTGAGTGCTTGTGTATTGGACATTGGTGGATCTTGGGAAGATCACCTAAATTTGGTTGAGTTTTCCTATAATAATAGTTAGCAGACCAGTATAGGAATGGCGCCTTTTGAAGCTTGTATGGAAGGCCATGCAAATTGCCAGCATGTTGGTTGGAAACTGGAGAAAGATTAGTCTTAGGGCCAGCTTTGGTTAGAGAGGTGTCAAAGAAATCCAAGAGAGGATGAAGGAAACTCAGTCCAGGTAGAAGAGTTACACTAATAAGAGGCATAAAGACCTAGAATTCTCAGTTGGAGATAAGGTTTTCATTAAAGCATCACCGATGAAGGGTGTAGTATGCTTTGGAAAGTCAGGGAAGCTGGCACCAAGATATCTTGGTCCGTTTCAAATTATAGAGAGGATCGAAAAATTCGCATACAGAGTAGAGTTGCCGAGTAGTATGACAGGTGTCCATTATGTATTTCACGTGTCTCATCTTCACAAGTATGTGCATGATCCAAAAACTACTATTCCTATGATAGGGTTGGAAGATTTGATAGAGAGCCTAATTTGACTTTTGTTAGAAAATCAGTTTGGGTTGCAGCGAGAGATAAGATAAGATTAAGGAACAAGATAGTCGGGTTGGTGAAAGTTCAGTGGAGCGACAACTAGAAGGATTGTACTTAGAAGACAAAAGACAGGATTAGAGATACCTATCCCGATCTGCTTTGACGGTATGCCTATATTTGATTTATATCGATAGTTGCTAGTCAGACTAGTATGGTTGTTAGGAGTTGTTATAGATGATTGCTATGTTTAGTATTTAGTCCTTACTGAATTTCGAGGACGAAATTCTTCAAGGAGGGGAGCCTGTAACTTCCCTAATTTTTGATAACATTATTCAGAAGATTTAATTAGATAAATTAAATAGAATAATGTAAATATTAAAGTGATAAGGGGATTGAGATTTGAATAAATACTTAGAGGTCGTGCTTGATTATTTAAATGGGCTTAAGAATGGCTTATATGTTAATTAATCATAACAAGGGTATACTAGTAAATAGTCGCACATAACCAATTACCTTTACATATATCTTGTTTCCTTTACTATGCATGTTCATTTTTCATTTCCTAAAATCGCAAATTAAAAAAGTATAGCTGACCATTACTCGAGAAAGAAAGATGACAAAATCAAGTTAAAGCTATGGATTAAGCCTGTGCAATTAATCTCAATCAAATCTCAAAGTCCTTATCCTAATCAAGGTGTATAATATTCTAAATCATCTATATTTTGTTTTATAATCATTTTTTCACGTTTAAGATTAAATCCATTTAATGATGGTTTGGATGATGATATGCTTGGATTTATAACATGTTTGATTTAAACAAAATTGTTTAAATATGGTTTTATACAGCTTTAAGGTTAAAATCGATTATAATTAATTTTGAATGCCATGAGAAAATTTTATTTTATGCAAAATATGATTTTGGAGATGGGTTTCAATTTTTATGATTTTCCTATCTATGAAAAACTTAATACGAATTTTCAAATGAAAATAGGAATAATTGAGTTTGAAATTTTATTTTGATTATTTAATGAAGAATTTGGGTCTGGAATTTTTATATGTTAGATAACATATTGAAAGTTAATTTATGTAATTTTTAGGCATTTTTCTAAGTGATTTATTATGGAATTAAATTATTTTAGAAGAAGCGTTTAATTGCATTATTGGTTTTGCTTAATGGAAGAGCATATTTGCTAAATTATCCTTGATTTAGATGTGAAAATAAGCAGCAGTTATTTTGAGAAAGAATTTGAAAAGATAAAGGAAACTAATTAAATGTTTGCTAGAAGGCAGATTAGTTATAAAGTTATTACTTTAAATAGCAATAATCCAGTCTTTACTCAGAAATATGGGTTCCGCTTCTTTCAGAAGCACCTTTCGACCTTATGCTTTCTCCTCGACCAAGTCAAAACCAGCCTAGCCGAAACCCACCAAGTCAAAATCAATACATAGGGTATCAACAATGTTGGTACGAAGTGGATTAGAGAAAGGCGGAAGGCATGGTGACGAAAGCACCGCATTTGATAGGGTTGGAACCTTTGTTTTATTTTCAAATGATAAGTGCCTGCCTTGTTTTAAAAATAGCTTTCGTAGAAGTCGAAATATATGCTTTCGAAAGGGTCTTCCAAATAACTTTCGAAGAGGTTTGCTCATCTTTTATTTTAAAGTATAAGCTATTGAATGAGTTCCTTTATTTATAAAACAATGCTTTCGAAAAGGGTGGTTTCGACCCAGTCAAAACCCTACTGCCAATCTTATGCCTTTCGAATGTGTTGGAATTATCAGTTCTTTCGAAAGGTTGCTTTTGTTTTTGAACCTATACAATGCCACTTACTAAAGCGTTTGAAAGGGTTCAAGGGTTTCGAAGGCAATGGCTTCGAAAGGGGTGCTGTCGCATACATTGACTTTGACCCAACATATAACTTTTAGGAAAAACCCAATGGTTTCGAAAGAGATATTTTAAAGTGTTTCGAAAGGTATAAGTTAGTGTTTTAAAAAGAAAATTTAAATACTTTCGAAGGAGGTTATCAAAGGGTTTCGAAAGTATTGTTTGAAGGTTTTGAAAGCCTTGGTTCTCAAAGCAAATAACCCAATCTCATTTTAAAGGAAAACCATGGCATAAATAAAGAATTTTGAAATGATTTTACGTATGAATGTTTTGAAGAGTAATTAATAGGTTAAAGGGATTAACCAAGTTTTAAACAAAATGACTTCAAGGATATTAAACCATTGGTATTTGTATTATTATGTTATTATGTTTACTTCTTCATATATATGTATATTCACATTGTAATGGGCCCATAACTGCATTTTGGGGGAAGGGTGGAATAACCAACTAGGTTGATCGAGTAGTGAATATAAATTGTATTAACTCCTGAATGAGTATAATTGCATCCGTGAGGTCAGGAAGACAATAATATAGGATGTCTAAATATGGATTAAAGAAGTTGTCAGGTAGACAGGTTCATAGTAAATCCATGAAAGCAACGTTTAGGAAAAGTTATTGGCATAAACCAATAGGTTCATAGTAAACTCATGAAAACTATGGTTAGAAAGAGTTGGCAGTGGCCAATAGGTTTGTAGTAAACTCATGGAAACTATATTCGAATTAAGTTATTGGAAGAAGCCAATAGGTTCCTAGTCAACCCATGAAAACTAGGATAAGAGGGAAGTTATTGAAGTTACCCATAGGTTCAGGGAGAACCCATGAAACAGTAATATTATTGGCAGGGCCCAATATGTTCTTAGTGATCCCATGAAAACTATGAAACTAGACAGAGGGTCCATAAATATTGAACATGATATTAGTAAGTCCATGAAACTATTAGGTTAATAGTGACCCTAGAAACTATAAATGAGATAAATAGTCAATAATGAATGAGGACGAAAAACTGAGAATCAATTTACTTGTTTGCATATCATCATAATATTTTGAATTGCTATGTATTTGCCATTGTTGATGCAGGAGCACTGTATATGGTTTTATAAATTTTTTAGGATACTGGTGAGGGGGAGACTCATTCCGCTAAGCGGTGTGGTCTCACTAGATATCTAAATGGTTTGAGATGGTATATTATTATTCATACCAGGTTTTATTTCCAACTCAAAGTTTATGTTTTCCCCTTAAACTCTCAGGTGCTTAATTGATTTAGAGTAGTTTGAGAGTAGAGGATTTCTAGTGCCTCTTTAGACGACTAAGCTTTCGGAGGCGGGCAGGAGGCAAGCTAGTTAATAAGTGTTCTTTTTATTTTGATTCCAATGTGTCTGTGTTGTAAAGGCAAAAGTTGTTCATTTTCCTAGATATATACTCTAATCATCCAAGGGGCATCTTCATATGTCGCTCTTGGCGTATGTTGTAATAATTATAATTTATCTAAATGTTGTTCTCGTGTTAAGATTATGTAATGAACTTGAAATGTTTTGAATTGGAAATGTGAAAGTTGTATGATGGTTTTAATTTTTTTACATATCCATGTGTTTTTTGTTATATCAATGTATCTAACATTATTGTATTTGGTCCTTGAGGATTAATAACTATGGATGAATGCAGCATCCTTAGCCATTAGTTTTGGGCCTCCAAGTGCGGATGTTACACTATTCTTCAAACTATAGTAGCATTCTTGATCCTGTAATCAAGAACACCTACCAATTGTTTATGGTAGAAAGGTTACTTTTGACAAGCACAACAACATTTGTGAAGATATTCAAAGAGGACGAAAATGATCTTAACTTAACAAACAACCCAAAGAAGGACACCAAGAATTAGCAGATTCCTGAATATACCATGAAATCATAATTATTTGGCACCATTTCTCACCATCAAGCTTTTAAATTTTTAATTAATTCTTTGTTTTTCTCCCACGTATAAATATTGATTATTAATTTGATTTTGATTTGGTAAACAAATATTATTAAACATATTTGTAATAGTTATAAGTATATTAATCGATGTACAATATTGATATGCAACATTTAAATTGGATTTAAATGCAAAATATTTTTTCAGACTTTAAATGAATTTTAAGCAAATGAAGGGGACTTGTCTATTTAGCTCCGATATAGGGTTACATGAGGCTAAATGATGGGTTAAAGAGACTTTGAGATGGAGGGCTGAGATGGAAGAGAAATGGTAAGGGATGATGTAGGATATATTGTCCAAAGCATAAAGCGACTTGTATAAATAATTTTTAAAAAATATATATGTATATATATATATGGAAAATAGGTTCGTTTTTTTGCTTCTAAAAAATATAGTACAATACACATCACACCACTACATACAACTCCACTAGTATTGAGGCGTATTAATCTACTTATGCATAAAAAGATGTCAAGCAACTAAACTAATAACTACACATATTCAGTAAATGACTTGTAATAAACGTGTGCATATCCTCATGCAAAACTAAAATTTATTCCCATCTAAATTCTCCCAATGCGATGTAAATCCTAGCATCTGTACATGGGAATGCAATATCTTGTACGGATTAATATGTCACATGTACACACACATAATATGTGTATATGATACACAAATATATATATAATATAACATGAATTAAAGAATGCTATATCACCATGTAAATTCAAATAAGATAAAGATTTTATTTAAAGTATATTTAGAAATATTCTAAATAAATAGGACTACGTAGGCCCAATAAAGATCATATATGGTAAAATAAAATAAAATTCACCTATAACTTCCATTGCGGGGTAGAATAATTCTAACAATGGCATCAGAGTCCATAGCCTATGTTGCTTAAATTAGTCATGTTAGGGTTAACTGTTAAGCTCATAGCCTAGACGGTAGGGTGTCTAGAAAGGTAGTGTCTAGCATTGAGTTTGGGTAATCAAGTACTCGCTCTACCTGACTACTAGCCTACCAAAACAAATATGTGAGCCTAAAGGTCATCTCTAATAGGAAACTCCTAAAATTTTAATCCGGCCTTGGGCTAATTTTCAAAAAAATTTGAAAATTTGAAATAAATATAAGATTTGAAATTTAATAAATTTAAAATAAAATGCATACATATTACAAAAGTTATAATATAATAATTTTTTTAAATATTTGAAAAATAATATAAATTAATTTTGAAATTTTAAAAATTTATTAATATGGTTAATAAAGTAAATAAATCAAATAAGTTAATTAATTTATAAACATGTACATGTATTATATATACTAGTTGTTTTAAAATGTTTAAAATAACATAAAAAATACATGTATTTATAAGAAATGAATTTTGAAATTAATATAATTTTACTGAATAAATAAATTAAAATTTAATTAAATAAGTATATGTTATATGTGTTATATTATAAAGGTTACAATATATGATAAATATTCAATTTAAATATTTTATAAAGATAATATAAAATTAATTAAAATGTTAATTAATTAAAATTGATTAATTAATATATATGTTATACATAAGTTAATTATATAAGCAATATGAAATACAGAAGTTATATAATAATAAAACTTATATAAGTATAAATTAAATGTGGAACATTAAGAAACCCTAACTAGACTTAAGTAATAAATACATACGTAATGTACATATACCATGATTTTCGATGTTCCAACACTTGTATCATGAGAATAATTCATATACTATACTTAAACCATCGTGATATGGTAGATACAAGTGAATAATTTTTTTTCGATTTTTGAGAAAACTTAAGGTCAAAGTGAAAATAGGACAAAGTACCTAGGGTTAGTAATTTTATACGATATAACCAATAACGGGTTGTCCATCGTTCGTGGAGCTATGAGTTGTTGAGCAAACTCAAAGTCAGAATTCTAAGATGGATGAAACCTAACACCCACTAGTGAAGTCTAAAAACTTCTATGTTTCGACTTAGAGTTTGACAATACATAAAAGGCTAGTGATAGCTTGTTAGTAAAATGAAACATAAAGTTTAATCTCACTAATATTATAAGAACATCTACTATGATTTGCCCCAATAATCTACCACTTAAACTTGTAGAAATGATAACTCCAAAACTATTTTTGAGAACGACAAGCTTACTGGACCAAACTACACCGACTGGCTAAGAGCAATCAAAATAGCATTAACTTACGAGTGCTTATTGTCAGCTATTACATGTGAACCCAAAGAACAACCTATTGATGATGTAGATCCCAATCTACGACTTGCTTATAAAAGTGAGTGTTAGACCTAAAGATCGTCCAAGTTTTTGTTTTGTCTACGTTAGACAAGCCATTATAGAGGCAAGACGAAAATATGTCTGTCCATGAGAATTTGATAGCCTCAAGGCCTTATTTGGTAAACAGTCATGTTATGTGGCATGAACTTACAAAGAAGCTATTCGATACCAAAATGACCAGGACATTAAGTGGACGATTACGTGCTGATGATGAAGAGCCATATTGGCAGACTTTTGCAGTTGGATGTATAAATAAGCAATGAATTGCAAGTTGATTTGATCCTTGGTTCTCTAACTCACTAGTATGAATCGTTCATATTGGATTATAATATGAATCGGTTAAATATGAATCTCATGGAGCTCCTCAATATATTGAGGTCGGCCAAGTCTACATCAAAGGATCAAGGGGTTGTACTTGTTGTTAAGGGTAGTGCATCGTTTTCGAAAAGTTCGAAGAAGTGGAGAAGAGAAGGTAAGAAAGAGAATACTAACAAGACTAATGACATGGATGAGTGCCACCATTAACACAAGAAAGATCACTTGAAAAGGAATTGTTCAAACTACTTGAAGATTGTTAGGGAAAAGAAGCAGAATGATTCTTCGTCCCCACCAGGTACATTTATGAGTCAAAATTGTTTTGGTTCAACAAGATATCTTGGGTCTTAGATACTAGATCCAGTACTCATATATGTAATTCATTATAGAGGCCTAGGAAGTGGCACATCATGGCAAAAGGAGAGATCAGACTCAAAGTTGCAGATAGATCTATGGTAGATGCAACGGAAGTAGGATATTATCATTTAAAATTGCATAGTGGATTAATATTAATATTAAATAAATATTTGTATACGACTTTATTTGTGGGATTATTTCTATTTCTAGATTGTTTGAGACTGGATATATGTTTCATTGTGCAAATAATGTTATGAAGATTAGTTTGGATGGAAATAAAGTTTGCGTGATATTCTAGAAAATAGTACTTATACGACAATACTAATTATGTTTGTTCTAAGCATAATTCTTCAAATAATATAAATGATAGTTATGTTCGGCATTGTAAACTAGCTCATTTAAGTGGGAAACGAATACACAATTCGAAGACCAAACGTTTTCTCCCATCACTTGATTTTGAAACATTTGACACATGTGAGTCATGTCTTCAAGGTAAAATGACCAAACACACCTTCATTGGGAGCAATGAATGAGTTAATGAACTTTTCGGGTAAGTATATACTGATGTATATGACCCGATGCCTATAATTACCGAATATAATAGTTCTTATTTTGTTAGCTTCACAGATGATTTCTCGAGACTAGGATAAGTGTATCTTATGTAGAACAAATTCGATGTATATAAGAAATTTTTTGAGTTTGATAATGTAGTAGAAAACCCAACAGGTCGCAAGGTTAAAATTCTTTGATTAGCTAAAGGAGGTGAGTATAATAGACAAGATTTCTAACAACACTTAAAAGATAATGGGGTTATCTCTCAGGTTACTCCACAGTGTACTCTACAACACAATGGTGTGTCGGGGCAAAGGAATCTAATCTTATTAGATATGGTTCATTCGACGATGAGTAAGACCGAGTTACCTCTGTCCTATTGGCGATGTACGCTGGAAATTTCCACGCATATGTTGAACTTATTACCCACTAAATCTCTGCCAAAAACACCATATGAGATATGGTATGGTAAGAAACCCCAACTCAAATATTTGAGAGTACGGGGTTATCCGGCATACATTAAGAATGTTGACCCGAATAATCTAGTGGCCAGATCGGTAATGTGTGAATTTATAAGATATTCGAAAAGCTTGTTGAGATATATATTCTATAATGCTGAGGAATAAAAATTTATTATTTCTCAACATGTGACTTTTTACAAAAGGAATTTTTGTCAAAGGAAATTAACAGTGAGGATATGGACTTGGATAAGATCCAAGAAATTAATATTGCAATCGAACCAGTGGGGGAGCTGAGTTCATTCGTATACGGAAACATGCAACCTATTAGAATGTCTAGTAGGGAATCTTGCGCACCAAAAAGATACTATGTGTTTTTTGTGGATGGCGAGAAGGAGGACCGTGTCTTAGATGATGACTCTCCTTTGTCTTTCTAACAAGCACTATAAAGTAAAAGACTTTGCACTTTGGTCTGTAGCAATCAAATCTGAGATGGATTCCATGTATGAAAAAAAAATTGGACTTTGTCGGACGTACCAAAGGGATAAAACCCATCAGCTGCAAATAGATTTTACGGAAAAGCTAAATGTAGATGGAGAAGTAGAGAGTTATAAAGCTAGGTTAGTTGCGAAAGGATTTCATCAAATTCAAGGTGTTGATTATGACAAGACCTTTTTGCCTATAGCCATGCTTAATTTCATCCATATTATTCTTTCATTGCTACATTCTATGACTATATAATATGGAAAATGGTTGTACATGCAGCATTTCAAAATGATGATTTGGAAGAAACTATATATATGTCGTAGTCTGAGGGTTTTATGACCAGTGGAAGTAAGGACAAGGCTTGCAAGTTGTTAAGTCCATTTATGGACTTAAACAAGCTTCGTGGTGTTTGTGACACCCTACCCAGAGACCCACACTAACAAAGAGTATTACTACGTAATACTGTCTACTAGTGCAGAGAATAAGGCTGTTTAGGTGCGACCATCCATAGTCTTCTATTAAATAAGCATTAAGTATGTCAATAATATGCTCATTTTTTTTTCATTTCATCTTAAGTGGATCGAATACTTAATTCTTATTTAATACAAGACTATGGATGGTCGCTTCTAAACAGCCCTATTCTCTACACTAGTAGACAATATTACATAGTAATATTCTTTGTTAGCGTGGGTCTCAGGGTGGGGCGTCACAACTTGGTATCAAAATGAGGTTCAGAACAAAATGTGATAAACACAGAACAGTATACATGCTACAATACATCAAGTATAATATGAGTGAAAACATCGTCCCTAATCGAAGTTGTTTCTAATCGTGCTTTAAACTTTTCGAGTCCTTTGGGGGTAGTTAAGTGGGAACACGTCTAGGAATGTAATTTTTTAAATTCCGTAGTATTCCTTATTTAATGAATTCAATTGATAATATCTACCCCTATGAATAATTCAATCTTATCTTGATTTTCAGCTTACGACTGAAAGAGGAAGAGGTCGCACTTCGAGGGTTGAGCCGTCCAGTGGCTCATGTCCCGAAGGTGTGTATATGTCGACCGATCAGATTTTAGAGCTTATCCGGAGCACTCTGCCTCTAGCTCTAGCCCATTCTTCTCCTCCGTGCAAATCCGCATTTGCACGCATGTGTAGTGACTTCAGTCATTTAGGAGGCAAGCCATTCAAAGACTCGGAGTTAGTTTTAGAGGTGCAGGCATGGCTCCGTACATGAGCGAATTTTTACTCGCATGGAGATTTCTAGTCGTCGCAGCTTTTTGTTGCATCTAATATGTTGCAACAACGTGCGTTGGATTGGTATGAGTTGCTCGTGGCAGAGATTGATGAGTCTACCTTGGAGTGGGAGCGGTTCAAAGAGATATTAGAGCTTATGTTTGTTCCAGAGTCTAGAAAGGTTATTCTAGCTCGACGTTTCCTTGACCTTAAGCAAGGGAAGTCGACTGTTTCTGCATATGTTGCATCTTTCGAGCCCTTGTCCAAATACGGTTTTGAGCATATTAGCACGTCATATAAGAAGAATCACATATTTGTTTCTGGCCTTATGAAATATCTAAAGAAGTCTCTTATACTTCAGCTTAAGCTATCATTTAAAGAGCTTGTGGATGCGCCCGTCATCTCGAAGCAGTCGAGAATGAGAGGGATAGCGATGTTGAGATAGAGGTTCCTAGAAATTCGAACAAGATGCGCTTTCCTTTCCATAAATCTATGTCACTCCAGCCAAGTAAGAAGAAGAACCAGGGCAGTTCTGGTCCGCACTCACATGTAGTACCTCATTTAGCTAAAGTCTTAGAGTGTTACAACTATTGCTCTCATGATCATCTTTCCAGAGACTGTCCTCAACCCCGTAGGTGCCTTTGTTGCAAGCAAGAAGGGAATTTGATCTCTTAGTGTCTTAAGAACAAAAAGGATTCTCGTTCGAGAAATCTTAATGTGGCGAGAGCATCTGGTGGTCCATCTCAGCCTCGAGGTACATCTTCTACTATTCTGTAGGGTTCTATTTTATTGCATGGTCGTTCTATTCGAGTTCTATTTGATATGGGTGCATCACCTTCATTCGTATCGACGGAACTTGTTGATGTTATTCCTCTGGATGTTTCTTGCCTTGTTACTTTTTTAAGGATCGTGAATCCTATCGGGGGATGCACGACCCTTAGCATGTTATGTGAAGATGTTGAGTTATTTATTTGCGGTTTTCCTTTCCGTATGAATCTGCATGTGATCCATTTCCTTGGTTTTGATATGATTTTGGGTATGGACTGCCTAGTTCGATACGAGGCTAGGATTCTTTGTTTTGAGCGAGTTATGTATCTTTGACATCTCGATTCATCAGCATAGCTCTCTTTTATTCTTTGGAATGTCGATCATGATTTCGAGGCGTCTTTATTTGCTCTTAAGTCCTGAGATGAAGAAGTATCTTGGATTCCAGTTGTGTATGATTTTATGGATATATTTGAGCCTGTTTCGTGTTTACCACCCAAGCGGCCCATCGAGTTCCACATTGACCTCATTCCTAGAGCACAACCAGTTAGTCGTCCCCCTACTAGGATGTCGACTAAAGAAAATGAGGAACTCAAGAAGCTGAAACACCCCATAACCCTTAATATACCCAAAAGGACACATTAAAAGGCGTGATGCGTTGTAAGTATAACTTAAACTAACAGAGACTAAGATCTACGAGACAAAAATAGGTAAAAACAACGAAAACTAAAATAATAACTTGTTCAAAACAAAAACTTCATAATTGCTTCATAAACCAAATAAGTCAAATACCAAATACAACATACATGTCTCAAAAACCAATATGTCTTATGAAATAAAAACTCGGGATCTCAATAAAAATCAGAGTATAAATATCCCTCTCAAGCGCCAGTACAAAGAAATAAAACGGAAATAAAAGAAGGGAATACATGGTAGAAGCTTCTCCAAGAAACCTCCGAGAAACTGCAATCTACTGCCCTCTCCCTTGATTGCATACGGGTGGAAAGGAGGAAACTAGAGGAGTGGGTCAGACTAAAAGTCTAGTGAATGATAGTACTACTAGAATCTTTAAGCAAAGTAAAAGTAATAGACTCTTCAATAGTTCTAGTATGTATAAAAGGAAACAAAGGAAATAGTAAAGAGAGAAACTGGAAATAAATACGATTAAACACTGCTCTATTTATAAGATAGGTTAATTCTAATTGCTTGTACTTGTCATCGATTTCTGCACTGATTAGGATGAATTCCTAATCCTATAATTAGGATGTAACCTAAATTCTATATTTTTGATCGGCCTTCATAGACCTTACTGCAGACCATATGCTATATAACTCTCTACACAGCAGCCAATGGTATCTACGAAAGAAGCACAAATTACCCACTGTGGATTCGAACGACATATATAGCTCCCTACACAGAAGGCAATGGCGTCTACGAAAGACACCCATACTAAGGGCTCAGAACTCATAGCGATTACCTGAGCACCAGACTGAAAGTCGCACGCGTAACTGCCACCATGTCCATGCTACCTTTTGCTCCACATATTGGGTCTTCTTATTACCTCAAACTCCAGCATAAGCGTGCCACTCATCTCACTTTAGGCTAATGTGAATCACCGTGTGTCCATAGAAACTATAAAGGAAATGCTGCTGGTAGTGTCCCGTCATCCAAACAATATCTAGTTGCGCCCCTTGTCAAAATCCCCGTGATTTGGACTTCTATTTGACCAATTTCTATCATTCTTAGCATAAGCATGCCCACATCCCACTTCAGGCTAATGTGAGGCACTGTTTTGTCTAATAGGGAATGCTATATGGTACAAGTTCTACTTTCATCTTTGCTTATTAACTTAGATAAATTATTTAAATAAGCCTTTATTATCATCTTTACTTTCTACGCTTATTAATTTATCCCAAGTCTTAAAATAAGCCTTATTCTATTCTTTTTCTTATTATAACCTACGTTATAATCATGCTTATTACTTAACCCAAGGTCTAAGGGTGAAAATAAGCTTATTTCATCTTTTACTCTTTTTTAGTTATAATTCTACGTTATAACTAAGTCAATTAATTAGTTCAATTCTAATCATAATTAGGCATAATTTCAGTCCAATTCCATTTATATTACGGTCAAATTTCATTATTTATTATAGTCTTTATAATTTACATCTTATTTTCTTTATTTAATATTCATATTTATATAATCCATATTCGCGTTTAATTTATTCTAATCCATACGTGAAGAAAAGGGGAAAGAAGAGAATAGACGCTTGCATAAAATCCAAAACGTAGAAAAAGATATAAATAAGCAATAAATAACAGTAAATAAACTTAAACACTATAAACAAACTATAAATAAATAAAAAGTTATGCTTAAAAGTATTAAATTATAAATAGGGAAAATTTGCCATACATCCTTAATAACTTTTATAATTCACCAAAAATCTCTTAGATACGAAACATATAAATTTTATGCTTCTTTTTAAATGCGGCCTATTCTTTTCCCAAAACTACCCTTAAAAATCATCCTAAAACCCTGAACCCACGCTTTTTTTATCGTTTGACCTTTATTCCAATTGAAATCATATTTTCTTCAACAAAATCCGAGAAGTCTACAAAATTGAACAGCAAAAAAACCAAAATCAAGCCAAAATATGACGTTTTCAAAATCAAACAAGGCAAAATGAGAAGATCGAAGGTGATATATCTCAATTTCAAGAGTACTCGATTTATATTACATTTTTTCAATCGATGTATCTTAGGGTTTTCGCAAGTGATTTAGAGATTTTCGAGTTAGCCGTGCATGTAATCGGTCTTTTTTATGGTAATACAGAGAAAATTGAGAATGCGGACGATAAACTACAAAACATCCTCTAATTACTGCAGTTTTTGTTAAAAATTGTTCAAAAAACTGTTTGCTCTCTTCAAATTTCAAAGCAGATGTTATTAATGTGTTTTTGCATATTTTTAAGCAATATATTCGATCAATGTCAGTATTTTCTTGCAATTTTTCATAATAATTACAAATCTAACAGTAAATATCATAATAATGTCAATTAGTCACAATTATTATAGACAAATATGCAATTGAGTTAAATTTTTTTGAATTTCTCTGCAACATTTATGTATAAACGAAATTAAGTAAATATTACTGACAATATAACATACAGGAAAATAGGCGCAAGGAAAAAGTTACAAAAAAATTTAGTCTCAAGGACGGTAAGTTTGTTTTTTAGTCTGAAGGACACTTTATAGTGTAAATAGAAAATGATAGCTACATCTATCATTCTGTGACTTACACTACAAAGTGTCCTTTAGACTAAAAAACAAACTTGCCGTCCCTTAGACTAATTTTTTTTGCAACTTCTTCCCTATGCCTAAAAACCCCTATAACATATGGATGCAATAATTCACTTTAATTGCTTACTTTTCAGTAATAAGGCAGTTAAACAAAATAAACTTACTTTTATGTGTAATTTTTTTAATAGTTTAATGTCAATTATTCTTAGTTATTGCAGACAGATATACAACTATACTGAGCACTGTTGAATATCTTTGCAACATTTATGTATGAACAAAAATAAGCATTACTGACAATGTTTGCGCAAAAAATGGGCAAACACCTCCAAGTCGTGTGATTTAGTTGATTTTATGTGATTCTTAATGATTTAGATGAGTTATGTAAATATGAAAAAAGCAGGGGCTGAAATGTAAAAGACACACAGATTTATAGTGGTTCGGCCAGAACGTGCCTACGTCTACTTTATATGTTATTATCTTCTTTCTTTCAGATTACAAGTACAATGCTTTGTGTACAAGTATATGAAAGTAGTTTGAAAGTTCCTTCCGTGCTTGAGCTCTCAAACTTGTCTGCCATCGTTGTACCCCTGCCCCTCTATTTATAGAGTGAGGTTGGGGGCAGGGGTCTTGGATGTATATAGCTGCTGGTGGGCCTGGGCTGAAGCAATCTGGCCTGGCAGCGTTCTGGTTCGGCGAGCTTGGTCCGGTCTTGGTTGAGGTCTTGGAGATATGAACCGGTGGTCACCTGGTTCGGTGATGATGGTCCGGCAGTGGTGAAGCTTTGTGTAGGCAATAGTTGCTTTGGTTCGGAGGTGAGATGGACCGGTAGCATGTTGGTCCGGTGGTAGGAGATGTTTGATTCGGTGTTGGGTGGGGTTGGAGCTTGGACCGATGGTATGTTGGTTCGGTGTTTATTTTGGTGGGAGGACCGGATGAGGTTTGACCGGATGCGGCTCGACCGGACGGAAGATGCCCTTGTGCCGAATGGTCTTGGAGGAAAGTATGCATGGACCGAATGGAGTATATCTTGAATTGCCGAATGGACTCTAGGTTGGGCTTTGCCGAATGAACTCAGGGGTTCCGAGTATTGAATGGAGGTTGCGAACCTGACGCTTCTCGGTCTCGAGATCTTCTGGGTGAGAACTCGCCCAACATTTGCCCCCCAAAGTGGGACACTTGCTTGCATGTGTCGTACTTTGTTTCCCCGCGATAAGAAAGCTTGTTTTGTAATGCCATGAGCTGGATGTTCGTCTCCTGCTGATGTCCTACAAAGGAATTTACGGTTTTAATGTGATTTCAAATGACGACCGTTCGAGGTCGGGTGCCGTTCGAGGCAAGTAGGTGTGCCCCGAGGGGGCTTAGCACTATTGATGCCAGGTTTACGTTCGAGTGGGTCCCTGGATCGTTTGCGAAGATGGTTTATCGCCAGCTTAGAGCATGCCTAAGGATCGTTTGCGACCCCGTACATGTGTAAGTAGCTTAGCCATTTCAGAATTATCAGAACCAAATATCCATTCAACCGGTGAGTTTTAAAAGGATGTCAAAGTGTAAATTCTCACGACGGTAGGGTCAATAGCCATTCAGAGCATGTCTGTGGACCGTTCGTGGTCGCGTACATGTGTAAATGATTAACCCATGTTAGTGGGAGATTTACTACTTATTCATCGTTATCATAATCTCTATTTTATCAGTAGGTTCTAGAGTCCGGTACTTATCTGAGTGAGGCGCTTTGTATGCCCCCTGCTTCTGGTCTTCGCTGGTTTGGATAGCTTCATTCGATTTTGGTTTGGTCCGGTATGCCGAACCGGTTGGACCGGTGCTTCTGCGCTCGTCTATATATAGGGGCTACACCTCCTTAGAAATTCTTCACCGAATCAACGAGGGCCGAATCAACCTTATACCGAATCAATCACTAGCCGAACCAATCTCGTGCCGAACCAGGTATATATCCCCTTTGCCGAATGAACTTGATAACCGAATGGGTCTGATGCCGAATAAACACGAAAGTTTTTATTTGCCGAATGCTTCTTTGCATTGTATTACCGAATGAGCAAGTATACCGGATGAACTTCCAAGGCCGAATGAAACTACCGAATGGAGTATATGCCGAATGAGAATTCATACTTGAATCTTGAGTGGAATACCAGACCTACATACACTTGCTTGCTTTATATACTTGCTTTTTCTTGTTCTAACACCGTGTTTTTCTTGTGCTGCAGATAAATGTCTCGCAAAGCGGAAACCCGATCGGATAAAAAGAAATCTAAAGGTAGAGGAGAGTCATCCTCCTCCGTGCCCCCAGCCCAACCAAGACCGGTGCCACATGGGCCTACCCCGAGGTCGTTAGTGGATGGGTACGGTCCCCAGGAACTTCTGGTCTCCCCTCCCGATTGCTTTCCTAGCTTCCTAAAGGAGGAGCAACTTGATGTTATATCCCGTTCCTTGGGGATAGACAGGGCTCGCATGCTGTTGCCGGGAGATGGAGTGATGCCGTATAATCCCCCCGAAGGCTACTTTGCTTACAGCAGATATCATTGCATGTGTGGTGCTATCCCTCCTATCAATGCCTGGATAGTTAGCTTTACCACATATTTGAAGGTGGCTCCATTCCAGCTCCAGCCGAACTCTTATGCCATTCTGGTGAGCCTTTTCGTTATCTTCCAAAGGAGGTACGGGCGCCCTCCTTCTAACCGGGAAATTCGATATTTGTATAACCTGAGAGGCTACAAGAAGGGGTCTCCGTATATTAGTCTAGAAGCGGCCGTGCCCTTCAAACCGGTCTTGGACTTATATTCAAAGTTTACCATGTTCAAGAAAGAATGGTTTTTTATCAAGGACGATTCTGTTTCTTTCCGCCTTTTCACTTCCGGCTGTAAGATGAATTTCATTTATATTTTCAATGTTCTGACTGTAGTGCTTCTTCTGACACGCTTCTATTTCTTGCTAGCTGTAACGATCGCTGATTTTCGTTCTTCAAAAATTCAACATCGATACTCACTTTATCGACTGCCGAGAAATCAAAGGCCGAAAACCGAGATGTTATGGGTTTTAAAAAGAAAAGAAAAGGAAGAAGAGAGAAAAAGAAGAAAGAAAAAGAAAAATAGAGGGAAAAGAAGATAGACAATTTTTAGAAAACAGAGAATTAGAAAAACAGAAGATAGAAAATTTTAAAAATAGAACGGAACAGAAAGAAATAACAGAACAACAACAGAATCTCACAATTCGCAGCGGAACAACATATAATAATAAATGAATAATCTTTAAACAAAGAACTATATCAGTTATTACATTTCATTCATTTCATTACATCATATCATCAGAGTGTACAACAACATCATACAACAACAAACAGTGCAGCGGAAAAAGGGAATATTATATAAACTAGTAATACGCCATGCCATCCAGCTTGCCTCCAGCAACTCCAGAATATCCAGAATATCCTGATAAACCTAACTCTTAACTGCCCGTGTGGAAATTGGTGGGCACCCAGAGTTTAGGAAGGAAAACAATAAACTCCGAGTCAGTCATGTGACTGGTGTGAGAACTCAAAACAGTTTATTTATCTTTAAAATCAAAATAGAGGAATATTTTTAAATTCAATTCGCAATGCTTTTAAAAATGAGACTACCATAAGACCTCCTGCCACACACACAATGCAAACGCAGACTTGGAGAAGATTTCTCCTTATGATAGTCAAAGATGCTTGATACGCATTTAAAAAGAGCATTTGATATTATTACTAGTGCATAGTGTAGAACAAATCCTTTCGAAAGTAGAATATAAATCTTAGCCAGCATAGGTACCATTATATTATGCCTACTAATAGCTAGCATATTAAATGGCAGGTTTTACAACTATTACCGTACAAGTTACGTATTGTTTCTTTGGATTTCCAACAAATGGTCAGGCCAAGGAACTTCCCATTGCCACTGAGAATGCCTCTGGATGGACATCCCCGAGAACCAAACCGGATCTCTGCCAACACAAGGCCGGGTTACCCCTTAACTGGGTAACTACTGACACGAGCACGCCATTCCCCGGTCCTTTAGGACCTTTTCAACCGAGCGCTCGATATCCAATTCACACAATCATAAAGTGTTTTCAACATGAGTAAGTATCTGGGCTCCATACCATGATACCACCCCTTTCCAGAAGGAAATGCACATACCCTAAGGGGAGCTACAGCAACCCCTAATAACCTTGCCGCATCTTTCCTGTTTTGACCATTTCCGGGATGTGAGGCTCGACGAAGTCACGTCCACAAAAACACACTTTGTACAAAAAGCCGTGCTTTGGGTCAACAAATGATCAACACAATGATCACTAAGATAGACGATCAAATAAATGATCCTATCACAAATAATCAACACAATGATCATTTCAGCATCACTCAGCATGTCACATTACCAAAATGGGATATATCGCTGATAACTTCAACTATATAACCTTTGAGCTCGTACGTCTCAAAGAAGGGTGTTAAGCAAAGAATAAATTCTCCGCCACCAACAGAAATATATTTGAAAGAAATCGGCTTTATATCTCAACTTGTAATGTCAGGCATACAATCCATACAAGTCTGTTCCGGGATCGAACAGAACCGAAGGCACTTACAAAGAAGTCCTTGCAATCTGGATATTCACAATCCTGATCGAATTTCCCATCACTTATGGAATCTCTATACCAGGTGCGACCCAGTGCAGAGACAATCGATAGGTCATCCTATCGCTCTCGCGAATACCGGTCTTCAACACCGATCTTCAAATGCAATTCACAACGACGTATCACATATTCGGAATGGGTTATACGACCCCATGGTCCTTTCCCGGTTAGCCCGAATAGTGAGCGCTTATTCAAAAATAAGTATGCATTCAAATTCAATCAATTCACATCAAATACCCATTCAAAGGGAAATATTGATAGTCGGTTATTGAACTATCACTGGATATGCATACATCACCAGATTCCAAATAATTTTCCAAATTATTTATTTTCCAAAATATCTTTACTAGATATATAGTTTCAACACTTCAAAAATAAATCAATATTTATTTTTAACCAATTTCACTTTTCACATATAAATTCCATAATGAATTTATATTTCAAAATATTCGTGCATATACGATTTCAATAATTCATTTCAATTTATCCTCCAAAAAGATAAATTCTAATTATTCACTTCATATTGAAAAACATTTCCATACTTATTTATTTATAAGTAATTCACAAATCTCTTTTATTTTCAACACTTAGAAAATATTCAATATACTTAAATCGAATTAAGTATATATTTCATTATATTAAGAAAATCCTTTCTTAAACATATCTACTTGGGCCAAAACGAATGTTACGTAAAACATCGTTACGACAACCCAAAATCACTAGTATAGGGATTCGAAATTTAAAATAGATATATAAATCCCAATACTATTCAAAACATTTCCTTTCGGAAATCATTTACTATAACAACAGTGTTATAGTCCACTATTTCCTTTTATTTCTCGAAAACGTCTATTTCAACAATAAATGTTGAAATCTATGGTTTCGAATCTCAACACCTTTTAAAACATCGTTAGATCGTTTTAATTCTATTTAAAACATTCACATTCTAAACAATTTTTTTAACGTGTTATTCACTGTTCAAAAACGTGAATAAACTTCTTTAACAAATTCCATCCTTTTATTCATTTTAATTCAAAGGATTATTCACTGTCTAAAAACGTGAATATAACTCTATTTCTAAGTTATAACAATTAACTTATCAAAATAAGTCGTTTGTGAATTTATAAAACAACGTTTATAAATTCCATTTCGATTTATTTATAAAAACTTCCTTTTTATAAATTCCTTTATTAACATATTCCAGTTTATAACTAAATTATAAACTAAACGTTCATATTATAAGTTAACTACTTATAAACGATTATTTCACAAAATCGTTCCTTAGAATTTCATAATTATAAATCTTATAACTTATAAGATTCATTTATTTATCCAAAACTATTATTTTAACAACATAATAAATTTTATAAACCTACTGCTTATAAAATTCCATTTATGACTTCACCGTATAAAATTCTATAAATTTCATTCTATTCATGAAATTCATTCACAATTTATTCTTACACTTATAAAAGCTCGTTTTATAATTCCTACGTTCTAATTTATAAATTATCAATTTATAAATCTTTAATATAAATCAATTTATATTTTTCTTTTAAAACGTCTTTAAATTCCTTTATAATTTCATCATTCTGATTTATAAAAAAAAATCAAATTTTATAAATTCTATATTTAAACTTTTATAACAAGTTTAGAATCCCAATTTAAACTCTTTTATAAAGTCATTGATTCCTTATTTTCAAAAATCAGCTTTTAACTATATTTCTTAAAAATCATAATTTTTATAACTTTAAAACTTATAACGTTTATTTATTTGAAATGGATCAATTCCAAAAATAAAGTATACTTTCAAAAATCACTTTAAAAACATTTTAAAATCCCAAAATCTGGGTCCAATGATGCTACACACCAAATAGTCAATCACGACTACAACGATCCATCATATATCGATATGATAATCCATCAAATATCAAAATATCTGAAATAAAATAAATACTGTTGAGGAATCCAGTTGGATCCCTCCAACCTGTTTCCTGCATCCAAAAACATTAGCACAATACCAATTTCGCTCCAGTATGAAATTATCGCGGTACATGTTCTTATTAAATATTATCCGCTTAATAACGGCGTAATAGGGTCTCATCCGCTAAACAAAAAAATGCGGGAAATCAACAACTGCAATATATACATATGCCAATATATATATATTGATATTATATATAATACCAATTTCACTGTTTATGAAATATTCGCGGTATATGTTTTTACTAAATAACATCCGCTTACTAACGGCGCATAATGTCTATTTTAACAATCAATATATACAGTCATCATTCAAACATGCATTCAAATATTTTAAATCTAACTATTTAAAATAAAATCGAAATCTATTCGATTGAGTGAGAAGTTCTCACCTTGGTTTTAAATTCCGTTTAAGCTTTTATTTCGAATAAAATTAAACGCGCGTTTAATTTTACCCGAAATTCTCACTAACTCCAAACGACTCCAAACCAACTCCATCGCGTAGTGCTCGTCCATACGATTCCAACGCAACTGAGTTTGCATTTTTTCGACCTCGTATGAAAAAGATATTGATTTTACAAGTTTACACATTTTTTTAAATAATAATTTACAACATAATCTTATTAATCTTTATACCCAAGCCAATCTAAGCCATAGGATCTTGCCCCAACCTGATCACAGCCCTTGCACGCACTCCCTCTTCCTCATCACGTCCTTCTCCAGGTTATAGAACGCACGGCCATGAACCCATTAGCTAAAATTAGGGTTAAATAGCTCGGCCACCACGCTCAACTAAATCCCATCACACCTCCGCCATTTCGAAGCCCACGAGAAAAGCTAGGTTCGGCCTTAACCCCAGCAAGCTCGGCCTCACCCTCCTCCTAGGGATGCGTGCGCAACTTGCTGCCTTCCCACTCGATTTCCCATCAATCCGTGAAGCCATTCGCGATCTCCACCGTTGATCTCGTAGCTCTCGTCGTGCTCTTCGACTTCCGTGTTGAACACTTCGGCTAATTCTTTACGGATTGAGAGAGATTGATGAATGAAAGAGGATGATTTCTGGCCATTCATGTTTCTAGGGCCGGCTACAAATTATTAGGGTTTTTATCTTTTTTTTTTATTTATTTAGAGAGAGGTAGGGGCTATTTATAGAAGAACGAACGACACTATTCATCCGGAAATTCCGAACTCCGATTTAGACGCCGTAACCAGCGTACCTAGGGTTTATCCCGCGTTCCGGACACAATGGAACAGGTTTCAGAAGCTAATTCGGAAGTATGTGCGAGTTATGGCAGAAAACGTTCAATTTAAATTAAACCGATTTAAGTCGATTTCTAGGCGTTTTAATTTGTACCGGACAAACGGTAAATCCAATTGACTTGAAATTTGAAATCTTACAATAATATCATATTACGGATCCGATGAAACTGGTTTCGTCGAATTCCGAGACTTTTTGAAAAATGGCTATTTTGACTCGCCAAATTTAAATTAAAAACGATTCGATGCGTTTCGAGCTGCCACGATCAAACGATAGCTCCGATTGACACGAAAATTGAAATCCGGTAATAACTAACTATTACGGATCCAATGGAACTAGTTTCATTCAATTCTGAGACTGTTCAAAAATTGGCTATTTTACAGTCGATTATTAAATATTAAAATATTCAATTTTCACAAATTAACTTTTAATTCGATTTTAAAAGTTCTAAAATATTTCTATAACTCCAGTATGATTAAATAAAATTTTCCAAATTATTTTAAATCATTTTTAACTCAATTTTTAATTATTTCCATAATTTAACATATTAAATTATCGATTTAATTATTCAATTAAATCCAAAAATTCAAATAAAATTTATTCGACTTATAAATTCACTTATTAATATTTAAAATTAATTAAATATTCAAATTTTAATTTCTAAAAATTCTGGGTCGTTACACTAGCGACAGGTGGTATTGCAGTCGTGGAAGATGATTCTTTGGCGCGGATGGCTGCTGAAATAAAGGCCATTCCCGCACGGGACAGGTCGGCTTCGTTCCTGATCAAGAACGCTACCCTCTTGGAGTACAACTTGATCCAGCCGCACCAGTCCGTGGTTAAGCAGAGGGACACGGCTGAGGAGAAGGCCGCTAAAGCTGAGGAGGGGGCCACGGTGAAGAGTGGCAAGAGGAAGCCCTTTGCACAACATCCCGTCGTGGGAGGCAAGAAGCTTAAAGAGTCTGAGGGCCCCTCTCCTAGTACTTGCCCGATCATCCCGGAGGAGGAAGGTGTGGAAGAGGGCGAAGGAGGCGATATGGAAGGAGAGTCGGAGGGCGGAGGAGATGGAGATGGTCAGGGTGGTAGTGGTGCTGGTGCCTTAACCTCTGGGCAAGACCCTGAACTGGATGAGGCTCTCCGCCAGGCCTTCGGGGAATCGGAGGGAGAATCGGAAGCGGAGAAGGCGAAGGAGACTGGCAAGGTCGGGGCTGGTGCCGATCTATCCCCTAAGGGCTCCTCAGCCAGGGTGACTCTGGCGGTGCAAGGTGAACTTTTGTCCTCTGTCGATTCCATTTACGATAGGGACTTAGAAATATTTTATGGTTCACTTCCGTCCTGGAATGAGATTCAGGACTTTAGAAATATTTTATGGTTCACTTCCGTCCTGGAATGAGATTCAGGACTTATTGCAGTATCCCACTCCTCCGCAGGGTTTGTATAATAGATGTGCATTCTCACTTTTTCTTTCTTTTTAACTTAACATGTTTCTTGAATTATGGATCGTCGTATGTTCATAACACTTGTTTTTTACTCCAGGGGCAGGCCAGGCGGCTAAAACGTCAGGCGTTCGACACCGCCTTGAACAATTCAAGTTGATGAGAGCTTCTGATAAGCCGAAGCCTCTTACTGGTCGTCCTGGGGACATGGTCAGATACCGTCCTCTTCTTGGGGTCATTGAAGAGAGCATTCAGAAAAAGAAGAGGAGTCGTTCCTTATTTGAGCCTTCCCCTGGTCCGCAGCTTCCTGTTCAGCCTCCTCGTGATACCACGGAGGAGAGCACGGAGTTTATCCCCCCTCCACCTCCTTCTAAGAATCCCACTGTTATCCGTATAAGGCGTCCTGACGTGCCTCGCGACCCCTTTGCCGGTCATCCTGATTTAGATCCAAGCTCTCGGGATATTTCATTTGATGAGGCCACGGGTGAGCACCTTCTTCCTCGCAACCCCATGGTACGAGTGCTAGATGAGGCCAAGTCCCTAGATCTTGGTCTGCTTACTACTCGGGTAGTTATCATGGGAGACGAAGCCAAAGCTAATATCGATCGGGTGGCTGAAGAGACCAAGAAGTTAATGGAGCATCATGCTCAATTGGTCAAGGCCGGGGAGGAGATTGGGAGTGCTAATATTCGGTTGCGGCTAAAGGTTGCCGATCAGGCCGAACAGCTTGCCGGTCAAGCCGTTTAGATTTCTCAGCACGAGGAAGCCTCCAGGCGACTGAAAGAGACCATGGAAAAGGCTAGTAGGGCAGAACTACGGAAGATGGAGGCCGCCTGTAAGGAGCGGATTGACATGGCCATTGCGACAGTGGATGAGGTTCGGAATGCGGATCTCGAGCAGGTAGAGGAGTTGTCTGGGAGGCTTGAGGCCGCGGAGATGGCTCAAGTCAAGTTAAAGGAGGAGATGGAGGAGATGAGGAGGTCTCTCCAGGCTGACTGCTTGAGATACCGATCAGAGAGGGATGTCGCTGTCGCCAAGTTGCAGGCTTCCGAGGCCCGAGTGAGGGAGTTTGAGGAGAATGAGGGGATGATGGACGAGATGCTGCAGGACATGTACTTCCGCACTTGGAAGGAGGGCAGCTTGTCTTGGATGGATGACTATCCCCGGGTCATGGCCAAGATATATCTTCGGGCTTTAGAGGAGGCCAGGGTCAATGCGGGTAAGGAAGGTGGAGTGGCTTTTAGTCTGGATGTGGTCACTGCTCAGTTCTCGAAAGAGGAGCAAGCGGCGGTGAAGGAGGGGATGCGGTTGCTTGCTGCGGAGGAAGCGGGTGTGCAACTGGGGGACGAGGATCAAGCGGCGGATGCTGGTGAGTTATTCTTCTCTTTTCCTTTTCTTTCCGGGTTTCCATAACTTGATCGTTTATCGTTTGTTTAATGAATTCCTCTTCTGAATTGGACAGGTGGAACTTCCGATCAACACGCTGGGAGCTCCGACCCTGCGGCCAAGTAGGCTTGGGGGAGTTGGTAGGATGAGAGCGAAGTGTGGACGCAGCTGGTTACTTGTCCGGATTTGGCCACCTTTTTATTTCCTTTTATCGCTGTTTATGTTAGTCCAAAACATTGATGTGACTGTAATAATATTATTTGCAAAGAATAACTTTATGTGATTTTATGACATAAGCTGATTTTGTTATGTTTAAATGTTGTTTTCATTTTGATGTGGTGCGTGAGAAGTATGCATATGCCTGTGATTTTAGTTGTGTGTGATGTTAAGCTGTTGCTTGAAATATAATTTCATGTTTTGCAATGTTAGTGTGACGTATGAATAAACTATAGTTACATATTTATGTACAAGAGAAGAGAGTACCGCCCTTCATGTTTTAGTTGCAGGTGGTATGGTATCTTTGAGCGTTTTGTGTAACTGATCATGGATATAGCTGAGTACCTTGCCACCCAGTACGCAGGCTTAGATTCTCATGAGTGAATGCTCCCTATTTGGTTTCCTGTACTTTAGATTTTGTTATACAGGATAGGAGAAAAGTATTTAAATGAAATGGAAATATGGGAAAAGTAAAACTTCCAGTCACGGAAGGCCGTCGATGTGCTTAAGTTCGTGGCAAACGGGTTTTGTAGTCACTTTCCCTAGCTGTGGGTCTTGGAGACATTTGTCACCCATCTTACGCCTCCGCGGGGAGTTTTCTTTTTTACCACAGCCGCACTTAAGACACATCGAAGCCGAGATCGCGCACGGTAACTACCCAAACCATTATGGTCCGTAATCGTGGGTATTATTCGATTTACCGTTGCCGGCTAGCGTGGGTGCCGTTGGCCGTGAACTACCCCTGGCTGGCCACACCTTATGTCGGGGCTTAAAGTAGGTTCACAGTTGCCGGCGAGCCGAACGCCGTAATGAGCTGCCATCGGCTATAGTCGGCCTTTATGATGACTTATAATCGGCTCATTACAGTTGGCTTTGAGGGCAGTCGCGAGCAATGAGTTAACCCGCAGCAGAGGGATGCTGGAGCAAAAGAGTCTCATTGGCGAGTGCATAGAATCGTAGCGTACCTGTTAGGCCTTGTCCAGATGAGGCCGTGGTGCGTCTTGAGTGGAGATGCCATAGGATTTTGTTCAACAGAAAAGGATAAAGCTTAACAAGCAGCCAAGGTATAAAGGAACAAGTTAAAAAGAGACAAGATTTTTTAAAGTGGTTCGGCATGAAAATGCCTACGTCCACTGATTCTCTTTGTTAATTCACTTCATATGGGCAGTACAAGTTAATAAAAGTATCGATGGAGGTGTCGGATGTTCCATACCCTCTGGAACACCTCTCCGTCCACTGTTGACAAAATATAAGCTCCGTTGTGGAGGTCTTTATGAATTACATATGGTCCGTCCCAGATGGGTCCAGTGCCCCGGGGCGTGGAAAGATTCGCCTGAGGACAAGATCTCCTTCTTGTAAGATGCGATGCTTGACTTTGGAGTTGTATAGTGCTGCGACTTTTTGTTTGTGAGCTGCTGCTTTGAGTGCTGCATCGTTTCTCCTTTCCTCAATCAGATCCAAAGACATGAGGAGGAGTTCTTCGTTTTCTTCTGGATTGTAGTGGATCCTACGGTGGGAAGGAACAATAGTCTCAACGGGGAGCATTGCCTCCGATCCGTATGCCAAAGAGAAAGGAGTATGTCCCGTTGATGTTCTGAAAGATGTGCGGTAGGCCCAAAGTGCCGTAGGAAGTTCGCCCACCCAAGCGCCTTTTGACTTTTCAAGTTTCTTCTTGATTAGGGTTTTGAGAATTTTGTTGACAGCTTCGACTTGTCCGTTTGCCTAAGGATAAGCTACTGATGAGAAGCTTTTATGAATTCCATGCTCTTGGCACCAGTCGGCGAATTCTTCGCTGTCAAATTGGAGTCCGTTGTCCGATATGATCTTGAGTGGTACTCCGTACCTGCATAGAACATTTTTGATCAAGAAGTTGATAACTTTTGCTAAAGATATTTTATTTAGGGGTTCCGCTTCCACCCATTTGGTGAAATAATCGACTGCCACTATAGCATATTTGGCTCCGCCCCTGCCCGTTGGCAGTTCGCCAATTAAATCAATTCCCCATACAGCAAAGGGCCAAGGGCTGGTCATTTGAGTAATCTCATTTGTGGGTAGTCGAGGAATCTTGGCAAATTTCTGACATCTGTCGCATCTCTTGACGAAGTCTAAGGCGTCTTTGTTTAGTGTGGGCCAGTAATATCCATATCGGAGTATCTTTTTCGCCAGAGTCTGCCCTCCAGTGTGATCTCCGCAACTTCCTTGATGGATGTTGAATAAGATTTCCTTGGCTTCCCTTCCAGCGACGCATCTGAATAAGGGGCTAGAGAAGCCACGCCGATAGAGGATGCCTTCTTGTATTGTGTAGTGGGGAGCTTTCCTCAAAATTCTCCTGACTTCATCACGTTTGTCTGGTAGTGTGCCGTCCTGCAAATATTTTCGGATAGGAGTCATCCAAGTTCCTTCTTCGATTGCAGTTATCAGATTCACTTGTTCGAAACTTGGGGCTAGCTGCCTTGAGATGGCTAGTGCTCTGGAAATGGTGCTATTCTTCATACTAGCTTGCTTTGCTAGTTCATCGACCTCTTGGTTATCTTCTCGAGGAATGTGTTTGATTAGATAATGGTCCAATTGATCGAGCAGCAGTTTGGTTTTCTTTAGATATGCTGTGAGTCGTTCTCCTCGTGTCTGGAATTCTCCTAGTACTTGGTTTACGATAAGTTGAGAATCACTATGAAGACATAAAGAATTGACTCCAATTTCTAAGGCAAGCTCCAATCCCGCTATTACTGCCTCATACTCCGCATCGTTGTTAGTGGCCGCGAATTCCAACCTTAATGCATAGTACAGCTTTCTTCCCCTGGGGGTGATTATCACAATACCTGCCCCCGAGCCTTGTTCGTTCGATGCTCCATCTACAAAGAGGTTCCACTTGATGTTTTTTGCTATTTCAAACTGGTCTTTGCCTTCGTTGGTGGTGAATTCGGCAATGAAATCGGCCATGGCTTGCCCCTTGATAGCGGTGCGAGGATGGTAGGTGACGTCATACTGACTTAGTTCAATGCACCATTTGAGGAGTCGTCCAGAAGTGTCGGGACGATGGAGCACCTGTCTTAGTGGTTGATCGGTTAGAACTCTGATGGAGTGAGATTGGAAGTAGTGTCGCAGTTTTCGTGACGCGATCAATAAACAAGATGCCAATTTCTCAAGTTTAGGATATCTGGCTTCTGCCCCTGTAAATCTCTTACTTATAAAGTATATCGGGCGTTGTGTGCGGTCTTCTTCTCTTACCAGGGCAGCGCTTAGAGCATGAGATGACACAGCGAGGTATAGGTATAGCTCTTCGCCTTCGTTTGGAGTTGAGAGTACTGGTGGTCTCTGAAGGTGTTCGATCAGGTTAAGGAAGGCTTTTAAGAATTCATCGGTCCACTCGAACTTTCCTTTGTCTTTCTTGAGAGCTTCGAAGAAAGGGACGCACTTGTCAGTTGCTTTAGAAATGAATCCGCTTAGGGCGGCCACCTTTCCGTTTAGGCTCTGCATTTCTTTTCGAGTGGAAGGTATCCTTATTTCCTTTAGAGCCCGGATTTGTTCAGGGTTTGCTTCAATTCCTCTGGCATGGACGATGAATCCTAAGAATTTTCCCGATGACACTCCGAAGGAGCACTTTAGAGGATTCAGCTTCATTCCATATCGGCGAAGTACCTGAAACATCTCGCCCAGGTGGCTTACATGATCGTCGGCTCTCCTGGACTTTACCAACATGTCATCCACATATACTTCCATAGTTCGTCCTATTAATTCCGCGAGCATCTTGTTGACGAGGCGCTGATAGGTAGCTCCGGCATTTTTGAGTCCAAAAGGCATGACTTTGTAACAATATAATCACCGGTCAGTGATGAAGCTAGTGTGGTCTTGATCGGGAGCGTGCATGGGAATCTGGTTGTATCCGGAGTATGCATCCATAAAAGATAAGAGTTCGCGCCCGGCAGTGCTGTCCACAAGTTGATCGATTCGGGGGAGCGGGAAGCAGTCTTTCGGGCAAGCGTCATTTTAGTTGGAGAAATCAATGCATGTTCGCCACTTCCCATTAGCTTTCTTTACTAGTACCGGGTTAGCGATCCATTCTGGGTAGATGGCTTCTCGTATGAAGTCATTGACAAGTAGGTTCTTTACTTCCTCATCGAGGGCTGCTGATCGTTCTGCTCCCATGCTTCTCTTTTTCTTCTTTATCGGTACCTTGGTGGGATCGATGTTCAGCATGTGGCATGCTATGTCTGGGGAGATTCCTGTCATATCGGCATGTGTCCACGCAAATACATCTAAGTTGTGGCGGAGAAAGTCAATGAGTTGATCCTTCAATTCTGTTTTTAGCTGAGATCCTATTTTTAATAGTCTACTTGAATCATGTTTGTCTACAGATACGAATTCCATGGCCTCTGCAGGCTCAGCGGTAGCCTCCTCCTCCTTATCCCTGGGGTCTAGTTCATTGAAAGGATCGCTGGTGTATAGAAGAGGAGGGGCTTTCTTTAGTTGCTATGCTTCCAAGCTTTTCATGCAGAGAGTAGTCTCTGCATCTTTCCCTTTATTCTTTCTACGGTTATTGCGAAGTTCAGTTACATAGCAATCTCGAGCGGCGTCTTGATCTCCTTCAACTTCTCCTATTCCGTTATCTGTTGGGAATTTCATCTTTAGGCACCACGGGGCTAGGACAATTTGGAAGTCAGATAAGGCTGGTCTTCCCAAGAAGGCGTTGTAGGCTGAGTGGTTTTCTATTAGTACGAACGTTTGTTTTCGTACAACGGAGCGGAGATGACTTCCTATTTCGACGAAGAGGTCAAGTTGCCCGAGGGGCATTTTCGCATCTCCAGTGAAACCGTGCAGGGGTTTGTTGCAGGGAGACACATCCTTCATTGACAGCTTCATTTTGTCGAAAGCATGCTTGAATAGGATATTTACGGAGCTTCCTGTGTCTATTAGAATTCGGAAAACTTTAGCTGGACCGAACCAGGCAGAGATGACCATGGGATCCATATGTGGATACTGTCTTCCTTCTAAATCACGCCTACTGAATACGATGTCGTCACTCTCTTTCTGTTTCGGGTGGCGTTCTTCCATAATGGAGTTAACATAGCCTTCAGCATTTCTAAGTGACTTGCCGTATCTTTCCATCTCTGCCCAGCTTCTGTCGGCGATGTGTGATCCTCCCGAGATGGTATGGACCACTATCTTCTCTTGACTAGAGCCACTGGTGTTGCGATTCCCTCCGCCTACTTCTGGGAGGGGTCGCTTTGAGTTCTCATTGGCAGGAGTTTGAGTCCTGTTCTGACCTTTCACATAGCGTTTCAGCCTTCTTCTTCTGATGTGTTCTTCGATCAAGTCCCGGAGATGGTGGCATTCATTGGTGTCATGTCCGTGGGATTCGTGGAAGCGGCAGAACTTTCCAGACTTGAGTGCGTTATCAGATTCTTTCTTATGCGGGGGGCGCTTGTATCCGAGTTCGCCCTGAGTGGCTAGAAAGATGTTTTCGATTGTTTCATTCAAAGGAGTGTAGGAGTCAAATCTTGGTCCTGGTCGATATTGGCGTTTTTCAACCTTCCTGCCCCCAGCATTGTCTCTAGATTCATTTCTTCGAGTGTCCTTAGCTGCAGCGGGAACCTTGTCCAAAGTTGTCTTACCTTGTTGCCCTGACTGCCTCTCAGTGGCGACGTCTTCAAGTCTCATATACTTTCCAGCTTCATGGAAGAAATCAGGTAAAGTAGCTGGTTTTTCCTTAGTTAGTCTTCTAGCGAACTTGGTATCTGGGTGTACACCACTACAGAGGGCCATTAGGGTGAGCTTCTCATCGGCATCTTGGACTGCGGCCGCTGCGGCGTTGAACCGGGTTAGATATTGTTGCAGTGTCTCTCCGGATTTCTGTTTGACATTGGATAGAGAATAAGCATCCTTGGGTTGTTCTACATGGATGCAGAACTGGCTAATGAACCTTTCTTTCAACATCTCCCATGAGCTGATAGATCCTTGGGGTAGATGGCAGAACCAGGAGGTAGTTAGATCTGCTAAGAATAGCGGAAAGCATTTACACAACACCCCTTCTGTTGCTCCGCTCATGAGCATATGCTGGGTGTATCTCTGTAAGTGTATGATGGGGTCGGAAGTTCCCTTGTAAGGTTCCATGGTTGGCATTTTCCATTCCCGGGGGGTGATGGCAGTTTCGATATTGCGGGTGAAGGGGCTGGTGACCCTAGCGCCTATTCCTCGGTCCCTTTTCTCCCGTTGGACGCATTCTCTGAATAATCGTACCATTCTTTCATCAGAATTTGGAGCGGATAGAAATGAACTTGGTTCTTCCCTGCGGGATCGATCTCGTCCAGATGACCTGTAGGGATGGTATAGTCTATCACTTCTGACGTTATCCAGTGGTTGCCTCTGGCTGCTCGGATGCATGCTAGGACCAGCTACAGTTGCCCCCGCCTTGATCTTCCCCTGTGGGGTTCTGTTTCGAGCATTTCCATGGGGTCAACTTCGGGCTGGGTTCTAGCTCGGCTCCGTTCAGCAGGCTTTCTATGATTAGGTAGCATGACTGGCTCAGCTACATCCGACCCTCGCCTGGCGCCTCCCCCACTGGGTTCGGTTCCAAGCGCTTCCTCGAGTCGGAGTTCGGGCTGAGTCCGGGCGCGACCCCTATCATTGTTGTTCCTGTTGATGGCTTCCTCGAAGAGGGAAGACCTTTGCTATCTCCGAGATCCTCCAAATTGAGATTCACCCCATGATTCAGTGTTGCGGTTGGATTCTTCGACATCCCTCAAGCGTGACATGAGTTGGTTCACCAAAGCTTCTTGTTGGGATGCGAAGCGGTTAGTCACTTCCACCACAACTCTGTCTAGGTCTGCTCTAGTGATTACTGCCGGTTGTTCCACGGCAGGGGCTGTTGGAATTGCCTGATCTACATGCGGCACTGCTGCTGTAGTGGGATGGTTCTCTTGATCTGGATCCACTGGATTTGGAGCGCTGCTGGTTGCAACGTTCCTTCCCTTGTTGGCGTCTTTTCTTGGCCTGGAAGTCATGTTTCCTAGGCAATGAAGGGTGTTATTGGGAAAGAAGGTTGAATGAGGGAAGCTTTAGCTTCGAGTTCGAAGTTCTCAGTGAAAGCACCAAAAATGTTTGCGCAAAAAATGGGCAAACACCTCCAAGTCGTGTGATTTAGTTGATTTTATGTGATTCTTAATGATTTAGATGAGTTATGTAAATATGAAAAAAGCAGGGGCTGAAATGTAAAAGACACACAGATTTATAGTGGTTCGGCCAGAACGTGCCTACGTCCACTTTATATGTTATTATCTTCTTTCTTTCAGATTACAAGTACAATGCTTTGTGTACAAGTATATGAAAGTAGTTTGAAAGTTCCTTCCATGCTTGAGCTCTCAAACTTGTCTGCCATTGTTGTACCCCTGCCCCTCTATTTATAGAGTGAGGTTGGGGGCAGGGGTCTTGGATGTATATAGCTGCTGGTGGGCCTGGGCTGAAGCAATCTGGCCTGGCAGCGTTCTGGTTCGGCGAGCTTGGTCCGGTCTTGGTTGAGGTCTTGGAGATATGAACCGGTGGTCACCTGGTTCGGTGATGATGGTCCGGCAGTGGTGAAGCTTTGTGTAGGCAATAGTGGCTTTGGTTCGGAGGTGAGATGGACCGGTAGCATGTTGGTCCGGTGGTAGGAGATGTTTGATTCGGTGTTGGGTGGGGTTGGAGCTTGGACCGATGGTATGTTGGTTCGGTGTTTATTTTGGTGGGAGGACCGGATGAGGTTTGACCGGATGCGGCTCGACCGGACGGAAGATGCCCTTGTGCCGAATGGTCTTGGAGGAAAGTATGCATGGACCGAATGGAGTATATCTTGAATTGCCGAATAGACTCTAGGTTGGGCTTTGCCGAATGAACTCAGGGGTTCCGAGTATTGAATGGAGGTTGCGTACCTGACGCTTCTCGGTCTCGAGATCTTCTGGGTGAGAATTCGCCCAACAGACAATATCACATATGCTTGCAACAATTCAGTTTAATTGCTTACCTTTCAGCAATAATTAAATTAAACAGAGTAATCTCATTTTTATATGCTACTTTTTTAATAGTTTCATTGAAATACCAATCTATTTCAAAAAAAGTGAAGAAAAATATGATAATATTTATAATTACAAATGCCATATTTTAAAGTTTACAATTATTCAAATTTTTTCTAAAAATTAAGTAATTAATTTTTAGAACTGCTGACATATATGCAACTACAACATATATAAGAAAAGTTTTGTGTAAGTTAACAGCTTTTTCAATACTTTCATTGGATTACCAATCTATTTGCAAAAGGTGAAGAAAATTCTGGAAATATGTATGATTAGAAACAATAAAATTTCTATATCAGAGTTATTCAAATAAATGCTGAAAAATAAGGAATAATTTTTTAAAACGGCTAATATGTGTGCAAGAATTCCAAATACATGAAAATTTGCATATACCTTAAAATTTGCTGAACAGACTGCAATTATTTAAGATTATTGCACACATTTCTGTTTTTTTGCATATTCATTATAACTGCAAGTATTTAACATCACCTATCATATTATTAGATTGTTCATATTTATTTAATAATTTTTAATGTACTTTTATAGAAAACACAAAAGAAGAAATAAAAGAAGGAAAAAAGTAATTCTGGAAACATCAATTGTTCCTGTTGAACAACAATCAGGATCAAATATTCCACAGAAAAAAAGAAAAACAATCAGTGAAGAGAAATTACTTCCAGGGAAGACAACTACAGAAATAATTTAAGTCCTTTCATTGATGTCTTGGCAGGATTAAGAAAGAAGAATTGCTGACAGTATCACATACAAAATATCTTCAAAATTTACCTTTCTACAAATTCATTCATATGATCTATGTTGGAATTATACCTACAAAGGAAAACACCAAAAACTCAACAACTATAGACATAATCATCAAAGCCTACAGAAAGAACTTGAACTGCTTTCAATTTGGAGATATGCTACTAACATTCATAGAGAATGATATAAGCCAATTATTATCAATTAATACAGATGGTCAGCAAATCAAAACTTCTGGCCATATGAAAAAAGAGGGCAAAAGCAATGCTCAGTTTACATCATTCATCAATAGACACTTTGAAGGAGAGACAAGTGTTAAAAAAACATAGAAAAGGAGTTGTTTACAAAAATAAAAGGAATATCAAAAGAAGATAAAGCAGATACGACAAAGCTTTTGCAGCTGCATGTGGTTGCAACATTCTTAATATCAAATCAAAACTCAACTTTATCATGGAATATGATTCCATATTGTGTTTGTGAAGATAAAATGCAGCAGATATCAGAGCCAAAAAAGATTCACAAACATTTGATAAATCAAATTTAAAAATATATTGACACACCAAGAAAAATAAATGCTTGCGTTACATTGTTACTGGTATTAAAATTTTGATTAATTACATAAATATCCTATTAATTAATAATTTATTCTAATACTAATTGTCTTTTTTGCAGTGGTGAATCTATGAGAAAACATAAATTTTGAATTCTGCTAAATTGCAATACAACAACACATATCCCTTGGCTGGCAAATGTGATATATCAAGACTTAAGCCAATAATGTTAATGACCATAGAGTACAACTCAGTAAGTATAACTGTAATATAATTTGTAGAGTCGTTAAGTTACAGTACAAAAAAAGCCAGTACTCTATTTTTTTTGCAAACTTACCTGCAACAATTAACAACAGTTGTAGATATATCTGCAGTTATTAGTAGGAGTTGAGCATTTTTGGTGCAATTATTCACTATAGATGTTGACTTATCTGCAATTATTATAAACAATTGGATATTTATCTGCAGTTATAAATAAGAAAACTGAACATTGGGCTACAAGTATTTACAATAATTAAAGATATATCTTCAATGTTGCATAATACTTGCAAATTTCTCTACAATTATTAAAAATAATTATGGACATACATGCCAATCATAATTAAAATTATATACATTTTCCATTTATTCACAGTTCTTACATAATTATATTCAAATATTCTAAAGCTTCAATTTTGATTCAATTCCTTATTTTAGGATTTTCAAGGAGAAGAACTAAAATTGCTAAAAGATGCAGTTGTAAAAGATGAAGAATATGAAGCATTATATAAGAAAAGAGAAGAAAAATACAAATAAATAATAAGAAAACTTGAATTGGACAACCAAAAAATTCATGCTGAAATACGCTGCTAAGAAAGCAATTGAGACAATATGTGGAAACATCATCATCCACACAATCTGAGAATGTAGAGCTACCAATAAAAGAAATACGTGGTAGCAAACTAAACTCCTCAGATGAAAATGAAACTGAAAAAAGTGAAGATAATGAAACAGAAGAGAATACTTCATTTGATAATACTTTCAATAATATATTGTTTTTCAATAAGAATGCAAAAATTTAAAATATTTGATGATACATCTGCAAATATTCTTAGGGGGAATTAATTTAAAGGACAAAGATTTATATATTTTTTGCCTCAAGGACACGACCTCAATATTTTTACCACAAGAACAAACATTCTTCTAAAACTTATTCATAAGGACAAACATTTTCCAAAATTATTCATAAGGACAACAAAACTACTACCGATCTAAAACTGATACCTAAAAACTGCTACCGATAACTACAAACTGATACCTAAAAAATGTTATCAATAACTAAAAACTATACCTACAGAAAGTTGTCCTTCAGGATAAAATATTGAAGGTCTATCCTTAGGCAAAAAAGCTATGAAATTTTGTCCTTGACAATAATTTCCTGATATTCTTACTATATGACAAAAGCATTGTTAAAAAATAAATGCAGATAGTATTGCAATAATTATTAAAAAGTGCAGCACATTCTTCATTTTTTACATAATACCTTGCAACATAACACATAAAATCCATGATTATTTCAAAAATACTAAAGAGTTGAATTACAAACATATATTTCAGCTCAAAGGACAGAAGAAAAGGAAAATCAAACCGATGTTCAAACTGAAGACAAAACTGTTGAAGATGAATCTCATCTTATGGAGAAAGATAAAGATGAAGAAATATAAGAACAAAAAGGAAAAGACATTGACAATAAGGAAAAAATAAATTTTGAAGAAAAACAAAAAGATCCAGAAGATGATGAACAAACAAAATAGTTGAGGAAGATAAAGCAGTTGAACAAAATCCTTCATTTGGTAATGCTTTGAATAATTATAGTTTTTCAACAAGACTGCAAAAATTAAACAAATTTGTTGATATATCCGCAAATATTCTTATTATATCAAAAATACGCTGTTGAAGAATAATTGCAGATATTAATGCAACAACTATTATAAAGTGCAGCATATTCTTCATTTTTTCATAATTATTCATAAAATTACAAATTAAATTCATTATCGTTTCAGAAACAGTAAATATTTCAGTTGAAAATATATCTTTCAGCTCAAAGCACTAAGGAAATAGGAAATCAAACTAATACTACATATTAAAACAAAAATATTAAACAAGAATAAAGACTTATAGAAGTTGAAAAACCTGAAGACAATCAAATCAAAAAAATGGTATTCTGAAAATCAATCATGAAATATTAACCAACATTCAAATTAATTTCAGGTGAAAGCATTCAAAATTATCCATAGCTACAAGGCAAACAAGCAGAAGATGAAATATCTAGTTCAGCAGAAAAAAACTGAAGAAAGCAAAGAGAAAACGTTCAAAATTGAAAAGCAAAAAAAGATATAAATCAGCTGAAGAAGTGGATTTCCCAACTGAAAAGAAATCAAAAAAGGCAAAACAGCAAGTAGAAATCCTACCAATAATAGTTGAAGAATACGAATCCGAACCTAGATCAAACGAATTATCTACCACTACAAAGATAAATGTCAGTATAAGGTCAAATATACAAAGTCTATCTGAAGAAAAAATCAAGCTGCTTGAGGACTTCTTTAAATAACCCCGACCTCATGTAAAACTGTATAATTCCTTAAATAGCCAAGTATACCAATAATTGCTAAAATAAAAGTAATTATTTAAATTTGCTACTAACACATCGGCAAATATTTAAAAAATACAAACATTTAGTAATATTGATCATTATATCACAAAAAAAGTGCATATCTGAATGGAGATGATGACATCATTATAACTGGAACAACACTTAGTGAACTAATTATAGGAAGATTTCCTGAAGGCCTGGTAGAACTTAATTCCATTTATTTGCAAATTTATCAGCAACATTTCATTGGACTTGTTGTTTTATCTGCAAAAATCTATTTATCCGCAATAATTCCATTAATTTGCATATTTATCAGCAACATTTCGTTAAACTTATGGTTTTTTCAGCAAAATTTCGTTTATCTGAAACAATTACATTTATCTGCAGATTTTTCAATAACATTTCATAAAACCTGTTGTTTTTTATGCAAAATTCCATGAACTTATTGTTTTTTTCTGCAAAACATATTATAGTCTTCTATCAACAATTATATTATCACCATTTCCTTATAATAATTTTTGTAGATAATTGACTGGTATTCACATGAATTGCATAAAGTTCATGCATAAAACTTGTACTTTAAAGTTTACGCTGCTGTAAGCCTTATAATCTTCTAGTGAAGAATTGTTTAAATATTCATAAATTCAATTTGCTAATATATTCTCCTACAGACATTTCTACTGAGCAATTCAAAGAATGTAATACAAGCCCTAATCGATACTGTAGCAGCTAATTTTTTTGCAAACTGCAATAAAATGTTCTTCGCTATCCACCAAAAATCACATTTTACACTCTTAGAGTTTATTAAACAAGATAGAATATAGATTCACTACGATTCCATAAAACCATGGCATGAAGGAGAACATCAGAAGGCAGCAAGAAGGCTGGTATGTAAATTAAAAAATGAATAAATCAGAGGAAAATAAACTGTTTAACGAAATCTTTGTTTTTCTTTATAGAGAGTTTATATCACAGCCTTACTAAAGAAATTGGAAAAATCAGAGCATAAACCATCAAAACAAATCACTTTTGCTAACAGCTCACAACAACGTTCTGATTCGTAAGTACACAACAAAAAATGTATAAATATTTCCTTATCATAGAACATTTATTCTAACAGTTTCCTAATATTTGTCAATCATTGTAGGGTTGACTGTGGCATGTTTGTAATGAACATTATGAAACAAAGAAGTGAAGGCAAATAAATCAACAATGATGACCCTCAATTCACATACGAAGCTATGGGTTTACAAAGAGCTGAATTGGCACATCAAATTCTTTCTTGCAAACCTTATAGTTGGAGCTTAGAAGAAAACTTGACACAAAAGTTTTTACTTCTGAAGTAAACCAAAATATTTGATGTATCAAACTGCAATGTTTTCTCTAAGAATACTAAAATGTATATACATATTTTGCTAAACTTATGTAGTTGGAAGACAATATTACTACGTTAACACAATATTAGAGTTTATTATCAAATAATTTATATATAAATTTCTTACAATTGAATTCAGTTACCAAAATTCTAAAGCAAATCACAGCTATTCATAATAATTGCAGAAATGTCAGCAATAAAAGCACATATCTGCAGATATCTCCATAAATATTTAGTTATTCCAAATTCTTGAAATGTCAACAATAAAAGCACATATCTACAGATATCTCCACAAATATTTAGTTATTCCAAATTCTTGCACCAAATAGTTGAAGAAATGTCAGCAATAAAAGCATATATCTACAGATATCTCCATAAATATTTAGTAATTCCAAATTCTTGCACCAAATAATTGCAGAAATGTCAGCACAAAAAATAAATAATTGTAGATACCTCCACATTTATTAACAAAAATTGCATATACTTTTGGATATACCATATTTATTTCGTGCGAAACAATGATACAAATACCATCTTCATATAAAAATCAGTATCCACAAAAGAGGTATAAATAGTAAACAAAAATTCAGAAAAACTGCAAAAATATGTGCAATTAATCGTAATAATTGCAGAAAACACTGCAAGATTGATTAATAGAAGCATACCATGATTAATACATTGCAAACATTAGACATCCAACCTAAGTACAGACAAAATACCATTAAAATGAATAACAAAAACATAAACTCAACTCCATACATTTTAGCTTTCCCAAAGAAAAGAAAAAACTACATGTGTTTCAGTGAACAAGTCCTTTTATCATGACCCAACTTCTTGCATATACTACATCTAATAGCCTTTGAAATTTCACCAGCAGATTTTATCCTCTTAGATGATGATGGTCGATCATGCATTCTTCTACCTTTTAGAGGTGCTACAACAACATCTTCAATCAAAACATCTTCTTTCACAAAGTTTATAATAGGATTGATTGGATGAGAATATGCCGATCGAAAATAAACAACTTTGAAATAATCTTTAATGTAATCATAAACATTTAACTTTCCACAACTTAAAATATATCTAACAGCATGAGCATAATGAAAACCATATATTTGCCACAAATTACAAGAACAAATCCGATTATTTAAATCAACAGATTGACGAACAGGAGAATGAACTTTAAACACATGTTCACTTGATTTTATAACAAACCACGAAGCTCCTTCCAAATGAAGACTTTTCAACCGATTTTCATTCACCGGACATACAACACTATTCCAACTATTAGCAAGTTCTCGATGACTAGAAATTAGCTTCATTAACTTAACTCTAATGTTATCCAAGCATGCAGTGATTGGTAAATGTCTTTCTTCCAAAATCAATTTATTGAAACTCTTTGAACAATTTGATGACATTTCACCATAACGACAAGCAGGGGAAAAAACATTAGCAAACTTCTCAAAGGGAATTCCATTCAAAAAGTTTTCCATAGTAGAACCACCAGCATCTTTATAATTCTTCAATGCAACATTGAAATCATCCAAATTAAAAGCATATGCAACATGTCCAAACAAATCTGTCAACCATTTCTTTTTTGATTTGGAAAATTCAGATTTCAAAGCAACTTTTAAATTATTGTTTAAATGATAAAAACATGAACCACGAACTGAATTTGGAAACACTTTGGGAATAGCAACAAGAAACCAGGATGACGGTCAGAAATGAAAACAAACTTTCTACTATCATCTTTCAAAAAATCTTTAAGCTGTTCACAATACCAAATCCAATTATTTTCATCTTCATCAGACACAATTGCAACTGCTATAGGAAACAAAACCTGATAAAATAAGAAATATATAAATAACTAAACAAATTGCATAATACTATGCACTTATATTGAAAAAGTGCAGACAAAACATCAACTATTACCATATATTACCGTAGAACATTTTTTAACTATATAAAAAAGATTGCAGACTGTTCAGCAATTTTTATGTAAAATTGCTTCGGTTTCTGCAATGTTTTCTGTTAGTAAGATATTTTTTTCATTTTAATAAATGCTGATATTGCAGCAACAAACAACATACCTTCATTGCCATTTTTACCAGTAGTAGGCATCAAACAACCTTGAGCTCTACCCTTCATAAAGGAGCATCAACAAATATTAAAGGCCGACAAAATTGAAAACCTTGTGCACAAGCTTCAAAACCAATAAAAACCCTCTCGAATTAATGAGTATCAGGATTACACTCCAAAACTACTTTACTACCAGGATTAGTTTCAAGTACAGCATCACAAAAAGACTTCAAATGGTGATAAGACAACATATCACTTCCATGTAAATCTTTTAAAGCCAATCTCTTCCCACTATAAGCAAAAAAATACTTCGAAATGATATTATACTCAGTTTGAAATAGGTTAATAATGTCCTTTGTCTTCACTAACGGATTAGCTTGAATATGATCATAAACCAACAACTTAATCAATTTACCTGAAACAAGAGGATCATTAATATCATGAATTCCAGCACCATAAGTATGTTCAGGATGAAATCTCTTTATAACAAAATAGCCAAAAAGATTAGACTTGACAGAAGCATGAATCCTGAAAGTACATTTTGTTTGAGAACAAATAGCCGTAACTTTTTACTTATCATTCTTAACCAAATCAAGCTTATACCCAGTCTTAATACTATATATCATCAAATTGAGCCTAAATTCAGTAACACCACCTGAAAATTGTTGACCAACACCCGTAAAAACAGATTGATTAGAATCATTTCTTAATAACTGCCTGAATTGAATATTAGAATCACTGGTACTAACAAATGAGGAATCACTACTACAAGAATGTAACAACCTTGACTCGATCTTCGACAATCGGCACCAAATACATCACTCGTATTCGAATGCCGTAGATCCAAACGTCAAATTTGGTTCGCCGGAGCTTATAACACATTAAGTACAACACAACGGAAGAAAATGCATATATCATTTATACACAACAATTGATTACAACATCTTGATACAATGATACCAATATTAGAGCACAAATTATATACAACAGCGGAATACAACACAACTGGATGGTCTAGACTTTGAAACCATTGACAGCGGAAAGATAACTCTAATAGAATTTCCAAAGGATAGAAAGAAGGATAGAATCCAGAACTGCATCTCCATCTCCAATGTTCCAAATCGAAAGCTCAAACCACCATCATTGTTGAACTTAAGCTAGGTCATTCCAGAATGTTGAAGAGTAGCACAAATGCGATAGCCAAAATCCAAGGATTCCAAAGTATCGAATCTACATCTACTATCTGACTATTTGAAAATTTTAACTCTAGACTGCCCGTGTGGAAAATTGTGGGCACCCAGAGTTTAGATAGGGAACAATAAACTCTAGTCAGTCATGGGACTGGTATGAGCAAACAAAAACAGTTTAACTTTATCAAAAGCAAAACAAAAGATTTTAAAAGAAATCCGCAATGCTTTTAGGAAAAAGAAACTACCATAAGGCCTCCCGCCACACGCACAATGCAAACGCACAATTGGAGGAGATTTCTCTTAATGATAGTCAAACATGCTTGATAGAAAAACCTTTTGATATTATTATTAGTGCATAGTGCAGAAAACATTTCAAAAGTATAATATTAATCTTAGCCAGCATACAACCATTATTGTATGCCTACTATATCTACCATGTTCAATAGCAGGTTACCGCCACATTCCATGGCAGGTTATACAACTAAAACCGTACAGGGGGCGTATTGTTTCTTTGGATTTCCAACAAATGGTCAGGCTAAGGAACTTCCTTACGAATGGAACGCCTCTAGAGGGACGCCCCAAAGAACTTAACTAGCTCTCTGCCAACACAAGGCCGGGTTGCCCCTGCCTGGAAGTAACACCTACAAGTATGTCATCCCCGGTCATAACCAACCTTTATCCGGGGCCCCAACAACCAACAACCACATAAGTAAAGTATATGGGCTCCATACCATGATACCACTTTCAAAATCAACATAAGTAAATATCTGGGCTCCATACCATGATACTACTAAGGAAGTGGACATACCCTAGGGGCGCGACCCCTAATAACCTTGCTGCAACTTTCTTGTTTCGACCATTTCCGGTGTGTGAGGCTCAACGAAGTCTCGTCCACAAAGCTACGCTTTTCACAAAAGCCATGCTTTGATCAACCAATGATCAGCAACACTTAGTATACCACATTACCAAATTGGGAATGTATCACTGGTAACCACCAACTACATAACCTCTGAGCTCGTACGTCTCAGAGAAGGGTGTTAAGCTAAGTGAATAAATTCTCCTCCACCAAACAGAAATGTATTTGATAGAAACCAGCTTTACATCTCAAAGTGTAATGTCAGACACACATCCATACAAGTCTGTTTCGGGTTCGAACAGAACCGAAGGCACTTCAAAAGAAGCCCTTGCAATTCGGGTATTCACAATCCCGATCGGACTCACTATCACATATGAAGATCTCTATACCGGCGCGACTCAGTGCAGAGACATTTGACGGGTAATCCTTTCGTTCCCGAAAATACCCGGTCTTCACCACCGGTCTTCAAATGCTATCCATTACGTCGTATCATTATTCGGAATGGGTTATGACATAAAGTCATCTCCTGGCTAAACCAAATAGTGAGCACTTAATTTTAAAACCATATGGATATTGGGATCTTAGTTAAGTCACAATTTAAAGCCCAAAAACCTTTCTTTAAATGGTTTAAAAAAATTACCATTTTCAAATCTTTAAACAAAAAGATTCACTTCACAAGGTTCACCAATCTTTCATAAAGATTCATTTATAGTTTTCAAAACTATTTCAATTCCAAATCTTTTATACAAATGATACACCTTAAAGATCCTCTTCAATTTGAAAACAAAGTTCAACAATCTTTCACAAAGGTTCATTCATAGCTTTCAAAACAATTCTATTTCAAACTTGAAATCTTTTCGACACAAATTGGAAATCCTTTCTTTATTTGAAAGCTATTATCATTTGAAAAAAAATACCTTGCGTTTCGAAAAAATCTTATTAAATATAAACAAATTATATCCTTTAAAGTATAAACTTGGGTTAAATTTAAATTCCCAAAATAATACTTTTAAAATTTTTTAAAGATGGTTTTAAAATTCATATATATATTATATAACTTGTATAAACCTTTCAAACCAAATTTCCAGAACAATTTCAAAACTTAAACAAGATATATTATATTCAAACTAATTTTCAATTTCAAACTTTCTTTCAAAAGCTTTTCATATTTAATCCAATTCCATTTCCAAAACCATTTGGATTTAAAATTCATCTTTTAAATAAATAATATTTAAATTTAAAAATATCCGTGACTTAACCGATTTCCTCGTGAAATTCATATTTGTGTGTGTATAGTGTAGTCCAGGGGTTTTACACAATAGTGCAACATCATCAATCATTACATATTCAAGCATATCAATATCGATAAGTGGTATAAACCTATAACGCTTATCTTCATTCACAGATTCACAGATAAATAAATTCATCACAGATAAATAAATTACATACATCATAGCTCAAATCAAAACATAGCATCACACATCAGGGATATCGAACAGTTCAAAGCATTCCATGCAATTCAAACATTCATAAGTAAGGTTAATTTATCATCTCATTAATTGAAATCAGATTAATTACTTATGAATAAATTTACTAATTATGGTTAATTAACATTAATTAATTATAAACCATTTTGATTAATTTTCCTTTAATCATTTATTAATTAACCTTTAATAATAAATTAATTAACCTTTAATTTTTAATTATTCAACCTTAAATCATTAAATGATTATCCTTTAATTAATTTATTATTTTTTAATTATTATACTTAATTAATTACATTAATTAATTACTCCTCAGTTAATTATCATTCCTTAATCACCTTCATTAATTAATTAACCTTAATTAATAAGTGATTATCTCTAATCACTTATATTTATAATCACAAATTAATTTTAATCACTTTATTAATCAACTTTGATCATTAATTACTTATCCTTAATTACTTTTATTAAGTAATTATCTTTAAGTAATTAAATACCCTTAGTTAATTACCTTTAATTAATTTAATTAACCTTTGATAATTTATTTATCCTTTATAAATTAATTTCATCAATTAATTATTCCTTAATTTATTAAATTAACCATTTATTATTAAGTAATCAATCAATCTTTAATTGCTCAAGATTTAAGGCTAAATCATTACTTAATTATCCATTTAATCACATCAATTAATCACATTTGAAAACTCTCAGAGATTTAATAATTAATCTAATATAAAATTTATCTCAAAACCGCATCAAATTATTTTCAAATTATATTTGAATTTAAAATTTAAGTTTGAAACTTGTTTTAGAAAACTTGTTAAAAATTTACTTTTAAACTTGTATTTCTTTTTCTTTAAAACTTGGTTTTTTTTGCTTTTGAAAAACTTATTAGCTTGCATAGGAAAAACCCGAGCCCACATACTTAATCCTCGAGCTCATCCTCGAGACAACACCCGAGCTCCTTCTTTATTTATTTATTTTTTCAAAATTGTCTTGATTTAAATTTTAAAATCCTGTTCATATAAACTCTCGTGTACCAACATGATAACTCACTCGAGCAAATCTCAAATTTTCCCACAATAATCACCGAGTCCAGGCTTCTTCCCAAACCTCACCTAAATCAGATACACCAAAGGTGCACCGTACACATGCACGACGATCTTACGTGACTCCGACCATTCTATTGACCATCAACACGTCGGCGTCGACCTCACCAATGATCCCAATACTCCAGCTCCGACGAAATTACCAAGAATCGAAAACGAGCCATCGAGCTTCACCTGGAACAAACACAGTTCATCGAAAACCACCTCGCCATGCCAACCTCGACCATCTGACACCTCGAGACCACAACCCCAGCTGCTCTGATGATCCACGAACCCTTTCCCATCTGTCCGATCACCTATAATCAACCATGTACGACACATTTTCCTCGCAAATCCAAATGTCTCGATCAACCCATAAAACCCTATATCGACGCCACACCGCCGCCACGCCACTTAGAAACTCTCCAGTTATTTTTCTGATGATTCCCATCACACCAATTCCTTCACTAATTATCATGTCATCTAATTCGTCGTCGATCAACAGGAATCGATGAAAACAAGCTTTCTGTTCAACTTAAAAATTCTCATTAATTATAAATTTAAATTTTTTGAAATGATTATCAAATATCATGATTTTGGAATACGAATACATCCCTATAATTAAATCTCGAAATCCAGACATTTGATTTTGGATTTATTTTTGATTTTCTATTGTTATTTCTTATTCTTGCAGTAATTTCTCAATATAAAAACTTGAATTTATTTTTAACATTGATGTTATCCTATTTCAATTATCTTTCCTTTAGATATCGTAACCTAAAAATAATTAAATAAGGAGCAATTGAATTTTTTATTTAAGGGTTGGAACTTGTAAATCAACAGAGCATAGGTATATACATTTACCCAGAGATACATACACACATATACCTTATATATACATACATGCAACACAGGATCAATCATGTAAACTTATTTCCAAGTCATCAATCTTATCCATCATCATAGATATAGATAAACACAGAGAACTGGGTTTGAAAATGGAGTTTACTCACCTTGATGGGAATAAGCAGAGAACAAAGACCCTGTAGCTTTATGTGAACTTGAAACTTGAAATTTGATATTGTTTTGATTTTAGAAATCTTCCAGGTTTAAGATGCTTTGATGTTGAATTTGTTGCTTCAAGATTTTGGACTTGAACTTCCAGGCTTTTGAAAACTTGGAAAAATCTTTGTTTCAATTGTTTCAGGTCTGATGCTAAGTTGAATTTAGTTGTAGGCTTTTAAGATTTTCTTTGATCTGATCTTGGTTTTGAGTATTAAACTTTTATTTTGTACATGATGTTTGATTCTTGTTCCCAGGTTTGTAATTTGCTTGCTTCAGATCTGAGGCTTGCTTTTGTTTTCTGATTTGTTTCATAGATCAGTTTTGAGTTTGATTGTCTTATTTGCTAGTTTGAGTTGAACTTGTTTCCAGGAAGATTGTTTTGCTTTTAGATTCGAAAAATGAATGAAAAAGATTGAGAAGCCTGGTTCCTATGTTATTATATATATGTTATTTGTAAATTTAAAACAAATGTGCCACTTGTTCATTTTTCATTAACACTTGTAATTGCATGATCTATTTTCTTTATAGTTGTTAAAATAATAAATTTTATGTTTTAAATCCTCAACTTAATTTTATTTATAAATTATGTTTTTAACCCCTTTTTTTGTGAATTAACTTGTTTTCTTATGTTTTAAAGGTTTACATACATACATACATACATACATATACATACATACATACATACATACATACATACATACATACATACATACATACATACATACATACATACATACATACATACATACATATATATATATATATATATATAAATTCAATTTATCTCATGTTGTTTTGATTAAAAAGAAGTACATTAAATCTTATTTGATATATCTACAAACCAATTTTAGATACATATATGTTTTATATCTTACTTATAGACATATATACTATATAACTTTTAAATAAAATATATTTTATAAAATATTTATTTTTTAATTTCAAACCAAAATTCTATTTGAAATCTTTATATATATATATATATATATATATATATATATCTAAAATTTCAAATTAACTCTCAATTAATTCACAATTAAATCCAAAATTTAAATTAATTACCAATTTAAATTTGTCTCAAAGCCGGGGTCGTTACAGATTCTCCCCCTTAAGAAAATTTCGTCCTCGAAATTTGCTAGACAAGGAGACAACAAAGAACAGATGAACACATCTGAGATAGAGAATTGATTTGCCAGATCAAACTGAATATCTATTCTGCATATGGCTTACCAAATCAGAATATCAATTAAATATGAGAATAAACTTATTTAACACTTCACGAAATATTTGGATCATTTGATCTACGAAATATACAGGGCATTGGTTAGTTTGAAGGATAACTAACCATTTGTAGAACATATCTGGACCCCAAAGAATAGACAATCAGATACTCAATTCAGGTTGGAATATCCCAAAGTATACATTTGCTTGTCCCTCTTCGGACTTGGACTCACACAAGAAATCACAACAAAATTTTCCAAATTTGGTTTTAACCAAAATCGTTCTATCGATACATTTTAATTCAGTTTCATATTTTATTAATCAATTTATTTCAAATAAATTTCAAATTTATTAAAGTTTAAAAACAAAAATCTGATAGGGAACCGATGAAGAGAATACGAAATAGAAACTTATCTACACAATTCGTAGGTCCACCACAACACCAAAGCTTCTTTTTGGAGCTGCCACGAAGCCATCAAAGAATTGATGATCAAAGAGATTGATAGAGAAAAGATTGTTTCCTTGTTGTTGCAGGTATTGACCATTTGTAGTGGTACTCCCCTGTCCACTATCTCGTCCTCTTCTTGCACTCATACTCACTATCAGTGGATAGTAAGAGAATTTACTGAGGCGTACAGACGGATATCTTAGGGATATGCCCATTCTAGGGCATTTGTAACCCTATCTCTAATGAGTTACATAATGTGTTAAACTCCTGAGCTAAAGTTCTTACTCAACCTTCAGCTCTGATACCACTGTAACAACCCTGACTCGACCTTCGAAAATCGACACCAAAAACATCACCCGTATTCGAATGCCGCAGATCCAAACGTCGAATCTGGTTCGTCGAAGCTTATAACACATTAAGTACAACAACACAATGGAAGAAAATGCATATATAATTTATATACAACAATTGATTACAACATCTTGATACAAATGATACCAATATCAGAGCATAAATTATATATAATAGCGGAATACAACACAACTGGATGGTCTAGACTTTGCAACCATCGACATCGGAAAGATAACTCCAATAGAACTTCGAAAGGATAGAAAGAAGGATAGAATCCAGAACTGCATCTCCATCTCCAATGCTCCAAATCGAAAGCTCGAACCACCATCATTGTTGGACTTAAGCAAGGTTAGTCCAGAATGTTGAAGTGAAGCACAAATGCGATAGCCAAAATCTAAGGATTCCAAAGTATCGAATCTACATCTACTATCTGACTATCTAAAAAATTTAACTCTAGACTGCCCATGTGGAAAATTGAGGGTACCCAGAGTTCAAATAGGGAACAATAAACTCCAGGTCAGTCATGGGACTGGTATGAGCAAACAAAAATAGTTTATCTTTATCAAAAGCAAAATAAAAGATTTTAAAAGAAATCCGCAATGCGTTTTGGAAAATAAAACTACCATAAGGCCTTCCGCCACACACACAATGCAAACGCGCAATTGGAGGAGATTTATCCTTATGATAGTCAAACATGCTTGATACGCAAAAACATTTTGATATTATTATTAGTGCACAGTGCAGAAAACCTTTCGAAAGTATAATATCAATCTTATCCAACATACAACCATTATTGTATGCATACTATAACTACCATGTTCAATAGCAGGTTACCGCCACATTCCATGGTAGGTTATACAACTAAAACCATACAGGGTGCGTGTTGTTTCTTTGGATTTCCAACAAATGGTCATGCTAAGGAACTTCCTTACCGAATGGAACGCCTCTGGAGGGACGCCCCCAAGAACTTAACCAGCTCTCTGCCAACACAAGGTCGGGTTGCCCCTGCCCGGAAGTAACACCTACAAGTATGCCATCCCCGGTCATAACCAACCTTTATCCAGGGCCCTAACAACCAATAACCACATAAGTAAAGTATCTAGGCTCCATACCATGATACCACTTTCAAAATCAACATAAGTAAATATTTGGGCTCCATACCATGATACTACTTTTTATCCAGAAGGAAATGGACATACCCTAGGGGCGTGAGCCCTAATAACCTTGCCGCAACTTTCCTGTTTCGACCATTTCCTGAGTGTGAGGCTCGACGAAGTCTCGTACACAAAGCTACGCTTTTCACAAAAGCCATGCTTTGATCAACCAATGATCAGCAGCACTTAGTATACCACATTACCAAATTGGAAGTGTATCACTAGTAACCACCAACTACATAACCTCTGAGTTCGTACATCTCAGAGAAGGGTGTTAAGCTAAGAGAATAAATTCTCCGCCACCAAACAGAAATGTATTTGATAGAAACCAGCTTTACATCTCAAAGTGTAATGTCAGACACACATCCATACAAGTCTGTTCCGGGTTCGAACAGAACCGAAGGCACTTCAAAAGAAGCCCTTGCAATCCGGGTATTCATAATCCCGATCGGACTCCCCATCGCATATGGAGATCTCTATACCGGCGCGACTCAGTGCAGAGACATTCGATGGGTAATCCTTTCGTTCTCGAAAATACCCGATCTTCACCACCGGTCTTCAAATGCTATCCATTACGTCGTATCATTATTCAGAATGGGTTATATGACATAAAGTCCTCTCCCAGCCAAACTGAATAGTAAGCGCTCAATTTTAAAACCATATGGATATTGGGATCTCAGTTAAGTCACAATTTAAAGCCCAAAAACCTTTCTTCAAATGGTTTAAACAAATTACCATTTTCAAATCATTAAACAAAAAGATTCACTTCACAAAGTTCACCAATCTTTCACAAAGATTCATTTATAGTTTTCAAAACTATTTCAATTCCAAATCTTTTATACAAAAGATACACCTTTAAGATCCTCTTCAATTTGAAAACAAAGTTCAACAATCTTTCATAAAGATTCATTCATAGCTTTCAAAAAAATTCAATTTCAAACTTGAAATCTTTTCAACACAGATTGGAAATCCTTTCTTTATTTGAAAGCTATTATCATTTGAAAACAAACACCTTTCGTTTCGAAAAAATCTGATTAAATATACACAAGTTATATCCTTTAAAGTATAAACTTGGGTTAAATTTAAATTCCCAAAATAATACTTTTAAAATACTTTAAAGATGGTTTTAAAATTCATATATATAGTATATAACTTGTATAAACCTATCAAACCAAATTTCCAGAACAATTTCAAAACTTAAACAAGATATATTATATTCAAACTAATTTTCAATTTCAAACTTTCTTTCAAAAGCTTTTCATATTTAATCCAATTCCATTTCCAAAACCATTTGGATTTAAAATTCATCTTTTAAATAAATAATATTTAAATTTAAAAATAACTGTGACTTAACCGATTTCCTCGTGAAATCCATATTTGTGTGTGTATAGTGTAGTCCAGGGGTTTTACATAGTAGTGCAACATCATCAATTATTACAAATTCAAGCACAGCAATATCGATAAGCGGTATAAACCTATAACGCTTATCTTCATTCACAGATTCACAGATAAATAAATTCATCACCGATAAATAAATTACATTCATCACAGCTCAAATCAAAATATAGCTTCACACATCAGGGATATCAAACAATTCAAAGCATTCCACGCAATTCAAACATCCATAAGTAAGGTTAATTAATCATCTGATTAATTGAAATCAGATTAATTACTTATGAATAAATTTACTAATTCTGGTTAATTAATTACGAACCATTTTGATTAATTTTCCTTTAATCATTTATTAATTAACCTTTAATAATAAATAAATTAACCTTTAATTTTTAATTAATCAACCTTAAATCATTAAATGATTATCCTTTAATTAATTTATTATTTTTTAATTAATTATACTTAATTAATTACATTAATTAATTACTCCTCAATTAATTATCATTCCTTAATCACCTTCATTAATTAATTAACCTTAATTAATAAGTGATTATCTCTAATCACTTATATTTGTAATCACAAATTAATTTTAATCACTTTATTAATCAACTTTGATCATTAATTACTTATCCTTAATTACTTTTATTAAGTAATTATCTTTAAGTAATTAAATACCCTTAATTAATTACCTTTAATTAATTTAATTAACCTTTGATCATTTATTTATCCTTTATAAATTAATTTCATCAATTAATTGTTCCTTAATTTATTAAATTAACCATTTATTATTAAGTAATCAATTAATCTTTAATACTCAAGATTTAAAGCTAAATCATTACTTAATTATCCATTTAATCACATCAGTTAATTACATTTGAAAACTCTCAAAGATTTAATAATTAATCTAATATAAAATTTATTTCAAAACCGCATCAAATTATTTTCAAATTATATTTGAATTTAAAATTTAAGTTTGAAACTTGTTTTAGAAAACTTGTTAAAAATTTACTTTTAAACTTGTATTTCTTTTGCTTTAAAACTTGGTTTCTTTTGCTTTTGAAAAACTTATTAGCTTGCATAGGAAAAACCCGAGCCCACATACTTAATCCTCGAGCTCATCCTCGAGACAACACCCGAGCTCCTTCTTTATTTATTTATTTATTTTTTCAAAATTGTCTTGATTTAAATTTTAAAATCCTGTTCATATAAACTCTCGTGTACCAACATGATAACTCACTCGAGCGAGTCTCAAATTTTCCCGCGATAATCACCGAGTCCAGGCTTCTTCCCAAACCTCACCTAAATCAGATACACCAAAGGTGCACCGTACACATGCACGACGATCTTACGTGACTCCGACCATTCCATTGACCATCAACACGTCGGCGTCGACCTCACCAATGATCCCAATACTCCAGCTCCGACGAAATTACCAAGAATCGAAAACGAGCCATCGAGCTTCACCTGGAACAAACACAGTTCATCGAAAACCACCTCGCCATGCCAACCTCGACCATCTGACACCTTGAGACCACAACCCCAGCTGCTCTGATGATCCACGAACCCTTTCCCATCTGTCCGGTCACCTATAATCAACCATTTACGACACATTTTCCTCGCAAATCCAAATGTCTCGATCAACCCATAAAACCCTATATCGACGCCACGCCGCCGCCACGCCACTTAGAAACTCTCCAGCCATTTTTCTGATGATTCCCATCACACCAATTCCTTCACTAATTATCATGTCATCTAATTCGTCGTCGATCAACAGGAATCGATGAAAACAAGCTTTCTGTTCAACTTAAAAATTCTCATTAATTATAAATTTAAATTTTTTGAAATGATTATCAAATATCATGATTTTGGAATACGAATACATCCCTATAATTAAATCTCGAAATCCAGACATTTGATTTTGGATTTATTTTTGATTTTCTATTGTTATTTCTTATTCTTGCAGTAATTTCTCAATATAAAAGCTTGAATTTATTTTTAACATTGATGTTATCCTATTTCAATTATCTTTCCTTTAGATATCGTAACCTAAAAACAATTAAATAAGGAGCAATTGAATTTTTTATTTAAGGGTTGGAACTTGTAAATCAACAGAGCATAGCTATATATACATCTACCCAGACATACATACACACATATACCTTATATATACATACATGTAACACAGGATCAATCATCTAAACTTATTTCCAAGTCATCAATCTTATCCATCATCATAGATATAGATAAACACAGAGAACTGGGTTTGAAAATGGAGTTTACTCACCTTGATGGGAATAAGCAGAGAACAAAGATCCTGTAGCTTTATGTGAACTTGAAACTTGAAATTTGATATTGTTTTGATTTTAGAAATCTTCCAGGTTTAAGATGCTTTGATGTTGAATTTGTTGCTTCAAGATTTTGGACTTGAACTTCCAGGCTTTTGAAAACTTGGAAAAATCTTTGTTTCAATTGTTTCAGGTCTGATGCTAAGTTGAATTTAGTTGTAGGCTTTTAAGATTTTCTTTGATCTGATCTTGGTTTTGAGTATTAAACTTTTATTTTGTACGTGATGTTTGATTCTTGTTCCCAGGTTTGTAATTTTCTTGCTTCAGATCTGAGGCTTGCTTTTGCTTTCTGATTTGTTTCATAGATCAGTTTTGAGTTTGATTGTCTTCTTTGCTAGTTTGAGTTGAACTTGTTTCCAGGAAGATTGTTTTGCTTTTAGATTCGAAAAATGAATGAAAAAGATTGAGAAGCCTGGTTCCTATGTTCTTATATATATGTTATTTGTAAATTTAAAACAAATGTGCCACTTGTTCATTTTGCATTAACACTTGTAATTGCATGATCTATTTTCTTTACACTTGTTAAAATAATAAATTTTATGTTTTAAATCCTCAACTTAATTTTATTTATAAATTATGTTTTTAACCCCTTTTATTTTATAATTTGTGAATTAACTTGTTTTCTTATGTTTTAATGTTTACATATACATATACATACATACATACATACATCTATATTCAATTTATCTCATGTTGTTTTGATTAAAAAGAAGTACATTAAATCTTATTTGATATATTTACAAACCAATTTTAGATACATATATGTTTTATATCTTACTTATATACATATATATTATTCTTCAAAATATAACTTTTAAATACAATATATTTTATAAAATATTTATTTTTGAATTTCAAACCAAAATTCTATTTGAGATCTTTATATATATATATATATATACTTATTTATTTCTAAAATTTCAAATTAATTCTCAATTAATTCACAATTAAATCCAAAATTTAAATTAATTACCAATTTAAATTTGTCTCAAAACCGGGATCGTTACAAAGAAACAGCGCCTGACCTAATATTGGTTGTTGAAAAATTAGTAGGAACAACATCAAAAAAAATAACAAAGTAATCCTCACGGTTATGAGCAGCCAACAAGAAAATAGATTGAAGATCAAAATTAGTTCCAATATTCCTTCTCAATCCATCTATAACATAGTATAATTCAAATGACAATGAACTCAATTCTGTTCATTTACCACAAATAGCACTTCTCAACATAACAACCGAACTATCGAATTGAAGACGTAACGAAAAGCTATGATATCCAAACTTCGACAGAACAAGCACTCCAGCATCACCAGGAACACTTTAATTTAAAAACAAAATAGAATTACAATTACAAAAAAATAAATAAAAAAACCAGGATATATATATATTATATGCTAATATGTAAGCAATAATTTTAAAAACTTGTAGACAAATCAGCACATAATAATAATAGGCTAATATGTAAGCTATATCATTTTCTTATATGTAAGCAATATTTCTAAAAGAATGCAAATAAATAGCAGAAGTCTGAGCTTAATCAAACACAGTGAAATACGAACATTACTTGCTGATATGTAAGCAATAGTTGTAAAAAATTGCAGATAAATTAGCAACTATTAGTAATTTGTACCATTTTCACCATACATATTCAAATTATTTGCGGGCAAGTCTGTAAAATATCTATAATAAATCTAGAAAAATCTGAACTTAATCAAAGCTAGCAAATATATCCTCGAACAGTACCCTATACACATGCATTAATTTTTCAGCTAAAATAAACAATAGAGTACTTGTAATTTCCATTTACTTTAAATAAAAAAAACAAATGAAACAAAAATAACAAAATTATCAACCAACATCGCAATATCAATTAAAAACAAACAAAATCGACTACAAATCCAAACAATATTTTACCTGGAAGAAGATAAAGCCATGAATCCGAAATAATATCTTAAAACAATGATTGAACTGAATCAGAATTAAAAACTTGCAATCAAAATCACGACCACCAGTAAAATTTGCGTGGCAGATAAACATGGGTATTTATGGAATAAATTTAGCCGTAAATAAAAATAAAGGTCGGAAACATAAGTTTTCAAACGGGAGGATTTTACATGGACTAAGTTTAGTTAAAAGGATGTAGGCCTAATTTTCACTTATAATTAACTGAAAAAGAATAAATAAAATGGAATAGACTGAAAAATAGATCTAAAACTGATAAAAAGGCTATTCCAAAATCGTAGTAAAACTACAACTATTGGCAACCCTATTGTTTTAAATTACTTTAAGAAATCTTAAAATAATTACAATCACTCACCTCCGGTTCTAAGCTCTTCCTTTGGCCTTTCCGGATCCACTTGGAGTTGTAAAATAATTTAATTTATAATGATTTTTTCCTTGGAAAAATTATTCCGTTTAGGGCCCTTCCTAGAAAGGTGAACCCAATTGGAGAAAACCTATAATGAGAAAAGTGTTAGGTGTGTGGTCTATTTATAAGGGTAGAAGTGAATCTTGGACCGTCGGATCTGAGGATTGAATAGGATGCAACCACGTCATAGGCTGAATAGGGGTCATCAGATGCATGAATGGAAGGACCAGATCAGTCTAAACAACGCAAAATACGTGTTCAACCGTTGCTGAATCGTTCGAACGAACGAATTTTCATTCGCTTCCCAAAAGGCAAGGCGAGTTGACCGGGCGGTCGACCGCCCCCTTGCCTAGGTCGACCGGTTGGTCGACCTGTATTTTTTTCCGTTTCTTTGATTATTTCATTCTTTGCTCATACGGATTCTGATGTTCTATATATGGAAATTGACCAGAAAATTACCACGGACACAATGGTGCAACTCCCGTGGCTAAATTCTAATAATTTTATAAAGTTATTTTTCTATTTAATTAATTAACAGATTAATTATCATGGGTTAAATTTTGGGTCGTTACATTCTCCCCTACTTAAGGAATTTCATCCCTGAAATCTCTAAGAATAAAAGAATGTACTAAATGTTTTCATCCAATTTTACAATCAACTACTCAATCATCAACCATTCATCCATTACTCTTTAGTTTTTCTAATGAAATTTATGATACTTATGCAAACAGTGTAGTGCTAATGTCCCTAACTAATGCAAAAGATTAGGTGGTCAACTGATTCAGTTGACCTCCTTTTATTCAACCATGTCTGTGCTACGTATCCAAATGAATGCGAAAATTTCCTAACGATAACCGATAATTCTATATGCCTGCTATAAACATCATCCAAATGCAACAACCATGTGAAAATCATCCATTTGTAGCAACCATGGAAAATAGAATAAAAGGCGCACACATCCATATGCATATGCTCTAGTGTCCTAGTTAGGCCAATCCCTAAAGAATAATAGTGCCTAGTGTACATAAATGCGTCCATTAGCATCCACTAGCAAACACTAGCATACATCTTTCATAACATGTTCTATTAACATGTTTACATCAAATCCTACCATCCATAGATTAAATCCTAAGTTCTACCCTCCCAAAGGATAATAATGGAAAGAAGCTATTCAAAACTAAAGATGAAAATAGGAAATTCGAAATTTACTATCAAAGAGAGATGTGGATAAGAAGTACGCATTTTTTCCTAATCAATTTAATCTTCTTCGAAGTCTTTTTAACTTCTGTAGACTCTATCCAACACGAAGGCGACTTGCGCGGTTTTTCATAAAGAGCTTAGAAAGATGCCACTCTAATGCTAGCTTGAGAACTACTATCTTATGTGAATTCCACTAAAGAAATATGCTTTACCCAAGTTCTTCCAAAATCAGGAATATCCATTCTCAACCATGCGTGTCTTACAATTTTACTAACTCCATTTTACTGTTCTTTATTAGTCTGCTCACATGTATCAACATTCCTAGATTCTCACTAGGGTCCTATACACTCTATGGAAACTCTATTATTACTTCCAAAAGTAATTATTGCCGTCTTCTTTGCAGCCTGATCCCTTTTGTGTTACATCTAGGAAATGATTCTTATCTACCTCCCATTTAGGAGTTTGGTTCGGTGTTTATCGTTTCAAAAACTAAGATTTCTAAATTTTTAAAAGATCAAATCCCAAAGTCTTTGTCTTTAAACATTGTCATTTTTGAATTTGAGTTTCTATTAAATTCAAAAATATTTGGTTACTTAACATTATTTCCCAACCTAGAGGAAAAAACTTTCAAATTCTAAGTCCAAAACTTATTCCTCGTTTTCTTTTAAAGACCTTTTAAGTTTTCTGTAAAAAAATGAATTTTCAAATTCTACTTTTATAAAATTTTTCATTTTCAAAAACTTATTTACTTTTTAACCAAACCATTTTCTTTTAAGATATCTTTAAACTGTTTTTATGTATTTCCAAAACATCTTCTTATTATACCTTATGGTCTCATACCTTAATATATTTGAACTACTTTCTCAAATAAGAAATTATTAACGCTAAAATCTTCTATTAAAAGAGAATTTCATGTTTATGTGAAATTACAAGGAACTAATTTTATACTTTTCGAAATAGGTTATATAAAACATGGTGCTCGCATACCTTGTATATCTCTTTCATGCATTCCTTGTAACTTGCACAAAACATTTTTATTGGTCTCATAGAAATTATACCATTATTCTTTTCATTCCAATATATTAAAGTATGTTTAAATTATATTTTCTTATGATAGACATCTTCTAATATCTAACTTTTTCTTTTCAGAAAAACTCATCTTCAAATCTGTTTTAATATATCCATAACCAAAAACATTTTCTTATACCTATTTAATTAATAGGTGTATTCACAAATTACTTTTATTTCTATTCTTAGAAATTATCTTTTAAAAATACATTTTTATTTGGGTTTAAAACAGATGTTGCATAAAACACCGTTACTATAACCCAAAAATACTGGTGTATGAATTTAATTAAAAATAAATAATAATAAACCACATCTACTATGTAAAAACATTTCCTTTGGGAGTCACTTAATATAAAGGTAGCGTTATAGTCTATGCTCCTTTTATTTTCACGAAAACATCTATTACAATAAATGTTGTAATCTACGTTTTTAATACTTAATACATTTTAGGTTTTTATATTTAAAATCTCTGTTTACTTACAAAGAGATTAGTGAGCTATATATGCTCTATAATTCTTCAAAAAGAATTTCACCTTTTCAGCAAAATTTTCCTCATATAAAAACCAATTTAAATTTCTTACTACATTCCCAATATTTACTCTTAAAATATAGACAATTATATAAAAATTTTCCAATTTTGATAATTTCAGTTTATTGGGTTAGACATAAAGTGGATTTTTCTACTTACTACCCTAGGAGTATCCTTCCTAAACCTTGGAAATCTCATTTCCTTACTTAAAGTTTTTTGTTCCTATACTCATATTTATTCTAAGGTACTACCTTTACATCCACTTATATGAAATAATTATATTTTCTGCAGTTATCTACACATGGGCTTTCTTCGTTCCTTATCAACTGAATCTATTGTACATCTCCAATCTTTGCCTACCTCCCTTTGGATTTTCAAAATTCGTACATAAATGTACAAAAATGTTTCTCAAACTCTTTCCATGTATGTACCTTCTCTATGCCCCTAGAACCACGCTTCCTTATGCCAAACGTAATACTTCAAGAACTCTGTCTCCAGATGATGAACACGAAGCGTACGAAGAACTTCCTTTAGATGAATAACATGCTCTTCCTACTTCTTAAAAAACACCATAATGTCGACCATGAATACCACCATGAACTTTATTTTAGGACATCTCTAAAAACATTGTTCATCAAATCTATAGAATAGGCTGGGACATTGGTTAGCCTAAAAGACATAACCAATCACTCAAAGAATCTGTTGGGTGTCCTAAATGCGATCTTAGCAATGCTGTCATCAACCACCCAAAGTTAATGAAATCCAATGACTAGACCAAGCTGAGAAAATACTGAAGAGCCAACTAACTGGTCGAAAAGATCATCTATTTTAGGGAGTGGATAATAATTCAACTTTGTGAGCTTATTCAATTCTCTATAGTCAATGCAAAGTCGAAGAGAACCACCTGCTTTGGTAGCCAAGACAACTGGCGCTCCCTATTCCGATATGTTTCTTCTTATGAAACCTTTCTAAAAAGCTCACGGATCTGCTTGCTTAATCCCTTTCTTTCTTTAGGCGCCATATGCCCTATGGGTAAAGCCATTGGCTAGCAAAATAAATCCAGAAGTCAATATCTCTCTTAGGGGGTAGTCCCCTAAACTCCAAAAAGATGTTTGGAAAATCTCTGATGACATAAACCGAATCTAACTTTGATGATGGTGAATCGAGGGAATAAAGGAAGCTCAATGTAACTGACCCTTATGGGTCGCAAGATACCTCTAGAGTCCTACTACTACAAGTCTTAAGTTTAACAAATCCGCTCTTGCCGTCTAAGATAGCTTAGTATGTGGATAGCCAGTCCATCCCTAAGAACATCCCATACCTCGAGAATCCCAAAACATAGGCGTTGCAGTCAAATTCTATGCCTAGAATAAAGATTTTCAAATCCCTACAAACCACAGATAAGTGTGTTGATCCTCCTACGAGGTTTGAAACAATTATGGGGTCTACTAATAATGATATATCCAAGTGCAGACAATCTACTAGAGAACTAGAGATAAAAGAATGTGATGCTCCAGAATCGAATAAAGTCCCAATGGGAAAATCAGAAATAGAAATCAAATTTTCCTACCTTGATTTGTTCTGCTACTGGAAGGTGCTGTACCCAAAGTCTGAATCGGTGCTGTAGGTGTACTCACTGCCTGCCCCGTTTTCTGAGGACAAATCCTACTAAAGTGACCAAGCTGTCAACAGTTGAAACACCTTCCCTTCATTCTTGCCTTCTTACGGTCTTTAGCGTAATGACCAGTCATTCTACAATGCTTACATTTCCCACTTTTCTTTATTCGCTTTTGAGGTCCTCCCTCTTTCCTCCTATCCTTATCCTTCCTTAGCTTCTTAGAGCTTGTAGGAACCTTCTCACGCTCCCTCTTATGCTGCCAAGATGTAGATTGAACACTCTATCAGTCTTCCAAACCTAACCGCCTAAACCTTTGCTCCATATTCTCAAAACGAACTTGTGTCTCCTCAAAATCCTCCGTGTCAGAAAACATTCTGCCTCCTATACTAGCGAAGTCCTTGCATAGCTCAGAAATTGGGGCTGGTGTGGGTGGATTAAAGGTATTTCCACCTACTGGTGTTGTATTGGGCACTTGCCCTTGAACTTTTGGTGCCGTAGCTCTACGAAACCAGTCAGCCATTCTATGCAAAGAAAAGAGAATTAGGCTCGAAAGAATCGAAGGAAGCTTGCACTGGACTTGGAGGTTTTTTTTATAATAACTCTTTTATACTTCAAATCATTTCTAAAAGTTCTTTTCTAAAAAATACCTTTAAAACAAGTTATTTTGAAAAATACTTTACTTTTAATTGTTTTTAGGAATCCTATAGCCTTAGGCTCTAGTACCAAGTGAAACACCCCCACAACCTTTAATATACCCAAAAGGACACATTAAAGGGCATGGTGCATTGTAGGTATAACTCAAACTAACAAAGACTAAGATTCACAAGACAAAGATAGGTAAAAACAACGAAAACTAAAATAATAATTTATTCAAAATAAAAACTTCATAATTGCTTCATAAACTAAATAAGTCAAATATCAGTACAACATACATGTCTCAAAACCCAATATGTCTCATGAAATAAAAACTCGTAATCTCAACAAAAATCAGAGTATAAATATCCCTCTCAAGTGCCAATACAAAGAAAGAAAACGAAAATAAAAGTAGGAAAATACATAGCAGAATCTACACCAAGAAACCTCCGAGCAACTGCAATCTATTGCCCTCTCCCTTAATTGCCTATGGGGGGAAAGGGGGAAACAGAGGAGTGGGTCAGACAAAAAGTATGGTGAATGATAGTAACTACTAGAACCTTTAAGCAAAGTAAAAATAATAGACTCTTCAATATTTCTAGTATATATTAAAGGAAACAAAGGAAACAAGAAAGAGAGAAACTGAAAATAAATACAACTAAATACTGCTCAATTTATGAGTTAGGTTAATGTTGATTTCTTGCACTTGTCCTTTATTTCTACTTGGATTAGGATGAATTCCTAATCCTGTAATTAGGATGTAACTCTAATTCTACACTTTTTGATCGGCCTGCTACTCCATAGATCTTACTACGGACCAGATGCTATATAATTCCTTACACAGCAGCTAATGGTATCTACGAAAGATGCACAAAGCATCCACTGTGGATCCGGACGACATATATAGCTCCCTACACAGAAGGCAAGGGTGTCCATGAAACACCCATATGAAGCGCTTGGAACTCATAGTGATTACTGAGCACCAGACTGTAAGTCGCACGCGTAACTGCCACATGCCCATGCTACCTTTTGCTCCACCTATTAAGTGTTCTTATTACCTCAAACTCCAGCATAAGTGTGCCCTTCATCTCACTACAGGCTAATGTGAGATCACCATGTGTCCATAAAAACTTGAGGGGAAATGCTATTGGTACCGGCTCGTCATCCAAACAATATCTAGTTGCACACTTTCTCTTTTTCTGCATGCCTTTTCTCTAGCTTCTACAGGTTTGTGAAGCCTCTTTGGTCCAAAAAGACATCAACTTGCATCACAAACTTGCTCACATTCGTGCTAAGGTGGGTGAAAACTCACAAATACTAATTTTAAATGAGTTGTGTGCTGAAATTGATTGAATTTGTGCTTACTGTAACAAGAATTTGCTGTTTGAAAAGTTGCAGTGTAAATATGTTCCATATTGCTTCTTCTTGTGTTCATGTATGAATCCGTGCCGGATTTTTTTGGGATTGTTGTTCATGTGTTGTAGTTTGTGTATGCAAAAGTTTACTGTCAAATGCATCTTGAAACTGCTCCAAAATCTAGCTCAAAAGTTGAATCGGAGAAGGCAATTTTAGCCTGTAGAATTCGCGATGCACAGGTCGACCAAGCACCCACATGGGTCGACCTTAGGGTCAAACCAGGCACTACATAGGTCGACCTTGCCATACAAGGGTCGACCTTTAGGTCGACCTGAGTATGTCCATTTTCGCAGTTTTCTTTCTTGTGTTCTTCAACTTGTTTCAGCAACTTTTGCAACCATTTTGTGACATTTTTAAGACGTTTTCGAAGGGCTTAAACCTACCAATAGGAAAGCCTATATTTTTGGTTGATCCGTACTATGGATTTACGAGTTTTGAGATGTTTTCATATGTTGAATTTTCAATGTTTTCAACATTTTCTTTTATTTTCGAACACGGGTTTTCTAAAACGATTTAGAAATGATTTTTATAATTAAATGGCTTTTGAAATAAATGTTTTACAATATTTATAAACTATTTTTAGCTATTTAAAACCAATTTCTATTATTAAAACTCCATTTTTTATTAAATATTATTATAGTAAGCACAAATTTGCTTAAATTATCAAATGTCTTCAATTTAGATTAAATCCAAGTCAGAAATTAAGTAAATCTCAATCTAATACAGGTAATCCTATCAAAACCTTTAATTCATTCTCCGTTGGTTTTATTAGAGAGAAATTTTAGTCTGTAACTTCTATTTTCCGTGTTGCATGTCTGTTGTTTTCAAGATACAGGCTTCTACAACTAATTCAAGGCAAAAGATCCTAGCTTGCATGTTTTAATTGCTCAAAATCATGCTAAGGTAAGTATATAACTCACATTTTCTAGCTTAGGTAAGTTTGCTAGCTAAAATGTGATGATAATCGCTTACTATAAAAAAAATTTCTCTGTTTAATCGTTTACAGTAATATATGAGTTACGGTGCTTCTTCTTGTGTTTATAAATCTTTGATTGTGTCATGAAATCATGCCGGATTTTCTCCGGATTGTTGTTAGAGTGTTGCTGTTTGTGCATGCAAAATTTTATTGTTAAATTCATCTGGAAACTGCTTCAAAACTTTACTCAAAAATCGAATCGAACAAGGTTAAAAGGCCTATAGAAAATCGAGTTTGAATGGTCGACCCAGACAAGTGCTAAGGTCGACCTATCCAATGTGAAGGTCGACCTGGCCTATGCAAAATTTTGCAACTTTCCTCCTTTTGTTCTTTTGTTTTCTCCAGCTTATTCCAGCAATTTTTGCAACATGTTTTTATGATGTTTTCGACTGTTTTGAAGAGCTCTAACCTATTAATAGGTAAGCCAACATTTTGGGTTGATCCGTACTCTGAATTGACGAGTTTTTGAGACGGTTTCCTATGCTGATTTTCAGTGTTTTCGATGATTTCTATTGTTTTCGAGCACGGGTTTTCTAAAATAATTTTGAAATGATTTTATATTAAAATAGATTTGAAATAAAAATATTTTACAATATTTATAATTATTTTTAAAGCTATTAAAGTTTATATTTTCTCTATAATAAAGAGAAATTTTTAAAGAATGTTTCCAAATGATTTTAGAAAATTGTTTTAAAACTAGTTTTCTCAAAACAAATTATTTTCTATATGAAATACACAATTTTGCACTCTTCGAGCATATGAGAAAGAGAATTAAATGATTTGGTAAAACGTGGTATGGGACACACGTATTTACGTTTTCGGTTAATTCGGACTTGTTCGTTCGAAGCTACACATGCTAGTATGGCATTGACTAATAGTTAGTAAACCGATAAGTGAGAACGTATGGTATGGGATGCACCATTACCACTTTTTGGGTTCCTATCTGAGAGTTTATGACACATTCATAAGTTATTTCCGGTACTTAGGTTGTTGGGCCACTTATCGGACTGTTGGTACCTATGTGTGTATATAGCAGTTAGGCTAATCATGGACTATTGGATCTTATTTGATGCTGTTGGGTCTCTTATACACTGTACTTGGCAGGCTGTTGGGCCACTTATTGGATTGTTAGGTCCTATTTACATATAGGTGTTGGGCTAATTTTTGGACTGTTGGGTCCTACTCTTTTAACTGTTTCTTTTCTCGATTTCTTTATGTTGATTTCTAGAATTTCGACGATTCATATATGTTTTCACCATAGTTGTCTTTGTTGGATTATTTATATAGACTGAGTGCTATTGTGTTGATTATATGGTGATTACAATTTGGAGTTTGAACTCTTAGTCGAGTTCTATATATTGTGATTCATAGTTTCCATTCTTTGGCGTTATTGAGATTTGTAATCTCCTATCTAGGAGTTATAGTTAATGAAAGCCGTTATATTGGCTATTATTATGCTGATGATATGAGGCGTACATTTGTGGATGTTTGAAATTGTTGTTTATTCTAGCCATTATATTGGCTATTGATTATGACAATGATATGAGGCGTGCATTTGTGGATATTTGATATTGTTATTGGACCTATCTCTTTCGAGAAACCCTTATGACATATATTTAGTGTTGCTTCTTCTCTTTCGAGAAGAATTGTTATCGTTTATCCTTACTCCTTACCTACTATGTACTAATCATTTTATTTAAGCTAGATTGACCTGTGTATTTTTATATACTCGGGTCAGATTGAGTTATTTCAGGTTAGACACCTGCTGTAGATCTCACTATACAGCTTCCATATTGGATTATATGTTAGCTATCTTTTGCATAGTCTTATAGTCATTTTTGTAAACTCTATTATGTACTTATTCATTTAACACGATGTATGTATATATTGTGGTTTATGTACCACTAGTGTTGTATCACTATGTATTGTACTACGCTGTATATGTGTATATGTTTATATATATGTTTGACTACTGTTTGGTGATCCATTATGTTTGTTATTATTTTCTATTCTGATAGATCCGTTAGCCACTATAGTTTTGTATTAAAAATTTATTGAGTATGTCGATCCACTTGAGAAAGATAAAAAGAAAAAATATATAGAGCACTCAATCGACATATTAAAAAGATGTTTAAGACAAAGCTATGGATGGTCACTCCTAAACATCATTATTCTTTGCACTAGCAGACATTATTACCTAGCAATACTCTTTATTAGTGTGGGACATCCGATAAAATTGGAACGATACAGAGAAGATCAACAAGGCCGTTGTGCAAGGATGACACGCACAAATCGACAAATGGTCCAAAAAGACAACAACTTGCATCACAAACTTGCTCAAATTCATGCTAAGGTGAGTATAATCTCACAAATTCTAACTTTGAATGAGATATATGCTGATATTGTTTGAATCTAAACTTACTGTAACCAAAAACTTGCTGTTGAAAAGTTACAGTGCAAATCTGTTCTATAATGCTTCTTTTTTATGCTTGTAACTTTCTGATTTTGCCATGAAATCATGTTGGATCTTCTTCGAATTGTTGTTCGAGTGTTGTAGTTTGTATATGTAAAATTTCACTGAAAGAATCATCTCAGAACTGCTTTAAATTAGCACTCAAAAATTGAATCGAAGAAGAAAATTTGTCTGTAGAAAATCGCGTATGAATGGTCGACCGAGCAACTACACGGGTCGACCTTAGGGTCAACCTAGGCACTACATAGGCCGAGCTTAGGGTCGACCATTCTAGTTAACTTTTTCTCTAGCTTCTACAGGTATGTGAAGCCTCTTTGGTCCAAAAAGACATCAATTTGCATCACAAACTTTCTCAAATTCGTGCTAACGTGAGTGAGAACTCACAAATTCTAACTTTGAATGACTTATGTGCTGAAATTGATTGAATTTGTGCATATTGTAACAAGAATTTGCTGTTTGAAAAATTACAGTGCAAATATGTTCCATATTGCTTCTTCTTGTGTTCATATATCATTGTTCTTATCTTGAATCCTTGTCGGATTGTTTCTGGATTTCTATTCATATGTTTAGTATGTGTATGCAAAATTTTACTGTCAAATACATCTTGAAACTACTCCATAATCTAGCTCGAAAGTTGAATCGGAGAAGGAGTTTTAGCCTGTAGAATTCGCGATGCACAGGACGACCAAGCACTCACATGGGTCGACCTTAGGGTCAACCCAGGCACTACGTAGGTCGACTTTAGAGTCAACCTATGCCCTACAAGGGTCAACCTGTAGGTCGACCCGAGTATGTCCATTTTTGCAGTTTTCTTTCTTGTGTTCCGCAATGTTCTTCAACTTGTTTTAGAAACCTTTGCAACCATTTTGTGATATTTTTTAGAAGTTTCCAAAGGACTTAAACCTACCAATAGGAAAGCCAATATTTTTGGTTGATCCAAACTCTGGATTGACGAGTTTTGAGATGTTTTCATATGCCGAATTTTCAACGTTTTCGAACACGGGTTTTCTAAAACGATTTTGAAATGATTTTTATAATTAAATGGATTTTGAAATAAATGTTTTATAATATTTATAAATTATTTTTAAGCTATTAAAAATATATTTATTCTCTATAATAAAGGGAAATTTCAATGGAAATATTTTCCAAACAACTTCAAAAATTGTTTTAAAAGTAGTTTTCACAAAATAAGTTATTTTCTATATAATACACTATTTTGCACTCTTCGAATGTATGAGAAAGAGAATTAAATGATTTAGTAAAACATGTGGTATGAGACGCATGTGTTACTTTTTTGGTTAATTCCGGACTTGTTCGTTTGAAGCTATGGATCTTCAGGTTGTTATTTGTGATTGTCATTCTTTGGCTTTTTTGAGATTTGTGAATTCTTATTTTTAGGAATTATTTGAGATTGCCAATCTTTGGCGGACTTTGAGATTTGAGATCTCCTATTTAGGAGTTATGGTTTAGGAAAACCATTATATTAACTTTTGTATATGCCGATGATATGAGGCAATTACTGTGATTTAAATGATTTTGTTTTCTAGTGTGACATTGACTAACAGTTAGTAAATCTTTAAGTAAGAACATGTGGTATAGGATGCACAGTGAACACTTTTCAGGTTCCTATCTGAGAGTTTGTAACACATTCACGAGTTATTGCCAGTACAAGGCCTTTGGGTCATCATAAGATATATGTGACTTCGGTCACCATGAGATATATATGACTTCGGTCACCACAAGACTTATGTGACTTAGGTTACCACGAGACATATGTGACTTCGGTGACCACGAGATATTATGACCTTCTGGTTCACGAGTTAGGTACCTTATACATAGTACTGGACATGAGATTTTGCACATGCAACATAGCTTCGGCTTGTAATCAGGGATTTGGATCCAATCCGAGAATTTTCTGAGTTGATTTTTATTTATGATTTCACCATTTCTAGATGATTGTTATTTATGTATTATAGCTTAGAGATATATGAGAATTTATGTATATATGTTGATTTCATTTCTGAGTTTTTAACTCTTAACCGAGTTCCAAGAGTTATGAGATTTTTGAGATTTCTGTAGTTTCCTTCTAAGATTTTATATGATTATATATCAAGATTTATATTACGAGTAACTTTTAAGAAGGAAACCTTGATATCGTGTTGGTGTTAGTCATGAGTTAACCCCTGAGATATTTCAGTGTTTTCCATCACTTTGAATTTGAGTAAATCTGTATTTACATCATTCCTTTTGATTAAAGGAATGTTTCCCTTATGAGGCATATATCCTATTTATCATTTGCTAATCATCTCGTTCAAGTTAGACTGACCCACCCGTGTATTTATTACTCGGGTTAGACCGAGTTATAGGTTAGGTTATTTGGCTTTTGCTTAATTGTTCTCTTTGGACCCTTCTATCGAATTTTTGGATTATATGCATAGTTTTTGTGTAGTACATCTAGTAGTGGCCTTGGTTATGTATATTCTTTTGTGGGGACTTGATGTATGTATATATTATGGTTGTGTCACCACGTACGACACTATGTATTATACTTGATGTATATGTATATATATGACCGTGTTTAAGTTTCTGTGATCTGTGTTTATTATTTCTATTGGGTTTTATTCTGAATAGATCCTGTAGCCACCATGGTATTGTATTAGATGAGAATTAAGTATGTTGATCCACTTAAGATGAAATGAAAATGAGAAAAAAATGAGCACATTATCAACATACTTAATGCTTATTTAATACAAGACTATGGATGGTCGCTCCTAAACAGCCATATTCTCTGCACTAGCAAACAATATTACTTAGTAATACTCTTTGTTAGTGTGGGTCTCGAGGTGGGCGTTGCAGCTAAATCGTTTAGAAAATCAATACTCGAAAACAACACAAATCATCCAAAATGCTGAAAATCAGCATATGAAATCGACTTAAAAACTCGTCAATCCGAAGTACGGATCAACCAAAAATATTGGCTTACCTATTAATAGGTTTATGCCCTTTGGAAATGTCTCAAAAATATCACTAAATGGTTGCAAAAGTCGCTGAAACAAGTTAAAGAACACAGCAAAACACAAGAAAGAAAACTGCAAAATATGGACACACTCAGGTCCACCTATAGGTAGACCTATAGGTCGACCCTTGTTAGAATGGTCGACCCTGTAGGTCGACCTAAGTATGTCCATTTTTGCAGTTTTCTTTCTTGTGTTATACTGCATACTTCAATTTGTTTGAGTAACTTTTGCAATCATTTTGTGAAACTTTTGAGACGTTTCCGAAGGGCTTAAACTTATCAATAGGTAAGCCAATATTTTTGGTTGATCCATATTCCGTACTGACGGATTTTCAAGTCGATTTCATATGCTGATTTTCAGCGTTTTCAATAATTTCTGTTGTTTTCGAGCATGGATTTTCTAAATGATTTAGAAACACATGGGTCGACCAAGCAACCACATGGGTCGACCTTAGGGTCGACCCAGGCATTACATTGGTCAACCTTAGGGTCGACCATTCTAGTGCATAGGTCGACCCTAAGGTCAACTATGTAGTGTCTGGGTCGACCCTAAGGTCGGCCCCTGTAGTTACTCGGTTGACCATTCATATGCGATTTTCTACACACAAATTTCCTTCTCCGATTCGATTTTTGAGTACTAATTTGAAGCAGTTCTAAGATAAATCTTTCAGTGAAATTTTGCATATACAAACTACCACAGTCTAACAACAATCTGGAGAAGATTCGACATGATTTAATGGCAAAATTAAAAAGTTGTAAGCGTAAAAGAAAGCATTATAGAACAGATTTGCACCATAACTTTTTGACATCAAGTTTTTGGTTACAATAAGTTCAGATTCAAACAATATCAGCATATATCTCCTTCAAAGTTAGAATTATTGAGATTATACTCACCTTAGCACGAATTTGAGTAAGTTTGTGATGCAAGTTGATGTCTTTTTGGACCAGTTCATGATTTGTGCATGTCATCCTTACGTAAGGGCCATGCTAATCTTCTCTCTATCATTCCAATTTTATTGGATGTCCCTTCTCCGATTCAACTTTTGAGCTAGATTTTGGAGCAGTTTCAAGATGTATTTGATAGTAAAATTTTGCATACACAAACTAAAACACATAAAAAACAATTCCGAAACAATATGGCATGAATTCAAGACAAGAACAAGGATATAGGAACACAAGAAGAAGCAATATGGAACATATTAGCACAGTAACTTTTCAAACAATAAATTCCTGTTACAGTAAGCACAAATTCAATCAATTTCAGCACACAACTCATTCAACGTTAGAATTTGTGAGTTTTCACTCACCTTAGCATGAATGTGAGCAAGTTTGTGATGCAACTTGATGTCTTTTTGGACAAAAGTGGCTTTACAGACCTGTAGAACTAGAGAAAAAGCATGCAGATAAAAAGTAAGAAGTTACAGATAATATTTCTACTCAAAATAGAAAATTGATGAAACAGTTTGAGATTTTGGTTGTGATTACCTGCTATTAACTTTAATTTGCAAATTTATCTCTTAATTTCAGCTAATTTAAAGCTAAATTTTGAAAATTATTAAGAGGAGGTCGTTTCTTTCTTTTCTTTATTTTGTTTTGAGAAGATGACGTAAAGTGTGAAACAAACTATGTATAGTTTCTCCTGAGTATTCCAGAATTTGGGTTTGAACTCAAACCCACTACCCATTAGCCTATTTACAAGTGAAAATAAGCTAAGTTATACATGTTTTCACCTTAGTTCACCCCATCTTCACAAATTTATTCATATTTGGCCAAACAAAATTTATACAATCAATGTTTATGTATACCAAAAATGTTTCACAACATAATAAAAAATATTTTAGCTATTAAAAACTAATTTCTATTATTAAAACTCCATTTTTAGTTAAATACTACAATTTTCACTATTAAATACATAAAATACTATTTTTAACATCAAAATTTACACAAAAATCATTTTCTTGTATAATTAAATACAACAAACTGTATTAACATCATATTTACATCCGAAAACTATTTTTAAACAAAATTCCACCTTTTAATTTATAAAACATATCATAATAAATTCAAACACTTCATTAAAAATTTATAAAAATCACATTTGGCATAATTTGCAAAATTATTGCTTTTTCTTAAATTAAAACTATAAAATACTCATTTTTCTCCAAACTAACATGATAAAGTTTTTAAAACTTTATTTTCCAACATTTTACATTTAAAACCCGTTGTTTATTTAAAATAAACAATTTTAACAAATTTATATCTCTAATTTATTTTATTTCTCCAATATTAAATTATAACCACCGTTATAATTTAATATTACAAGTAATCACCAAATGCAGGGTTGTTACAGTGTTGGAATAGGTGTTTTGATAAGGTAATCATACAGTTTGGTTTTTATCAGAACATACAGGAAGTGCGTGTATATAAAAAGGAATAGGGCAAGGCTATCATATTCTTAGTGCTCTATGTCGATGATCTATTATTGATTGCAACGACACTTCGTTGTTGCAATCAGTAAAAGCTTGGCTTTCCAAGAACTTTTTCATGAAAGATTTGGAAGAAGTAGCCTATATACTTGGTATAAAGATCTATAGAGATAGATATAAGAGTCTATTGGGATTGCCCCAGTCCCAGTACATACATACAATACTGAAATTGTTCGGTATGGGGAATTCCAAGCATGGAAATCTTCCAACACAGTTTGGGATCGTCCTTTCTAAAATGGAATGCTTCTCATACCGATGATAAGAAAGTGCGTATTAAGAGAATCCCCTATGATTTAGCCATTGGATCCATAATGTACGCTATGATATGTACTAGACCGGATGTGGCATACGCTTTAAGATGCGTTAGCCGATATTGGTCTTATCATGAGAAAAACATTATATGGTCGTAGGATGTAAATTGACGTATTTAAGAAATTCTCTGAACTTATTCCTTATATATAGGAATGGAGACCTCCTTATGTAGGGTTATACAGATTCAATCTTTCAAAGTGATATAAATGATAATAAATTTGTAACAAACCGGGCTCTTGATCCTCGAAAATCAACACTAATACGTCCACGTATTACATGCTGAGTATTCAAGTGCTGAAAAACACCGATCGTTAGGGGAAAGAAAGAAGATAGAAGATAGAAGAATTAAGAACAAACACGTAATCTCACAACATAACGAAATAACATATATTAGTCAATATAATATTTACAAAGTCATTTACAAAATAATACATCAGAGTCATACTAATACAATTCCTAATTTAGGACAGTTATCACAATCCATCCTTATACACAGATATAGAGTACACAATATACAGTGGAACATGATGATAACCATTTATCAATGAAGCCTCCTGTTCCAATCTCCTCCAAAATAATGCATCTGTAGAAACTTGAACTACTTGGCTGTTCGTAAAATTTTGAGCACCCAAAAGTTTAAGTGAAAGAAAATAAAATTCGAGGTTAGGCATGGGTCTAGTATGAGAAAACTCAAAGAAATTGAATTATTACTTTTAAAACTCTTTTTAAAATCAAAGGTATCTCATAAGACCACGCCACACATAAAGACGGACGGGTTTTTACCATGCGATAACCAAAACATTTTATAGAAATTCAGTGATATTATAATAATGTCTAGGGGTTCAAAGCAAAATATTAAAATAGCTGGAATGCTTGCATCTCATGTTTCAACATATTTATACAACTAAAGCCGTATAACTCCTATTAGAGATTTGATTGCATACAACGACCAGGCTACTAGGGTACCGCCCATCACAGTACACGTCTAGAAAATGTACCGAGATCATACCTAATGACCCCTTCCAACAAAAGGATGGCCTACCCCTTACTGGATAGTGCTGAATATGTCATCACCCCGGTTGTTTTGCAACCCCTTTCATATCAAGCTATCATGCACAACTAATGCATAAATTTGTAGATGCATCATATCTAGAAGGGTAACAACATACCCTAATGGGTGCGACCCACATAGCCTTGTTGCACCTCCTATGCTTTAGTCATTCCCGATTGATGAGGCTTAAGGCTACATTTTACCTTTCTGAATAGCAATCCCTCTTGTAATGCTAACACTGCCCTCTAGGCAGTAATGCAGTGCCAACATTCATTCGTACAAGTTGTCCAGGATAAGGACAAACCGAAGGCACTACTTCTACTGCATCCATTTTGGAACCACCTTCAGGATTAGTAGCAAGCATCCCTTGCACTTCAATGGCTCTGTCTTTGATCCCATGCTTCAAGATGTCTTCATTCCGAAATGCTTGAGTTGGATCGAAGTGGTTTTTGGATAATAAATCCAATTCCGGTCTCTTTGAAACACATTTTGATATTTTCGGTAAACTCAACCCAGTTCTTTAGGAAATAAATAGGCAATGACAAGAGTGGAGTTCACGTCCCAACCATTGGTGGACAAATTTCCTTATTATTCGTCCTAGAAGAACGAAACGAGTTTATACGTACAGTATAACACCTTCAACGTTAATTGTACCGTATAATTTCCATGTTTCTCCTAGATATTTCCAAAGTTATGTTTTGGGTCATCTTTTGATAGTCAGTTATCTAACTTTCAAATAATCAGACATCCAATTAGGGTTTAATTTCCATATAGGATCCACTAAGCCTTTATTAATTCTCTTTAATCTATAAAACTTGGTCAAAAGATCTTTTCAAAACACTATTTCCAAACCCCTTACATTTCTGTTTATACTTAGGAAACATTTATATATTTATCTCAATGTTATATGTATTACCAAAACTTTTTACTTTTCATGCCTTGAAACAAAATTATATACTTATCTTATCAGTATAAGTTTATTTACAAACTTTTCGAACTTTTCTTCTTTCCAAATCCCATATTAAATAACCAAACATTTCTTTCAAGTAAAACATCCTGCTTATCCTTTATCAAAAATTCCCCTTTTAAAAGCTCATCTCATATTTCAATTAACCTATAACTTTCCTAATAAAGCTATAACCCACTTTTATAAACCTTTAAGTTAATTTATAAACCTCTTTCCAAATCTCTGAAATAATTTATAAACCTTTTTCCTATTTTCAAAACTCTTTATATAGACCTTTCTATACTCCTTTATAAATATCATTTGTAAAACACCTTATAACCCTTTTTGATAGTAAAACCCCTTTCTATACACAAATTGTCATTTATAAATATCTTTATAAGAATTATATAACTTGAAAAACCATTTATAAACTCTTAGCCTCATATTGATTAAAGAATTTAATTAAATCCAAACCAATACTTTATAAATTCCAAATGAGGCTTAGCAGTTCCAATGGTACTGAGTCAAGTTACCGTTTTATTTCAATTTAATTCCTATACACTTATCAATTATTTACATGGGCCAACATATATCAAAATCCAACCAGTTATCAAATCAAGGAATAACATGTCAATACAACTCAACTAGCATATACATGTCTAAACAACATAATAACAGGATGGTAATTTGTCCTTCTAAATAGATGTCCAAAACAATCTAATCAATTAATAGCAGAAAGGGAATTCATTTTGCTAAACACATGTCCAAACAATCCAAACAATTACTCTATAGCAGAATAGTGTTTTATTCTGCTAATGAATGTCCATACAACACAAACAATCACATTCTAACTTATTCACAGTTGTTTATCTATTTAATATCACGGACAAGAGATCCTTTGGTTAAAAAAACCACTTAGAAAAGAACCCAACTTAAAACATAACTGATAAAGTTTAAAATAACTTTTAATAATCAAATCTTAATTTAATATAAATTGAAGTTTATTTAAATCTTAAATAATCAAAATCAAATCATAATTAAGTCTTTATTAATTAGAAGCAAATTAATAATTAAACTTTAAACAAGTAACCATTTACGTAAAATTAATCCCCAATTAAGTAATAATTAAGAAAATAATTAATCTTTAATTAAATAATAATTAATTAGAAAATTAAACTTTAATTTAATAATAATTAAAATAATCAAACTTGATTACATGAAATAATTTCCCTTATTAACTTAATTAATTATTAATTTAAAATTCTTAATAACTTATTTAATTGTCACCAATTAGTCACTAGTTACTTGACCGAATTACTGATTAATTAATAAATAATTATCCTTAAATAATAAATTAATTCTTAAAAATACTTAACTCATGTGTTGCTAATTAAGTTTGAAAATAGGTTTTCGAATCATTTTTAAAAGAAAACTTTAAGTTGGAAATCAAACTTTTCCAAACCGCATCCATAGGGCTATCGCTATGGATGCAATAACTTAGAATTTGCTTCTCTAAGTTACCATCTAAAAATTTAACCTTCCACTTTGTATTATCTTTTAATACATAAAAGAAAGGATTTTGACAACCTTAACTCGAGTTAGAATTTAAACAAAACATTTACTAACTCAAAACTAGTAAATGATTAGATTTTCAAAATGGATCTCAGGACCCTTACTAACAAGTCAAGTTCCTATCTTCCATACAATTCAACTATAACTCGAGCATATATGAAAGATATCACATCATCATCATCATATTGTAGTAAAATCACCACATTCATATCCAAACACATCACTTAACCACCAATTTCAATTCAAATGCTAAACTACAGGTTAGCACATACACAAAACATCCAAGCCATATCATAATCCAAACACAATATCATATATATGTGTGTGTGTGTGTGTGTGTGTATCCATATAACCAAAGAATATATAAAGGTAAGATCTTTACTAAAAAGTTAAGAATTTACTCAACATAAAGCTTTCCTAATCTTGAAATATTTTAAAACTTGAAAAGCTTCACAACTCCAAAAAATAACCCAAAAATAGGTTACTTATTTTTAGGAGAGAGGAAAACCCATAGATCAGTCACCTAATACCTCAAACCCGAAATAAACCACTATCACTCTAAATTATAATATGGATTCTCATTAGGTTACTTCTATCGATAGGGAGTTGGGCCCTACAGCCACTTAATACCTTAACACCGAAGTAAACCCTTTTAGTGACATCCTTATTTACATGGAATCTCACTAGGTTGCTTAATACTTCTTTTTTTAGGAGAGAGCTGGACTTTACAGCCACTTAATACCTTAAACCAGACGCGAACGCCTATAGAGATATCTCTCATCCCTCATAATTCCAAATTTGGAACATTTAAAACTTTTCAATCAAATAAAGCAGGCCTAATTTCTCACGTCGTCATGGGTCCTAGGATTAGTGATATCTCATATCAGTAGTAAGTACACCCGACTACGGGTAGCCTCAAAGTGAAGTGCAGTATTCCATCGAGTGATTTTACCGACCTCACATCACCAGCCTGCTAAGTTCAATTACCCATCCTAAGTCTTTACTTATATTTTCTTAGGAAGACATAGGACTTAGCTTACTAATTCCCCTTTTATTTAAGGCTGTAAGATTTATTTAAATACTTATCTACCCATAAATCCCCTTTTTATGCTCATAAATGTCAATTTTTCTACAAAATCATAACGAACCTTTCCTAAGACATTTATGTATGATTACTAATTTCAAACTAGTAACCTTTTTTAACCATTTCATAGTTATTTATTCAACTTCTTTATTTATGAGTCCCATTAATCCACTTACCCTATCGAATTATAATGATTTCTAATATTTATTACCATTTATTGGAGTTACAACTCTTTTTAAATTCCTATCCTATCAATTAATTATCATAAACGCGAATATTATATGTAAGCATCGTTATTACCTTTTTATTTAATTATTATAAGAGCAGGGAATTACGTACAAATACCTATTTTTATCAAATATATTCTAGTTATATATCTTCACTAAAATATCCACTTCCATGTTCAATTGTTGGAATCACATCTAAATAGATTATTCGCTATAATTTCTATAAATTAGTCCAAGATAAAAGATTTAACTTTAAAGTATAAAAGATTATGTCTTTTGAAATTATAAATCATTTCTTTTCATTACAAAAATAGAAAGTGCAAACTGCAAAGAATTCATACTTTACACATCTCTTTTTCTTTTTATTTATATCCATCCTTGCTAGATCAAACATTGTATTTTTTTTCAAAAAAGGAATGAAATCAACTAATTTAAAAATATTAAACGGATCTAAATTCAAAAAATTCCAAATATAGAGAAGTTTAGATTCCCACAAGATTAGGGTAATAATCCAAATTCATAACATTATTATACGACCTATTTCAAATCTGAAATAAATTTCATTCGAATCAATATTTTAAATTCATACTTTTAGGACTGATTTCCAGATCAGGTTGTAAACAATTCTAGATCAATTCATAAAAAAGAATATATAGGCGATATTTATTATATTCAATTTGTCGCCTACAACTCATATACAATCATCAATTAGGCAAAAAATCAAATAAACTCCAACCATATAATTTTCATATTATAACAATAAAATTTCCAACTCACATTTTAAAAGCGATCCAAATCTCAAGATCTGAAGTATAACCTTTGATTCATCCTTAAATCCTTTATAATCTAAGAAATATATATAAAAAGGGTATAGTACATTAGAATTACATACCTGAGAAGAGATTTAGGATTGGAAGAGAAAATGGATACAAAGTATAAATTAGCTCAAATATGCATTTGTAGATTTTCTTCTCTTCTCTTTTTTAATAGATTTCTATTCTTCTCTAATTTGTACGTATGTAGATATAAATATCTTATTTTTATAATTTAGGAAGAAAATGGAGAAGAAGAAATGGTAGAGCTTCGTTATTCCCTCCAGAAAACATAAGAATTGAAGGGAGGATTATGCTTAAATTATAAGCAAATGAATCAACCTTAATCATTCGATTTAAAACATTAAATCCAGGCCATTCTAACCTAGGATTATTGTGCCCGCGGTCAAGGTAACGACCCGTGTCTTAATAGTCCTAAATGTTGTCAAAAATTGAAACCCAAGTCCATCAAAGCACAGATCGTTGGATTTGGTACCTGCAAATAAGCATGATCATTATTAGAGATTGCTAGAAATCTAACTTACAATGGAAATAGTAATAGGATAATAATACTGACTTTGACTACTACCTTGGAATTAATGGTATTCGTTGGATAACATATTTTAACATCAGCATCGAGCATGAGAGGAAGGTAGACTTCTCCAACACTAAGCACATCTAGCTCTAGCGACCTATTCCTCTAAATCTGTCCTGTGGGTTGTAATGAGGAGGGGGTCAGAACAACGTTCTAGTGACTAGAAATCTATAAACTTCCCATAATATAAATTTACCAATTGGTTTCCATTTAATTGTTATGTCTATTAAGGTTAGCAATCCAACCTAACCTTGCATTACACACACGATTACTTACCTATCCATTCCCAAGGTACAAAATACGGACGAAGCCTTATCAACAACCTAATACTTCCAAACCCATTTGCCACTTAATACTTCTAAATATGAAGTAGGCATCTTTCATTATCACAAAATACTTTTAAAAGAGAAATAGACAAACTTTAACATTTAAGACCTCAATCGGGGTAAACCTCATCATTTAAGACCTATTCCTAAGGTGTTTTCCTAACAATGTTGTAGATGGTCGATGGGTCCAACCTACAAAGACCTTTAACCATTGTTTAAAACTTCCAACATTTAATATCTAACTATTACCGCATCAGTCACCAATAAATTGTAACATGTAAGAGACAATACCCAAGCCACTGAAAACCTTTAAAAGGACAAGGCAAACTTCTAACTATTTAGTACCTATATTCTAGGCAGGCTCTACGTCACTTAATACCTATCCTCAGGTGGACTCCTCACTGGTACCATGCTTATTACGGCCTTAGCACTGTAAGAGACTGTGCCCAAGCACTTAATATCTCATTAATAAGGTCTACGTAGACCCTTGACCATTTAACACCTATTTATAGGTAAGCCTTTTTGATTTAGTACCTAAACGCAAGGCGGCCTCCTTACTGGTACTATCTAGCTGGTATCACTTGGAATCTCACTAGGTAGCTTAATACTTCTTATTAGGAGAGAAACGAACCATTAGACTAGTTAATTAATACCTTAAACCCAAATCGTATCCATCCTAAGATATCCACTATCACTCTTAATTATAAACATGGAATCTCATTATATTACTTCTTTTGGTTGGGAGACGGGCACTAAAATAGCCACTTAATACCTTAACACTAAGTAAACCTTTATAGAGACATCTTTATTTATTTGAAATCTTACTAGTTACTTAATACTTCCTTTTAGGAGAGTGGCAGACCCTACAGCCACTTAATACCTCATACCAGAAGCGAACCCTTATAGAGATATCCCTAATCGCTCCTAATTCCAAATTTGGACCATTTTATATTTTTCATAAAGAAAGCACGCCCAATCTCTCATGTCATCATGGGTCCTAGAGTTAGTGTTATCTCACATCAGTAATAAGTGCAACAGTAATGACCTGGAATTTTGGTCGTTATATTTTGAACATTTAATTCATTTTAAATGTTGAAGTGGATTATGAATTGGTTTTGAAATAAGAAGATTTTGGTTAAATCAATAAAATTTAGTAATAATTTCAAATACGGCAATTTAATTGGATTTGAATTATAATATTGGAATTTTGGATGGAATCCAAAGTCGATAGGTTAAAATTTAGAATTTTTATATTAATTAATAATGGAATTTAATATATAGTAATAGTGTAAATAATCAGATTTTGATTTAAGTTAAATCTGAATGATTTCTAATTTGAATATAAAGTGTATATGATTTATAGTTAAGCTAGTAAAGTTTTAAAAGTGAAATTTTAAATGATTTCGACGATTTTGAAAATCGCTCGATTTAATCGACGAGTTAAAATAGCCTTCCGGGGCACAGTCTCGGAATTCTACGAAACCATTTCCATTGGATCCGTAATAGTGTATTATTATGGGATTTTAAATTTCGTAGCATTTGGAGTTACCATTTGTTCATACGGGTGAGAAACGCGTTGAAATTAAAATCGAAAATTTAATATTTTAAATCGATTCAAAAAGCTATCTTCCACATATGATCAAATTAGCCTCCGAAACATGTTCCATTGTGTTTGGAGGGTAGATAAAACCTTATAAATGCCAGTCGACACGTGTTGTTCGGAGTTCGTTTGAAAAGTCAAGTAATTTGTGAAATAATATATTTAATTAATGAAATTAAAACTATAAATATATATATATATATATATGTATATGTATATGTGGCAAAACCCTAACCCTATTTTCTCACGACCGCCACATTTGAGTTTAATGGCCGATATCTTCCGTACTTCTCATCGATTTTTCTCCTCATCTGTCAACTAATTTAAGAAAACTTCAACTAGCAAATCGTAGGGCTCGTTGAGAGCTTCAGATCCAATGGCCATGATTGGTATTAGCAAAGCGTATAGTCGGCAATCGCGAGATGAAGTTGGGCCGTTCATTCACGTTTTTCAAAGAACTGGAGGTGCCGAGCTCGGAGATGCTCTGGTCGTAGACGCGTGGCACAATGCTCGTCGAGGTAACGATGTTCGATCGTAACCTAGGCGATCATGGGAGGAGCGGTTTCTAACCTAGTCGGCGTTGATGGGTTTCTTTGGTTCTGAGCACAGGAGGAAAGAACGAAACTAGCGGCCATGATTTTCTATTATAAACGTGCAACTAGATTTGGTTTGTAAATTAAAAATAAAATAGAAATTGTTTGTATAAATTATATTCAAACTTTAAAACTGCATAACTATCTCATGCATGATCAGATTCCGACGAAATAGGAAGCGTCGGAATCGCAGCGACACGATCTATGTGCTGTAGCAGATCCGGAGGCATTTGGAGCAAGCAAGAATTTTGGATTAAATCCAATAGGTTCGATTTAATTTAAAATTGGAACGCTCGACAAATTCAAGGTGAGTTAATCTCACTCACATCTGGAATTCCAGTTAATTTAAAAGTTTTTTTTGAGTAGAATGGATGTGTAGCGTGAAACTACACAGCCGATTAGAGTTAAATATTAATATAGTAATATTATGATCAACAAGCCTAATCATTGGCTGAAAAAAGATTTGAAACAGCAAACATCAGTAGCAGATAACCAAATAAAGAGACATGGTACCAACCCTAACCAATATGTACATAAATCCAAGTCAGATAGAGGTATAAAAGAAGAGATACATTCGACTACCACATATGAATTCCAACCAACCAATCATCTAGGAGATGAAGAAGGAGCGTCAATCCTGAGTATGCGGACCCGTTGGCGCGACAGCAGAAGAACTACCCGCCGACTCCATTGGGGGAGATCGGGGTGTCCAAAGACGGAGCCTGACTGGTGCGGAGAAGCTGGAGCCTGACCAAACAACAAAGATATTAATTATTCTATTGCAAATATACACCCTCGAACTCTCAAGTTTGTTAAAAACGTGGGCGTTTCTCTCTTTCCATATCACCCAACAAAAAATGGCTAGAAACGAGTCAAGCCTAAGATCTGGAGCATTGTACTGCCAAAATTCAAAGAAATTAGAAACTGATGGAATGAAACCAAAAATGTGAGCACTTGTTGATGCCCAAATGTAATAAGAAAAGTCACAGTAAAAAAAAGGTGATTTATGGATTCAGTTTCAAGATTGCAGAGGGGACAAGACTGATCAGATAAGATATTTAGTCAGGCAAGACAGTCTTTGGTGTCGATACGGCCATGGATCAGACACCATTGAAAAAATAGGATTCGGGGAGGAAGGTGGCATTTCCAAAGACGCGCGAAGGAGAATAGTCTGCCAGGGTGGTTCAGGAATGAGTAGCATTGGGACACAGAGAAGCGTTTAGAAGGGGATAAAGACCATGCATAAAGATCGAAGGAAGAAGGAGACAGGTTAACGGATTGAAGCAGATTGGCGGCGACAAGGAATTCTCGGAGCAGATTATCGCCAAAGAGGGAAGCAGGACAGAGCAAATGAGGGCCGATGGAGACTGCGTCAGCAACCGTGAGAAACTTCTGGGATAAGGTGGAGAAAAGGGTAGGGAATCTGCGATATAAAGGAGAGTGACAGAACCAGGAATCAAACCAGAAAAGACAATTGGAGCCATCGCCTAGGATCACTTGATTGTTTGAATGTGATATTATATATAGTAGTAGTATATATATGTATTGGAGTGATTGATTTCCAGCATTATATAGCGGATGAGACCCTATGCGCCGCATAGTAGCGGATGATATGAATATAACCCCATATACCGCGATATTCCACCTCGAAGTGGAATTTGTATTTTATATTGTGCTAACATCTGTGGATGCAGGGAAACAGGTTGGAGGGATCCAACTGGATTCCTCAAAATATTTAAATTATTTGCATAACTGTGTTATGTTATTTGATAACCTGTGTTGATTTTATGGAAATTTAAGTTATTCGAAGCTATAGTTTGGATGTATATATTTTGGTATTTTAAGATATAGAATTATATTGAATTCGGATCTTAAAAGAACTGAAAGAGAAATTTGGAATAAAAATGAAATCGATGTTTCGGATTTAAATAAGGATTTTAAATCGTAAATAAAGGGTGAAATTGGTTTAATGGATTTTATAGTTGACTTTGGATGAATCAAGAGATAAATTTTAAAGGGAATTTAATTCAGGAAATCGGTGTGAAATTTGTTAAGTGTTTTTGGAAACTGTAATTTAAAGGGTAATGAGGAATGGAAATTTATAAACTGGGTTTATAAATAAAGTGGAATATTTATCAGTGGATAATTTGTAAGTATAGATTCCGATGGGAATTTATAAAGAGAGGTGCAGTTCATTTTAAAAATAAAAAGGTGATTTTATTCTTAAAAGTTGGAAAGTATATTTTTCCTAGAAAACTAAGTATATTTTTAAAGAAAAGCTTTCAAAATACAATCTAGAAGTTTAGAAGAAATGTGTTTTTAGAATGTTTTATAAAATTATTATTTTAAGTGTAAAGTAAATATTTATTTAAGTAATTATGGTATTTAATTATATAAAGGTATATTGGTATTATGTTTTTAGAAGGAAATTTTAACATAAATTTGAAATAATAACTTTATTTGGAAAAGTGATTTTGGTTTAAGTTTACTCAGAAACCCTTATAAAATTTCTTAAGTATTATTTTTATTTAAGTAAATTTTAGTAGCCTTATTTTAAATAATTTAAGTATATATTTTGAAAGTGATTACCAGGAGATGGGAAATGTGTTTACAAATAAAAAGGTGTTTTATTTTTAAAGTGTTGAAAGAAAATTTATGGGATTGAGACGTAAATTAAATTGGGATAAATCGAGCAGGATTTATAAAAGGATTGTATGGGTTATATTGAAATGGAAGTGTATTTCTTGGAAAGCCAAGTATGTTTTCAAAGTAGCTTTTAAGTATAAATAAAAGTTTTCAAGTTGTTTAAAGAATGTTTTTAAGAAATTATTATTTAAGTTGTTAAAGTTTTAAAGGTAAATATTTATTGAATCAGTTATAGTAGTAATTATTTTAAAAGGTTAATTGGTATTATGTTTAAAAAGAAATTTTTTAATATTTATATTTTATAAAATAGTTTTATTTTAAATAGTTTGGTTAAAATTTTATAGAATTTCCTACTCTTATTTAATAATTTAGTTTGGCTTAGCTTTTATGTCAAAAATTAGTTTTTATACTTTATAAAGTAGTTTATTTTAAATATTTTTAAAGTATATATTTTTGAACAATGTGTTTAAGAAATTTTAATTTAAATGTTTTAAAGTATGTTTTAGAATAAAATGATTTTAATTATTTTTAAAATCTTAAGTATTCAGGACTTGGCGGATTTCAGTGGAAATAAAATATTTGGGTGGAAATTTATTTCCACGAGAGAGAGAAAAGTGATTTGAAAATTATTTTTCAAAGGATTGAAATGTAGGATAATATCTTGCGAAGATATTTAAAATAAATAATTTGGGAGAAATTACTATGGCTTGATGATTGTTTGTGAATGTTATTTGATAGTTAAATAACCGACTATCAATATTGGCCAATGCGTTGATCGTTTCGAAGAGACTGGGATCAGAATTAATTTTTCATAAACCACTTCAATCCTGTTTGAACGTTTTCGTGAGGAAGACAAGAGTTTGGAGTCGAAGATGGAGCGGTGAAGTGCAAGGGCTAATCGCTAGTAATCCTCAGGGTGATTCCAAAATGGATGTAGTAGGAGTAGTGCCTTCGGTTCCGTTCGAACCCGGAACGGACTTGTATGGATGAATGCTTTCAGAACATCATCAGGAGGACGATGAGCATTCTAAGTGAATGTGTGCTAAAAAGGTAACACATAGCCTCGAGCCTCATCAACCAGGAATGGCTAAAACATGGGAGGTGCACATAAGGCTAAGTGGTTAGCAACCAATTAGGGTAAGGTCAGCCCTGTCTAGTTGTCCCTTTATATATTCGGTTGTGTGGTGGTTGCTGATCCCAACCGCGGGGTGAACTTATTCGGACTATCCAGTAAAGGGTAGCTCCGGCTTTGTGATGCAGGGGATCGGGAGAGATCCTCGGTACGGTGATCTAGACTACGTACTGTGAAGGGCGGTACCCCAGTAGCCCTGCCATTGATGGAAATTCATTTTCCCTACGTGCCTTTACGATTTTTTTTGTAGAACCCACTGTGGCTAGTAGCTGGAATTTAATGAATGTAACAATTTCGACTATTTGAATAAGTACTTGTATTTATACATTATTACAATATCAGAGGATTTTATAAGAAATATTTTGGTTATCGTAAGGTAAAAACCCGACATGTTTATTTGTGGGGTGGTCTTATGAGATACCTTTGATTTCAAAGGATTTTGAAAACTTCAATAATCAAATTGAGTGTGTTTTCTCACGCTGGTTCCAGACTGACTCGGGTGTTATTTAACTGTAATTCTCGGGTCAGACTGAGTATTATAAATACAAGATAGGATGCTGGGAGCTCAGGAGACGAGCTGGAGGGCGAGACGTATCACTCGTACTTGGTGTATATTCGGCTGTGTTATATTTGTTGTGTATTCAGTTTGTGTGGACAAGTTAATATAACTGTCCAATGTTTTGCTATTGATTGTGTTGTACGCTGATGATGTAATGTATAAAGCAGAAGTAGTTTCTTTTTGTGTAAAGATCAGACATTATCTATTATATTTTGATCCGCTGCGATTGTGAGATTCTGATGTTATTTTTGTTTTCTCTTCTTCTACCTCCTTTCTTTCCTCAATAATCTGTCTTTCTCGACACTCGATCGTCGGCATATTATACAAGTGGAGTATTTGTGTTGATTTTCGAGGGTTGAGAAGGGTGGATCGTGACAGTGGTATCGGAGCTTAGGTTGGTGATAACCTTGGCTCTGGTGGGTATTACTCATTAACGATAGAGTCAATAGTACTCTAGAATGAGTTGAGTGCACTAATAGATATGATCTCGTATTTATTAGTGAATATAAAATTGTTTTTATATTGTGTTGACTTATCGGTTGAGTGTTTATGAATTCTGGCCGGCATGGGAAGTACAACCGTATCGATAGGGGTTTCTAAACTCTTAAACAAGATAAACCGACATGGTAGTTTTAAAATGGGAAAATGAAATTATTTTAGCCAAAATTTTATTTTGATATAAAAGAAATAATTTTCTGAAATTATTATATATCTTTGGATGTTTGGCTGTTATTATTATAATCAAATAGGAATCTAAAATTTGAGATGGACTATAATTATAACCAAACAAAATTGTATAAGTATGAAATAATACAATGGTTTATAACCAAATAGAATTCTGTAAGTATAACTTATCCAAAAGAAGTATAACTAAAATTTGAATTAAACCCGAATTTAAATCCTGGAAATTTTGAAAGGCGTTTTTAATAAATTTAAACAAAGGGTGTGGGAATTTAAAATCTTGTGAATGTTTGAAATGTTTTCCATAGTGTTTGAAGACAATGATGGAGTATTATTTTGGGAAATATTTTTCAATGGAAATTGTTTTTGAAAAGGAATTTGTGGAAGTAAGGAAGCACTGAACTCACTTCAGTTGTTGGAAAATAATGATGATGATGATGGCCACATCATCAGTATTCACTTTCGAATTTTGAAGTGATGGATTGCTACCGGGTGGTTTGGTATAATTATTTGTTGGACTTGTTTGATAAACAAGTTTGTTTTAGAAAATTTCGAAGAGAAATTGTTTTGGTAAAACCAAGTTGTTTGGAAATCCGGAAGTTTGATTTGATGTACCAGGTGGGTATGAGTTATTTATGATTTTAAAATGGTTTGAAATAAAACCGGGTAATTGAATTCTAGAAATTCTATTTAATAATGTGAAAAGTTAAAATGAATCAATTATTGAACTTATAAAGTGAAATTGATATAATTAAGAAAGGAAAACGAAAATTTTAGTCCTGGAATTAAAATTTAACTTGAGTAAAGGGAAGTGAATAAGATATATTTGAATTTAACTCAAGATAAGTTAAATTAAATTGAAATTGGAATTGAATATAATTGGATATAAAGTTGAAATGAAAAATGATTATAATTGTGGGTTATAATTGTGTAATGAAAATGTATACCCTTAAGCTATTAAGTGTTATATATCTAAACTAGAGTTGTGAATATAAGATTTTAAATAAATAAGTTGTGAACTTATGAATAGAGAAATGGAATTGTAAAACCAAAATAAAATTGGATCGAATTGAATCTAACTTAAATTAAATAAAACTGAGTTGAGTTTGGGTTGAATTGAAATCAAATTCAGTTGAGTTATAAGTAATATTGAAAGAAAATTTAATTAAGTTGAAATGATACTGAATGAATAAAATTGATGTAAGAAGAAACGGAGTTATTTTGGAGTTGAAATAACTTAAAAAAATTGTGGAATGATTATTGTCGAGCTTTAAGAACTGGTTTTGAATAAACCCGTTGGTTAATGAAATGGAATGCAAGTGAAGAGATTTAAATTAATAATGTAATGAAAAGGAGAATGTTTGGGTTGTGAATAATTTAGAATGGAATAAAAAATTAATATAAATTGAGTGGAATTAATTTAAAATGGTTATAAGCTTAAGAAATTGTTATTTTCTTGAATAATAGCAAATTTGCATAGAAATTAGTCGTTTTGTCATAAACAAAAGTAAACGAATTAAAAGAAGTGAATAAAATTGGTTTTTGAATCAATTGGAAAAGATTGAAATTTAATAAAGGGGATTGCATATAAATGAACGTGAATCATAAATGTGATGCAAATATATAAATTTGAAAAAAATGAAATTGTATAAGTAAAGCATATAAACCAATTTGATATGGATATGAGATTAGTTGGTGCAAATATGGATATATATAGAGGAAATTAAAATAGTGTTGAAACCTTGTGATTGCTTATAACATATGGTTAACATGTTGGATTTTGAAGTTTATTTGTTTGAAAAATGTAGTTGATGTGTTTGGCTAGTTAAATGGATGGAATGTTGTTAAAATTTCATATTTATTGAAACTTATGTGCTTGTTTGAGTAAGTACAAGTACGGGAGGCAATCGATAGAGTTTGGAGCGTGTAGATGCATAATAAATTAGCCGCTCGCTTAAAAACGCTTATGAGAGGTATGCCTATGCAATAAAAGTTTAGAAATGATAATATATTGGATATATTTTGTTTTCCGACCATGTGGGTCGATGTAAATATATTTATCATATTTGTGATATTGTAAAACACGTTGTCAAAAATTTTCTAAAATTTGGAAGTTAGAATTTTTTTGGAAGTTTTGAAAATTTGGTTAACTAGAAAGTTGATTTTGGAACAATTTTAGAAATCAAAGCTTTTGAGTTAGAAATCAAAGTTAATGGTTTTGGATTTAAACTAAAAGGGTTTGAGAAGAGAATGTAAGTTTAAATTAAGTGGGTTTTGGGGTAAATTAATGAGTTTGGAAGCATTTTCCCACCTTGGTAAATTTCGGGGACGAAATTTTTATAAGAGGGGAGGAATGCATCGAGTCGGAATTTTGGTCGTTAGATTTTGAACATTTAATTCATTTTAAATGTTGAATGTGGATTATGAATTGATTTTGAAATAAGAAGATTTTGGTTAAATCAATAAAATTTAGTTATAATTTCAAATATGGCAATTTAATTGGATTTGAATTATAATATTGGACTTTTGGATGGAATCCAAAGTCGATAGGTTAAAATTTGGAATTTTTATATTAATTAATAATGGAATTTAATATATAGTGATAGTGTAAATAATCAAATTTTGATTTAAGTTAAATCTGAATGATATCTAATTTGAATATAAAGTCTATATGATATATAGTTAAGCTAGTAAAGTTTTAAAAGTGAAATTTTAAATGATTTCGACGATTTTGGAAATCGCTCGATTTAATCGACGAGTTAAAATAGCCTTCCGAGGCATAGTCTCAGAATTTTACGAAACCAGTTCCATTGGATCCGTAATAGTGTATTATTATCGGATTTCAAATTTTGTAGCATTTGGAGTTACGGTTTGTTCGTACGGGTGAGAAACGCATTGAAATTAAAATCGAAAATTTAATATTTTAAATCGATTCAAAAAGCGATCTTCCATATATGATCAAATTAGCCTCCGAAACATGTTCCATTATGTTTGGAGGGTAGGTAAATCCTTATAAACGCCAAGCGGCACGTGTTTTTCGGAGTTCGTTTGAAAAGCCAAGTAATTTGTGAAATAATATATTTAATTAATGAAATTAAAACTATATATATATATATATGTATATGGCAAAACCCTAACCCTATTTTCTCACGGCCGCCACATTAGAGTTCATTGACCGATATCTTCCATACTTCTCATCGATTTTTCTCCTCATCCATCAACTAATTTAAGAAAACTTCAACCAGCAAATCGTAGGGCTCGTCGAGAGCTTCAGATCCAACGTCCATGATTGGTATTAGCGAAGCGAATAGTCGGCAAACGCATGATGAAGTGGGGCCGTTCATTCGCGTTTTTCGAAGAACTGGAGGCGCCGAACTCGAAGCTGCTCTGGCCGTAGACGCGTGGCGCAATGCTCGTTGAAGTGACGGTGTTCGATCGTATAAACTAGGCGATCGTGGGAGGAGCGGTTTCTAACCCTAGTCGGCATTGATGGGTTTCTTCGGTTCTGAGCACGAGAGGGAAGAACGAAACTAGCGGCCGTGATTTTCAATTGTAAACGTGCGGCTAGATTTGGTTTGTAAATTAAAAGTAAAATAGAAATTTCTTTTATAAATTATATCCAAACTTTAAATCCGCATAATAGCGGATGATATGAATATAACCCCCTATACCGCGATATTCCACCTCGAAGTGGAATTGGTGTTTTATATTGTGCTAACATCTTCGGATGCAGGGAAACAGGTTGGAGGGATCCAACTGGATTCCTCAAAATATTTAAATTATTTGCATAACTGTGATATGTTATTTGATAACCTGTGTTGATTATTTGGAAATTTAAGTTATTCGATGCTATGGTTTGGATGAATATATTTTGGTATTTTAAGATATAAAAATATATTGAATTCGGCTCTTAAAAGAAATGAAAGGGAAATTTGGAATAAAAATGAAATCGATGTTTCAGATTTAAATAAGGATTTTAAATCGTAAATAAAGGGTGAAATTGGTTTAATGGGTTTTGTAGTTGATTTTGGATAAATCAAGAGATAAATTTTAAAGGGAATTTAATTTATGAAACAGGTTTGAAATTTGTTAAGTGTTTTTGGAAACTGTGATTTAAACAGTAATGAGGAATGGAAATTTATAAACTGGGTTTATAAATAAAGTGGAATATTTATCAGTGGATAATTTGGAAGTATAGATTCCGATGGGAATTTATAAAGAGAGGTGCAATTCATTTTAAAAATAAAAAGGTGATTTTATTTTTAAAAGTCGGAAAGTTTATTTTTCATGGAAAACTAAGTATATTTTCAAAGAAAAGCATTCGTAGTATAATCTAGAAGTTTAAAAGAAATGTGTTTTTAGAATGTTTTATAAAATTATTATTTTTATTTATTTTTAAGTGTAAAGTAAATATTTATTTAAGTATTAATTATTTAAAGGTATATTGGTATTATGTTTTAAAAGGAAATTTTAACATAAATTTGAAATAATAATTTATTTGCAAAAGTGATTTTGGTTTAAGTTTACTCAGAAACCCATATAAAATTTCTTAAGTATTATTTTTATTTAAGTAAATTTTAATAGCCTTATTTTAAATAATTTAAGTATATATTTTGAAAGTGATTACCAGGAGATGGGAAATGTGTTTAAAAAGAAAAAGGTGTTTTATTTTTAAAGTGTTGAAAGAAAATTTACGAGATTGGGACGTAAATTAAATTGGGATAAATCGAGCAGGATTTATAAAAGGATTGTATGGGTTATATTGAAATGAAAGTGTATTTCTTGGAAAGCCAAGTATGTTTTCAAAGTAGCTTTTAAGTATAAATAAAAAATTTCAAGTTATTTAAAAGAATGTTTTTAAGAAATTATTATTTAAGTTGTTAAAGTTTTAAAGGTAAATATTTATTAAATTAGTTATAGTAGTAATTATTTTAAAAGGTTAATTGGAATTATGTTCAAAAAGAAATTTTTTAGTATTTATATTTTATAAAATTGTTTTATTTTAAATAGTTTGGTTAAAATTTTATAGAATTTCGTACTCTTATTTAATAATTTAGTTTGGCTTACCTTTTATGTTAAAAATTAGTTTTTATACTTTATAAAGTAGTTTATTTTAAATATTTTTAAAGTATATATTTTTGAACAAAGTGTTTAAGTAATTTTAATTTAAATGTTTTAAAGTATGTTTTAGAATAAAATGATTTTAATTATTTTTAAAATCTTAAGTATTCGGGACTTGGCGAATTTCAGTGGAAATAAAATATTTGGGTGGAAATTTATTTCCACGAGAGAGAGAAAAGTGATTTGAAAATTAATTTTCAAAGGATTGAAATGTAGGAAAATATCTTGCGAAGATATTTAAAATAAATAATTTAGGAGAAATTATTATGGCTTGATGATTATTTGTGAATGTTATTTGATAGTTAAATAACCAACTATCAATATTGGCCAATGCGTTGATCGTTTCAAAGAGACCGGGATCAGAATTAATTTTCCAAAAACCACTTCGATCCGGTTTGAACATTTTCGTGAGGAAGACAAGAGTTTGGAGTCGAAGATGGAGCAGTGAAGTGCAAAGGCAAATCGCTAGTAATCCTGAGGGTGATTCCAAAATGGATGTAGTAGGAGTAGTGCCTTTGGTTCCGTTCGAACCCGAAACGGACTTGTATGGATGAATGCTTTTAGAACATCGTCAGGAGGACGATGAGCATTCTAAGTGAATGTGTGCTAAAAGGTAACGCATAGCCTCGAGGCTCATCAACCGGGAATTGCTAAAACAGGGGAGGTGCACACAAGGCCAAGTGGCTAGCAACCAATTAGGGTAAGGTCACCCCTGTCTAGATGTCCCTTTATATATTCGGCTGTGTGGCGGTTGCTGATCCCAACCGCATGGTGAACTTATTTGGGCTATCCACTAAGGGGTAGCTCCGGCTTTGTGATGTAGGGGATCGGAAGGGATCCTCGGTACAGTGATCTAGACTACGTATTGTGACGGGCGGTACCCCAGTAGCCCTACCATTGATGGAAATTCATTTTCCCTACGCACCTTTACGGTTTTGTTTGTAGAACCCACTTTGTGGATAGTAGCTGGAATTTAATGAATGTAACAATTTCGGCTATTTGAATAAGTACTTGTATTTAGACACTGTTATAATATCAGAGGATTTTATAAGAAATATTTTGGTTATCGTAAGGTGAAAACCCGACATATTTATTTGTGGCGTGGTCTTACGAGATACCTTTGATTTCAAAGGATTTTTAAAACCTTAATAATCAAATTGAGTGTGTTTTCTCACGCTAGTTTTCCAGACTGACTCGGGTGTTATTTAACTGTAATGCTTGGGTCAGACCGAGTATTATAAATACAGGATAGGATGCTGTGGAGCTCAAGAGACGAGCTGGAGGGCGAGACGTATCACTCGTACTTGGTGTATATTCGGCTGTGTTGTATTTGTTGTGTATTCAGTTTGTGTGGACTAGTTAAAATAATTGTCCAGTGTTTTTCTATTGATTGTGTTGTACTCTGATGATGTAATGTATAAAGCAGATGTAGTTTCTTTTTGTGTAAATATCAGACATTATCTATTATATTTTGATCCGCTGCGATTGTGTGATTCTGATGTTATTTTTGTTTTCTCTTCTTCTACCTCCTTCTTTATTTCCTCAACAATATGTCTTTTCCGGCACTCAATTGTCGACGTATTATACAAGTGGAGTATTTGTGTCGATTTTCCAGGGTTGAGAATGGCAGGACATGACAGCACGCGACGACTGGTAGCCTTAAAGTGAAGGGCGGTCTTCCGTTGAGTGACTCTGCTGACCTTGCATCATTAACATACTAAGTCCTATTAATCATCCTAAGTCTTTACTTATATTATCTTAGGTAGACGTTGAACTTAGCTTACTAATTCCCTTTTTATTTAAGGTTATAAGATTTACCTTAAATGCTTATCTACCAAAAAGTCCCATTTTAATGCTCAAAAATGTCAATTTGTCCATAAAATCCTAATAGACATTTCTTAAGACATTCGTGTATGATCACTAATTTTAAATCAGTAACCTTTTTACTATTCCATAGTTATTAATTCAACTTCTTTATTTATCAGTCTCATTAATCCATTTACCCTATCAAATTATTATTGGAACTCCTATATTTATTACCATTTATTTCCTATTTATTTGGGTTACAACCTTTTAAATTCCTTTCCCATTAATTAACTTTCCTAAACACTGATACTATGTGTAAGCATCTTTATTAGCTAGGTTTTATTATTATAAGCATGGTAAACTTCGTGTAATATCTACTTTTATTAAAATATTCTAGTTATATATCGTCATTAGAATATCCTTTTCCATGTTCAATTATTGGAATTATATCTAAAAATATTATTTGCTATAATTTCCATGAATTAGCTCAAAACAAAAATTTAGCTTTAAAAGATTACATTGTTTGAGATTATAAGGAATAATCATTTCTTTTTATTACTGAAATAAACAGTATAAACTATATTGAATTCATACTTTACACATCTATTTCTCTTTCTGTTTGTATCTATTATTTGTTAGAGCAAACATTGTATTTTTCAGAAAGGGAAAGAAATCAAACTAATTTATAATTATTAAATGGATCTAAATTCCAACAATTCCAAACAAAGAAAAATTTACATTCCGACAAGACTAGGGTAATAATCCAAATTTATAAAATTATTATACAATCTATTATTAGATTTGGAATAAATTTCACTCAAATCAATATTCTAAATTCATACTTTGTGACTGAATTTCAGGTTAAGTTGTAAACAATTCTAAATCAATTGATAAATAAGAATATGTAGGCAATATTTATTATATTCAGATCATATTCAATTTGTTGCCTACAACTCATATACATTTATCCAATTAAGCAAAAAAATCAAATAAACACCAATGAGATATGTTTTCTGGGGATTTGGCCAGACAACTTAGTACTCGGCATCTAAAGGGGGCGTTCGGCCAAAGAGATCGCTCGACATCAAAGGTAGCGCTCGGCCAAGGAGATCGTTCGGCATTGGGAAGGGTCCGACACACAGAGCGTTCGGCCTAGCTATCGTTCGGTCAAGACACTGGTTTGGCTTCTACCATCGTTCGGCACAATCGCTCCACTCGGCATTCAGTACGTTCGGCCGCATCTTGTTCGGCTAAAGGTTGCTTGGCCTATCGAGTACGTTCGGCGAACCTAGATCGTTCGGCATCCCAGCTTGGTTCGGCGTGGCACATTCGGCAAACCTAGTTCGTTCGGCACAAGTGCTCCCTAAGGTAATCAGTATGTTCGGCCTCATCTCGTTCGGCTAAAAGAGAACGATCGGCTAAAGAAGATCGCTCGGCCTCCCAAGTACGCTCGGCCAAAGCCATCGTTCGGCGAACCTCGATCGTTCGGCATCCCAACCTGGTTCGGCATGAGAACATTGTTCGGTACAAATGCCTTGGCTCGGCGTCCTACCGTTCGGCTTCCCTGGTTCGGCGCACAGAGCTGGTACTATTTGGACCGAGTTATTCAGCTACCAGGCCCACCAGGGAAGGCCAACCCACCTTCGCCTATAAATAGAGGGGCAGGGGCACAGGAAAATGGATCAGATTTTAGAGGGCACTGGGGAGACTCTGCCACATTCAACTCTCATTCAAGACTTAAGTTTTTTATTTAGCAATTGTATTCGAATACTTAGAAACGGATTGTATCTGTAATCAAGTATCAAGGAAAGAAATAAAGATCAACTTCAAAGTGGACGTAGGCTATTACGCCGAACCACTATAAATCTGGTGTTCTTACTTTCTGCATTTAAATTTATGCTCTCTTCTCTGTTTTATTTTGTTTTCTTCATTAATCTCTTTACACAATCTTTCTAAGGGTGTTAGTGACCAATTTTGGTGCTAACATTTTGGTGCTTTCACTGAGAATTGAATTCTCAGGCTATTAGGATCTACTTTGTAGCTACTGGATTGCATAAATCCCCCAAAGGAGATCCATAATCATTCATAAGGCATCTATTGATTCTACTCAGAGTTACAACCAACAACTCTACTATGGGAAGACCACGAACTAGATCGGCCTCTCAAAATGCAGATGTCCACGAAAATGCTAGTGTTCAACAACTTGGACCTAGCAATCAGCAAGCAGTTCGAGGCGTAGGGCCCTCCAACCAAAACCAAGCAGAGGTTGTTTCCCGAGCAGAATTCAATGACTTGATAAGAGAACTTAAGGAAAGTAGAAAGCAACTTGCTGAGCAAATGCAGGCCAACGCCGACCTCATGGCTCAGCTTACTCAGCAGCAGCATCAGAATGCCGGAGGCAGCCCTGTCCCTTACTCTGAAGATGATAGTTCGACTTCAGCTGATGAACCTCCTAGGCGTAGACGCCGTAAGAATGAAGATGCACAAGCAGGTGCCACTGATCGATCTACTAGAAATCAAGCCCGTGGAACAGAACCCAACCTCCCTTCTTCCATACAAACCCCGGACTTGACAGCTATGGTCAGGCAGTTGATGAGAAAGAATCAAGGTTTGACTAATGTAGATTGGGGATTGTCTAAGAGCCATACTCCCTTCATAGACACCATTCTACAGGCTGAATATCCAAGAAAGTTCAGCATGCCCACCATTCCAGCCTATGAAGGGAAGACCGATCTTAGACAACATGTGATGAGGTACGGATGGATGATGGAATCTGCAAGAGCTAATGACGCGACCAAGTGTAGGTGCTCCCCAATCACTTTATCTGGAATTGCCACCATGTGGTTCACTCGACTCCCACCATGATCCGTATCCAGCTTCGACGAGTTAGCAATTAAATTCATAGAACAATTCAGGATACACACCACTCGCTCGAAGGACGTGATGTCCTTATCAAGCGTAATCCAAGCTCTGGGAGAGTCATTAAAAGCATACTTTCAAAGGTTTCATGTTGCTGCTACCGAGGTGAGCAATCCCAACGACCACGATATTTTGATGGCAGTAATGCATGGAGTGGATACAAATTCTGAATTTGGAGACTGGTTGGCGGGAAAGCCCCCAGCTACGCTGGAACGTTTTTATTCGAAAGCTCATCAGTTCATAAGTAGGGAGGAAGCTCGATGGACAAGACGAAACAAGGCACCAGGGCCCGTTCTGGATTCTGTGAAGAGCAACATCGCCGCAAAGCAAACCGGCGATAATTTCGAAAAAAACTCGAGTTAACATCCAAAACAAGCCTGGGCAGTCTAAAGGATCCGGAGGTGGTAATCCTGGAAAGAAAAAGGAAACGGGGAGATGGAAGTCAAGGATCCCGACCTACAGTAAATACACTCCACTGAATGCATCTCTTGAGAACATCTACTTGTCAACTTGCAACACTTTTCAATACAGAAAACCACGCCCGAAGGAATCGACAGAGTAACAGAAGCGGACTGGGAAGTATTGCCGCTTTCACGAGTCCTATGGTCACAACACAGAGGAGTGTAGACACCTTCATGATGCTATAGAAAAGCTAATTAGACAGAAGAAGCTACAGGAATTTGTTAAAGACCCACAGGATGAGAGGCAAGAGACACCGGACCCTAGGCGTGGGCCAGCCCCACACCAACCAGAACAACCCAATCGAACTGTGGGTAGATTGGTTATTAACACAATTGCTGGCGGGTCTCACCCTGCGGATAAGAATTGGCAGGAGATGGAGCGATATGCTAAATCTTTGAGACATGCGGATTATGAGTGTTGTTCGAATACGGAGGATGGAACTCCCGCAAAGTAGCAGCGCACGATGAATGACGACATCGTATTCAGGAGCAGAGATGCGGATAAGGTAGAGGCCCGTGCTATCGACCCAATGGTCATATCAGCGACCATCCGGCCAGCGTTCGTGAAGAGAATTCTAATTGATTGCGGAAGTTCTGTTAACATCATCTTCCGGAAGGCGTACGACCAAATGAAGCTGGAGACCAAGGATTTGAAACCATCCAAAGCCAGGATCCATGGCTTCAATGGAGCGGCAACTGATGCAATGGGGTATGTGGAGTTGCCAGTTGAACCGGGACAAGGTGAACGTAGGAGAGTGCAAATCCTACCATTCATTTTACTGGATGTTGATTCCCCATACAACGTATTTCTGGGACATCCAGCCCTGGCGGAATTTAGGGCGGCTTTGGCCCCTTGGTGTTTGACGTTAAAATTTCCAACAGATAAAGGGGTTGAAGTGGTACACGGTGATCAGGCAACCGGTCGTGCACGCTATGTAGCTGAGCTCAAAGAGGCACAGCGTAGGGAGAAAGGAAAGGTTGTGGACAGCTCAGTCCGCATCCAAAATTCTGATGATTGACAACTAGCGTCCGAGCCCTGGCTCGGGCGACATTCTCGGATCCATAGAGACATAGATCCGAGAGACGGTGATGGGGAACCCAGGGAAACAAATGCAGCACCGGCTGAACTAACTATTGACATCTCAGTTAGCTGCAACGACCCATCACGAGTTCTTAAAATAGGATAACAGCTAGACCCCGTGGCAGCTGAAAACCTTACTGATTTCCTCCGAGCGAACCTTGATGTTTTTGCTTGGACACACCCTGATATGTGCGGGATTTCTCCTTCAATTGCGAGTCATATGTTGAACATAGACCCGAAACATGTCCCTGTGAAACAGAAAAGGAGAGGCACGGACCCAGAGAGGTCCGCAGCTCTCAAAGAGGAGGTGGACAAACTCAAAACCAACGGGTTCGTCCGCGACGCCCTCTACCCTGAATGGGTATCTAACCTAGTGTTAGTAAAGAAAGCAAATGGAAAATGGAGAACTTGTGTTGATTACTCTGATTTAAACAAAGCTTGCTCGAAGGATAGCTTCCCGCTACCAAGGATTGACCAACTGGTCGATTCAATAGCCAGACACGAGTTACTATCATTTATGGGCGCATACTCTGGTTACAATCAAATTCCGATGCACATCCCGGACCAAGAACACACCAGTTTTGTCACGAACGTCGGGTTGTATTGCTATGTAGTAATGCCCTTCGGACTGAAGAACGCAGGAGCAACTGATCAACATCTAGTAAATCGAATGTTCAAAGATCAGATTGGAAAAACGATGAAAGTCTATGTGGATGACATGCTTGTGAAGTCACGGCAGTCAAACGACCACATCCGAGACTTAGCAGAGATGTTTGATATACTAAGGCACTTCGGGATGAGGATCAATCCTCTGAAGTGTTCATTCGGCGTAGCATCGGGAAAGTTCTTGGGTTTCATTATGAATGCATGAGGAATTGAAGCTAATCCGGAGAAGATTAGGCTATCCGAGATATAAAAGTACCCAGAACCATAAAGTAGGTGCAAAGCTTGAATGGAAAAGTGGCTGCACTGAGTCGATTCATATCCAGAGCTACGGACAAGTGTATTCCATTCTTCGATGTCATAAAGAAAGGAAAGAGAAACTTTGAATGGACAACCGACTGCGATGAAGCATTCCGAGCTCTGGTGAGACACCTAGAGAGTCCCCCGGTGCTATCGAAACCTGTAGACCACGAGATGTTGTACGTGTACTTAGCTGTCTCCCAACATGCTATCAGCACAGCCTTGGTCCGCGAGGAAGACCGAGTTCAAAGGCCAGTTTACTTTGTTGGTAAACGCTTGACGGGGGCGGAAAGGAATTATCCAAAATTGAGAAACTCGCATATTGCTTGGTGATTGTATCACGCAATCTTCGTCCCTACTTTCAAGCACATTCAGTCGGTGTGTACACTGACCAACCCTTACGACAAGTACTCCAACGACCAGAAACTTCCGGAAGGATGTTAAAATGGAATATTGAGTTAAGTCAGTTCGACATTGCCTACCTGCCGCGAAGGGCTATACAATGACAAGCACTAGCTGACTTCATCGCTGAATTCACTCTGCCAGATGAACCGAGTAGTCACAGGGTCGTACCTCCCGTTCGATGGAAGATGTACACCAATGGGGCATCCAACGACCATCGCTCGAGGGCAGGTATAGTCATCGTAACTCCAGAAGACCGATCAATCTGCTACGCTTTGAAGCTTGAGTTTGCAGCAACAAATAACGAAGCCGAATATGAAGCATTGATTGCTGGCTTAAGACTTGTTATCGAACTGGGAGTGAAGTCAATCGAAATCTTCTGTGACTCACAGCTGGTAGTGTATCAGGTGCGGGGAGACTATCAAGCAAAGGGACAGAGACTGGCTCCTTACCTTGCTCGGGCTCGAGAGTTACAGGCAAGTCTCGAATATTATGACATCTCCCATGTCCCACGCGAACAAAATAGAGAAGCTGATTCGTTGGCAAAGTTTGCAAGCACTGGCGATGCACAGCAAATGGGATTGTTCCCTGTTGAGACTCTCCATGCTCCAAGTATAGACATAATGGAGATAGATTCTGTGTTAGAGACCGAACCTGAGCGTGGTTGACCCCAATCAAACAGTACCTGCTACAATGAAATTTGCCTGAAAAGAGAAGCGAAAGACGCCAAGTCCTTCGTAAGGCTTCGCGTAATGTAGTCCATGACGGGATAATGTATCGGAGGGGATTCTCGACCCCCTTACTCCGGTGCGTGGCCCATGATGAGATAAACCAAGTATTAAAGGAAGTCCATGAGGGAGAGTGCGGTGACCATATTGGGGGGCAAACATTGGCAAAGAAAATCCTCCGCTATGGGTACTATTGGCCAACCGTAAATCAGGACGCTGCAGACTATGTGAGAAATGTGACAAATGCCAGATATACGCAAAAATTCCGAGAGCTCCGCCGACGGAACTCACACAAATGGTTAGTCCCTGGACATTTGCAATGTGGGGGATTGACCTAATTGGTTCTTTACCCATAGCCAAAGGAGGCGCGAAATATGCAATAGTTGCGGTCGATTACTTTACCAAATGGGCAGAAGCAGAGCCAATGGCCACGATTACCACCAAGAAAGTCATTAATTTCGTTGTACGAAATATCATATGTCGTTTTGGCCTTCCACAGACCATTATAACAGACAATGGAACTCAATTCGAAAGCAAGGAGTTCAAAGAATTTTGTCAGAAACATGGCATTGAGAAAAGGTTTGCAGCAGTTGCTCATCCAAAGGCAAATGGTCAGGTAGAAGCCGTAAACAAAATAATCAAGTCCATAATGAAAAAGCGTTTGGAAAAGGCTAGAGGCAAGTGGGTAGATGAACTCCCAACGGCGCTTTGGGCTTATAGAACTACCCACAAAACCACGACTGGCCACACTCCATTCGCATTGGCATATGGCACAGAAGCTATCATACCCGTGGAACTTGAAGTTCCATCACATCGGGTAACTTATTACGATCCTGCACCGAACCAGGATCTCTTATTGGAATCATTGGACTTCATTGATGAGAAACGCGAAGAAGCTGATTTGAGAGTGGCGTCATACCGACATCGAGTCGCCAAGTATTATAACGAAAGAGCCCAACCGAGAATCTTTGATGTGGGAGATCTGGTTTTGAAATGAGTCTTTCCAACCCCATCTCACATGAATCCTGCATGGGAAGGTCCATACGTTATCGAACGGAGGATTGGAGAAGGAACTTTCAAGCTAGCGACCGTCGACGGTGCGACACTCCCCCGAGCATGGAACAGCGAGCACTTACGGCGTTATTACACTTAGTATATTTCCTTCATGCAGTAGCTGTGTTTATTTTCAGTATATTTTCATTTCTAGTTCTTGGCATGTGATGCAGCGCACCATGATGATTATGACTCGTGTGCCTTAAGTCGCTCGCATCTCTTAAGTCGTTCTCGTTCGTTCCTGAACCTTGAGTTGCCTGGACGACCTAGAGAGCTATGCCAACCAAGCAAGTCAAGCAATTTATGCAAGATATGCAGTGGAAGTGAAGCAGCGACCTAACGGGTTACCAGCTGAGGAGGCAGCGACCTAACGGATTACCAGCTGAGATTATGCCGTATTGCTTTAGGTCGCTTACTCTTAGGTCGTTCTGAAGAGTTTCTTTAAGTTGTTTTTCCTTAGGTCGCTCAATTGGGCCGCTCATTTCCATAAGTCGCTCATTCTATGCCGCTATCGTCATTAAGTCGCTGAGTGCTTTAGGTCGCTCAAGTTTTATGTCGCGTGAAGATGTTCCTGTTGCTATGTTGAATTAGGTCGTAAGTCGCGTGGATGTTGTAAATTGTAAGTCAAGGGATGTGTAACCCGTATGTTGTTGTGTTGTAACTTGTTTTTCTTATGTCGTAAGTCGTATTTGTTATGTCGCAAGATGTTGTAATTGCCTTATGTCGTATGTCGTGTAACTCGTGTACTGTAAGTCGCCTGATGGTAGGTCGTAGGTCGCGTCTGTTGTTAAGTCGCGTGCTACTGGTATGCTGTTAGGTCGGCCGTGTATGTTGTGTTGTAAAACTCCTATAAATAGGGGAGTTGTGTCATTGTATAGGTTGATTGATTTTGAATAAACTTTTGTTTGAGTGCTTTGTGCCTCTTTAAAATTGGAAGTTGAGTGTGAGCTCCTTTCTCCATCTTCGTTATTCGAGTGCACTCGAATCAACGAATTTGAAGCCGATTCACGGAATCCCATGCGCGAGATCAACATCGAAGAATCGTAGATCTTCTAACACGGTATCGTGCGCGATCAACGTGTTAAAGATAGCTAGAATCCGGTATCTCGAGAGATCAACGAATTTGGGCATTCGATATATTCAATTCACCACATTATCTTTGTATCGTTCCATCGTTGCGCTTCATTTGTTATTATCCGCTGCGTCAGTTTGGTATCGGAGCTAGACTTAGCCAATCATAGCTAAGCCGAGCCTATTGGGAGCCGAGTTAAAGTGTTGGAGTTAGATTGATGCCGAGAGCAGGTTCAGTGAAGGAGCCGTGCATTAATTTGTATCAAAGTAAGTCAAGGCCAAGAGTTAAACTTTGAACCAAGCCGAGCTAAGTGTAGAAGGTTGAAGATTGTTGTTTGTTGATCATGCCTCCGAGACGTGCTAATCGATTTCAAAATGTTGAAGATGTGTATCGAAGGCAAGGAGCTGAGCAAATGGAACAACATATCAATGAAAAGTTTGACGAAGGTATTGGAAAGTTGGAGAAATTGATGAACGACTTGAATCAAAGTCAAAGGAGAAGGTCACCAATCTCGAACCATGGGGAAAATAGGGTTTCGCCATCGGTTACGGTAGCGAGGAGGGTGTCACCACAATCTTATCAGGGAAGAAGAGAACTATCAGTTTCGGGAGAAAGAGATATGCGTAACCATAGAGATGTTGATGGTCGAGATAGATATCGAAGTACATTTGATTATGATGAAGATGGTGATAGAGGTAGTATTCATTATCGAGATCGAGACCAAGTACGAAGTCAATATCGGGATGTAGAAGATGATCGTCGGTGGGAGTCGGGGATGAAAACAAAGATTCCAGAATTCAAAGGGGGAATGATAGCGGAAGAGTTTTTGGATTGGTTATCAAATGTTGAAGAAATTTTTGACTTTAAGGAAGTACCCGAGCATCGTAGAGTTAAGTTGGTTGCTACACGACTGAGGGGAAGAGCTATGACATAGTGGCAACAAACTAAACTTACACGGAAAAGATTGGGAAAGTTGAAGATTGTTTCATGGGAGAAGATGAAGAAATTGATGAAGGCTACTTTCTTGTCTTATAATTATCAGTCTCTTATGTATCAGCGCTTACAGAATCTAAGACAAGTGACAAAGTCGGTAAATGATTATGCAGATGAATTTTATCAAATGATTGCTAGAAACGATATCATGGAGACGGAGGAATAGTTGACAGCTAGTTTGTTGGAGGATTGAGAATGCAAATTCAGGATATGGTGAATATGTTTGATCCAAGATCCGTTGCTGAAGCACACCAGAAGGCTCTAGCTTAGGAGAAGCAAGGTAGAAGAGGAGGTGGTGCGCTTACAAGTTCGATCAATCAGATGAAAGGGGCTAGTAGCAATACTAATGTTTCCAAGGCTGTTAGTAAACCGGTTGTCAATGAAGTTGCTAAGACCAAGGTCAACAACAATTTCAAGTGTTATAACTGTCAGGAGTTTGGTCATAAGAGAAATGAATGCCCGAAGCCTAAGAAGCGAGCGATAGTTGCTAAGGATGCAGAAATAGAATGTTCCAATTCACCACAAGTTGCGGAGGAAGAAGAATTATTGGCGGGAGATGAAGGGTGTAATTTGATGTTGAGGAGATCTTGCTTGACGCCAAAGCAGGAAGAGGAGACTAATTGGTTGAGGAGTAACATTTTTCAGTCAACGTGCACTATTTTGGGAAAGGTTTGTAAGTTTTTTATCGATGCAGGAAGTTGTGATAACATCATCTCTACAGAAGCTGTAAATAAGTTGGCGTTAAAGACAGAGAAGCATCCCAAACCCTACAAATTAGCTTGGTTGAGGAAAGGTGGGGAAGTGAAGGTTAGTCGAAGGGCTAGTTTAACTGTTTCCATCGGAAAGAAGTATAAAGATGAAATTTGGAGTGATGTGGTAGATATGGATGTTTGTCATTTATTGTTGGGGAGACCGTGGCAATACGATAGAGCCGTGCAACACGATGGGAGGACTAACTGCTACAGTTTCATGTTCAATGGCACTAGAATCACTTTAGTTCCTAAACCGCGACAACAAAGTGAAAGCAAGTTGGAGGAAATCGAGGAACTAAAGACTCTGTTATCTTTGAAGGAGTTTGTCAAAGAAGTAGAGGAGGGGCCTGAAGTGTTTCTGTTGATTGGACGTGAAAGTAGTGAAACGGTTGAGATTCCTGAGGAAGTTAGCCAGCGTTGAAATAATTTGAAGATGTATTTCCTGAAGAATTACCAAAAGAGTTTCCACCGTTGAGAGACATACAACACCAGATTGATCTTTTTTCGGGAGCTGTGTTACCACATAGACCACATTATAGAATGAGTCCAAAGGAGCACGAAGAGTTGAGAAGGCAGGTGGAGGAGTTACTTGAACAAGGGCGTGTACAAGAAAGTTTAAGTCCTTGTGCAGTACCAGCCTTGTTAGTGCCAAAGAAGGATGGAACTTGGAGAATGTGTACAGATAGTCGAGTACTAAACAAGATTACAGTGAGGTACAGATTTCTGATGCCAAGATTGGACGACTTGTTGGATCAGTTGAATGGAGCTTCTATCTTTTCAAAGATTGATCTGAAGAGTGGGTATCATCAGATTCGAATTCGACCAGGTGATGAATGGAAGACATCATTCAAGACACAGGAAGGATTGTATGAATGGCTGGTCATGCCGTTTGGTCTATCGAATGCACCTAGTACTTTTATGCGAGTGATGAATCAGATCTTTCGACCGTTTATTGGGAAGTTTGTGGTGGTATACTTTGATGATATATTGATATACAGTGGAAGCACAGAAGAACATCTATAGCACTTGCGGGAAGTGTTGATGATACTTCGTCAGGAGCAATTTTACGCGGCAACAAAGAAGTGCATGTTCATGACACACAGTGTTTTGTTCTTGGGGCATGTGTTGTCCATGGAAGGTATCCAAGTGGATCAGGGGAAAGTTGAAGCAATCAAGGATTGGCCACAACCCAGAACTGTAACTGAAGTGAGAAGTTTCCATGGGTTAGCGTCATTCTACCGAAGGTTTATTCCACATTTCAGTAGCGTGATGGTACCAGTGACAGATTGTATGAAAGGGAAGCAGTTCGTGTGGACTGAAGAGGCTGATTCTGCTTTCTAACAGATCAAGACACTTTTGACTAAAACACTGATTCTTAGATACCCGGACTTTCAGTTTCTATTTGAGCTGGATACTGATGCATCTAAGGTTGAAATTGGAGGAGTGTTAAGTCAAAGGGGTCCTCCAATTGCTTATTTTAGCGAGAAACTTTCTGGAGCCAAGACAAGATACAGTACCTATGACTTGGAGTTCTATGCAATTGTCCAAGCCATAAAGCATTGGATACACTACTTGTTTTATAAGGAGTTTGTGTTGTATACCGACCATGAGGCATTGAAACATTTGCAAGGGCAGGATAATATTGCAACCAGGCATGCTTCATGGATTGCATACTTGCAACAGTTTACATTTGTTGTAAAGCATAATTTGGGAGTTACAAATCGAGTGGCAGACGCATTGAGTAGAAGAAATCATTTGTTGACTAGGATGAGAGTTGAAGTGACGGGGTTTGATGTATTTCCAGAATTGTTTGTTGAGGATCCTTACTTTTCTAAGATTGTAGATGAAGTCAAGAAAGGGAAGACGGATGAGTATCTGTTGGTGGATGGTTTTCTCTTCAAAGGAAATCGATTATTTATACCAGAGTGCAGTTTGCGGATGAAGATTGTGAAGGAATTGTATGAAGAAGGGCATGTGGGAAGAGATCGTACCTTGCAGTTGATTTCTCAATCATATTTTTGGCCTTCCATGACGAAAAAAGTTGAAAGATTTGTGTGGAGATATCACATATGTCAAGTTTCCAAAGGGACAGCTACGAATGCAAGATCGTATATGCCATTGCCCGTGCCTACTAGACCGTGGGTTGATGTTAGCATGGATTTTGTTTTGGGTTTGCCAAGAACTCAACGAGGGAACGATTCTATATATGTTGTGATAGATAGATTTTCAAAGATGGCACATTTCATAGCTTGTAAAAAGACCGCCGATGCAATCCATGTTGCTCAATTGTTCTTCAAAGAGGTTTATCGACTACATGGGCTACCTGAGACCATTGTTTCTGACCGGGATACTCGATTTCTAAGCCATTTTTGGTTGAGTCTGTGGAAGATGGTTGGAACTAAGCTGAATTTTAATAGCGCCTATCATCCACAAACGGATGGGCAAACGGAAGTGGTGAACAGATCCTTGGGAAACTTGTTGAGATGTCTTGTGAAGGATAATTTGAAGAGCTGGGATGTGAACTTGTGTCAGGCAGAATTCGCACATAATCATGCCGTTAATCGAAGTACTGGATTCAGTCCATTTCAAATAGTATATTCAGCAATTTCGAAGGGACCATTGGATTTGTCGACAGTTCTACTTCAGAAAGGGTTGTTAAACGAGTTTGTGATTTCGTGAATGATTTGCAGGAGTGTCACAGGATTGTTCATGAACGATTGCTTAAGTCAAATGAGAAGTATAAGTAACTGGCAGATAAGAAGCAAAGGAGTGTGGACTTCAAAGAGGGTGATTTTGTTTACGCAGTATTGACGAAAGATCATTTTCCAGTTGGAACTTACAACAAATTGAAAGCCCGAAAGATTGGTCCAGTAGAAATCTTGAAGAAGATCAATGATAATGCTTATCAGTTGAGACTGCCGGAACATATCCATATTGCCGACGTTTTCAACGTCAAACACTTGATTCCATATCACGGGGATAAGTGTGTAGAAGAAGACGAAAGTGTGAATTCGGGGTCGAATTCTGTTCAACCAGGGGAGGATGATGCGGCGCACCATGATGATTATGACTCGTGTGCCTTAAGTCGCTCGCATCTCTTAAGTCGTTCTCGTTCGTTCCTGAACCTTGAGTCGCCTGAACGACCTAGAGAGCTATGCCAACCAAGCGAGTCAAGCAACTTATGCAAGGTATGCAGTGGAGGAGGAGGCAGCGACCTAACGGGTTACCAGCTGAGGAGGCAGCGACCTAACGGATTACCAGCTGAGACTTATGCCGTATTGCTTTAGGTCGCTTACTCTTAGGTCGTTCTAAAGAGTTTCTTTAAGTCATTTTTCCTTAGGTCGCTCAATTGGGCCGCTCATTTCCATAAGTCGCTCATTCTATGCCGCTATCGTTGTTAAGTCGCTGAGTGCTTTAGGTCCCTCAAATTTTATGTCGCGTGAAGATGTTCCTGTTGCTATGTTGACTTAGGTCGTAAGTCGCGTGGATGTTGTAAATTGTAAGTCGCGGGATGTGTAACCCGTGTGTTGTTGTGTTGTAACTTGTTTTTCTTATGTCGTAAGTCGTATTTGTTATGTCGCGAGATGTTGTAATTGCCTTATGTCGTATGTCGTGTAACTCGTGTATTGTAAGTCGCCTGATGGTAGGTCGTAGGTCGCGTCTGTTGTTAAGTCGCGTGCTACTGGTATGCTGTTAGGTCAGCCGTGTATGTTGTGTTGTAAAACTCCTATAAATAGGGGAGTTGTGTCATTGTATAGGTTGATTGATTTTGAATAAACTTTTGTTTGAGTGCTTTGGGCCTCTTTAAAATTGGAAGTTGAGTGTGAGCTCCTTTCTCCATCTTCGGTATTCGAGTGCGTTCGAATCAACGAATTTGAAGCCGATTCACGGAATCTTGTGCGCGAGATCAACGTCGAAGAATCGTAGATCTTCTAACACGGTATCGTGCGCGATCAACGTGTTAAAGATAGCTAGAATCTGGTATCTCGAGAGATCAACGGATTTGGGCATTCGGTATCTTCAATTCGCCACATTATCTTTGTATTGTTCCATCGTTGCGCTTCATTTGTTATTATCCGTTGCGTCAGCATGTAATAAAACAACCTAGTGCTTTCATTAATAAAGGCTTGAAGCCATCTTTTTCATGAATGACCAATGTTTCTGCGTATGATAGCCTTGTGGCAATCAATTGCAATCATATTATTCTAGCTGGCGTACGAACACTCGAAACAATTCAAAATCTCCAAGTCCCCGGAGTGCGGACTGGAGTACTCTAAGTCCCCAGAGCGCGGACTCGAGTATAAAAATTAAAAATCTCCAAGTCCCCGGAGTGCGGACTGGAGTACTCTAAGTCCCCAGAGTGCGGACTCGAGTATCAACGATTCAAAATATCCAAGTCCCCGGAGTGCGATTGGGAGTACTCTTAGTCCTCGGAGCGTGGACTCGAGTATAAAAGACTCAAAATCTTCAAGTCCCCGAAGTGTGGACGGGAGTACTCTAAGTCCCCGGAGCGCGGACTCGAGTATAAACGATAAAAATCTCCAAGTCCCCGGAGTGCGGACTGGAGTACTCTAAGTCCCCAAAGTGCGGACTCGAGTATAAACAATTAAAAATCTCCAAGTCCCCGGAGTGCGGACTGGAGTACTTTAAGTCCCCAGAGTGCGGACTCGAGTATAAACGATTCAAAATCTCCAAGTACCCGGAGTGCGGACGGGAGTACTCTAAGTCCTCGGAGCGCGGACTCGAGTATAAACGATTCAAAATCTCCAAGTTCCTGGAGTGTGGACGGGAGTACTCTAAGTCCCCGGAGTACGAACTCGAGTATAAACGATTAAAAATCTCCAAGTCCCCGGAGTGCGGACTGGAGTACTCTAAGTCCCCGGAGTGCGGACTCGAGTATAAACGATTAAAAATCTTCAAGTCCCCGGAGTGCGGACTGGAGTATTCTATGTCCCCAGAGTGCGGACTCGAGTATAAACGATTAAAAATCTCCAAGTCCCCAGAGTGCGGACTGGAGTACTCTAAGTCCCCGGAGCGCGGACTCGAGTATAAACGATTCAAAATCTCCAAGTCCCCAGAGTGTGGACTGGAGTACTCTAAGTCCCCGGAGCACAGACTCGAGTATAAACGATTCAAAATCTCCAAGTCCCCGGAGTGCGGACTCGAGTACTCTAAGTCCCCGGAGCGCGGACTCGAGTATAAACGATTAAATATCTCCAAGTCCCCGGAGTGCGGACTGGAGAACTCTAAGTCCCCGGAATATGAACTCAAGTATAAACATTTAAAATTCTCCAAGTCCCTAGAATGCAGATTGGAGTATTCTATGTTCCCGTTATACAAGTTGAAAGAATATTCTAAGTGCTTGAAGCATGGAAGGAAAACGAACAACTCCCTGAGCATTTCAGAGTTATATAAAGACAAACCAAGAAGTCTATGTTACGCACAACAGCGTGGATTCAAACCACAATCGCAAAGAAAACTGAAAATAAGAACCTTTTGAAAAGACAGAAAAGGAAACTAAACTTTATTCAGGAAAATTTCTCTGCCATAAGCACTCCAAAGTTCGGAGTCAACAGTATATCTACAAAAATTTCAAGAAATTATTACATGACGTAGGTTGGCTCTCGTCGAACGAGAATGGTGATCATTTCTTTTGCTTCTTTGGCTTCTTCTCCGACAGCTCCTTCCCAGAGCGCTTACCCTTGGAATCCTTCCTTGATGGAGGGGTAGCTACTGAAAAAGTAGGGGGAACATCTACGGGCTTGGACCTGCCAGGAAGAATGACCTTCAACGGTTTGTTCAAAGGTTCGTCCAGGTCCACCGTTCGGGGTTCAGCTTTGATCTCGGCCGTCTGCTCCTTCTCTTTCTCGAGCTTCTCCCCCATGCTCAATTTCGATGTGTGCTCAGAGGCGTCGGTGACTTCTATTTCAAAACTCTCAGAGGAGGAGTCGGACTTGCCTTCATCAAGCACCCCGATCACTTGAGCATCTGGCCCAGGAGCCTCACCAGCTTGAGCAGCCCCACTTGTCTTTTCCACCTACTTGGCGACATCGCTCCTTGGAGTGGGATAGGGATCAGAACGACCTGCACACAATCAGAAAAGATGAGCATTAGAATGCAGTAGTATTTCACAAAGAATAACGACTTTTGAAGTCTCAAAGTGAGAGGTTATTTACCAGGCTTTGGTAAGCTCTCTGCCGTCAAAGGGGTTTCGCCGTCTTGGATGGGAGATAAAACATGAACGCCCAGGCCAGGGGCTTTAGGATCATAGCCGATGTGCTGCTCAAAAGGATCAAGTATCGACTGACTGGCCAGCAGGGTAGGCGCATGTACAGGAGGCTCGGCCCCGGATGGACCGGCGACAGCTTCTTTCCCTTTCCTTGAGGGGGAGCCTTTGCAATAGAGGGCCTTGGCCGCCGACAGGTCCGAAGGCTCATTTCCCCTCAGATATTCTTTTATCAAGTCCCCTTCATCAACCTCTTCGGCACCGCGCTCGACCTTCTTGATTTGAATTAAGGTTTCCCATGCCTCGAACAACGATTCAAGATAGCCATCGCCCAAAAAGGTTAAGTCACAGTGCATGAGCACGCGGGCATTGAATTCGGCAATGAGTGGGTCGAACGCGGTTTTGATCTCTTCTCTACCTTCTTCCCTGGCTGCCTAAAGACGGGAATCGATGTCCGTCAACGCCATCTTCTTTCCCTCTTCACGGGCCTCGCTCTTTATCGTCTCAACCCTAGAAAGCTCGCCCTCGAGTTGTTCTTTTAAAAGTCGGGTGGCGACAATCTCGTCATAGTATCGCTGTGACTCTTCTTGGTCAGCCGTTTTCTCCTCTTTCTCTCTCCAGAGAAGCTCCTCAAGTTCCTTGACCTGGGTGTTGAACGCATCCCTCTCCTTTTGAAAGGAGTCCTTCTCTAAGGCCAAAGCCCTACATCGTTGAACCGCCTCGTCAAGCTCTTTCCTATGAGTTGATTCCAAGCGAGTAACAGCCTCAGCAGTATCCCTGGCACTCCGATGGGCAACCTCAAGTTCAGACTTGTAAGTGGCGATTTCTTCGTATTGGGCTTTAATGATGTCTTTATCGTGGATAGCCTCAAGCTTCAGACGGTCAATCTCATGCTGGCGCTCCACAGAGACTTCTGAAAGTTTCTCAGCCAGGTAAACAAATGCGTCATGTTGAACATAGACATCATTCGTATAGGCAAGAGCGCTCTGTTTAACATGACCAGGAATAGGGTGAATCGCCGGAAGGAATTTCAGCCCATCGAAGCAGATTCTCGAAAATTTGTCTTTAAGCTCAGCCAGCCTCTCAAACACTGTTGGGTCTGTCGCTGGAATAGGAGGTGATGGCTTTGAAAGTTCACCCCTCCTGTGAGAGTCTCGGGACTGCCGAGTGGAAGAGGAGTCAAAATGTTGGTCCCGGGGAGCATCGGGTTGCGACCGCTTGTGGTCATGCTTGTCTTTGCTGTGCTCCGCGTGAGAAGAAGTATCCTGGTGGTGCTTGGGCTGATAGTAAGTTTTCCTCCAGGATGACGAGTCCCGGGAATGATGGTCTTTATCACCATCGCCATCCCTATCTCGACGTCTTCCGGAACCAGAGTCCCGTCCAAACGGACGAAAAATAGAAGTACCATGGAGACGATCGAATCCGTGCGAGCGCCCCATGTCACCTGCACGAAATTCAAACAACAGTGAATTAGCAAAAAGAGGTATGACGACAAAGAATCTAACTGAGAATTGAAGTGCAAGTATTCATGTGTGTCCTAGTGTTTCCCCCCGATGGACCAGTAGCCTTGCTAACAGGGGTTTTCTCTCCCTGACTTTGGATTGGAATCCCCACATCGCCTCTGACGGACGAATGGAACTTGAATGCCTCCGGATCGCCAAAGTTGTAGTTGAGCAGATCATTGGGGACGGAGAGATTCGACAGGCCCTTTAAAGAACTCTCCACATGCTGTGAAGAAGCCTCTTTCTCTGTCGGGATGAGCGTAACTTTGGAAGTTCCGCCAACCTTCTCCTTCCTTATCTTATACGTCAATTTCTTCCTCCCCTTCGAAGGGGAAGACGACATTTCAATATCGTGCACCTCGACCAGCGGATCCTGAGTAGGACCCACATTCTCACCTTGTGCCTCAGGAGCTTCATGCTCTTTGATTTCCCCCTCTTCGTGCACATCAGGGATATGGCGTGATGAGGATTCAGCTAGTTTTTTCCCTTTACCGGATGTGGGCTTAGGAATCGTGACGCCCTCAGGAAGACTAGCGGCCTCCTGCTAACAGTCCGAACCTTGATAATGACTCGTTTGAAATGAGGGTTCGGATGTCCCCTTCTTCGGCAGGAAGAGCTCTAATGGCTTCAATGGCCTCAGAATACCCTTGGCCCTCGGGACGGGGGTTGTTACCTGAAAAAATGAAGCAAAAGGTCAAAAAAAGCACAGCTCCGATTGAACGTGAATATCAACTCAGGGAAAAGACTTACTTCCTTCGACCCATCTCCTCGCAAAACCCGGGGGGGCAACGCACGTAGAACCATTCCTGTTTGTATATGGCAAATTTGCTGCTCCATGCCCCGGTTAAGATTTGACATTTCCAATGTGGCTCTAGGAACGTGTAAGAGGGACTATCTCCCCGCTTCTTGATCATGTATATGTATCTGATATCGCCAGGAGTTGGGGGTCTAGAGAAGACGGTCATGAAGAGCATATAGGTGCCATAGATGAAGGCACGACCGTTTGGATGCAGCTGCGACAGGGCGGTGTCAATATACTGCAACACATCCCGAAGAAATAAGTTGAACGGAGGCACGCTGCCGACCCAACACATGAATTTATTACACGCCGTATATCCGACTGGGGGCAGGTGTGGACGATCGCGCCCCGACGGAACCAACATGTCGGCAAAATGGATCCCATGAATAGAACATATTCGCTGAAGCGTGGATTCGTTGATTTTCTAAGCCTGTGAATCGATCGGATTATCCAGGAGAATCGATGACTCCAGCGCATCAGGAGCCAAGTCATGAGCGGGGGAAGTCGACGGATTAGAAGTGTCCGCATCCCCTTGTTTGGAAGACGGTCCGGGCCGATTTGAGATAGTGGTGGAGCTAGATCTTTTAGACATCTTCAATAAATGATGAATTTGGATAAGCACCTGTGCGTACTATACTTGAAAAATGATCAACGTTAGAATTAACAACACGAATATTCCCCCCACGTGATGTGTGATCTAGTGCAATTAATCGTGCATAAGCGTTGAAAATCTGGAAGTCACAAGGTAACTAATATGAAACTAAGCTTATAACCCTCGCCTTCGAAGACCATCATCACTGACCATCTCCAAAAGCCCGCCATACGGCGATTACAGTTTCAAGTTCAGGGAACGTTAGAGGAAGTTATCCGATTACGACAAGTAAAGCTCAGATTTATGGCTATTGGAAATAAGAGGTTATTAGTCCAAATCGGTTTGATATGCTAGAATGTCAGAGTCATTGTCCTTGTTTTACGACCGTTCGGCACGTTTGTTCGGCATTTATATGTGGTTCGGCTATGCATTGGTTCGGCACGTTTGTTCGGCATTTATGTGTTGTCCTGTGTAAGGTTGTTCGGCCTTAATATGGTTCGGCATTGACGTTTGTTCGGCTAAGCTATCGCTCGGCGAAGTTATCGTTTGGCCCAATACTCTCGTTCGGCCTAACTACAGTTCGTACTGGTTAGCGCTCGGCAGATCATCGTTCAGCCAAAATACCATTTGGCCAAAACAACACTCAGCCTCCCCACCGATTCAAGCTACCTCCCTAACCATCCATCCCATCGTTCGGCCTATGGCGTGCCGTGCCGAACCTAGGTTAGGCTGAGCTTCAACGCTCGGCACGGCCTTTGATTTTTCCTCTCCTCCACCATTCTTTTTCCCAAACCTCGTTCGACACAAGGGAACCGTGCCGAACCACAGTGTCTCACCCAAACAACCCCTACGAGTGATCATCCTTGACCACTTCTCCCTACCACACATCATCTGGCCTTGGAGATATCCCAATCGAAGTTTGGGTCCTCCACCCACGTAGCCCTTTCGACCACAGTTCTGATCTATGGACTTGGGCCACCAATCGAATTTAATCATGGAAAGGAGTTGGATAAAGGAATTATACATAGTTCGTGAATCGAGATTTAGAATGGATTGGGAGGTCTTTAGAATCTGATGACAGGGGTGGTTCGAAAGTTCAAGGTTGCAGAAGTGAAAGTAGGAAAAAAGGAGGAAGAAGAAGATGTCAGGTTTTACAAGGGGGAAGAAGAAGTTGAAGAGACTATGACCGGTTCTACCGGTCAAGGCGATATCGTTCGGCTAACGAAGTCACTCGGCGTAACATGGATCGTTCAGCCTTCTACACTACGTTCGGCCAAGAGAATCATGCGACCCCCAAGAATGATGACGAAGGTTCGAAGCGAAGCATGGAAGGTGAGTAATTCAAAGCGTATCACGTTCGGTCACATAATACACTTTAGAGGGCAAGTGTTTCCTGGGGATTTGGCCAGGCAACTTAGTACTCGACATCTAAAGGGGGCGTTCATCCAAAGAGATCGCTCAGCATCAAAGGTAGCGCTCGGCTAAGGAGATCGTTCGGCATTGGGAAGGTCCGGCACACAGAGCGTTCGGCCTCATCTCGTTCGGCCTAGCTATCGTTCGGTCATGACACTGGTTTGGCTTCTACCATCGTTCGGAACAATCGCTCCACTCGGCATTCTGTACGTTCGGCCGCATCTTGTTCGGCTAAAGATTGCTCGGCCTACCGAGTACGTTAGGCGAACCAAGATCGTTCGGCATCCTAGCTTGGTTCGGCGTGGCACGTTCGGCGAACCTAGTTCATTCGGCACAAGTGCTCCCTAAGGTAATCAGTATGTTAGGCCTCATCTCGTTCGGCTAAAAGAGAACGATCGGCTAAAGAAGATCGCTCGGCCTCCCGAGTACGCTCGGCCAAAGCCATCGTTCGGCGAACCTCGATCATTTGACATCCCAACCTGGTTCGGCATGAGAACATTGTTCGGCACAAATGCCTTGGCTCGGCATCCTACCGTTCGGCCTTCCTGGTTCGGCGCGCAGAGCTAGTACTATTTGGACCGAGTTATTCAGCTACCAGGCCCACCAAGGAAGACCAACCCACCTTCGCCTATAAATAGAGGGGCAGGGGCACAGGAAAAGGGATCAGATTATAGAGAGCACTGGGGAGACTCTACCACATTCAACTCTCATTAAGGACTTAAGTTTTTTATTTAGCAATTGTATTCAAATACTTAGAAACGGATTGTATCCGTAATCAAGTATCAAGGAAAGAAATAAAGATCAACTTCAAAGTGGACGTAGACTATTACGCCGAACCACTATAAATCTGGTGTTCTTACTTTCTGCATTTAAATTTATGCTCTCTTCTCTGTTTTAATTTGTTTTCTTCATTAATCTCTCTACACAATCTTTCTAAGGGTGTTAGTGACCAATTTTGGTGCTAATAAGATAGTTTTCATATGATAACAATCTATAAAATTTCCCACTCACCTCTTAAAAGTGATCGAAATCTCCAGATCTAAAGTAGAACTTTGATTCATCTCCAAATCCTTTATATTTCTGAAAATGTGTATAAAAAAAGGTATATTTACATATTAGAATTACAAATCTAAGAAGAGATTTTGGATTGGAAGAGAAAATAGATACAATTATACAAATATATACAAATTACCTCAAATATGCGTATAGTTGATTCTCTTCTCTTTCATTTCCATTTGACTTTTATTCTTCTCCAATTTTTGTGAATATAAATACAAATATCTTATTTTTATAATTTTGAAAGAATGTGTAGAAAGAGAAACGACAGAGCATTGCTGCTGCCTCTAGAAAAATATGAGAAGAAACGTGAGAGTTAGGCCTGAATTTATAGGCGCTAGATTCAACCAGAACCGTTAGATCGAAATATATTAAATCCGGACCATTGGGCCTACGCAGACCCTAGTCGCCTGAAGGCAACCGGTCGATCGCCTATGGAGCACTGGTCTACCGGTAGGGGTCGACCAGTCCCAATGACTGGTCGGCCTATGGGCCTGGACAATTAATTAATAAATGTTAAAAATTTTATTTGTTTATTTTCGTTCGAATTCGTTTTTCATCCGTAACTTCATCGTTTAAACTCTGATCACAAAACTCAAAATATGAAAGTTGCTCAGAATTTCATCGCAAATGCAACGATGCAAGTTACCTGGTCAAATTCCATCATATGTAGAAATTCCATTTTTAGGTCTAAATTAATTAACCGACTAATTAAATAACTAATGCTAAATTACAGGGTGTTACATTCTTCCCCCCTTAAAAATATTTTCGTCTCCAAAATTTCACCAATGACCAAGTCATGGTATTGGCTCCTAATTATTCTAACTGCACAACAATGAGTATACAATAAATTTTGCAACCAAAGGTGCACAAGTGCATAGTGTATTACCGCATCACCTCATAGAAAATATATATGTAGAATGATATTATACCATATCCTCCTATATGAATGCATTTCTTTTGAAAATATTTTTGGAAAATATTATGTAAACAACCTATATATACACTGGAGGTTCGCATGTATGTAGCTTTTTGAAAACTCGTTTCAACCAAAACCCCATACTTCTATGACTAGAGGTATGAAGCAACCAATTTTGCATCCATTTCCTACCATCCAGTAATCTAACGCTTCGAAAATATCGCATCCTAAACTTTACTCCAACGTCGAAAAAAAGAATTTAGATGGAGAATTTAACATTCTTACCACTCTTTAACCTGCCTATTCCTCTAGTACAGTGGAAGTTTCCTTGCTGTGCTGGATGTACTCTAAATTTTCCATGTAAAATGCATAAGGAGGCTTATTTCAAGTTCTAAAATACAACTAAATCTAAAAATAGCTTGCGTGAATCGTCGACAAGGTATGAAAATAGAAATCTAAGGCTAAAATAGCTTTTCTCTTGCCACCGCTTACATTTATCGCATCATCGACCCTAATACACCACAAATTCACAAATATGAATTCTACTTGCCTTCCATATGCTTAATAGTGGCCTTTAAAATCAAATATTTCACAAAAATCTTTCTCGCTTTTCAAATTTGCATGTCAAGATAAGATCCCAGAATAATTAAATGCACATTTTCCCTTGAAATCATATTTTGGACAAAAACTCTAAAAGTAATTTGAGAGTAAAAAATAACTAAAATACAAAACTTACATTTGAAAGAGAACTTTTAAAAATCAAGGGAAAACTTTTTAAAAAAAATTCCTTCTCAAAAATTTTGATAAACCAAGCCACAATCTCAGTGTAGTCGGAAGTCGGTTATGCGCTAAATGCATAAACCAAATTCTAAAATCTACAACTGTTAACCCAATTTTTGGAAAGAAAATACACATGTTGATTTATCCCCATAGACATCATGATCAACAAGGTGAGAAGGCGAAAAGGCTAGAGGAACGGTTATCAAGCTTAGAGATCCGTTGTAAATGAGACTATGGACAATGGTCAAGCGGACTTGGATCGGATCCATAATTTTTGTCGCAATCATGGTGCAATTAGTATGAAGTGATAAGGCAGGCCTCATAAGGGTACAATTCAAATTTCAAGTCATTTCGAGTTTGTATGCAAGAGTTACGAGTAAAAGAAGAGGGATCAGATCATATTTAGCTCAGCAGTACAACCCAACGATGGTTGCTCCATAGCTCAACAAGCACAAGATGGGTTGAAGTGAAATTTTGGAAACAAGACGAGTGGACCCTAGGGAGTCTACCTTAGGGAACGCATGACATTTGAGAACAACATCTATCCCTCATTATGGATCAGATAAGCCCAACTTTATAACAAAGATTGATCAATATCTCAACATCTACACATTCAGTTGACATGAAACTTGGAGGACAAGCTAATTAGAACATGTGGCACACCCCATATGGATCGCATAGCATTTCCAGCAAGATGGAGGGATCGGTACCTATCCATCCATAGGGATCGGCTATAATCAGCCTTAACACCATATTGCAACAAGACTGATCAATAACTCGAGTTATGCTGGTCTAATTGGTGTGAAACTTAGAGGATAAGCATAATACAACATGGAGAAGATCCCCTAGGGATCGCATGGTATTTGGAGAAAATTGAAGGGATCGGTACCTATCCCTCTAGAGGGATCAGTAGAAATCAAAATTCAAGTAATATTACTTTACAGAAAATGCGATATGTCACAAACCGTACATCAGAATTGCATGAAATTTTGCTGGCAAGTAGTTAATACCATGGGGAACCACCCAGAGGGATAACACCCCATTTGGACACCTAAATAAGGATCAACAACGATCCCTATTGTGGGCCCTAATGGGCCTGGAAATTTTTAGATGGCCTTGTCTTGGTCTTCTGAAAATTTTATCAAAATTTCAGCCCAATTCGTGCGCATCTTCCCTTATAAATACAATAAGGATGGAGCCAGAAAAGAGATCTTCTTTCTACTTCTCTTTATCTTCAACCCAGGCTAAACTTGGTCAATTTTATTCTTGGATTTCAGATTGTAATTATAAACAACTTCAGTGTAATAAAAAAGATTATTTGGGAGTGGGCGTAGGCCAGAGTTAGCTGAACCACTATAAATCATGTCTTCTTTTACTTGCTTTCTAGTTGTTTTCATTTTATTCTTCATTTCTTACTCTTCATATTTTTACGATTGGATTGGATATTGGAGCTTTTTCGTTGGGTGTTGGTAGCCCATTTTGACACCCGTAGATTTGGAAGCTAGGATCTTTGATTTGGAAGCTTGGATCTAGAAAGTAATGACTAGGCAATAACCAAGGAGAGTGTTACCTAAGAGGAGACACCATGGAGGGAATCAGAAGTCTTTCTCAGGAGCTGGAGCTAATAAGCATCTATATACATCACCAGGGATGAAATAGAAATGATGATAAATGCTATGCTGGAGAGGATGTTGAAAAAATAGGAGGAGATGATGCAGAACTTGCTTGAATAGATTGGCAAATTGGAGCACAGAATCAAGGTGTTGAAACAGTAGGAATCGTTGGAAATCAGAACTGGGAACATGAAGATGGAGCCAATAGACAAACGAGTAGAATAGCGCAGTCGAGGGCAGTCCAATGCCATCCTAGAGGGATAGGCACTGATCCCTCCAAAGGGATCGGTACCGATCTCCAAAGACATAGGGGCATGCCCCAGGTCTGGTTGGCCATGATGTTAGAGGACATGCAGTTAATCATGTGGAGCTTGGTGCGAATCAGAATTTGGATGCTTGTCCAGAGGAATACATTCTAGAATCCCCTTGTAAACTCGGGGGGTGGGGGAAACTTGGACATGATGATAGGAGACTACCATAGTAGGACAATCATAAGTTTGCAGAGATGATCAGGTGAGCTATGCGTGGAGTATTAGTGAACAAGGATTCGGAGGATGTAAATAGAAGTCTATTTGCTCCAATAACAGGAATGCTAAGAATTCCCAAAATTCAAATTACCAACACGGAAGCTTATGATGGAAAGTCGGATCCAACTATGCATATGATGAAGTATACACGGCACATGGAAGTACTGCGGGCTACAGATGAAGTCCTGGCACGATGCTTCCCCTAAACTTAACGGATGTAGCTGCAGCCTGGTTTAGACAATTGGAGACAGGTTCTATGGTCGAAAGATTTATGAAGTAGTTTCAGGTTTACATTACGAGACCAAAGAATATGATGACATTGACATCAGTAAAGCAGTGGGCAGGAGAATCACTCTTAATCGGGTTCAATTATGACAGTTGTATCGGTGGATCGACCAGATCCATCGATGGTTTTGATGACGGTAGTGTCAGGAGTTGCAGATAATCCAGCTTGTAAGATCTTACTGATACCGGATCCACCGATGGATCTAGGTGAATTCTACCATAAAGCATAAAATTTTCTACGGCTAGTAGATGCAAAAGCTGATAAAAAGGTAACGGGAGTAATATGGTACGGGGTGGAGAACCACTCGGTGAAAGTTTCGAAAAGGACAAAGGTAAACAGAACATGAATAATAGCCTCAATGGATCGAAGCTATAGAACGTGGAACCTAAATTCTCTTCTTATTCGGAATCGAATGAAACCATAGAGCGGATATATCTGGGTACTCGAGGGTACCATCCATATCGGAGGTCGACAAGGAGGGAACCTTTCGAATGCGAACAAGCATTAGGAAAGTGCTTCTTATTCCATGAGCTATGGGCATAATACAAATGACTACAGGAATTTGAAGGATATCATTGAGGAAAACGTAAGGAATTGTCAGTTACAACAATACGTGAGGACTCAAGCTGCGATGGTGGAATAGGAGCAGCCACCATCCACCTTGATTGAAAATGGCATTGGTTTAAGGCACCATCATCAACTTGTCATCAATTGATCGGGATGGCATGGAATAAGTAGCAAGCTCCACAGTGAGACGGCTAAGTAACTTACACAATTAGGGATCGAGGATGGTCCCTATGCATGCTCTATGATGATGATAAACTATAATGCTACGGTTTCTAAAGTTTTTTCTTTCCCTTTCTTCTTATTTGCTTTGAATTCTTGTTTTTCTGGTTTTATTTGAACTCTAGTTTATTGGTTGTACAGACTCTTATTTCATGGACTCAGGAACGCTTAAATTTGGATCAACGTGATGGATAACACATGCCTTAAGGTATGATTATGCGTGGCGAGGGTAGGTCGCTTCGCTCAAACGTGATGGATCGACCTACTTAAGTCGTCGAGTATGGAGCTCGACAAGGATCCGGAGAAATCAAGGTCGTCGGGTGTAGACTATGCCTGGCAAAGGGTAGGTCACTTTTCTCAAACGCAATGGATCAGCCTACTCAGGTTATCGAGTATGGATTATGCTCGACAAGGATCCGGTGAGATTGAGGATTATGTCATCTTAGAATAGCTATGGATTTGGATATGGGCCCGAAACTGTTTGGGATTTGGCCAACGATCGACGACTTCGAGGGTTTGGATAAAACGATCTGTGTTGAATATGCGCTTATATAATTTTTTGATGATAATAAACATATATACATTCGTTTAAATGTATTTGATAATATACTATTTATTTTCACAGATTAAATAAATATTTGCTGAATAAAATAAATAACACGGAATTTGAATTCAAACGAATATTTTATTCAAATAAATATTTATTACATCTTTGAATAGTACAATTTCAAGCTCTCACTATAACTATACAACTTTGATTACAATCACATCACATTTCACATTTACAGTTAACCTCACTACATATCACTCACACTCGTATTTATCTTCAACTGCATACCAGTTTGAATCCAGCATCTGAGCAATCTGCAAAAATATAAACTAACGCAGTAAAATTGAAAAAGAAATATTTTTGCAATTCAAAAATAAAAGATAATTTTTGAATATATGATTTGCCTCAGTTATTTGGGTTGTTCGTCATAATTTAAATTTGAATTCATCATACACGAACAACTTGTGACATACACGGTGTATTACTGTATATGCCACAAGACCGTGCACGCCGATATATACACTTGATAATGCTACAGGGACAGGTGAGCACAAGGTCAAACCCAAATATACGGACAGGTTCAACTCAGGTGCAATAAATTCAAAAATACGACACGAGCACAAGGTCAAATCCGAGTTTTGAAACTGGATTCAACACAAGTGAACATGACAAGAAACAGTTCAATATGAAATGATGAACATGCAGTCAACAAGTGACAACATACTTCAATGAACAAAGCATGGCCAATGCAAAATGCAGATACAAACTACAAAGAACATCAACAACTACAAAACAATCAAACTGCATCAAGTCCAGCAGCAACGAACAAGTATGGCAGCATGTGAATGCATCAAAACAAGTAAACAACAATGTCGAGCTCAAGACAGTACAGCTACAACATGTATGCAGCCCAATAGACCAAAGTACAACATCAAAGACAGCACTGACTTAAGTATACAAGTGAAACTGCAATGCTCAAACTCAGTGGACAGGAATGTAACAAGACAATGCACCAATATCACCAGCATGACAGCAATATGTACAGCATCAATCAAGACAGGGCGAGCAACTGTTATATGGTGATGCAGTTAAAAATTACTCAAAGCAACAGTGACAATGAAGTGAATGCAACTACAGGAACTCAACAGAAATAAGATGGTCATTCACCATAATAATGAAAATGTCGATCTCAATGTAACACAGTGGCAACCATAAGATGCAGACCAACCAGAAGTACAAGTGCACAACAAAACCAACAAAGACCAAGGCTACGGCATAGTGCACCAGAGATATGGAACCACTGCAACAAAAGTGTACAAACACCAATGAACCATCAAAGAATGCAACACAGTAATGAGACCAGATGCAAATGTTCTTAACTGCAAGTTCAAACCAAAACACCAAGTGCAACAGCATGAACAAAAGATCAAAGAAAAAGTGAAACAAGTCCAGCTACAAGTTGCAGACTCGAAGCATCAGTGGACACAAATGAACACAATGTCACTGAAACATGTGCAGTCAAATGATCAGAGGCATCAATATGGACACAACAATGCTCAATGGCATGGCAATACTCAAGACCAAAGCAAACTACAAGATGTAAAGCAGTGCAAACATAAGTGATAACATCAGAAATTATATGCAACTGAACAGTGGTGAAGCAGTGACAACATACTACAATAAATCATCAAAGATTGCAACAGATGGAGCTACAGGAAAGTACTTGAAGACTGCAGCATCAATTAAACGACCAATATAAATGCACATAGCAAGCTACATGAAGACAGAGCTCAAAACTTCAACTCAAACATCAATGCAGACAGCATAATGATCCAAACATCAACAAAGGAGCAAACCAAATATGCAGTGCATTCTCAAGTACACAGTGAAATCGCCACAGTCTCAAACTCGAATGACCAAAGCCAAATGTGACAGTAGTCTTAAAAAAAAATCAAGTCAAAGCCAAGTACAACAAGAAATAATCAAACAGCAAAGCAAATTGAACAAGTCACAGGGGAGTTCAATATCGTAGTCAAAAACCAGTGCTACCAAAAGTCAAGAACATAGCCGAGAACTTCATCACGAAATCAACAGAACAGAGAATTTTCAAAGCAAGTCAATCATCTCAAAGCACATGGTAAACAAATGTCTCGAATTCAAAGCATATTGCAATCGGGTCAACAGAGAGATTCACGGCGATAGTCAATCAACACAAATTCAAAGGCCGAAGCCAATTGTGAACCAGTCAAAAATCAAAACCGTGTGTGCCAAGCATCAAGTATACGAATTTGACAAAGTCAGATTAATCATCAATCGTTCAAGCATAATCAAGCGGCAGAGAAACGAAAATGACAAATTCAAACATGATTATACGAACGAAAATAAAGTAGATCGAACTCCTATAAATACCCAAAATCATCATCGGCATAAGGCATCGAGTTCGAGAAAGCCAAAATCAGCAGAGCAAAAGGAATAAAACACATACCAGAAAATCACATACGAACTCGATCCAAATCGAAGAGCCATGGGCAAAGCAAACAGCATCGAAGCATACAATCGAATCGTATCAAGCGGCGAACATCTTTTTGCACAACCCTAGTTTAAATCGCAAGGAGCAAAAGCAAATTACCAGAAGCCCTAATTCGCAAAAAGGAACGAAAGAGGATCGGCCATACTTTCACAAAGCAAAAAGAACGGGTTGAAGAAGTGAATAAGGGGCCGGCCTGTGTTTATTAATTTGGGCTTACTTTTTATTTTAAGGGTTTAAATTTAAATAAGGGTTATGGTGTTTTAAATTATTTTTAAATTGTATTTTTCTTTTAAACCGTTTTTAATTTCCTAGTCGTGTGACTAGGGGACAAACTACGGTGTGTAGTTTGGGAATTCGCAACTCGGTGGTTGAGTTGTGGTCAGGGTTTTAAGCGTAGAGTTAGATTAGTCAATAGCGGGTATAGCGAGTTTACGTGTGTAAGCGAGGGTCTAATTTCTAGTAGAAACCTTGGGGGCAGCACGTAGGCAGGGTTTTGCCGAAGCTGGGTAAATTCTGTGTTGTTCTGTTCTGTTATTTATATTCTGCTATATCTGTGCTGCTATTCTGTGATCTGAATTTAAATTAATTGATAAGCTTCCGCGGTTAATTTTTATAATTTACACTATCACCCTATTCACCCCCCCTCTAGGGTGAAATCGATCCTACAAGTGGTATCAGAGCTAGGAATAGAAGTCAACATTTATTTTAAAAATTCTATTTTTTTGAAAAAATCAGTTTTTGTTTAAAAATTTGAATTTTTAAAATGGCTTCTTTTAATAATGCTTTTGCAGAAGGTCAATCCATAGTTAGACCAAATGGTGAATATGCTTTTTGGAAAAATAGGATGAAATTTTTTTTGAAAACCATTGACGCTTGGGATATTATTGAGACAGGTTATAGAATACCAACTATAACTGTAGATAATCAGGAAATAGAGAAACCAAAGGAACAATGGACAGAACTAGAAAATAAATTACAAAATAATAATGCCAAAGCTATGAATTCTATTATCTGTTCATTGGATCAATTTGAATTTAATCGTGTCTCACATTGTCTAACTGCGCAGGAAATATGGCACATACTAGAAGTGACTCACGAAGGAACATCTCAAGTCAAAGAATCTCGCCTTGCAATGCTAAGCAGCGAATACGAGAACTTCAAAATGGCGAAGGAAGAAAATGTCAAAGAGATGTACGGACGACTCTCCAATATCGTATACAAATCAAAAGCTCTCGGAAAAACATACACCGAATTAGAAATAGTCCGGAAAATCCTCAGAGTCCTTCCACGAAGCTTTGAAGCAAAAGTAACTGCCATACAAGAATCGAAAGATTTAAAACAACTTAAAGTTGAAGAACTCATCGGAAATCTCACCACTTATGAGCTAGAAATGAAATTCAAAGAAGAGCGTGAAGGAGGTGACACTCAAAAGAAATCAATAGCTCTCAAAGGAACAACCGAAAGTGATGATAATAACGATGAAGATGATGGAGCAGCAGAATTGGAGCTGTTAATAAGGAAATTCAAAAAATGGAATCAAAAACATGGAAATTCAGCTCGAATTCAAAATGCAAAAAGCAGAATAGCCAAAGCACTAGACTACTCGGAAGAACAAAAGTTTATTTGTTATAATTGCAACAAACCCGGCCATATCAAGCCCGATTGTCCACAAATTAAATCCAGCCATGGAAAGAAATAGAAAAAGAAAAGTTTGCAGCCACTTGGGATGAAATAGACGAGAATGATCAAAGCACTGGCAGTGAAAGCGAAAAGGCAGAATTGTGTCTTCGAGGTGATACAACTGACAGTGATGATGACGAGCCAAGCGAGGTATCAAAACTTACCCATTCTGAGTTGCTTATATATTTTCATGAAGTAAACGGTTGTTTTGAACGACTTAGGGAAAAATACGCCAAACTTGAATCTCAAAAAGATACTTTGATAGAATGTAATAAACAACTTGATCAATTAGTTAAAACCTATCAACGTAGAATCCCTAAGTGTGATAAGTGTCCAACATTCGAAGAAGAAATTAAAAAATCAGAAATCAATATAAAATCACTTGAAAATGAAATTCTGATTTTAAAAGAGAATGAAAATACTAGGAGAGAGAATTCTATTAAAAAGTGCACACAATTGTTAAACGAAAATGAATCTCTCAAAACACAAGTCCAACAATTGTCAACGACTTTGGATAAATTTTCAAAAAGTGAAAAATCGTTGAATATGCTACTAGGAAAGCAAACTGTTAATACGGTTAGACAAGGACTTGGATATAATAAATTGAAAATTGTTGCAAGCAATATTAATCAAGTTAATTCCATGTGCACAATTTGTAGAAAATATGGACACAATCACAATAATTGTTGGTATAGACCCAAACATGTGAAAACTATACCGATTTGGGTTCCAAAAGGCACAAATATAAAATCTCTCAAAGTTAAACAAATTTGGGTGCCAAAGGGAACAATTATAAATAGTTTTGGGTCTACACAAAATTATTTTTCAAAATTTTCTGCCACTAACAACCATGGACCTATAAAAACAAATAGGTCACATAAATCCTTTTCCGTGTAGGTGTGGTGGCAGGCTAAGGAACAAAATAGTGTTCTCTGGATTTTGGCTGTTCCAGAAACGCAACGGGCGACAAAGATAAGTTCCTTAGCCTAGTATAAAGGTGACAGAATCACAACGGACAACAACGGAAAATATCGTAAAGGTAAAACGGGTAATGGTATGTTTTAAACGATATATTAAATGTGATAATCTGCACCGTATTCTGAATTAAAATCAGCCAATATTGAGATGATGATTTTGACTCTGACTTATTCAACATAGTTGGTCAATTATATTCTTATGCCAAAAACACTATAAAAATCTCTAGATTCTTTGAATTACTTCATATATATCAGTTTGGATTAAAAATAGTGTTTTGTTGGATATTACAATTGGTTATAATATGGCTAACTCTTTATTCACGGTTTTCTGATTATTTACATGGCTTCATTTCAAATTCAAAAGAATGACATTTAAATTGTTGTTAAAATTGAGTTTGAAATTTTTGGTGCACATTTCATGGTTTGGTCAATAAAATTCAATTGATGATAATTTTTGAGTGAAAGAGAAATTCAGATGCAGATTACACTGGTAATCTAGTTGATAGAAAAATTACTAGTTGAACGTGATTTTTGAGACATTTAGTAACTGCATCGTTTTTCAAAGAAAATATCTGCATATTTTTCATTTCAAATAATTTTTCAAATTGCAGAAAATTTTCTTATAAAACCCACTCGAGAAAATCATTTTTGACCATATTTTCATATTAGTCATTTTTGAATAATTAATTTCATAATTATTTTTGAATTTGATTTTAAATGACTATATTGACTAATCTGACTCCCAAATGATTATTGAAAAGAAAAATAGTGATTGCAAAAGTGATGAGTGTTGATATTGATCATATATTATAACTCGAGAAAGTATAATTAGAAAATTTCTTTAGAAATTTAAACAAGAGTTATAAAACTTTTTGTTGGTAAAAATTCCATGACCATCTCTATATCTATCATATTTCTAACGACCATCACTCATCAAAATTCTATATAGTTTGTCGATATGTGGTACTTTAAACAGGAATCGTTCGTTTTTCATTTTCACATTTTTTTTAAAATAAAAAATTAATTAATAATAATAATAAATAAATACCAAAGTATTCACTCTCATTTAAAAGTCCTCACGGTTATGCATGGGTGAATTACTTGGAATTTGTTATGTGCTTCCATGCTCATTTAAAAGTCCTCGCGGTTATGCATGTATGAAACGCATATCAAAAGTTGATTGTAAAATAAACAAGTTGATTCTAATCCCATTTAAAAGTCCTTACGGTTATGCGTGGTTAGAAGATACTTGAATTCATTTTTTTTAAAAAAAAATTGGAATACTACTAATCTCATTTAAAAGTCCTAACGGTTATGCATGGTTAGTAGATATTCAAATTCCTGATATAAATATACCACAAATAGACACAACTGTATGGTTTTATATGATGACATCATTTCCATCATTCTAAAAGTGGAATATGCGCCTAACAAAATATTTATGATTTTTGTTTTGATTTTTTATTGAAATTTAATATTTATGTTCAATTGAGTTTTAATGTTGGATTGATATCAATTACTTTATCTCTATTTTCTCTAACACTATTATTCTTTTGCTGATAACAAAAGGGGGAGAGAAAAGTTAAGATTTTGTCAAATAAAATCAAGCAAAGGTCTAATAATTTTCTATTTGCATCTAGAATCATTTGCATATTTTTATTTGTATGCATATATGTAGGGGGAGCATCATGTAGAGAGGAAGCATTTAAATAGGGGGAGCAATTAGGATATATCAATGATCAAATACATTTAACATATTCAAAATCTTAAATATATGTTTGTTATCATCAAAAGGGGGAGATTGTTGAATATGCGCTTATATGATTTTTTGATGATAATAAACATACATACATTCGTTTAAATGTATTTGATAATATACTATTTATTTTCACAGATTAAATAAATATTTGCTGAATAAAATAAATAACACGGAATTTGAATTCAAACGAATATTTTATTCAAATAAATATTTATTACATCTTTGAATAGTACAATTTCAAGCTCTCACTATAACTATACAACTTTGATTACAATCACATCACATTTCACATTTACAGTTAACCTCACTACATATCACTCACACTCGTATTTATCTTCAACTGCATACCAGTTTGAATCCAGCATCTGAGCAATCTGCAAAAATATAAACTAACGCAGTAAAATTGAAAAAGAAATATTTTTGCAATTCAAAAATAAAAGATAATTTTTGAATATATGATTTGCCTCAGTTATTTGGGTTGTTCGTCATAATTTAAATTTGAATTCATCATACACGAACAACTTGTGACATACACGGTGTATTACTGTATATGCCACAAGACCGTGCACGCCGATATATACACTTGATAATGCTACAGGGACAGGTGAGCACAAGGTCAAACCCAAATATACGGACAGGTTCAACTCAGGTGCAATAAATTCAAAAATACGACACGAGCACAAGGTCAAATCCGAGTTTTGAAACTGGATTCAACACAAGTGAACATGACAAGAAACAGTTCAATATGAAATGATGAACATGCAGTCAACAAGTGACAACATACTTCAATGAACAAAGCATGGCCAATGCAAAATGCAGATACAAACTACAAAGAACATCAACAACTACAAAACAATCAAACTGCATCAAGTCCAGCAGCAACGAACAAGTATGGCAGCATGTGAATGCATCAAAACAAGTAAACAACAATGTCGAGCTCAAGACATTACAGCTACAACATGTATGCAGCCCAATAGACCAAAGTACAACATCAAAGACAGCACTGACTTAAGTATACAAGTGAAACTGCAATGCTCAAACTCAGTGGACAGGAATGTAACAAGACAATGCACCAATATCACCAGCATGACAGCAATATGTACAGCATCAATCAAGACAGGGCGAGCAACTGTTATATGGTGATGCAGTTAAAAATTACTCAAAGCAACAGTGACAATGAAGTGAATGCAACTACAGGAACTCAATAGAAATAAGATGGTCAGTCACCATAATAATGAAAATGTCGATCTCAATGTAACACAGTGGCAACCATAAGATGCAGACCAACCAGAAGTACAAGTGCACAACAAAACCAACAAAGACCAAGGCTACGGCATAGTGCACCAGAGATATGGAACCACTGCAACAAAAGTGTACAAACACCAATGAACCATCAAAGAATGCAACACAGTAATGAGACCAGATGCAAATGTTCTTAACTGCAAGTTCAAACCAAAGCACTAAGTGCAACAGCATGAACAAAAGATCAAAGAAAAAGTGAAACAAGTCCAGCTACAAGTTGCAGACTCGAAGCATCAGTGGACACAAATGAACACAATGTCACTGAAACATGTGCAGTCAAATGATCAGAGGCATCAATATGGACACAACAATGCTCAATGGCATGGCAATACTCAAGACCAAAGCAAACTACAAGATGTAAAGCAGTGCAAACATAAGTGACAACATCAGAAATTATATGCAACTGAACAGTGGTGAAGCAGTGACAACATACTACAATAAATCATCAAAGATTGCAACAGATGGAGCTACAGGAAAGTACTTGAAGACTGCAGCATCAATTAAACGACCAATATAAATGCACATAGCAAGCTACATGAAGACAGAGCTCAAAACTTCAACTCAAACATCAATGCAGACATCATAATGATCCAAACATCAACAAAGGAGCAAACCAAATATGCAGTGCATTCTCAAGTACACAGTGAAATCGCCACAGTCTCAAACTCGAATGACCAAAGCCAAATGTGACAGTAGTCTTAAAAAAAAAATCAAGTCAAAGCCAAGTATAACAAGAAATAATCAAACAGCAAAGCAAATTGAACAAGTCACAGGGGAGTTCAATATCGTAGTCAAAAACCAGTGCTACCAAAAGTCAAGAACATAGCCGAGAACTTCATCACGAAATCAACAGAACAGAGAATTTTCAAAGCAAGTCAATCATCTCAAAGCACATGGTAAACAAATGTCTCGAATTCAAAGCATATTGCAATCGGGTCAACAGAGAGATTCACGGCCATAGTCAATCAACACAAATTCAAAGGCCGAAGCCAATTGTGAACCAGTCAAAAATCAAAACCGTGTGTGCCAACCATCAAGTATACGAATTTGACAAAGTCAGATTAATCATCAATCGTTCAAGCATAATCAAGCGGCAGAGAAACGAAAATGACAAATTCAAACATGATTATACGAACGAAAATAAAGGAGATCGAACTCCTATAAATACCCAAAATCATCATCGGCATAAGGCATCGAGTTCGAGAAAGCCAAAATCAGCAGAGCAAAAGGAATAAAACACATACCAGAAAATCACATACGAACTCGATCCAAATCGAAGAGCCGTGGGCAAAGCAAACAGCATCGAAGCATACAATCGAATCGTATCAAGCGGCGAACATCTTTTTGCACAACCCTAGTTTAAATCGCAAGGAGCAAAAGCAAATTACCAGAAGCCCTAATTCGCAAAAAGCAACGAAAGAGGATCGGCCATACTTTCACAAAGCAAAAAGAACGGGTTGAAGAAGTGAATAAGGGGCCGGCCTGTGTTTATTAATTTGGGCTTACTTTTTATTTTAAGGGTTTAAATTTAAATAAGGGTTATTGTGTTTTAAATTATTTTTAAATTGTATTTTTCTTTTAAACCATTTTTAATTTTCTAGTCGTGTGACTAGGGGACAAACTACGGTGTGTAGTTTGGGAATTCGCAACTCGGTGGTTGAGTTGTGGTCAGGGTTTTGAGCGTAGAGTTAGATTAGTCAATAGCGGGTATAGCGAGTTTACGTGTGTAAGCGAGGGACTATCTAATTTCTAGTAGAAACCTTGGGGGCAGCACGTAGGCAGGGTTTTGCCGAAGCTGGGTAAATTCTATGTTGTTCTGTTCTGTTATTTATATTCTGCTATATCTGTGCTGCTATTCTGTGATCTGAATTTAAATTAATTGATAAGCTTCCGCGATTAATTTTTATAATTTACACTATCACCCTATTCACCCCCCCTCTAGGGTGAAATCGATCCTACAATCTGGAGAGATCGTGGATTCGAAATGGGATTAACTCAGAATGGTCGTGGATTTCACTAATGATCCGAAGAGATCATGGATTTGGATTGGCAACGGATTGGATAATATGGTTATCGGTGGATTATGGACTTCAGATTTTAGATTTATGGCAATTTGAAACACGCCTTGCTATCACAAGGCTTGTTTTGGAGGGAGGGCAAAGTGTTAACCTACCTTTTGGCAAGGCAGTACAAAGGCAGATTTAACCCAAAGGACATCATGATCAATAAGGCGAGAAGCCAGGAGAAATGGTTACCTAGCTCGAAGATCGGCTATAAATTCGGTTTAGGTCCCTAATTTTTGTCCCAATCACGGTGCAGTTAGTATACAGTGATAAGGGAGGCCTCATAAGGCTACAATTCAAATTTAAAGTCGATTGGAGTTTATATGCTAGAGTTATGGGCAAAAGAAGAGGGATCAGATCATATTCAGCTTAGCAAAACAACCCAACAATGATCGCTCCATAACTCAACAATCACAAGGTGGATTGAAGTGAAATTTTAGAAATAAGACGAGGGGTCCCTAGGGAGTCCACTCTAAGGAAAGAATTGCATTCAGAGAGGTTGGAGGTATCGACATCTATCCTTCAATAGAGATCAATACCTATCCCTCTTAGGGATCGGCTAAGCCTAACTTCATAACAAAGATCGATCAATATCTCAACATCTACACATTCAATTGACACGAAACTTAAAGGAAAAGCTAACTAGAACATGTGGAATGCCCCATAAGTATCACATGGCATTTGGAGCAAGATGGAGGGATAGGTACCCAGCCCTCCATAGGGATCTGTTATAACCAGCCTAACCACCATATTGCAACAAGATTGATCAATAATTCGAGTTCTACTAGTCCAATTGGCATGTAACTCGGAGGCTAAGCATAATACAGCATGGAGAAGCTCTTTTAGGGATCGCATGGTATTTGGAGAAATTTGGAGGGATCGGTACCCATCCCACTAGAGAAATTGGCAGAAATCATAATTCAAGTAATACTACTTCACGGAAAATGCGATATCTCATATATTGTACGTTGAAATTACATGAAATTTGGAGAACAAGTAGCTAACAGCATGGGAAACCACTGAGAGGGATCGCACCCCATTTGGGCACAAAATAGGAATCGGTAACGATCTCTATTGTGGTCGCCAATGGGCTTTGAAATTTTTGGGTGGCCTCGTCTTGGTCTCCCGAACCTTCTGCCAAAATTTTAGCCCGATCCATGCACGTCTTCCCTTATAAAAACAGCAAGCATAGTATCAGAAAAGGGATCTTCTTTTTGCTTCTCTTTATCTTCAATCTAGGCTACACTCTGTTAATTTTATTCTTGGATTTCAGATTGTAACTGTAAGCAAACTTCAATATAATCAAAAGGATTATTCGAAATTGGACGTAGGCCAGAATTAGCCGGACAACTATAAATCTTGTCTCCTTTTACTTGCTTTCTAATTGTTTTCATTTTGTTCTTCATTTATTTCTCTTTATATTTCTGTGATTGGATTAGATATTGGAGCTTTTGCATAATTGGATGTGTTGACGCCAACAACAACCAACTTTTACCCATAAAACTTGACATTTTGTTTAAAAACATAATCACATCTATTATTCAAAATTTTAACTTTTAAGAATCATGAGCAATGACCCATGATACCAATACAACTTTATCATGTCCTTTGTTAAAATTTTCAACCTATTATAAACTTCCAGTCTTATATTGCATTTATCGTTAGTCAAGTTTGATTGCGATATTTCTATATGTATACTGCTTCTTTATTATGCATAGATATAGAAGCGGTTCGCATGTCCAAAAAAACAATAACACAATAATAAATAGAAATTCGTAATATTGTGTGTGTCTTTTGCAAGATACAACTAATAGTTACAAACCGAATAACCAAAAAGAAAAGAACAAATACTAGATGGAAAAAAGACGACAACACTATAAATCCTAAAATAATGCCTACTCACTACGATATGCCTAGCTCCACAGCAGGAGCTGGAGCTCGATCCATTACTACTACCCTTGAGTGATCTAGCATGGCGACAGTACACCCAATCTTGTGCAACTGTTGCTACTCGTGTTGCCGACGGCTTCATTATTTCCATCTTCCTAAGAAAGGATCTAATGATGGCAGAAGGAACCTTCTACTAAACTGCCTCTCCATGGAGGTTCACCCGTATTACCTAAATACTAGAGCGGATAAATGAAAATATGAAAAGTGACTTTATTGAGTGTGAATCCTTGATCTAAAAATTGAATCAAAAGAGTGCGAGTCCAAACGATGGCGATGCCACCAATACTATAATAGTTGGTCTTTCACACCGTAGGATAAATCAAGTCGTAACTTCCCGTCTTAGGGATGAGGTTGCGCCGAATGATGCATAGAATCAGACAGGCAGTCAGACGTAGATTATCCATCTTCCAAACACTAACATCTTAGGAAAAGATCGTTGCAAAATCTTTGTGTCAATCACTTCAAAATATCCAAGTCCGCGTCCTTCGTGGAGGCCTCCAAAATCTCAATGAGATCATAATTAATCAGTTCAATTAAGATACCCATCACCTCCAAACGAATCAAACTATTACTTCCATTGAAAAGGCACATGCAGCACGGCTCACATTCCTGCTCAAAAGTCTCGAAGTAGAGGATCAATGAAAATCCTATCATGATGAATAGCTCTTCTAGCCCAAAGGGGGAGATACCTTCTGTTCATTCCCGTCCAGCCAAGTGGCCTCTTAAGGGTTGAGACCATAATGTTTTGAAAAAAATCATGTGATGTAGAAAGATTTCTTGGGGAAAGAAGTGGTCAGAGTGAAGGAATAAGGTTTAGATCTGGAATGATGGTGGAGGTAGATCTAATGTGCAAACCATCATGAAGGGGAGGCGAGGCTACTGCTCCTAGGAAAAAATGGCATCGCGTAAGGAAGGAACGAAAGAGAGAGGCTGATACTTGGATGAGGAGGAGGATGGAGATTGGGTTTGACTTGTTAAGGAATGAGGAACAAAAGAAGGCAATGTCGGGAATTTGGATGCGACTTTTATAATCCCGTTCCAGGTTCAAGTTGTGCCAAAACTCAATGGATGCTAGAACAATATAGGTTTACCACTAGATGGTCAACCGCTAGACGGACTTTGGGCGTTAATTCAACCTAGACCCGATTAGGATCGGATTAAATAATAATAATCATTTTTCACTGTCTCCTTCGATTTGACACGATCTGAAAAATTCCTATCCTCATCAATATAGTGTGAAAGCCTTCTATCTAGTCTTGAATAATGCTCCAGCAATTCACAGTAATCCCAACAAAATTGCTGCGACTAACTACAATTCCAAAAACCCGAAAATATTCCAGCTGCTATTTCTGACCTATTTCGCACTGGAACATTTCTTCCAACGACCGGTGGTACAATAACACTTAGAACTACATCACCCCAATAAAGTTAAATGTCATTCCTATTTTATCTGCACCTTAAACAGAGAAAATATAAAAAGTCTCGATTTTATAAACTGAAAAATCACCTAGTTAAACGTGTGCTTCTTTATACTTGTTTCTAAATAATAGAAGCTCTTTCATGTCAAAATTCCCTTTAAAAATCAAACTTATATATATGTATCTGAATGTGTGTGTATATATTAGGGTTTCCAAAAACTTCTTTTTAAAACACAAATTTCCCAAATTGGTAAACTATTTCCTTGCCAAACATTAAAATTAAGCCTTTAATAATATATATATATATATATATATATATATATATTAAGGATTCAAAGAATTAATCTTTTATAAACTAAGAAGTTCTTAACATGAACAACTTCGTGGTATACCTGTTTCTTTGAAAATTAAAATTTCAAAACTTGCCCAAAACAAAATTTCCAAAATAATCCTTGGAAAAGAAATCCTTTGAATATCCTATTTTTAAACTCTAAGGTATTTCCAACATATACTTTATAAAGATTCTATCACAGGTTTAGATTAAGGAACTGAAATTAATTATCCAAATAAAAATCCAATTTTTCCATCAAAAAGGTGATCAATGAATGCACCTTAGCAAATACTTGCTTTCAGACAATTGCGGCATACTGACTCTAATTTTCCACCAATCTGGAATAAACATGCCTCCGATTGGAACCCATCATTAAAATCTAAAATCATAAGGTAGCTAAAATCTCAACCATCAAGTCGAGCACTTTCAGTCTTAGAGATTCTACCATATTCTGTACTCATGCTCTTTATCAACAATGCTTTACACATTGCCAGCCCTCTGTGGGGTACTTCGGAGTCAGCGTGAAAATCTTAACTCTAAGATATTTTCAACCCATGATTGCTTTTTTGGTAACTTCGAAGTGGAACTACAACTACATTTATACTCGGAGTTCTTAGAAACTAACTTAGAAATAAAATATTATTATATTAGAAAGTATGAATACATTCTCTTGGTTTACCCTAATTCCTCAGATCTACTAACCTAGGCTCTTATACCAAATGTAACGACCTATTTTAATAGGCCTAAATTTTGACAAATATCGAAACCATAGTTCATCAAAGCATAGAATATTGGATTTGGTACCTGCAAATAAGCATGAACATTATCAGAGAATGACAGAAATCTAAACTCACGGCGGAAACAAAAATAGGATAAGAATACTGACTATGACTACTACCTTGTAATTAATGGTATTCTTTGGATAACAGATTGTCACATCAGCATCGAGCATGAGAGAAAGGAAGACTTCTTCAACTACTAAACACATCCAGCTCCAATGACCCGTTCTTCTAAATCTACCGTGTGGGTTATAATGAAAAGGTGGTTAGAACAACGTTCTAGTGATTGGAAAATCTATGAACTGTCCATAACATAAATTTATACCAATTGGTTTCCGTTTAATAGTTATGTCTATTAAAGTTAGCTATCCAACCTGACCTTGCATTGCACACACGATTACTTACCTATCCATTCCCAAGGTATAGAATACTCATAAAGCCTTATTAACCACCCAATACTTCCAAACTCATTTGCTAGTTAATACTTCTAAATATGAAGCGTGCATCTATCATCACCACAAAATACTTTTAAAAGAGAAATAGGTAGACTCTACCATTTAAGATCTCAATCAAGGTAGACCCCGTCATTTAATACCTACTCCTAAGGTGTTTTCTAACAATGTTTTCAATGGTCGGTGGGTCCTAGCTACAAAGACCCCTAACCATTGTTTAAGACTTCTAAGATTTAATGTCTGACTATTACCGTATCTATCACCAATAAAATCATAGCCATGTAAGAGACAGTACCTAAGCCACTTAATACCTTTAAAAAGATTAGGCGGACTTCTAACCATTTAATACCTATATTCTATGTAGATCCTACGTCACTTAATACCTATCCTTAGGCGGACTCCTTACTAGTACCATCATTATTACGACCTTAGCAATGTAAGAGACTGTATCCAAGCTACTTAATACCTCATTAATAAGGACTAGACAGACCCCTAACCATTTAACACCTATTTATAGGCAAGCCTTTTTCATTTAATAGCTAACCCCATGGCACACTCCTCGCTGGTTCTATCTTACTGACATCGTTTGGTACCTCACTAGGTTACTTAATACTTCTTTTTAGGAGAGAGGTGAACCCTTAGATTAGTCACTTATTACCTCAAACCGAAAGCAAACACTTCTTGAGATATCCCCTATCACTCTTAATTATAAATATGGAATCTCATTAGGTTACTTCTTTCAGTAGGGAGGTGGGCTTAAAATAGTCACTTAATACCTCAACACTAAAGTAAACCCTTTTAGAGATATCCATATTTATCTGGAATCTCAGTAGGTTACTTAACACTTCCTTTAAGAGAGGAGAGGACCCTACAGCCACTTAGTACCTCATACCAGAAGCGAACCCCTATGGAGATATCCCTCACCGCTCCTAATTCCAAATTTGGACCACTTAATACTTTTCGATTAAGAAAGCTGGCCCAGTCTCTCACATAGTCATAGGCCCTAGGATTAGTGATATCTCACGTCAGCAGTGATGCACCCAACTGCTGGTAGCCTTAAAGTGAAGGATAGCCTTCCATCGAGTGGCTATACTGACCTCGCATACTAACATACTAAGCCCAATTAACCATTCTAAGTTTTTTCTTATATTATTCTAGGTAGACATCGGACTTAGCTAACTAATTCTCTTTTTATTTAAGGCAACAAGATTTAATTTAAATGCTTATCTACCCATAAATCCCCTTCTAATGCTCATAACTGTCAATTTGTCCACAAAATCCTAACGGACATTTCCTAAGACATTTAGTAACCTTCTTGACTATTCCATAGTTGTTAATTCAACTTCTTTATTTATCAGTCCCATTAATCCATTTACCCTATCAAATTATTGCAACTCCTATATTTACTACTGTTTATTTTTCATTTATTTGAGCTACAACCTTTTAAATTCCTTTCCTATTAATTAATTTTCCTAAATGTGGATATTATGTGTAATCATCATTATTAGCTAAGTTTTATTATTATAAGCGTAATAAATTAAGTACAAAGATCTACTTTTATTGAATATATCCTAGTTATATATTTGCACTAGAATATTCATTTCCATGTCCAATTATTGGAATCATATCAAAGAAAATTATCTGCTATAATGTCCATAAATTAGCTCAAAACAAAATATTTAGCTTAAAAAGATTACATTGTTTGATTACAAGGAATAATTATTTCATTTTATAACTGAAATAGACAGTGTAAATTATAATGAATTCATACTTTATACATCTCTTTCTCTTTCTGTTTGCATGTATTCATTGTTAGATCAAACACTATATTTTCAAAAAGGGAAAGAAATCAAATGAATTTACAAATATTAAAGAGATCTGAATTCCAACAATTCAAAACATAGAAAAGTTTACATTCCAACAAGATTAAGGTAATAATCCAAATTTATAACATTATTCTACAACCTATTTTCAGATCAAGAATAAATTTCATTCAAATCAATATTCTAAATTCATACTTTGTGATTGATTTCTAGATCAGGTTGTAAATAATTCTAAATCAATTCATAATAAGAATCTGCAGGCAATTTTTATTATATTCAGATCATATTTAATTTATTCCTACAACTAGTATACAATTGTCCAGTTGGGCATAAAAGTCAATAAACACCAACGGAATAATTTTCATTTTATAACAATCTATACAATTTCCCACTCACCTTTTAAAAGCGATCCAAATCTTCAGATCTGAAGTAGAACCTTTGATTCATCTCCAAATCCTTTATAATCCAAGAAATATGTTTGAAAAGGGTATATACATATATTATAACTATAGATCTAAAAAAAGACTTGGGAATGTGACATAAAACAGATACAGTTATCAAATACATATAAATTACCTCAAATACGCATATAGTTGATTCTCTTCTCTTCTCCTTTTCATTTGATTTCTATTTTTCTCCAATTTGCATGAATATAAATATAAATTCTTATGTTTATAATTTAGAAAGAAAGTGGAGGAGGAGAAATGATAGTGCTTCGCTACTGCCACTAGAAAAATATGAAAAGAGAAGGGAGAGTTAGGCCAGAATTTATAGGCGCTTGAATCATGTAGAGCCGTTAGATTGAAATATACTAAATCCCAACCCTTCGGCCTAGGCTAACCCTAGCAGTCTAAAGGTGACCGGTTGACCGCCTATGGAGCACCAGTTGAGCACTAGGGGTCGATCGGTCCCAATAACAGGTCAACCTGTAGGCCTGAGCAATTAATTAATAAATGTTAAATTTTCTTTTTTCATTTATTTTCATTCCGAATTCGTTTTTCGTTCGTAACTTCTTCGATTTGACATCAATCGTAAAATTTAAAATATGAATGTTGCTCAGAATTTCGCTACGAACGCAATGGTGCATGTTTCATGGTCAAATTCCATCATTTGCACAAATTCCATTTTTGGAGACTAATTAATTTACTAACTAACTAATCATACAAATAATGCCAAATTACTGGGTGTTGCGGTATCACAATATAATAAGCACATCACTTTAAATGTCCTTAGTCAAGATAAATCAAGACAAGATATCGATGTATCCGTTGAGACTAGAGTATGTAATGCTCTCTAAATGTTTGGGCAGTGTATTACTCATGACTGCTGGGGGCATTAGAGGTTACATATTGATATTTATTGGATAACTATGGAATGTCCCATTCAAAAAATTTCTTTTTGTAAATATAACTAAGTTCAAACTTGTGAGGTTAGAGTGCTTAGCGATTCCATAGTGGTGGAGGTGAAAAAAGTTATAGCGGGATAAAGCAGGGGTATAGCAAAAAATAGCGGAAGTGCAAAAAGCTTCATTATATACAAAACTAAATATTTGAAGTTAAAACATCCACATTTTCACATTATTTGTGTGGGAAAAATAAATATTGTTTAATCATATAAAAAAACTGTAGGATATCGTGATTGTGTTGTCTAGATTGGTGACTGCATAGATTGCTAACTTATATAGAGCATTTATGCTTAAAACTAGCTCTTTCCCTTAACTTTTTTGATTTGATTCAATGAAGAACTAGTCAAAGCAACATTTTTATATAAACGCTGCTAAAGCGGGTGGTAAAAAACACCCTACTTAGCGAGTATAATGAAAAATAGTAGGACTAGAGTGGTTATACTATTCAGTAATGCTACATTGAGAAAACATAGTGGTCGAAAGGCATTATGCGCTATAGTGTGGACTTTGCAGTGCTTTAAATGCACATGGTCAAACAGAAAATATCGATGTGACTGATTTACACAGTTCCCTTAACTTGAGAATACTGTCGATGTTCAATATGAAAGCTCCGCTTTGATTGTAGTCAAATTAAGGCACAACTTCCATCGAGTGACTATAGGCTGGTCGAGTGGAAGTATTGGAAGTGAAGCATTATTCAATAGAGGGTTCGTCTTCTCAGTCATATTGGGCTAATATCACGATTAACTCAAGTCAACTCGAAGTCAAAATTTATAGCCAGAGTAGTTCGATTAATAGTAATTGTTATTATTGGACCAATGACTTTGTGTTTGGACTATGGAGTTAAATACGAACGATATCGAAATTTTTATCATCACTAAATTCCATAAGTTCAAAGTGATATAGTTCTGACAAAGAGAATTAGTTTATATAATAGTCACAACTGTGTAATGCTTAATAGAGTAAAATTGGTTTTTTACCGAAACTAAGTAAGCGATAAATTTATCAAAAATGTCACAGCACTTTTAAGTGACATGTAAATGTTAAAATATGAATAGTTTGATGTAAATCGATAACCAAATTTACACCTAATGAGCCACACAAAAAAAAAGATGAATACTCCATTGACAAAACAATTTAGTTAGTTTGCAATTGTTATAAATTGATTAAATAAATTAATATTTGTGAAATATTTATTAATTTGATTTTGATTTGATAAATAAATATTATTAAATGTATTTATAATAGTTATAAATATATTAATCGATATGCGACATTTAAACTTGATTTAAATATAAAAAAAATTGTTTGAGATTTAAATGGGTTTAAAGCCAATGAAGGAGACTGGTTAGTTCACCTTTGATATAGGGTTATAGGAGGATAAAAGATGAGCTAGAGAAACTTTGAGATGGAGAGCTAAGATGGAAGAGAATTGGTATGAGATGATGTAGGATATTGGTCTTAAAATATCACTAAACTCCCCACTATATAAACATCTCTACCCTTAACCTTTTGATACTTTTTGGAGCCTCCATATCCCATCTAGATCTAGTCGAACTCCCCCCTCAATCTATCAAGCTCTCTAAGTTCAAATCAAAACAAATCGAGTGTTATTTGATAGCTGGTGGTCGACGGCTTAGTGACCAGCACTCTTTTAAATTGGAAACCAGTTAGAGGATTTGGCTCTAATGTACACTCCAAACATGTTTATAGATATTAGTCTATATTTATAATGTTTATTTCGTATATTGTATTGTTAGTTAGGCGACGATTCCAACATATGAATATATTGCAACAATTTGATTTGTTATATATGTGTATATGCTTTAAAAAATTATGCAAATATACCTATATGCAGCACAACCCTAAATTAAAAAAAAATCAATTTTTTATTAATTTAAATAATATAGTATATATCTCTACTATTAATAAAGAGAATTCAATGAATAGAATTCCACGGTGTCCTTTTGAAATTATAAAAATACCCACTATTCATCAATGGAATCTCACCAACATTTTGCAACCTCCATCATCATCTTCTTCCTGACCATCCATCGATGGAATTTTACTATCGATTTGCATTTGACACCACCAACAAAACTGCTTTAAATAAATTTGTTGTGCCCATAAATGCTTTTGGACTTATATCACACATCATCTATCGATTTTGTACTGAATGTACATACGTGCGATTTACTCAAATGTATATATAATATTAGCTATACTTATATAAAACATGAAAATATAATTTTGTACATAAAGTTTAATAAATATAATATTTTCGATTGGAAAAATTATTTTGTTTATTTATATATTATTTTTAATTTATATATTACTTTCAAATAATTTTGAAGAATTAATCATATAAATAATTATACAATTACATATATTGCATTATAAATAGTATTTTATATTTTAAAAAATTAGATTAATACATATTACACTTTTAGCTTAAAAATTAAAAAATAGCATTTTTTATATTTTTAAAATATTTAACTATAAACCTTAAATTAATAATTAGATTATAAATCATTTTAAATTAAAAATTAGGTTATAAATCATTTTAAATTCAAAATTATATAATAAAATTTCAACTTACAAAATTGTAATCTAAAATTTCATGGAAATTTAAACCTCAAATTAGGTTCAAATAAATATTTTTTTTGTTAATGTTAATAGTTTTCATGCGGCTTTTATTATAATGTACATATTTAAAATTTAAAATTTTTAAAAACAGAGCCATGCACCTGACTAGGTAGTTATATATTTAATATAAACTATTTTGCATTTTCAGCTGTATTAATATTATTTATATATATATATATATATATATATATATATATATAAGTATTTAAGCATGCACATTTACAGACACACACACACATATGTATATATGTATGTATGCATGTATGTATATGTATGGATGTGTGTGTGTGTATTTAAAAAATTATATTTATCCAAATACTGCTTTCGGCCTAAAAAAAGGTTTAATACATTTTGTAAATGACTTAAACATATTTTTAGTTATAATGTAATTAATATTTATGTTTGTATATACATATTCAAGTATTTGTACAAAATTATTATAAAAAAATTAGAGTTTATACATATAAGTAAATGTATATAAACATGTATTTTACCATATATTTGTATATTGGGCGAGCTAACGTGTTTATTGCGATGTAAATCTGAGCATCTTTACATGGGCATGCTATATCTTGCACGGATTGATATGTTACGAAAGCACGCACATACATACATACATACATATATATATGTATATGATATACATATATATAATATAATATAAATTAAATAATGCTATATCAATTTATAAATTTAAATAAAATAAATCTTATTTAAAAGACATGTAGAAACTTCAAAATAAATTAGACTGCATAGGTCCAATAAAGATCAAATATGGTTAAAAAAATTAAAATTTGCCCATAACTTCTTTTGTGGGCCGGTCTAATTTCAACATATTGTTCTGACCCCCTTCTCGTTACAACATACATGTTAGATTTGATGATGTGGGTGGAGGATAAGACGGCGAAGACCCGGTGGCAATATTAGTATCTATTTATATTTTTACATATCCTAAAAACAATGTATTTAACTTGGTTTATGTGTTTTATACATTATTTCTAAGACATGGTTACTATGCAATGGGTACTTATTTAATTAGTATATTTTATCCTTTCTACTGTGAGATTATAAAATTATACATAGATAGCTTTATGAATTGTTTATTTATACCAACTAACAGCCAACTTCGGAATGGACCTAAGGTTCGATGGGTTTTTATTGGTTGAAAGTCAGTCATTTTCGAGAAGGTTGTTATATTAGATTTTAACAAGAAATTTGTCATGGAGTGTGATGCAAGTGGAGTTAGCATTGGTGTAGTACTACTTCAAGACAACAAACCCTTATCATTTTTGAGCAACTGTAAGGAAGTGCGTTAAATTGGTCTACATATGAAAAGAAATTACATGTATTAATCTTAGCTACGAGAAAGTGGTCACACTAATTACTTGGAAGCGATTTTCATTAGAACAGACCATCATAGGGTTAAATATTTGATAACTCAGAAGTTACACATAGGAATACAACAAGAAATGGTTGGCTAAATTACATGGATTTGATTAACAAGTTGGATTCATGAGTGGAAGGGAGAACTTTGTAGCCGATGCTCTATCAAGAAGAGATGAAGGAGCTGATGGTATTAACCTTGAGTGTATGGCCCTTTTACATATGCAGCCTGCTTGGTTACAAGAGCTAAAGAACACCTTGCCTAATTTTCCATCCACACATCAACAAATAAGAGATGGAAACAAGCTAGGAAATAAATAAGAAATAGTGGACAATTTGCTATTTTATAAATGCAGAACCTTGACTGACCATCATGATGATAACCTCATCAAGATCTTGCTGAATGAATTCAACTCTACACCCCTTGGAGGCCACTTAGGCATTAAAGAAACATTGAAAACGATCAAACCAGTGTTCTTTTGGAAGATAATGAGGAAGCATGCTAAACATTATGTGAAAGAATGTAAAACTTCCCAAATGAATAAAGAAGAAAATATTAATATTCCAAGGTTATTACAGCCCTTTTCTATTCCAAAGAAGATTTGGATGGATATTAGTATGGATTACATGACTTTCTTGCCTAAAAGTAAAAAATATATAGTCATATATGTAGTAGTAGGCAGATTATCCAAATATATTCACTTTTCCTACTGTCTTATCCCTATATAGCCAGAGATGTAGCTCAAATAATTTTCAATGGAATAATCAAATTGCATGGCCTACCTTCCTCCATGGATAATGGTATAAATGTTTTGTTCACAAGTACATTTTGGCAATAATTTTTTAAACTACAGGGCTGCTTATTGAAATTAAATTCTACCTACCACCCTCAAACAAATGGACAAACTGAAGTTAGACAAAATGTGTAACATTCTCGATTTTGAGTCAAATTTAATTTGATAATTAATATAAAATTTTGGATTAAATTGTAGATTAATTTGAATTTTTCAAATTAAATAAGATATTGTTTGTTTATTTATATATATGAATATAAATTGATTTTAAAATGAATTATGGGTTTGAAATTCAAAGGTAAACATTTTGAAAATAAATTGGATTTGAAACTCTATATTTTAGAATTAATAAAAATTTGTTTTCTAATTTTGTATATGTGTACAAGTTTGGAAAATTTTATTTTGAAATTTAGTTTAAATAGAATTGGATTGTAAATAAAGAAATTGATTTGAAATTCAATAACAAATATTTTTATAAATAAATTGGATTCAAGAACTTTAGAAACTAATAGAAATTTGTTTTCTATTATATATATATTAAACTAAATTGAGATTCTAGTATGAAAAACAATTGAGTTAAATTTAATTTGTACTAATGTAAATATATAAGAAGATAAAAACATAATTAATGAAAGCATAAACCTATGTAAAAGTAAATATAAATAAGATATAAAATGAGGGTTTAAACACAAATTTCATGCATTTAACATTTGTGAGATTATTAAAAACATGTATTTACATTTGTAGGCTATGCATGCCATACAATTAACAAGTGGCATTCTTTTAATTTAAAAATGTAAATAAAAAAAGCCAAAATGTTTAAACCAGGCTAATGCATAATCTTCTTTCATCATTCAAATTCAAAAACAAACTGGAAACCCTAAAAATCAAAACTGAGATGAAAATCAAAAACAGACCTAAGAATTAAAAAAAGAAAAATCAAAACAAAACAGCAGTCCAAAGATCAAAAGAAGATCAAACCTGAGAAAGAAATCAAATAAAATTACAGAAAGGAAGCCTGGAAAACAAACCTGAGATCAATGGAAACAATTCAACTCAATACAAATCAAGTACAAATTCTATTCAAATAGATTCAGAACATCTCAACCATTTCCAGCTTTTCAGTTTCAAATTACTTTCCAGTTTACAAGATCAAAACCAGGTCCTCTGTTCTTTACTGACAGGTGAGCAATCATCACCTTTTAAAACCTTCATATGTTTATATTTTGATGGAATGTGATGAATGATTAAAATATGTTTGCATGAATGAAAAATATGTCTGTATACATATGTAAATATTGGTATGCAAGTCTGTAAATAGGCAAAAGAAGCCTCTGTCTTTGGTTATAGGTTTTCAAAACCTGTTAAAGAAAAAAAATCCTTCTTCTCTAATTTGTTTTAAGCTTCATGATCTAAATATAGTATGTTTGTATCATCAATAACTAGGGTTTAAAATTATTTTTCAGAAAAAATGTAATTAAGTTTATCTGGAAATTTAAAATATACAGTGAAAATCATATATATGTCAAAAATTTGATGATCATAAAATCGTGTTTAGATTGCATAACTAGATTCGAGTTAACAAATGATGAATTTAGGTGAAGGGTTCATGATTTTTAAGTAGATAAATCGTGTGAATTCTCGAATTGATCAGAACTGGTTTATTCATCAATTTCTGTCGGACAGCGTTATGTTGGGGGTTGAGATTAAGGTTGGAGGTGGCTGATGTGATGATGGTCATTGGAAAAATAGCCGACCAATTTATTGATGATCGGAGTGGCCTGGGTTCATTAATCTGGGGTTCGACAATCAGTTTTGGGTTGTATGGTTCTTGGGGTAAATTCGACGTCGATAATGGATCGCGATCGGTCGGACCAATGGGATTAAAGGCGTAGGTCGATAACGTGGTTCTGGATGAAATGGCGATGCATTATATCGTTGGGATTGTCGGCGTGAGGTAAATTTGTCGACTGGAGTTTGGGTTCCAAAAAAAAATTAGACAGCTCGATTTCGAGGTTATTTCGGTAACCTGGGTGGTTGTACAGGTAGGTGGGGTCGTAGTCGACATGATGATGGTCAGAGCCATGATCGGTGAAGTCTAGGTTGGTATGCATGATGCACGGGTATACAGTGGTGTCAGTAAGATAGGAATAGAAGAAGAAGGAGGTGAAGATGGGAAGCTCGAGTTAGCTATTGGGAGAATGAGGTTATGGCCTGAGTAAAAGCTCGGGTAAATTTGTATGAGTTTCGAAGTCAGGTTTTAAAAATTTTAAAACAAAGTTTTAAAAGAAAAGAAAAAATATATAGATTGGCTCGGGTTGTTGCTCGGGGAAAAGGGGTTGGGTCTCGAGTTAGAACCCGGGGTTGTCTCCGGTCTATTTTTTTTTGTATAAAACAGTTTTTTTAAAACCAAATCAAGTTGTATTTAAAATAATTTTTGTAAAACGGTTCTTTTGTAAACGATAAATGTTTACCTAAGTGTTGAATTGGTTAAAGGTTTTTAAATCAAAAATTATTTCACTTTAATTAAGTTTTGAGTGTTTAATCTATATAACCTTTATTTTAAAAAGTTTATTTTAAATAACTTAATATTGTAATTAATTAAAGATGGAATGTTTTTGTTATATAAAACATTAATTTAACTTAAAGGTTTTAAGTTAATAATGAATTTATTTCAAAGATTATTTAAAAAGACTAATTAATTTGTTAAGAGTTAATTGATTAACGATAAGTAATTAAGGATAATTGATTTATGAGATTTGATTAAGAATCATCAAGTAATTAAAAGATAATTAATTAATGAAAGTAATTAAGGGTAATTAATTGCTTAAGAAAATTATTTAATTAAAAGTAATCAATTAATGATTAAGGTTGATTAATCAAGTAATTAAAAGATAATTACTCAATGTAATTAATTTGTGATTTATTAAAATAAGTGATTAGGATAATCACTTATTGTAATTAATTAAGGATAATTAATTAAAGAGTAATTAATTAAAGTAATTAATTTGAGGATAATTAATTAATTAAAGATTAATTAATGAAAGTGATTAGGGATAATCACTTATTATAATTAATTGAGAATAATTAATTAGGGGTTAATTAATTAATTAAGGGAAATTAATTATAATTAAATAATTAAAGGGTAACTATTTTATAAATAAGGGTTAATTAATTAATCATTAAAGGTTAATTAATTTATGATTAAAGGTTAATTAATTTATGATTAAAGTATAATTAATTAAAATAGTTTTTAATTAATTTACATTAATTAACCAGGATTAGTAATTTTTCATAAGTGATTAATCTGATTTAAATTAATCATTGATTATTTGATCTTACTTATGGATGTTTGAATTATATTGGATGTTTGGATTGTATGAAATGCTTTGAATTGTGTGATGCTTTGTGATATGAATTATTTTGATTCGAGCTGTGATGAATGTAATTTATTTATCTGTAATGAATGTATATTATTTATCTGTGAACCTGTGAATGAAGATAAGCGTTATGGGATTATACCGCTTATCGATATTGCTGTGCTTGAATCTGTAATGATTGATAATGTTGCACCATTGTGTAAAACCCCTGGACTACACCATACACGCACAAATATGGATTTCACGGGGAATCGGTTAAGTCACAGATATTTTGAATTTAAATATTATTTGTTTAAAAGTTGAATTTTGAATCCAAATGGTTTTGAAAATGTAATTGGGTTGAATATGGAAAGGTTTTGGAAAGGAAGTTTTGAAATTAAAATTTAGTTTGAATAATATATATCTTGTTTAAGTTTTGAAAATTATTTTGGAAACTATGGTTTGAACGGGTATACAAGTTATACAATAATGTGGATTTTAAACCATTTTAAAATTATTATTTTGGGAATTTAAATTTAACCCAAGTTTATACTTTAAAGGATATAACTTGTGCATATTTGATCGGAATTTCCCGAAACGAAAACTCTTTGTTTTCAATTGGTAATGGCTTTCAAATAAAGAAAGGATTTCCAATTTGTGTTGAAAGGATTTCAAGTTTTGTAATGAAAATAATTTGAAAGCTATGAATGAATCTTTGTGAAAGATTGTTGAACTTTGTTTTGAAATTGAAGAGGATCTTAAAGGTGTATCTTTTGTATAAAAGATTTGAATTGTAAATAGTTTTGAAAGCTATGAATTAATCTTTATGAAAGATTGGTGAACTTTGTGAAGTGAATCTTTTGTTTAAAGATTTGAAAATAGTAATTTGTTTAAACCATTTGAAGAAAGGTTTTCGGCTTTAAGTTGTGACTTAACAAAAATCCCACTATATCCATATTTTTTAAATACTGCGCTCATTATTCGGTTTAGCCGAAAGAGGACTTTGTGTCATATAACCCATTCCGAATAATGATACGACGTTATGGATTGCATTCGAAGACCGGTGGTGAAGACCGGATATTATCAAAAGAAAATGGATTACCTGTCGAATGTCTCTACACCGGCTGATCCCCGGTATAGAGATTTGATCACCCTTTGTGATGGGGAGTCCGGACGTGATTAGGGATTATCCGGATTGCAAGGGCTTCTTTGAAGTGCCTTCGGTTCTGTTCAAACCCGGAACAGACTTGTATGGATGTATGTCTGACGTTACACTTTGAGATGTAAAGCTAGTTTCTATCAAATACAATTCTGTTTGGTGGCGGAGAATTATTCTCTTAGCTTAACACCCTTCTCTTAGACGTACGAGCTCAGAGGTTATGTAATTGATGGTTACTAGTGATACATTCCCAATTTGGTAATGTGGCATACGAAGTGCTGCTGATCATGTGTTGATCGAAGCAGGGCTTTTGTGAAAAGCATAGCTTTGTGGACGAGACCTCATCAGGACATCACAAACCGGAATGGTCGAAATAAGAAAGATGCAACAAGGTTATTTGGAGGTAGCACCCCTTGAGGGTATGTCCATTTCCTTTTGGATAGAAGTGGTATCATGATATGGAGAACAGATACTTAACTTATGTGGTTGCTGCAAACTTATTGCTTTGTGGTTGTTGGTATCGAGGCCTCAGATAAAGGTTGGTTACGACCGGGGGATGGCATACTCGTGTAGTAGTTACCTAGTTACAGAGGTAACCCGACCTTGTGTTGGCAGAGATCCAGTTAGGTTCTCGGGGCATCCCTCCAAAGACGTACCCATGTGGCCCAGGAAGTTCCTTAGCCTAACCATTTGTTGGAAATCCAAAGGAACAATACGCGCCCTGTATGGTTTTAGTTGCATAACCTGCCATGGAATGTTGCGGTAACCTGCTATTGAACATGGTAGTTATAGTAGGCGTACATTAATGGTTGTATACTGGCTAAGATTAATATTATATTTGCAAATATTTTCCACTATGCACTAATAATAATATCAAAAGGATTTTCGCGTATCAAGCATTTTTGACAGTCATAAGGAGAAATCTCCTCCAAGTGGGTGCTTGCATTGTGTGTGTGGCGGGAGGCCTTATGGCAGTTTCATTTTCCAAAAAGCATTGCGGACTTCTTTTAATTTCTTTTGTTTGTTTTTGTTAAAAATCAAACTGTTTCTGTTTTCTCATACCAGTCCCATGACTAACCTGGAGTTTATTGTTCCCTTTCTAAACTCTGGGTGCCCATAATTTTCCACACGGGCAGCCCAGAGTTAGATTTTTAGATAGTCAGCTAGTAGATACAGAGTCGATAGCTTTCAGCCTTTGGATTTTGGCAATCGCATTGTGGATCGAGTTTGCTTAATTCGGCATTGTTATTGGATCGAGCTTGTGGGTTAGAAGTTCTTTAAGCTTTTGGTTTTGGATATGAAAGTCTTTCGAGCTTTGGAGTTTTAGAATGAAGATGTTGTATGGTGATCTCTCTCCTGAAGTTGGTGTCGTTTCCGCTGTTATCTTTTTCGCTGTTGTATATTGTCTCTGATAATATTGATATCATTTGTATCAAATTGTTGTATCAAATATTGTATATCAATGATATTATTCATTTCTCTTCTGCTGTGTTGTTATACTTAATGTGTTATAAGCTCCATCCGAACTGGAGTTCGACGTCGAATTTGCGGCATTCGAATACGTGTGAAGTATGAATGTCGATTTTCGAACGCCAGATTTCGGGTTGTGACAAGTGGTACCAGAGCTGAAGGTTGAGTAAGAACTTTAGCTCAGGAGCATAACACATTAGGCAACTCATTAGAGATAGGGTTACAAATACCCTAGAATGAGTATATCCCTAAAATATTCATCTGTATGCCTTAGTAAATTCTCTTACTATCCACTGATAGTAAGTATGAGTGCAAGAAGAGGACGAGCTAGGGGATATGGGAGTACCACTACAAATGGTCAATACCCTGCAACAATGGAAATAACTCTTCTCAATCTCCTTTGATCCAGTTTCAATTCTTTGATGGATTAGTGGCAGCTCGAGGGAGAAGCTTTGGTGTGATGGTGGCCCTGCTAATCGTGTAGATAAGTTCCTAATTCGTATTTTCATCAGTTTTCCCTCAGCTTTTCTTTTTAAACTTTAATAAATTTGACATTTTATTTGAAATAAATTGGTTAACAAGATATAAAGTTAACTTGGATTGTATTCATTTGTCTATTCTTTGGGGTCCAGGTATATTCTACGAATGGTTAGTTATCCTTTTGGACTAACCAATGCCCCTGCATATTTCGTAGAATGAATGACCCGAATATTTCGTGAAATATTGAATGAGTTCGTTCTCATAATTATTGATGATATTCTGATTTGGTAATCCAAATGCAGAATAAATATTCAGTTTGATCTGGTAAAACATTCTCCATCTGTTCTTTGTTGTCTCCCTGTCTAGCAAATTTCGGGGACGAAATTTTCTTAAGGGGGGAATTGTAACATTCCTGATTTTGAGTCAAATTTAATTTGATAATTAATATAAAATTTTGGATTAAATTGTAAATTAATTTGAATTTTTCCAAATTAAATAAAATATTGTTTGTTTATTTATATATATGAATATAAATTGATTTTAAAATGAATTATGGGTTTGAAATTCAAAGGTAAACATTTTGAAAATAAATTGGATTTGAAAATCTATATTTTAGAATTAATAAAAATTAGTTTTCTAATTTTGTATATGTGTACAAGTTTGGAAAATTTTATTTTGAAATTTAGTTTAAATAGAATTGGATTGTAAATAAAGAAATTGAAGTGAAATTCAATAACAAATATTTTTATAAATAAATTGGATTTAAGAACTTTATAAACAAATATAAATTTGTTTTCTATTATATATATATATTAAACTAAATTGAGATTCTAGTATGAAAAACAATTGAGATAAACTTAATTTGTACAAATGTAAATATATAAGAAGATAAAAACATAATTAATGAAAACATAAACCTATGTAAATGTAAATATAAATAAGGTAAAATGAGGGTTTAAACACAAATTTCATGCATTTAACATCTGTGAGATTATTAAAAACATGTATTTACATTTGTAGGCTATGCATGCCATACGATTAACAAGTGGCATTCTTTTAATTTGAAAATGTAAATAAAAAAACCAAAATGTTTAAACCAGGCTAATACATAATCTTCTTTCCTCATTCATATTCAAAAAAACTGGAAACCCTAAAAATCAAAACTGAGATGAAAATCAAAAACAGACCTGAGAATTAAAAAAAGAAAACTCAAAACAAAACAGCAGTCGAAAGATCAAAAGAAGATCAAACCTGAGAAAGAAATCAAATAAAATTAAAGAAAGGAAGCCTGAAAACAAACCTGAGATCAATGGAAACAATTCAACTCAATACAAATCAAGTACAAATTCTACTCAAATAGACTCAGATCATCTCAACCATTTCCAATTTTTCAGTTTCAAATTACTTTTCAGTTTACAAGATCAAAACCAGGTCCTCTATTCTTCACTGGTAGGTGAGCAATCATCACCTTTTAAAACATTCATATGTTTATATTTTGATGGAATGTGATGAATGATTAAAATATGTTTACATGAATGAAAAATATGTTTGTATACATATGTAAATATTGGTATGCAAGTCTGTAAATAGGCAAAAGAAGCCTCTGTCTTTGGTTACAAGTTTTCAAAACCTGTTAAAGAAAAAAAATTAAATCCTCCTTCTCTAATTTGTTTTAAGCTTCCTGATCTAAATAAAGTATGTTTGTATCATCAAGAACTAGGGTTTAAAATTATTTTTGAGAAAAAAATTAATTAAGTTTATCTGGAAATTTAAAATATACAGTGAAAATCATATATATGTCAAAAATTTGATGATCATAAAATCGTGTTTAGATTGCATAATAAAATAGAGTTAACAAATGATGAATTTAGGTGAAGGGTTCATGATTTTTAAGTAGGTAAATCGTGTGAATTCTCGAATTGATCAGAACTGGTTTATTCATCAATTTCTGACCGACGGCTATATGTTGGGGGTCGAGATTGAGGTTGGAGGTGGCTGATATGATGATGGTCATTGGAAAAATAGCCGACAAATTTATTGTTTATCAGAGTGACATGGGTTCGTCAATCTAGGGTTCAACAATCAGTTTTGGGTTGTTATGGTTCTTGGGGAAAATTCGACGTCAATAATGAATCGTGATCGATCGGACTAGCGGGATTAGAGGCGTAGGTCGATGACGTGGTTCTGGATGAAACGGCGATGCATCAGATCGTTGGGTTTGTCGGCGTGAGGTAAATTTTTCGATTGGAGTTTGGGTTCAAGAAAAAAATCAGGTAGCTCGATTTCGATTTCGAGGTTATTTCGCTAACCTAGGTGGTTGTACAGGTAGGTGGGGTCGTAGTCGACATGATGATGATCGAAGCCATGATCGGTGAAGTATAGGTTGGTGTGCATGATGCACAGGTATACAGTGGTGTCAGTAAGATAGGAATAGAAGAAGAAGGAGGTGAAGATGGGAAGCTCGAGTTAGCTATCGGGAGAATGAGGTTATGGCCTGAGTAAAAGCTCGGGTAAATTTGTATGAGTTTCGAAGTCAGGTTTTAAAAAATTTAAAACAAAGTTTTAAAAGAAAAGAAAAAATATATAGATTGGCTAGGGTTGTTGTTCGGGAAAAGGGGTTGGGTCTCGAATTAGAACCCAGGGTTGTCTCGGGTCTGAATTTTTTGTATAAAAACAGTTTTTTTAAAAACCAAATCAAGTTGTATTTAAAACAATTTTTGTAAAACGGTTCTTTTGTAAATGATAAATGTTTACCTAAGTGTTGAATTGGTTAAAGGTTTTTAGATAAAAAATTATTTCACTTTAATTAAGTTTTGAGTATTTAATCTACATAACCTTTATTTTAAAAAGTTTATTTTAAATGAACTTAATATTGTAATTGATTAAAGATGGAATGTTTTTGTTATATAAAACATTTATTTAACTTAAAGGTTTTAAGTTAATAATGAATTTATTCAAAGATTATTTCAAAAGACTAATTAATTTGTTAAGAGTTAATTGATTAACGATAAGTAATTAAGGATAATTGATTTATGAGATTTGATTAAGAATCATCAAGTAATTAAAAGATAATTAATTAGTGAAAGTAATTAAGGGTAATTAATTGCTTAAGAAAATTATTTAATTAAAAGTAATCAATTAATGATTAAGGTTGATTAATCAAGTAATTAAAAGATAATTACTCAATGTAATTAATTTGTGATTTATTAAAATAGGTGATTAGGATAATCACTTATTGTAATTAATTAAGGATAATTAATTAAAGAGTAATTAATTAAAGTAATTAATTTGAGGATAATTAATTAATCAAAGATTAATTAATGAAAGTGATTAGGGATAATCACTTATTATAATTAATTAAGAATAATTAATTAGGGGTTAATTAATTAATTAAGGGAAATTAATTATAATTAAAGGGTAATTATTTAATAATTAAGGGTAATTCATTAATCATTAAAGGTTAATTAATTCATGATTAAAGGTTAATTAATAAATGATAAATGATAATTAATTAAAACGGTTTTTAATTAATTTATATTAATTAACCAGGAGTAGTAATTTTTCATAAGTGATTAATCTGATTTAAATTAATCAGATGATTAATTGATCTTACTTATGGATGTTTGAATTATATTAGATGTTTTGATTGTATGGAATGCTTTGAATTGTGTGATGCTTTGTGATATGAATTATTTTGATTCGATCTGTAATGAATGTAATTTATTTATCTGTGATGATTGTATATTATTTATCTATGAATCTGTGAATGAAGATAAGCGTTATAGGATTATACCGCTTATATTTATTGCTGTGCTTGAATCTATAATGATCGATGATGTTGCACTATTGTGTAAAACCCATGGACTACACCATACACACAAAAATATTGATTTCACGGAAAATCGGTTAAGTCACAGATATTTTGAATTTAAATATTATTTGTTTAAAAGTTGAATTTTGAATCCAAATGGTTTTGGAAATGTAATTGGGTTGAATATGGAAAGCTTTTGGAAAGGAAGTTTTCAAATTAAAATTTAGTTTGAATAATATATATCTTGTTTAAGTTTTGAAAATTATTTTGGAAAATATGGTTTGAAAGGTTATACGAGTTATACAATAATATGGATTTTAAACCATTTTAAAAGTATTATTTTGGGAAATTAAATTTAACCCAAGTTTATACTTTAAAGGATATAACTTGTGCATATTTGATCGGATTTTCCCGAAATGAAAACTATTTGTTTTCAAATGATAATGGCTTTCAAATATAGAAAGGATTTCCAATTTGTGTTGAAAGGATTTCAAGTTTTGAAATGAAAATAGTTTGAAAGCTATGAATGAATCTTTGTGAAAGATTGTTGAACTTTGTTTTGAAATTGAAGAGGATCTTAAAGGTGTATCTTTTATATAAAGATTTGTATTGTAAATAGTTTTGAAAGCTATGAATTAATCTTTGTGAAAGATTGGTGAACTTTGTGAAGTGAATCTTTTGTTTAAAGATTTGAAAATAGTAATTTGTTTAAACCATTTGAAGAAAGGTTTTGGGCTTTAAGTTGTGACTTAACTAAAATCCTACTATATCCATATGTTTTTAAATACTGCGATCATTATTCGGTTTAGCCGAGAGAGAACTTTGTGTCATATAACCCATTCTGAATAATGATACGACGTTATGGATTGCATTTGAAGACCGGTAGTGAAGACCGGATATTTTCGAAAGCGAAAGGATTACATGTTGAATGTCTCTGCACTGGCTGATCCCTGGTATGGAGATTTGATCACCCTTTGTGATGGGGAGTCCGAACGTGATTTAGGATTATCCGAATTGAAAGGGCTTCTTTTGAAGTGCCTTCGGTTCTGTTCAAACTCGGAACATACTTGTATGGATGTATGTCCGATGTTACACTTTGAGATGTAAAGCTGGTTTCTATCAAATACATTTATGTTTGGTGGCGGAGAATTTATTCTCTTAGCTTAACACCCTTCTCTGAGACGTACGAGCTCAGAGGTTATGTAGTTGATGGTTACTAGTGATACATTCCCAATTTGGTAATGTGGCATACGAAGTGCTGATGATCATGTGTTGATCGAAGCATGACTTTTGTGAAAAGCGTAGCTTTATGGACGAGACCTCATCAGGACCTCACAGACCGGAATGGTCGAAACAGGAAAGATGCACCAAGGTTATTCGGGGTAGCGCGCCCTGAGGGTATGTCTATTTCTTTCTGGATAGAAGTGGTATCATGGTATGGAGCCCATATACTTAACTTATGTGGTTGCTGTAAACTTATTGTTTTGTGGTTGTTGGTATCGAGGCCTCGGATAAAGGTTGTTTACGACTGGTGGATGACATACTCGTGTAGTAGTTACCTAGTTACAGAGGAAACCCGACCTTGTATTGGTAGAGATCCGGTTAGGTTCTCGGGACATCCCTCCAGAGGCGTATCCATGTGGCCCAGGAAGTTCCTTAGCCTGACCATTTTTTGGAAATCCAAAGAAACAATACGCGCCATGTGTGGTTTTAGTTGTATAACCTGCCATGGAATGTGGCGGTAACCTGCTATTGAACATGGTAGCTGTAGTAGGCATACAATAATGGTTGTATGCTGGCTAAGATTAATATTATACTTTCAAATGTTTTCCACTATGCACTAATAATAATATCAAAAGGATTTTCGCGTATCAAGCTTTTTTGACTGTCATAAGGAGAAATCTCCTCCAAGTATGCGCTTGCATTGGGTGTGTGGCGGGAGGCCTTCTGGCAGTTTCATTTTTCAAAAAGCATTGTGGATTTCTTTTAATTTCTTTTGTTTGTTTTTGTTCAAAATCAAACTATTTTTGTTTGCTCATACCAGTCCCATGACCGACCTGGAGTTTATTGTTCCCTTTCTAAACTCTGGGTGCCCATAATTTTTCATACGGGCAGCCTACAGTTAGATTTTTAGATAGTCAGCTAGTAGATATAGAGTCGATAGCTTTCAGCCTTTGGATTTTGGCAATCGCATTATGGATCGAGTTTGCTTAACTTCAGCATTGCTATTGGATTGAGCTTGTGGGTTGGAAGTTCTTTAATCTTTTGGTTTTGTATATAAAAGTCTTTCGAGCTTTGGAGTTTTGGAATGAAGATGTTATGATCTCTCTCCTCAAGTTGGTGTTGTTTCTGCTATTATCTTTTTCGCTGTTGTATATTGTCTCTGATAATACTGATATCATTTGTATCAAATTGTTGTATCAAATATTGTATATCAATGATATTATTCATTTTTTTCCACTGTATTGTTGTACTTAATGTGTTATAAGCTCCATCCGAACTAGAGTTCGACGTCGAATTTGCGGCATTTGAATACGTGTGAAGTATGAATGTCGATATTCGGACGCTGGATTTCGGGCCGTGACAAAATGTTAGAAGAGGATTTGAGATTCTTTGTGTTATAAGCCTCACGAAAGGTCTAGCATACCAACTTTGGTTGAATATTGGTATAATACTATTTGGAAGTCTTCTACAAACACCACCCTTGTCCAGGCAGTGTATGTTGTGCCACCTCCTACCTTATTTCATACGTGCCTTACACGTCAAATGTGGTGGAACGACTCAGAATTATAGTCATTTGAATTTAGAATATTTAATTGATTTTAAATGTTGAAAGGTTAATTCTATAAGTTAAACAACTTGAATTTCAAATATAGCAATTTATTTGATAATTAAATTGTTAAATTTAATGTTTGAAATTGTTTAAATAATTGAAGCTTGAATTTAATATAAATGAAAACGATTTCTAAAGTTAATTAAAATTCTATTTGAATAAGAATAGTAAACTTTTAAATTGGATTTAAAAGTGATTAAACTGATTTTGGAAATAACTAGTTTTATTTAACGTGTAAAAATAATCTTTTGGGCCACTATTTCGGATTATGACGAAACCAGTTCCACTGGATCCGTAATAGTGAATTATAGAATGACGCCGAATTTCATGGCAAGTGGGCGTATCGTTTGATCATGTAAGCTCTAAACGCGTAGAAAATAATTAAAGGAATTTAATTAAATATAATTCGATTTGAAAAGCTAACTTCGGTATATGATGGAATTGGCTTTCGACATATATTCTCTTTTTTTTAGAATAGGGTATAACATATGGAATGCTATGCGGTACACTTCGTTTGGAGTTCGAAATTTTTAAGAGTGAATAGTGCTTTGAAAAGTTCGCTATAAAAGGATCTCAACCCTTCATAATTTTACAAACCCTAACCTAAATTTCCAACCACCATTAAATTAAACCTTTTGTCCAACGACTTAAATCGATCGGAGCTGCTCCATTGACTTTCGGCCTTCGACTTCAACAAGAAAGTTAGAGAGCACGGGGAGCTCTACGCAATCAACGGTGGGATTGACAAATCATCAACCACGATAGACGTAGGAGGTCTGCGCTCGCGGTGCTTTTATGGGTTTGTGCACATGATCGTGCACACGAGGTGGCGAGTGAGGGGAGCAATGAAGGCGATGCATGCGTTGGTCGACGACCATGGGTCGTGGATGGCGTTCGATCAAGTTTTAAAAAGAAAAAGAGTAGAAGGGATACGCGGCCTAGGTTGCGTGCATGAGATGAGGAAGGGAAGAAGGTTTAAAGTTTTTAATTGTTACTAAAATTTAGTTAATTTTAATTTTAATTATCTCAAATATTAATTCATAACTTATTCATACGAAGTCCTTTTTAAGCATGATAGAGTTGCGTTACGTTCATATCAGCGAGTATTACGCTATTAATTGGATTGGATGGATTCAGATCTAGTGGAAATTTTGGGTTAAATTAAACAATCGTTCAATTTTAATCCAAACCAGAGCATTTTGATGATCTAAAATCAAAGTGAGTTAATCTCACCCTTTTGGTTAATCCGTAAACATCCTCTATTATTTGAATATTTTACTGTCAGTTGTTATTGGTTGTTTAGATGATTTACTATTTAATTAGTTTATTTTGATATATTCTCGCCCTTGGAGCCGATTAGACTCTATTACATCCCATATAAGAGCAGATGACCCTGTGTATATGAATCCCGCCTCGAAGCAGTTGATTTATATTTGTATGGTTATATACTATATGTGATGCAGGGGGATAGATTGGAGGGATCCAACAGAATTCCTTACACTAATGATTTATTTTCATATAAATTGATATATGATATGTTAGATGTTAAAATTGATGACATAGACACAACTTTGCTTATTTAGTGCTTTAGTAGCACTGGGCCTTATATTTTGTTATATTAATACACCATAAAATAGTGATTGATTTTAAAAAGAGGATTTCAAGTTCTTCTTGAAAATTATATATGTTTAAATAACTATTGTTTAATTATCTGAGGAAGTAATTTATTTTAAAAATCAAAGGTATGACTTTTGGATATCATAATTTAATAGTTTTATAAAATATTTTAAATAGAGATTTTCGAGCTGTAAATAAGGATTTTTAAAATCTTAGATAAGTCGGTCTTTTATAGTAAAGGATATGGTTTTAAAAAGAAAATAGAAATATTTTTATATAAATATTTATTAATCATTTTATATAAAGTGTATATATATTTATATAGGTACATATATTATAATTTATAAAGGTGAAATTGATAATTATGATAATTTACAAAAGAGATATTTTACAAAAGAAGAGAAGATTTGCAAAATCGTATTTTCGTTAGTAAAAGTATGGATTTATAAACGGTCATTATAAATAAAAGGAAACTATTATCATGGGAAAGATTTGGAAAAATAAATCAAATTGTTGGTTTATTATATGATGTGGAATGTCGTTTAGAAAATAGTTGATTCTATTTTGGAAATTGAAAGTGAGGGTAAATTTGGGATTGTTAAACGATATTTATAAACTGAAAGAAGTTTTATAAAAGAAATTCGTACCTATGGAAGCAAGGTTAAAACGGTTAAATTATGTTTTGAATGAGACTTTGCGAATAAATGAGTTTTATAAAGGAATAAAGTTATAAATGGAGTTTATAAATAAAGAGAATTTATGAAAGGAAGATTCGTAAAATAGATAAGGATTTATGAATTTATTTTATAAAATATGTGAATGGTTGTGTGGAAAGTTAAGTATGGATTTTTATTAAAGAAAAGTATTGATGTTTTAAAAGTTTATTTCTACTATTATTGTTTTAAGGTTGATTATCAATATTTTAATATTTTAAAATTTTAATTATTTAAAATTATTAATATGGTTTTAAACTGATTTAATTATTTATCAATAAATTTTTGGAAATTAATTATTGGTATTTATAAAAATGTTGAAGATAAATTATTATTGTTTAGTCAACATATTTTAGAATTTATTAATTACTATTTTAAAATGTTTTAAAGTTAATAATTATTAATTTACGATGTTACTATTATGTGATAATATATTTAAGTAAATGATTAGAATTTATGTTTCAAATGTTTTAGAGATTTATAAATGGGATTTTATATGCGGATGTGGATTATAAGTCGAGTCTTATAACATGTTTTGGAAAAACGTAAAGGAAGATTGGTCAAAAGATAAAGGAGTTTGATAAATGGTTTTAGATATCTATAAAAGAATTTTAGAAGTGGGTTTATAGATTTATAAAAGGAGTTTTACAAATGGTTTTTTGGATTTAGAATGGAGTTATGAATGACTTTAGAATTGAATAAAAAAGGGAATCTTCCCAATATTGGTGAATATACTTATACAGTTGAGACGGGTATATGGATATTTTTCCAAGTATTGAAAATATAGGGTTTTGTGGGTATATAAATATATCTTTGTAAAAGTATTTTGGTACAAATATTTACAAAGTGATTTGAGTTAATGGAAGGATTGGTTAAAAAAGGCTTAGTGTTGTTGGGTGCTTAACCAATGTTTTTTTTGCCTATGGAATTTAATTCCTGATTGAATGATTGTTATGTGATAGTTAAATAACCGACTATCAATTTTAGATCTAAACGTAACTTTGAAAATATCTAGAGAAACGCAAGAGTTATATGGCACAGTCATCACCGATGATGTTGTACTGTGCGTATAAATCTCATTTCGTTCTCCTATGACAATGATAAGGAAATCCGTCCACAAACGATTAGGAGGTGATCTCCGCTTTTATCTTTGACTGTTTATTTTCTAAAGAACTGGGGTTGAGTTTACCGGGAACTATCGAAAAGTTGTTTCGATGAGACTGGGATTGGATGTTATCCGAAAACCGCTTCGGTCCAACAAATGTGTTTCAAAGTGAAGACATCTTGAAGATTATGGAACTTGGAGATGGAAATCTTAAGTGTTTCATTCAGTCCCAAAATGAACTTGTATGGATGAACGCTGGCATTGCGTTATTGCCTGGAGGGCAGTGTTAGCATTCCATGTGGAAAGTGCTATATAAAGATAAACGTGGCCTCAAGCCTCATCAACCGAGAAAACGTGTTAGCATTCCATGTGAGATCTAGTGTCGATATCTTTATGTATGCTTCAGGGCCCAAGATGGTTGTTTATCAACATGGAGTGATCATATTCGATGCTATTTAGTAAGGGGTAGAGCCGATCCCGAGTAGCTGAGATAAAACGTGTTGTAGCCTCCCGTACATTTTATCTAGAGGTATACGGATTCGATGGGTAGACCCTTACCCTTTCATCATTGGAATCCATTCTCCAATAAGTGCCTTCGGACTTGATTGTATACCTATTATGCTGGAATTTAATAATGCAACAATTTTGGCTATGATTAATGAGTATTTTTATCATAGACATTATTATAATATCAGAGAATTTCATATGAAATAATTTAGTTATCGTAAGGTAAAAACTTGTCCGTGTTTATATGCGATGTGATCTTACGAGATATCTTTGTTTACAAAGGTTTCTATAACTTTAAAAGTTCAGTTGGGTGTGTTTTCTCACAACGGTTTTCCATATTGACTAAGGTGTTATTTTATTATAATGCTCGGGTAGACCGAGCATATTTACAGATTACTTTGGATGCATTGAAGCTGAGGAGACTAGTTGGAGGTCGTCAAGTCATATTCATGTACATGTTATTTTCCACTGCTTTGTTATTGAAATCATCAGCAATTGTGCGGACATGCTATTATAACTGTCCATGCTGATGATAGTGGATTGTTGTTATACTCTGATGGATGTGTGTATGTAACAGTTTCTCTTTTGTAAAGATCATGGATATCATATTATATGTTGTTCCGCTGCGATTATGAGATTTTGTGTTGTTTTTAATTTCTTTTCTCTTTCTCTTCTCTTACTCTTTCTTCTTTCTTTCCCTTAACTATCCGTCTTCCATTCGATTTAGGTTGGATATGTGTGGTTTATTGTCAACTTGAATTGTGCGGATTGATGGGTCATTAGAGGTGTAGTAAGTTAAAGAAGTATTGTTTTCCATAGATGTTATTCAACTATTAAAAGATAGCTTGTTACTCACCAGAGATAGGATGAAAAGATATGCTGATATTAGTAGATCAGAAAGGAGATTAGAAATTGGGTGTACCATAAACTTCAGCCTCATAAGCAAATTGCTATTAGAAATCAAACGACTCATAAGCTTTCTCCTAAGTTTTATCGGCCATATGAAGTTGAGGAGAAAATTGGAGAGTGCATATTAATTAAAGTTGACAACTCATGCTAAAATCCATTATGTGTTTCATGTCTTTCAGCTGAAGAAGAAGGTAAGGGCAGGGAGTGATTATTGAAGAGAATTTTCCTTTTTTGTTGAAGAATTTATTAATGAACCAGAAAAAATATTGGATAGGAGGGTAGTACCAAAAAATAAGAAACCTATAATTCATATTTTGGTCAGCCCATGGAAGATGCTACATGGAAGGATTATTTGGAGATCATCAGAAAATTCCCTACCCTAGAACTTAGGACACGGTCCATTTTTCAAGAAGAGGGGAGTTGTAACAACCCCAAATTGATCAAGCCATTAAAGAGTGTTCAAGATCCTTTGCCAGCATGCTCGAGGTCATGTTCGTCGGTAAGATCACTGGGGCGACCGAAGAAGATCATCAAAGATCAAAGACTGGAGCTACAGTCCAAGTCAATCCCAATTATAGCCAGTTTTTTGGATACTATGTGCATGTGCACAACGTGCGCATGTACATAAAATGTAGTAATTTAAATTAGGCTTTGGTGTTTGTGTTATTTGTATTGGATTAGCTGGCTAATATAGCCATTACGTTTGCGCGCGCGCGTGCGTGTGCACACACACATATATATAATAGGTTCATTGTTAATGACTTGAAGAACCAATAAGGAACTCGTCTCCTTAAGAAACCTTACCAGAGTAGTAAGAAAAAAGAGTACGACATTCCCTTTTGATAGAGTGTGCAATACATCACTAGTACAACAAATTAAACAACAAACTAAATGTAAATAAGAGAAGGCCTATCCTTCAAAGCCTAATCAGCTCACAGCACCTGCAAATACAATAAGCCCAAGAACGAAATCCCTGTATATTTCTATAGCGCTGCAAATTAGCTATTATATTTTTGCTCCACTCCCCACCCTTGCATCATTTCTACCCACCTCTTCGAAAGACTGCTAATTCGTCTTCACCTGATGATATGGATTCTAATGTTTATTTCGATAAATCTGAAGTGCTGGACAGTGAGCAAGATTTCCATTTGAATTTCCTTCTATTACACTCCATCCAAATATGGTATATTGCAGTCAAAGTCATAGTGTATGCTACGTCTTGGAAAGTTCCTAGAGTGCAAAATCTGCCAGTGATCTCATTAATTTTTGCAGCAACGCTAAATTGGTGAACGGTGGGATCTCCTGCCTTGCTAGAACCAAATCCCAGAGATAAGTACTACAGTTACATTACGTAAAAGATAGATGTCCATGAGTCTCTAAATAGCAATGTGAATAAGTAAAATAAAACAAGCACATCAGGAATTTTTATACTGGTTCGAACTTCACGTTCTACGTTCAGTCGCAGACTCCTTTTCGAATTTCAACTACAACAACCCTCACTTAACCCGGAGGAACATGTTTACACTGTCTGAGCAACCGAATAGGACTTCACCCGCCTAAGCAACTGAATAGGACTTCAAGTCAACCGAACATGACTTCTTTACAAATAACAAATGTATCTGACTGTAGTGTGTTCTTAAATAACACTGATAAGTCAACTAAGTACAATCTTCCTATAATCTTCTCCTTTATGATATATAGTGTGATGTGCTTTGAGAATTATGAAAAATAAAGTGATTAATGATCAAAGTATATAAGCAATTTGAGTGCAATTTGAAAGCTTGAGAATAGATGAGAATTCAAGAATGCTAAAAGTAAATTCGGTGAATTGTTTGTTGAATTCTGTAATCTATTTATAGTATCACTAATAGAAAGGCTTCAGAAAACGACATAGCCTAGCGACAGCTAGCAACGGCTAAAAAAAGCGGTCGTTGTTAGCCGTTACTTATCGCGTTTATATAGACCTGCTGCCCGAGAGAAAACATTTTCATTTTCCCTCTCCCCAAATCCACTCAGATCCGCCGCCCCCCGCAACCAGCAGCCGCCCTCTGCCATCAGGAACCGTCGCAACCTTCCGTCGCTAATTTCAACCTCTCCAAACTTGCCCTTATCTCATATTTTTCATTATCTTTGTTTAATTTAGATTTAAATTAAATTAGTTGATGATTTAGGGATTTGGAATTGGATGATTTAGGGGTTTGGAATTGATGAATATATGTTATTAGTTTATGATATATAGTTTATTATTTGAATTGGGTATATAATGGTAAACCTAATTTACAAAATTAGTTGATTATGTGTTTGAAAATGGTGATTATTGCGTATTAGGTGATGATAATTAGTATTGATTTGGTGGTATTAATTAGTGAATTTATTGTTTACTATGTTGTTAAAAATTATGGCTAATTTAAAATTCAAAAAATAGTCCATAATTATTGAATAATATGTTTATTGATAAGTTTATGAGAATGTTTGTTATACTGTTGTAAGTGCTAACTACTTATTTAGTTCGTAAAATCGTTAATTAAAATTTATGTACTTAAACAAAAGTTAAAATACGTTTTAAAATTTTAGATTTAATTAATAAATATTTAAAAAGTTAAATGAATTATAAAATAGCTTTTGTTGTTGTTAAAATAGGAACTCATAGTTCCCATTTGTGAGATAAGGCATATTTTCCGAGTTACTGATAGTTTCCATGGATTTTGATTCATAATTAAATGAATTCTATTTGGCTACATTACAAAAAAATATTTAAGATCATTATTTCACTATAGACCACTAATATTTCAATATTCATATTTTTTAATTTGTGCTTTATTTATGTGAACCCCTTAGAGAATTTTTGACCCCGTTTGACAAGTGTTGTATATGATCGTTATATGGATATTCGTTTTTCCACAGAATGGACATCTATATTCATCTGATACAAGTACAAACACAATAAAGTAATCATATTTTATAAATCATTTCAGTTTAAACGGTTCCGAAAATTTCGATGGCACTTCCTTTTTTCCCTGTGTACACGCATTTGTGTACGATACAGAGAATAAAGGGAAGTGCTGCCGAACTTTTTTAGAATCATTTAACCAGAAATAATTTATAAAATATGATTACGTTATTGTGTTTGTAATGGAAAGTAGGATAACCGGCCATCAAAGTAAAAAAACAATAAACTTAAGAATTGAAAATTTGAATGCAGTATTTATTTGAATTTGTTAAAATGGTAAAGGGTTATATATGAATTTTTACAAGACTTTAATATGAAGTGTGTTATTCAGTCTTCTAACCTACATTTTACAAATCAGGAAATATGTTTGATTATTTTCTCGATCGTAGTTGGATGTATGAACCTCGAAAAGGTATGAAAGGATCAATAAAAGAACGTTTCTGTAACGGTGTACACGTATTTATTAGATTTGCTCAATCTAATAATCGAAATAACGTAGACATTCGTTGTCCGTGTAGCAAGTGCAAACACTTGAAGCATTGGAAACCAGATGTAGTAGAAGTACATTTGTACAAATTTGGTTTTGTGCCGAATTATTACTTATGAGATCATCATGGAGAACTTTTTCAACCTACACCTAATCCTGTAGTGTTAGAGGACTATAATACTATGACCAATCCTATAGAGAACAAGGTGCAAGATGCTGCACGATCAATGTTTCCTACCTTTGACCAAGGTGATGATGGGAACGAAAATGTTGACGAAGAGCCGACCGCGGAAGCTAAATTATTTTATGATTTATTGGATTCTGCTAAGAGGTCACTGTGGAATGGATGTACAAGCGGAACCGAATTATCTATAACCACCGAATACATCACTATGAAATCGAAATTTAATCTTACAGAAGCTGCATTTACAGCAGTTGTACAAACTGCAAAACGACACATGCCACCTAATAATTTGATGTGTGATAGTCATTATAAAGTAAAAAAAAACTTATGTCTGCTTTTGGATTGCCGTACCAGAAGATAGATACATGTGTAAAAGGTTGCATGATGTATTGGAAAGAAGACGCTCATCTTACTGAATGCAGAATATGTAACGAGAAAAGATACAAACCAAGAAAAAAGAAAGGAAAAGAAGTTCCACATAAGAGGATGCATTATTTACCCATCACTCCCAGACTTCAATGGTTATATGCATCTTTTTCTACAGCATGTCATATGCAATGGCACAGTGTGAGAACACCAGAGAAGGAACTTTGATACATCCATCTGATGGAGCAGCATGAAAACATTTCGGTAAGACTTATCCTGAATTTGCGGCAGAGAGCCGTAATGTTAGGATTGGCTTATGTACGGAAGGATTTTCGCCATTTATTTAGTTTGGTAGTAAATATTCATCATGGCCTATTATTATTACTCCTTATAATTTACCTTCATGGATGTATATGAAAACTCCATAAATGTTTCTAACGATTGTCGTCCCCGGTCCCGATGATCCAACACAAGGAATTGATGTTTATCTACAACCACTAATCGACGAGTTGAAAACACTATGGCATGAAGGAGTTGAAACATACGACATTTCAAAAAAAGGAATTTTCATATGTTTGCTTCTTTATTATGGACTATTAGTGATTTTCCTGCGTATGGCATGCTTTCAGGTTGGAGCACATCTAGACGTCTAGCTTGTCCTTATTGTATAGATGAAACACGAGCACTTTCATTAAAGTATGAAAAGAAAATTCCTTGGTTTGACTGTCATCGGTGTTTTCTACATATCAATCATAAATTTAGAACGGATAAAAAGAACTTTAAAGCTAACAGAGTAGAGAGTATGCTACCACCAAAGGTTTGGACAAGTGAAGAGGTATATGAAATTTTAAAAGACTACCCAAAGATACATGAAACTGGGGGACATGTTGAAATTCCAGGTAAATCGGACATTCATAACTGGTGCAAGCAAAATATATTCTAGGAGTTACCGTACTGGAAAAATCTCCTACTCCGACATAATATTGACGTCATGCACAACAACAAAAAAACGTGTTTGACAACGTGTTTAATACAATTTTGAATGTGAAGGGAAAAACCAAGGACGATGCGAATTCAAGACGTTAAAGGTAGATCGTATACGACGTTAAAGGTAGATCGTATACGTAAACTTGAAGCAGAAATCCCTATACTTTTATGCAAACTGAAGAAAATATTTCCGCCTGGTTTTTTTAATGTAATGAAGCATTTACGTGTTCATCTTCTATTTGAAGCACTCCTTCGTGGTCCTGTGCAATATGGATGGATGTATCCATTTGAGAGGTAATTTAATTAATTTCGGTTTTTGTACCACCATATAAATTTAATTAATTTTGTTACAGGTACCTAAATCATTTGAAGAAAAAAATTAGACAAAAAGCAAAAGTAGAAGGTTCGATTTGCAAATCGTACCTTGAAGAAGAAGCTTCATTTTTTTCTCACATTACTTTAGTAATGATGTGAACTTATCGTTCATAAGTGTTCCCCGTAATGAAGAAACTATTGAGTATGATTCTTCTCAAACAATGTTATCTATTTTTAGACAACATGGAAGACCTGTTGGAAAATGTGTGGAAATATGGTTAGATGATAGAGATTACGATGTGGCACACACATATGTTCTTCTAAATTGTGCTGAAGTTGCACTATTTGTCAGGTAATTATGAATTCATATATAATTCAATTATACATGTATATATTAATTATAAAGGAATATAATACATATTTGCAGCATATACGAATCACAACATCCATCTAGCGATCTCATTAAACAATTTGCTGGATGGTTTTCAAACTACGTTCATGATACAGAAAACTGTGTTGTTGACGAAGGATTATGACATCTTGCTGTCGGACCAAAACGAAATGTCAAGACTTATCCAATATTCTTCGTCAATGGATTTAAATTCAATACCAAAGATTACGGGGCTGAAAAATTAACATATAACAGTGGTGTATTTGTCAAAGGAAGTGATGATCCAGAGGAGCATATGAAAGATTTTTATGGCGTCTTAACACAAGTTTTAGAGTTGACATATTATATACAACCTGCAGAGAAAGTTGTTTTATTCAAATGCAACTGGTTTAGCAATGTTCCTGGCTCTGAAATTAACGTGCACAAAGATTATAAGCTAATTGAAATAAAGCATACGTCGCATTACTATGAGTATGATCCTTTTTTATTAGCTAAGCAAGCTTTACAAATTACAAGTTTATTTTGCTCCATATCCGTCCTTAAAAAAAGATAAAGCAGATTTGTAACGACCCGTAAATTTTAACTGTTTTAATAATGTGTTTAATTGAATTTTCGTGATATTTAATAAAAAATTAAAAAAAATTAATATTTGGAATACGCCTAATTGAACATAGCAAACTGTAAATTTTCATCTGAAAATATGAAAGTATATTTTATTTATAATCCTATTTCAATTTATATCAATTAATATTTGATGATGATAAAATATTTTCGAAACCTGAATATTTTCATATAGAAAATTGTAAATCATCTTCTGAGCAAGAGCCATTTTTCGATTTTTCAAATTCGGATTTCTTTAGCTTCCTCGATCTTATTTTTCTACGTTTTTGCTGCATTTTCCGCTAGTAAAAAATTCAAATTTTTATAATTCAATCATACCACCGATACCCGTATACCGTTTTGATCGTCTGGTCGTGCTGATCTCTGCGGTATATTCGATTCTGTGTTTCAACGTCTGACGCATGGCAAGAACCGCGAAACCGTTAACCATATCGGTGTCAAATTTTGGTCCCTTGAGTTTCCCAGTGTCCATCCGCTTGCCCAACTGTTGAAATTAAATGGGCACTGCTTTTAATATTCCCAGACTTGATTTTTTTTATTGTGACTATTCGCATATGGTTTAATTATTTTGATCTGTAAGTTTGATAAAGTAATTTATAACATTGTTTAACTAAAAGCCTATACGTCTCCTCCATAAAACCTTCTCTGCCTTTTTCTTTTAAGTCTCCTCTCTGAAACCAAATCCCTTCCCATCTTTGCTCTGCTTAACCTTGTATCACAAATTATATGAACATTATATCGCAAAGCAAGCTCATCTGACCTCTCAACCTCAACCTCTTCTTCACACAACAGCTGCCATGGCTCTACCTACTAACTTCGACCGTGCCATCACCCCGACTCACGCCATCTCATCAAACGCCGACCACTCCACAACCGAAGCGGCATGCGTGAGTCCCCTCCGCCTTCTCTCCTACCTCAAAACCGCATCAGCCTCCATGCTTGCTACAACCGTTTTCTCTCTCCCGCATACCCACGCAAGCAACCGGACGCGAGCGGCCCCACATGCCTTCCATTTCTAGCCGAGTTCCTCCTGAAGCCGACCACGTCGAGCACCACCACCATCAACCGCTTCCCACCCTTCCTCTTTCGAATGGCAACAACCATGCGAGCTGCTCGACCACCATCCAGATCCACTCCTCCTCCGCAAGTCGTCCAGCCGAAGCTAGCCCTGCTCCTTTCCCATTCGCCGAGCGTGCCCCACCGACCTTCACACGCAAAGCTCTGAAATATTTTAACCTTGTTGAGGTAAGCTTGCCTCTGTTTCTTCTTTAGCATATATATTTCGGTTCTTCCTCTGTCCATATTTTGTATATATAGATTACATTTTACATTTGAACAGGTTTTGAAAGAAAAACGTGTACGGTTATAACATAAGTCGCATGATATAGCAAGTATATATAATCTGCTGATATAGGTTATTGTATATATGTATAATGTTACAAACTATACTTTTAATGATTATATAACTTTTAAAAATCCTGTTATATGTATTTGTTTATATAATAAATCAATGGCATACGTATATTTTTAAAGTCGTACATTAATTTATATACTTGAAGTATTGTATATATGATAGATAGATAGGCTATTTTGTATATGGATAAGCTATTGTTCCTATAGTATGCTGGGTTTTATAAAGAGATATATAACTGTACGTTCAATTGACTGGTTTGGTAAGAGTATTAGTTTCATTATATTATTTTATTATATAAGTATAAGTTATATTGGAAATGTACAAGCCGCTGCATATGATTTGAGTAACTTATATATATGTATTTAGATTAGCTTGCATACATTATTTACACTTATATGTGTCGGTCCACATTATATACATATCTATGATAGTTTAAATTATATGTATTAATAATGGGATTTTATTTTGATTTGTGTTTAAGTAGTGTGTTGATTTTTTTTGAAAATTTAAATATATGTGAAAATATTTTGTTCTCATCGATTTCCAAGCTATCAGCTTTGATCGTCAAATTTGTGCCAATCTAGCTTTGTTTGGAATTCGTGCTTGAATATTTCAGTGTACGTATCGTGTCATCGCCTGTTCTCTCTGGCCTCGAAAGGTGAGCAATCACTCACTATTAATGTTCTTTTATTTATTAAATTTGATTTTAATTTAAACGACAATTGAAATATGCGGCTGTTAGTTATTTACACTGTTATATATATGTTATTACCTGTATCAGTTCACCTGTAACATCTGACACCACTATCTGTTATTTATACGATGATAATCCAGTTTGGTTGATAAATGATTGATTGTTTGATGTTGATTTTGGATGTTAAATTACTAATGTATGAAGTGATAAATAATTTACAACTGAAATTGACGTAGGAGTTAACAATTTGAAATTGATTTATGTGTTGAATTTGATTAGATAAAATTTGTATAATATGACCCCTTTAAATGTTTAATTACTTAACAGGTAGAAATATGGTTAATTACACCTTGAACAATTTAAATTTATGTTGTATAAATTGATATAGTATGAAATCGAATAATAAATGTCAAGTGTAGAACCGCATAAAATAATAGTGTAATAATCTTTAATCTACATGAATGATAGTGTAAATTCTAGAAATAATTATATTAATTTGCACAAACAACAATGTGAATTAATACGATTATTTCGGGATTATTTGAATTAATTATTGGATTATTATTGATTGTTGTTATTGCTTATTTATTTACTTTGACACCATCCCAGTTATCACACTGCAAGTTCCCTTTGCTATGCTTTGATTTTTGAATTGAAATGGAATCAGGTTGAAATGATAAATACCCAAATAAAACTTTGACTTAGGATAGAGAATTAAATAAAAACCGATTGGTCAACAATTTGATTTAAAAATAAAAATAAAGGTTTTATTTAAATAAAATAATATGGGTTTTAAATGAAGTTGGAATTTGAATTCTAGTGAAATTTAAATGTTAATATTTAATAATATGAAACAAAATATTAACAAAGTAATTGATGAAAGAACGTTGTTTAATTTAAGAAATAATTGAATTAAGTTTTGAAATTATTTACTAATTAAGTTTTGAAATTATTTAATAATTAAGTTTTGAAATTATTTAGTAATTTAATAAGATTGAATTATTTAATAATAAAATAAAATTGAATTCTTTGATAAGTGAAATTAAACTTCTTTAATAAGTGAAATTGAGTTCTGTAATAATTAAGTTTGGAAATTTGTTTAAATTAAATAAGTAAATAAGTGAAATCGAATTTCTTCAACAAGAAATAAAATGTGATTTATTGAAATTAATATAAGACTTGAAATTTAAAGAATTTGATTTGACGAATTTAATTTAATTAAATTTGGAAGTTTGTTATGATATAGGAAAGCTTAAATTGATTTAATGAATTGGAAATTAAATAGAAATTGTTTTGAATGATAAATTAACTTAACGAATATTGAATGAAGTCGATCGATGAATTTAAATTGATTTGAATGTTAAATTAAATTTATTTAAATGATTACGGAATGAAACTTATATACAAGTTTAAATAAATATTTGAATTGTTTTAAATCAAATTTTGAAGTTGAATCATAGCGTTTTGAAATTATGAATTTGGAAGTTTGAACGTAAATTATGGAAATTGATTTAGAAAGACAAATGAAATGCTGGCTTTCAAATTCTAAGTGAGAATGAAATTGATTTGGTTTCTGAAATTTATTAAACGACCAATCGGTGTAATAATTACGAAAGTTATTAAAGAAACCGGGATCGGTTATGGACATACTCTCTGTCTAAACCGAAAACCACTTTAATAACTATACGCGGAGTGTGATTCAGAATGAACTGGTTGGAATGATGTACATGATGACTGAAGAAAGAGAACGATAATGGATAGCCTTGACACTTATGTCAAATTGGAAATGACTAAGTGTCGGGCCAATGAGGTTAGCCACCTCTAAGCGAACGCACTTCTTCGTATACTACTCATTACTTGTTTTTGATTGGTGCGCACCCTTGAATTGGGAGTGTTGTTTCGCGGTGTTGCGATCTTTGCGGCGATGCGTTCTCACCAGTCTGGATCAGGCAAACGGTAGTTTCACTACCTTGGGTATTGCCTCATATGCCTTGTCATACTCGTATCCCTATGCACGACCACTATGATTTGTTTTGTGTTATACCTATGGAGTACTCCCTGATAGCCCACTAGTTTACGGTGGAGTTTAGAGTGCTGTATAGGCTATGGCGCTTATATAACATGTGTTAAGGGGGATAATGGTAATGCCTTAACGCTATTTTGATACTTTATATTACTGATAGGCATTGTCTACTTAGCGTACATTACTACATAGTAGATAGTTTAACGGATCCTTAAAGGATGGTTATCCCAACATCTTTTGAGTTACTTGTATTTCAGTTGTTATTTCACTTGAGTTGGATTTATTGATATAAGAATGTTAATCCTGACTTGAGTATTTTGTGTTTTTCTTACGCTCGGGTCAGACTGAGTGGTTCAGCTTTTGAGACTCACCTTCGGAGTTGGAGCTTCGCCTGAAGATCCAATTATCTATCCAGATTTCAGATATTCAGTTGATTCTAGTGATGTATTCTGATATTGTATTTGACTATTGTATTCAAGACTTCTATTGTATCTTATTTAACTATGTTATGTATATAGTAGCTTCATGAACTAGTATCTTTTGTTCCGCTGCATTTATTACTCTGTGTCTGTGATCTGTGATTATTTATTACTGTATATGTTGAGTTTTGCCAAATATAAACTTGCAATCTGGTATTTTGAGCAATTCAATTCCGACATGTTTGGATGCGAATGGTTGAAAATATCAAGTCGTTACAAGACTGGTGGGCTTTTTTAAAACGAAGGCAAGATATACATTTGATGGAAATAATATTCCAGATGAAGCAGCGTATCAAGCGGATCTCGAGCCAAATACTGAAATAGTGATAACCGATGACATTGAGGTAGGGTCATTGACTGATGAATCGAATGTTTTAATAGATGCATTTGTAAGTACCGAAGAAAATGATATAGAGTACTAGACCGAGTCTGAATCAGAATATGCCGAAGACTGATCATAGATGGCATCGCTTGTTGTATAATTCTGAGCTATGTATTAACAATAATAACTATGTTCTGTAATATTCTGAGCTATGTAATAATAATGATGACTATATATGATCTGTATCATTCTGAGTTATGCATTATTCTTTTCATGTACGCTTTTTTCGATGATTATGTGTAGAGTATGCTTTTGTGATGATTATCACTTGATTAATAATTATGTGATGATTATGCGATGATTAATGATTATGCGATATTGATTGATGATTATGTGATGCTTATGTTATCAGTACTCTTTTCTAAGCAGTGTATGATATTATATTTATGTTTGTGCTAGATATGTCTAATAGGCGACGTAATCGACGTAGTACATCTCAGTCACCTTCACTTGGAGCAGGTCCGAGTAGCTTTGAGCCAGATCTCCGTCGAGTTGCGGAGATAGTTCCGAAAAGTGTTGGGCATGTATCAAACTTATTTGAATTATATTATATGAAATATATTGAGTATATACATCAACATTTCTATAGAGGGTTTGAGGTGGAGCCGTCCTAGTTCATTTTACAAGTATCGAAGGAAGCATACAAGAGTAGGATGTCCGGGTGTTGGCCTCAGTGGGATAACATCCCAACACATATAAAAAACGCAATATGGGCTGATCTTATGGTAAGTACAACTTTGTAATATATAATTATGCCTTATATGAAACCAAAAACAATATGCCATCATGCCTTATGATATTAGTTTTACGTAATCTATTCTGGTGATTGTTTTTTAATTATATAATCTCTTTTACATAACACGTATAATAATTCAATATGCAGGCAGTTGTACATGTGGATCCGCAGGATATGGATGTTTTTATAAATCATTGGAATAAAAAGATGCGAAAAAATTACAGAGAGACTCTGTCAAGGGCTAAGAGTTCAGAGAAAAAGCCAAGTTGGATGGGGGATGATATTTGGGTTAGATTCCAACAATATTGGGAATCTGAAGCATTCAAAGTAAGTTAATTGTCACTATATTTTTACATTTAAATGTGTTGAATTATTTTACTTAATAATGTGTATAAATTAATAGGAATTATCGGCAAGAAACAAGGCTAATAGGAAGAAAAACCCCGCTTTACATCGTGGTGGCTCGAAATCCTTCCAACAACATAGGAGAGAATTAGTAAATAAATTAACCAATATTTATGTTATTGATGTATATATTTACTAGTGTCTCTTTACCATATATTCTATTCTTGTATATAATCTATTCTTGTATATACTCATGAAAATGATCAAAATCTATTCTTGTATATATTCAGTGGGCAAAGTATGAAAGAGAGCCTACAGAGGCTGAGGTTTTCAGAGTCACACATGCAGTGGAGCATACAGATGAGGATGGGAATGTTTCATATGATTGGTCGGATGACAAGGCTGCTTCAGTAATGGCAAATATGTTTATTTCTGTAATGAAAATATTTCATATTCGTTTATTTCACAGTAAATAAGTAAATTATATAGCAATTGTGTCAAATATCTGTTCGTAATTGTAGGAGAGATATAAAGCAGAGCATGCACAAGCGATACAAGCGAGTGGATGAGAGTCGCTTACGTTTGATGAGTCTAATCGGATATGTAATTCAATCATTGAACCGGCAAGTCGAAACAGGCGTTACAGTTTCGGCAATATAGTATGTACTCAACGATTACACAGTAGAAACCTGTACGCCATGAACTTCTTATTCACTTGAGTTTATTACCAATAACTTGAGTTTTCTTATTGTTATTGTATGCCATGAACTTCTTATTCACTTGAATTATTTCACAGGCTCTTATTTTCCAAAGGGCATATAGGAGATCCATAGATGAGGAAGAGATTGCTCGGATGCAAACATAATTGGATGAGCTCAATGATTGGCGGAAGAGTCAGTTGGCGACACAGATAGATGAGCGTATTGCTGCCATCTATCAGGAGCATGGGTCAATGCCCGAGGAAGGAGGTGTAGATAATGATGATGATGCTTAGTTGGTTTGTTTTGATGGGTACGCTTTATACACACACACACACACACACATATTATGATGGGTTTGACATTTGGTACTTTGGATGTTGTGATTGATACTTAGTGTTTTGGTGGATTTGGTATTTTAGTTGTTGTGATTGATACTTTAGTACTTGATATGTACTGGTCGTTTAATTTAGTTATGTGGTTTGTTTTGGTGAATTTTCATATTTGGTTATGTTGATTTTCTTATATGATTTTGTGAATATATGTTGGAACATGCAATATTTGATGATTTGGTTGTGTTGATATTGATTATATGGTATGATGGAATGGTATTATATGTGTGGAATGAAAGAATTATATTATTTGGATTGATTGGGATTGAGGGTTGAAGGTGCTGCAATGTGGCAGCAAATATATTCTAGTTTTGCAAGGGCTAGCGACGGCCCTGTGGTCAAATATAGCGACGGCTAGCAACGGCAATATTGCAAGGCTTTGCATCAACAACCCGGAAAACCAACAACCTCAACGGTTGCTTCCACGTGGACACTTAGCCGTTACAAGTCATTGCAAAAAGAACAACGAAGCCGTCGCTAAGGCCGTTACTTTCTTTAGTTGCAACGAGATATTTTACAACGGTTTTTACCGACGGCTAGCAACGGCCGCCAATGGCTATTAGCCGTCGCTAAACAGTGCTTCTTTTGTAGTGTATACAAAGAGTTGCAACTATAGATGAAAAGTTATATTAAAAAGAACAGATGCAACTATTTATTTTAAAAATATTTCTCTTGGTGAAGAGAAATGTCTTTTCAAGAAAATAACAGTTGGAAATATTCAGACGTCTGAATTAAAAAATTCAAACTTCAGAATTAGATTGAAACGCAAACAGCAAGTTTTTAGGCAAAATTTGACTATATTCAGACGTCTGAAAATTGTCATCCAGACGTCTGAATATTGTGAAACAATATTCAGGTTTAAGCATTCAAACGTCTGAATGAATGGTTTTAGACATCTGAGTGTAGACTTTTGTGTATGTATGTGCATGTGTGTGCATATATATATATATATATATATATATATATATATATATATATATATATATATATATATATCATTTCAGGAGAGATTTTAACAAATTTCTAAGTAAAGTGCAGACTCTAAACGCACCATACTCAGCTTTAAACATCTGAAAAAGAATCTGCAATAAATCTTCTTCAAAGATGGTTAGTATACACATAATATTTTATATAGGTTGTCATAATCAAAATCGAGATTCCAACAGTCAATTCATTAAAACCATGTGGATGTCCATCTACCATAATTGAAAAGCTAGGTGTAGATGTACATTCTTTGATTAAACCAATGAATGATATAGGAAACCCGTTGACTGAAGTAGTGACATCGAAAATTCTAGTTTACCATATCATATGCTTTTTGTAGGTTGATTTAGTGTATATTCTACCCATATTCTTTTTTGCAATGTCTTGAACTTGCTAATGAGCCAATAGTATATTTTCACCAATACTTCTTGTAGCAATAAAAGAGGATTGATTTTATGCAATAAGGAAAGGCATAAAGTCTTTAATTCTGTTACATAATATTTTAGCAATGATTTTATATAGAACATTGGTACATGATATAGGTCTGTAATCAACAATAGATTGAAGATTATCTATTTTAGGAATCAGTGTAATAAAATCATGATTCAGGCCTTTTGTCAACTTCCTTGTTCGAAACATTTCTGATAACCTCCATCATTTTGTGTTGTAGCAAATTCCACAGGAGCTTGTAAAATTTCGATGAAAAACCATCTGGTCAAGGGCTTTCAGAGCCTTCAGTGAAGAATAATGCTATTTTAATCTCTTCTAAAGAGAACGTGAACGTAAGTACATTTTCCCTCTATCATTAAATGTCATTCTTTTGTAGTCTGGGACAAAAGTAGATTTGTTCTCCGTCAAAAAGGGAGTAATAATAAGTTATTGCCTCCACTTTAATTTTGTCCCGTTATATATGTGTAAGTGTGTCTATATATATATATATATATATATATATATATATATATATATATATATATATATATTCCCCCGAGCATCTAACAATGCAAGAATTTTATTTTTACGTCTTCGCATTGACATTTTTGCATAGAAAAACTTTGAGTTTGTATTACGGCGTGTAGCCACATAATTTTGCTTTATTTGCCTTAGTAGCTCCTGTAATTGCTTTGTTTGCTCATTTAATTGTGTACTTAAATGAAATATTTATACAAATAGTTCTTCATTTTTTGTTCGAACAGTTGTTCGTTTTCTGGGTCATCATCACTTTGAGAGAATGTCGTAGAAAAATCTTCGTGTAATTTGGAAATGGAGTTTTCGTTAGCTCTTAATCTATTCCAAGCCTTCAATTTTGTTTTAACTTGCTTTAACCTATGCATAAATTGATATGTAGTAGAACCCCATGTCTGTGCTACAAGAACCCCCATGATACAGTGGTCACACCCTTGCATGTAATGCTAATTATTTGCATATCTAAACAGAACACCCTTATTCGATTGCTTTTTGTGGGCTGAATCGAATAAGGATGGGGAGTGATCACTAATAGGTGAAGGGATGGCCATGGTCAAAAATTATGGGAATAATATAGGAATTCGTAGTTCACCAGAACCTTGCCTATATTTTTGCAGTACCCCTTCGCCTCCATGTGTATTTGCATGCGCAACCCTGTATGTAAGATTCAACCAAACCACATTTCAAAAGGCAGTTTTTAAAAGTATTCATGTGGGTAAAAGGGATAGGCAAACCTCCCTTTTTATCTTTCGGATTAAGAGCATTATTAAGATCCTCCATCACAGTCCACGGTAGCTTGATAGTTGAAGCATCAAGACATAGAGTATCCCATAATTCATGTCTTTCAATAAAAGAGTTGCTAGCATATACGAATGTACATATACATTCCATTTCCCCCTTATTTTGTAACAGCATATATAGTTATATGTTGTTTTGTCATATTGAATACATTAAATGTCCATACCGATTCATCTATAATTATCAGAATTCTGCCCTTACTACCCATCTCATTATCGTGTAGCAATGTCCAGTTTGAATGTAGTCGAGGATTCCAAAATTCAATGTTTTCTCTACTTATATATATTCTCCACCAAGCTTAATATAGTAAGCCGTGATGTTTAGAAGTATGATATGTGCAGAAGTAGAGTCAGTTGAAATTTGTATTGCATGTTCCGAGTCCACATGTGTAAGAGGAGTAACGGCCTCCTCGTGAACTTGTTTATTCTTCCTTGTAAAACTGGTCTCCTGAAATGTTCTCATTCCTTTTGATTGCCAATGCTTTACTATGTTGCTAGAGTTCCCATTATAGCCGTATGATTTACAGTTGTCGCAAAGTTTCAATTTTTATTCATATTCAACTTGTATGCATTCAGTTTCTCTTGTATATAATTCCATAACAACTTCGGTAGGATATTGAAAATCAACATTTACTTCTATTAATAATCTGCCATAATTTAACCTACTCCCCACAACCGCAGTCAAATCAATTTTTATAGAGTAACCAACAAACTAGAAATACCACTATTCCCTCATTATTCCATTAATCTAATTCTAAATCTCTCAATCGGAAACAAATTGGAATAGTGGAGAAAGCATTTTTAGTAAGAATCATACCTGGTTTCCATTTCTTTGTAATCAAAATTCATGAGCCCAGATTACATGGACCAGATTTTATAATGTTTGAACGATCGATAGCATTATAAAATTTGATGAATATGAAACCATTTTTCTTGTAATACAAATCGTATTTTCCAATTAATTTTCATATTTTGTCAACAAAACCTTTGAATTCTCATAAAGTGGCAACCTTCCCAAAATATACGCAACCAAATTATTCATCCATTTCTGTTCAGACATAGCGACAACCGATTGTGGTAGCTGCCCCTTAGTTTGACCGTCTTTTCTATATGGTGCATGGAAGTTCAAGTTAGTTATTCACTCTTCCTTTTCGGATGCAAATTCCTTGACCACATCTGCCCATGTTTTCGACTATGCCTGATGTCCCTTAACCGTTGCTGATGACGATCCTGTCCTGTTGCCGTTGTCGTTGCTTTCCACCTTCGGTGCTGGCTGTGTAGATGAACTGGGGTCGGGTGGTTTGGAGGGGGGATCGGTTCATGTGTAATTGCCTGTTTGAAGCCTTGGTCCGCCATTTCATAGTTTGTAGTTATGTGCTATACACACATATATATGTATATGTATGTACATATACATATACATGTATGTATATGTAGATGTAGATATGTATTGTAGGAGAATTATATATGTATATGTATATGAAATCCAAAAATCACAAAAAGAGGGAGGCCTATCACAAACGGAAGCATGAAAACTCACCAACACGTGTATCACAAACGGAATGCTATTCCATGGTCGCTAACCATCAATTTGAGCCGAGGCTCCACAAACGGCCCAAAGACCATGGGTCGCTACCCCACCAAATTTGAGTCGAAACTCCACAAACGGTCAAAAGTCCATGGATCGTTAGCCCATAAAAATGAGAAGAAGCTCCATAGAACGGGGTACAGTCCCCCACGTGGACAAAGAGACATCGCACATCGCTAGTCTAAACCACAAAATGATCATCATCGATCAACAAAAAGTGTCAATTACACTAAGCTAGTAAATAAATGAGTTTAGCTTCATGTCCAATAACCACTGGCTTAACTTAAGCATTTACGAACAAATTGTAGATCTCCACTAAAAAATTGTCACAAGAGTTTCAACCGAATAAGTCCAAAAATTAACCGACGAAGTAAACACAAGCGTTTCATACCACTTGTTTTGATAAGCCGTTTAATTAGATTTCTCAAACGAATGAGGTAAATGTTTGTATATACTAATAGATTGGAATACGGTTTTATAAACGATATTTGTATTAAAAATAGAGTTGAAATCATCTTTGTGAAAGAGTTTGATTATTTACTACTAGTATAGAAACCTTTGCATTTTAAAGTGACAAATCACAAAATTGATTGTAAAAATAATAAATCACCAAAAATTCACATACGAAGACGTGAATCAAATCCATAGAAATCGATACCAAATCCATCAAAATGGATATTCCCAAAAATCCCGAAAAAGAAGTCATCAAAGTCGATAATAAATGATAATAACAAATTGGATCAACTCGAATCGATTAAAATTGGAAACCCACACAAAAATTGCCTATATTAGGCAAAAATGCAATCTCCCAGATTCAGTCGACTGGACTCTAAAGTCAGTCGACTGGTTCAATACCTGGAAACTCTTTATTTCCAGGTTCAGTCGACTGAACTCAGAGTTCAGTCGACTGACACATGCTTGGAAACACACGGTTTCCAGGCTCAGTCGACTGAACTCAGAGTTTAGTCGACTGATACAGAAACCAGTAATTTTCTGGTTTCTGGTTCAGTCGACTGAACTCTGAAGTCAGTCGACTGAACCTGCTTCTCAAGCATTATCAGCCTAGCCCTATGAAGGGCAAAACAAAATTCCAACCGAACGCGATCGAACGAGCAACGGAGACTAAGGATTTACGTCAAGCGACAACGCAGCCTTGTATGGCTCACACTCCAAAAACGTGTCCAACCATGCATAGTAGGATTTTCATAAAAATGGACCACAAAACCCAAAAATTGGAAAATTCACAAAATCCATTCAAATCAAAAGCAAATGAACATGAATAGATGTTAGGAATTCATACCCTACCACAAAGGAAGTTATAGACATAGATGTGAGTTCAAAAACTCACCTTTTACTCAAAAACAATGAAGGAGAAGCTTGAAAACAAAAGGAAGATTAACTACACTTCAACTTCAACTCTAAAAGCTCCAAACTAAGATCATAAGCAAATATTTCATATGTTAGGTTACAGGAAATTTCTGAAACTGGAGAGAGATTGAGATGGAGAAGAAGAAGAGAATGCTTACCTAAGCTTCTCTTTGATTTTGGAGCTAAAACTTGGATTTGCAAATAAAGCTAGGGCTTAGGAATTCCTAATCTCTTTTCTCCCCTCCCCTCATTTCTGCTTAAAGTTTGAAGTGTTTGGAAATGAGAATGAATGAATAGGAGAGAGGGTGGAGCTAGGTCTTATGTTAGGTTATTGTGCTGAAACTCAAACCCAAAGCCCTAAGTGAAAATTTCAAAAATCAAGCTAATTCCAAACATATCGATGTTTATACTCAAAAATGTCGCAAATGTCATTTTGAACTCAATGGAAGTGGTCTCGAGTCCTAATTTAACTGTTTGCAAAAAGTAACGTTTCGAACTTAAATCCTACTAACGATGCTATATTTAAATATACAATCGTAAAATATGCAGGTTGTTACAGACTTCCCTCCTTAAAGAAATTGTGTCCTCGCAATACTTAAGAAGAAAAAATAAAAAGTAACAACCATAAAAGCATATCAACACAAAAGAAATTTTAAATAAGAAGTTCGCCTCAAAGAGCATGAGAGAGTAAGTCCGGATGTGTTCGCTCAATAAATTCTCTAGATTCCCAAAAACAATCCTTAGGAGTTGAGGACCATTGAACTTTCACAAGCGGGGCATCTTTATTTCGAAGGCGTTTAACCTCCGTAGCAATGATGCGAATAGATACTGTTCATAAGTCAAATTAGACGAAACTTCTATTTCTTCAACAACAGCGTGCTCAAGAATAGAATCGGAATCTCGAAGGCATTTCTGTAGTTGAGAAACATGAAACACGTCACGAATAACAGAAAATTGAGCCGGTAATAAAAGGCGATAAGCCACGGAACCAATGCGTTCGGTGATGGGAAATGGACCAATATATCGAGGTGCTAATTTTCCCGATCGACTAAAACAAACAACACCCTTCATAAGTGAAACACGAATAAACACAAAACTCCAACAGAAAATTCTAATTTCCTTCTTCGGTTATCGGCATAGGATTTTGCCTACTTTGAGCTTCTTTCATCCTATGGCGAATAAGATCAATCTTTTCTATGGAATCATGAATAAAATCTAGACCTAAAACCAGCTTCTCACCGGCCTCAACCTAACAAGATGGAGATCCGAATGACCTTCCATAGAGTTCCTAGAAAGGTGTCATACCAATACTAGATTGAAAGCTATTATTATCGGAAAACTCAATAAGAGATATGATCTTCCCAACTTCCACCAAAATCAAGAACACGTGCATGAAGAAGATCTTCAAGAGTTTGATTCACACGCTCGGTTTGTCTATCGGACTGAGGATGATAAGCGGTGCTAAAATTAAGCTTCGTTCCCAAAGCTTTTTGAAGACTCTTCCAAAATCCACTAGTAAATAATGGATCTGGATCGCTAACAATAGAAGTAGGAACTCCATGCAATTTAACAATTTCTCTAATAAAAAGTTTGGCCAAAAGATGTATGGTCCGATTGGACCGAACGGGAATAAAATGGGCAGATTTCGTAAGTCTATCAACTATCACCCATAGGCTATCATGACCCGAATGAGAACGGGGAAGGCTGTCAATAAAATCCATGGAAACTTGGTTCCACTTCCAAATTGGAATGTCCAAAGGTTGCAATAACCCACCGGGCCTTTGATGCTTGGCCTTGACAAGTTAGCAAGTCATGCAACGCTTAATAAAGTTAGCAATATCGAATTTCATTCCATCCCAATAATAAAGTCGCTTCATCTCCACGCACATTTTACTACTACCGGGATGAATGGTAAATTTAGAACGATAAGAATCTTCTAAAATGTCTTTACGAAGATTACTCATATTTGGCATGATAAGTCTACCAAATTTTTGAATACCGCCACGAGCATCAGTATCAAAGTCTTTCAAACCTTCAATGTCAATTTTATCCCTACAACTTTGGCTAAGAAGAGCCAATTCGGAATCTAGCTTTTGAGTATCAAGGATGCGGTCTAAAAGAGAGGGATGAGCCTCAAGGCTACATAAAACAAGAGATGAACATGAATTGGATTCACGATCTCGAATCTTACAAGTGGACAAAGTCTCGAGATCATTCCATTCGGATATCATCATAGAAACAACCGCTTGTTGTTTACGACTAAGTGCATCGGCAACACGATTCCCCTTTTCGAGAGTATAAAGAATATCAAGATCATACGATGCAAGGAACTCGAGCTAATGTTGTTGACGCAAATTAATTTCCTTTTGAGAAAATAAATACTTCAAAGATTTATGATCGGTGTAGAGAACAAATTTTTCTCCCAAAAGATAATGACGCCAAATTCGAAGGGCGAAAACAATAGTCGCGAGCTCTAAATAATGAGTGGCATATCTAGTCTCGGCAGAATTTAATTTCCTAGAAGCATAAGCAATAACACGTTCCCTTTGCATGAGAACGGCTCCCAAACCAACACGACTAGCATCGGTATAAACAATAAAGTCTTGATTCCCTTCAGGAATCACAAGAATAGGAGCATCGGAAAGGAGTTGTTTTAATCTTTGAAATGAAGCTTCACATTTGTCTGACCAAATGTACTTAACTCCCTTCTTTGTCAAATTAGTAAGAGGCACAGAAATTTTAGAAAATTCTTTTTTGAATCGGCAGTGATAGCCCGCCAATCCGAGAAAACTACGGATTTCCGTCACACTCTCCAGTCTCTTCCAATTTTGAATCGCTTCAACCTTTGAAGGATCCACGGAAATTTCGGATTCAGAAATGATATGTCTAAGAAATTTCACACGAGATTGCCAAAAATGGCATTTAGAAAACTTTGCTTTCAATTGATTGCTCCTAAGAGTTTCCAACACAATCCGAAGATGATTTTCATGCTCTTCCTCAGTTTTAGAATAAACAAGAATATCGTCAATAAAGATGAGAACAAATCGATCGATGAAGTCTTTGAAAACTTGATTCATAAGGTCAACGAAATAAGCTGGAGCATTCGTTAAACCAAATGGCATAACAAGCCATTCATAAGATCTATAACGAGTTCGAAACGACGTCAAAGGAATGTTATCCTCTGCAATACGAAGCTGATGAAAACCAGTTGCTATGTCTAACTGTTAAAAGACTCTAGCACCGCAATGCTAGTCAAATAAATCATCAATACATGGTAAAGGATATTTATTCTTAATGGTAAGATCATTAAGCTTGCGGTAGTCAACACAAAGCCTAAGTGTACCATCGGATTTCTCCACAAAAATAGCTGAAGCTCCCCAAAGAGAGGAACTAGAACGAATAAATTGCTTCTCTTCCAATTCAGTGCTTACGCATGTCCTCATTTTCTTTATTGGACATACAAAAAGGAGGACGAGTGATAGGTAAAGCTCTAGGGATTAGATTAATTCTGAACTCAATTGCTCACTTAGGTGGTAATCCTAAAACGGGCTCAAATACGTCGGAAAATTCACGAACAACGCGAATGAGAGAAATGATGTCTTCATCATCATCATTATCGTCATCATGAGGATTTTAAGAATACAAGGATGCTGCCAAATTGGAATTCGAATCTTTAAGAACAATAGAAATCTTCTTAACAGATAGAGGATGTCGAAGATGAATAGTTCGCTCGGAACAAAGGATATGGGCTTCATAACGGTCAAGCCAATCCATTCCCAAAATCATTCTGAAGCCTAAGTAACGCATGACATGCAAATCGATTTGGAAAGAAAAATCACATAAAATAATCTCGACATCTTTACAAAGAAAACTGAGTGTTTCAGATCCACCAACCGGATTCGCAATTCTCAAAGAAGTATTTAAAGCCATAACACTTAAAGAAAAAGTATTAACAAGTTCTTTTAATATAAAAGAATGGGATGCACCCGTATCAAAAAGAACTCGAATAGGGTGGTCACAGAACATAATAATACCATCAAGGATAGAATGAGAAATACCTTGACCACGAGAAGTGTTACTAGGGACTTGCACCACATTTAGCTTTCCCTCCTTCTTGCTTTGAAGTTTGGGACATGAAGATATATAATGGCCCGAACTTTTGCAATAGCGACAAGTAAGGGGCTTTGAACACTTATTTGCATAATGGTCCTTAGAACCACAATTGTAGCATTCTCCACAGCTAGAAGTAAGAGTCTTTGCTACTTGTTTCCCTTTCTTGTTGGGATAAGGACCTTTGAACTTAGTAGGCCTCTTCTTATTGTTGTTGAAGTTCGGCTTGGCACCCATAACTTCAACATCATCTTCTTTATCGGCCTTTTTAAGTCGAAGAGAGATATCAACAAGTTGGTCGAAAGAAACTTCTAATTTCATAAGTAATGGCTTTTTGAGATTCTTATTCAAGCCATAGACAAACCTATGATTTTTCTTCAATGGGGTATTTATATACTCGACCTCATATTTAGAGAGAGATTCGAAAGATGCGACATAATCTGCCACAGAAGATTCACCTTGAACAAGGTCAATAAAACACCGTGCTAAAGTTACCTTTTCAGCCTCCGGCACAAATTTCAATTCAAATCTTTCCCGGAATTGATCCCAAGTAAGATCTGCTTCAATAATTTCAGAAATCAGAAGCTCATACCAATCTAATGCTCTTTCTTGGAGCATACCAGAAGTCACTTGGACACGATGCAAATCAATAAGATTCATGCGAGAAAAGATGCGATCGCATGTTCTAAGCCAAGCTTGGACTTCTATGACGCTTTTGGAACCCTTAAATGGCTTCCCACCCAAATTGGTATAATCACTGCATAGGCGTGCAAACCCAGATTTAGGGTGAGTAGGCTCTCGAATGGGTCCGACAGCTTGAGCATTCTTTACAAGATCTAGAAGCTGTTGGGCAGACGTGAATACTCCATCCTGGGGAGTAGCACTGGATTGACCGGCGCTGGATCAGTTAGATCTAACCATTTCTCTTCTTTAAGAAAGAAAGAAAGAAGAAGAAAAAGGTTATTCTCAGAATGAATATCAAAAAAACTTGACTGATAAAACAAGGCATCATAAAAGAAATTAGGAAAGAACGGGTCCAAAGACTCGGATAAATCCTAAACCACGACTCCTAAGAAGAACTTAGGACGATGATCCTTGCAAGGTTATTCTACATTGTTCCGAAGTTTGGCTCTGATACCAAGCTATGACGCCCCACCTCTATACTCACGCTAGCGAAGGACACTACGAGATAATGTCGTCAACTAGCACGAAGAATAAGGATGTTCAGGAGCGACCATTCGTGTAATTGCTTTGTGCGAGCACCGATATGTCAGATAGTATAACATGCATTTCTTTTCAAGAGGAAATCCGACGTACCGATACAACTCAAAGCTACTACATAGTGGCTATATGATCTTCGGAAACAAATGTTGAAATAAGAATAATACAAATCAGTCACAGATATCCATATTACAAAGGCGGAAATAGATATGAATATAACACATAGAAGTGTACATCAGAGTAGTGGTCAAACAAGATCCAAAATATCACAAAAGAATAGATACAAGTGCTAGACAAAAGAATATGTATACATCAAGGAGTCTCTATCTCAAATGTATAACAACAAAAACTACCAATCTAATGTAGTTAGAAAAAAGTCAGATGATGATCCCAGATAAGGAGTCAAGCAGAAGCACCTGTAACATCTCGGTCTGACCTGAGTATTTAATAGCAAAATAATAAACGGATCAGTCTACCTATAAATATCAGGTAAAATGAGATAGGATAAGAGATATGACAAAAACGTATGATAACAATAATGTTATATTGTGACAAGTATACATTTAATATCAACAAAAATCATACAATATCTCAAGAATCTCATAAATAAAAAAGAATGTCATATTCTTTATTTTATTCACCATACCACAAATATTGACAAATATATATATATGTGTGTGTGTGTGTGTGTGTGTGTGTGTGCCAATCACGAAATTGGTGAAACGCAAATTCTAGAAGTCATCAATTAGAAATCCAGAAATCACAAAAAGAGGGAGGCCTATCACAAACGGGAGCATGAAAGCTCACCAACACGTGTATCACAAACGGAACGCTATTCCATGGTCGCTAAGCATTAATTTGAGCCGAGGCTCTACAAATGGCCGGAAGACCATTGGTCGCCACCCCACCAAATTTGAGTCAAAACTCCACAAACGGTCAAAAGACCATGGGTCGTTAGCCCGTAAAAATGAGACGAAGCTCCATAGAACGGGGTACAGTCCCCCACATGGACAAAGAGACATCGCACATCGCTAGTCTAAACCACAAAATGATCGTCATCGATCAACAAAAAGTGTCAATTACACTAAGCTAGTAAATAAATGAGTTTAGCTTCATGTCCCATAACCACTGGCTTAACTTAAGTATTTACGAACAAATTGTAGATCTCCGCTCAAAAATTGTCACAAGAGTTTCAATCGAATAAGTCCAAAAATAAACCAACAAAGTAAACGCAAGCGTTTCATACAACTTATTTTGCTAAGCCGTTTAATTAGATTTCTCAAACGAACGAGGTAAAGGTTTGTATATACTAATAGATTGGAATACGGTTTTATAAACGAGCTTTATATTAAAAATAGAGTTGAAATCATCTTTGTGAAAGAGTTTGATTATTTACTACTAGTATAGAAACCTTTGCATTTTAAAGTGGCAAATCACAAAATTGATTGTAGAAACAGTCAACAACCAAAAATTCACATACGAAGCGTGAATCAAATCCATAGAAATCGATACCAAATCCATCAAAATGGATATTCCCAAAAATCCCGAAAAAGAAGTCATCAAAGTCGATAATTAATGATAACAACAAATTGGATCAACTCGAATCAATTAAAATTGAAAACCCACACAAAAATTGCCTAAATTAGGCAAAAATGCAATCTCCCAGATTCAATCGACTGGTTCAATACCTGGAAACTTCTGTTTCCAGGTACAGTCGACTGAACTCGAAGTTCAATCAACTGACACATGCCTGGAAACACACGGTTTCCAGGCTCAGTCGACTGAACTTAGAGTTCAGTCGACAGATACAAAAACCAGGAATTTTCTGGTTCCTGATTCAATCGACTGAACTCTGAAGTCAGTCGACTGAACCTGCTTCTCAAGCATTATCAGCCTCGCCCTATAAAGGGCAAAACAATATTCCGACCGGACGCGATCGAACGAGCAACGAAGACTAAGGATTTACGTCAAGCGACAACCCAGCCTTGTATGGCTCTTCGAAACCCTCCAAAAACATGTCCAACCGTCCATTGTAGGATTTTTCATAAAAATGGACAACAAGCCCCAAAAATCAAAAAATTCACAAAATCCATTCAAATCAAAAGCAAATGAACATGAATAGATGTTAGGAATTCATACCTTACCACAAAAGAAGTTATAGACATAGGTGTGAGTTCAAAAACTCACATTTTACTCAAAAACAATGAAGGAGAAGCTTGAAAACAAAAGGAAAATCGACTATTCATCAACTTCAACTCTAAAAGCTCCAAACTAAGATCATAAGCAAATATTTCCTAAGTTAGGTTATAGGAAATTTCTGAAATTGGAGAGAGATTGAGATGGAGAAGAAGAGGATGCTTACCTGATCTTCTCTTTGATTTTGGAGCTAAAACTTGGATTTGCAAATGAAGCTAGGGCTTAGGAATTCCTAATCTCTTTTCTCTCCCCTATTTTTGCTTATAGCTTGAAGTGTTAGGAAATGAGAATGAATGAAGAGGAGAGAGGGTGGAGCTAGGGTCTTCTGTTAGGTTATTGGGCTGAAACCCAAACCCAAATCCCTAAGTGAAAATGTCAAAATTCAAGCTAACTCCAAACATATCGATGTTTATACTCAAAAAGGTCGCAAACGTCATTTTGAACTCAATGGAAGTGGTCTCGAGTCCTAATTTGACTGTTTTAAAAAAGTAACTTTTCAGACTTAAATCCGATTAACGATGCTATATTTAAATAAAATATTTGAATATACAATCGTAAAATATGCGGGTTGTTACAGAGACCAGTCTCAACAATTTGTCTACGTCTCCTTTCAAGAAGCCCATTTTGTTCAGAAGTGTAAGGGCATGTTGTTCTATGAACAATTCCTCTCTTCGGAAAGTACTGCTTTAGAGGCATGTACTCTGTTCCACCATCAGATTGTATTACTTTAACTTGACAATTGGTTTGTCTTTCTACCTGAGATATGAACTGCAGTACAGCATTATAAGTTTCATCCTTTGACCTTAAAAATATATCCAAACACATCTAGAATAAGCATCAACAAAGGATATATAGTATTTATAGCCATAATCACTGTGTAGTGGTGCAGGCCCCTATAGATCAGTAGCAACTAATTCAAGTGGTTTGTTGTAAAGTGTTTCAGAGTTTAAGAATGGTAATTTATGACCTTTTCCCATTTGACAGTATGTGCAGACATATGGCATTGTAATATCTTTGAAAGAAATGTTGTTATTATTCAAAATATGCTTTACAATTACAGTATTTGGATGTCCCAATTTACAGTGCCACATATCAAAGATCTTACAATTTTCTTCCTTTTTGGTTTCAGAATTATTACACCAAATTTTTTAGATTCTGGTTTTCTTGGATTAGTCACACTGAACTTGTACAGACCTTTATATTCTTTACCCTACAAGAGAATATCTCTAGTTAGGATATCCTTAACTAAGCAGTAATGTGGATAAAATTCAAAGTAAACTTTGTTTTCTTTTGCAAACTGTGACACACTCAACAGATTTTTTTCTAATTAGTGGCACCCTTAGTAAATTATTTAAATATAGTTGCCTTTTTCCCATGATGTATGAACTGCCAGTGTGTGTGATTGCAATTGATTTTCCATTACCCATGTGTATAGAATTCATACCTTTGTATTTGTAACGACCCACTATTTTGGACCATTCAAATCGACAATAATCCACACATGTCGGACTTGAATAATTCAAAATAACAGATTGTAATAAAATTTGGAGCAAATAAAATCATTCACAGAGTCATAGACATAGAAATATCAGAATAACTCGCAGCGGAAATAAAAATACCATAGTAGTTCATGAAGCTACTATAATAAAATCTCAAAACAAAATAAAAAATATCATAGTTTAAAAATGGATACAATAGGAGTCTGGATACATAAGTCAATATTACAGCAGCAAATACCGAATAAGAAAAATAACTGGATCAGAAATAGACGAATAGATAGACAGATAAGCTCTAACAAATCTCTAGCTCCAGAAGGTGAATCCAAAGCTGTGACTCCCAGGCTGACCCGAGCGTAAAGTAAAACACAAATACTCGAGTCAGGACATACATACTTATACAATGTAAACCAACTCAAGTGAACTGTAATGGCAATATACAATAACATAAAGGATGCTTAGGATCACTCATCCTTTAAGGATCAGTCAAACCATCAAAAAGTAGTAATAAACACTATCATAGAAATATCCGTATTAAAGTAATCAATGCAAATATCAGTGTAAATGTGACTAGGGTAGCGCAGAGCTGCAATAATCGCACACCTCTAGTCACAATATCAAATTGAAGGTGTGCACCACAACAATCACTAGGAAATCAAACGACATACAAAGAAGTATTCCCATGGTTATTAATTTCAAATGATTTATAATTTCGAATCAAAATCATTCATTTAAACCATTAAAAGTGAAGTCATTATACTAACAAATCAAATATTCAATTCCCAAAAATTTAGCCTTTTCTGAGCTCATTTATTCACTTAAAAATCATGAAAATTGAAAATATTAGCCTTTCACAGCATTTAGAAAATGCTGTAGTAAGTTATACTCGAAACAATTCATTTCAGCCAAAGACAACATTTAAATAAAACTGCTGTAATATTTAAGTTCGTTTGAAAACAATTCATTTCAGCCTACTACAGCACTTATCAAGTGCTGTTGTAACCCTTTTATTAGTTTAAAGTTTTTGGTTTCATTCAGCAACCACAGCACTTACCAAGTGCTGTAATATGCCTTAGTTAAAATTTAGCTATAGTTCATTTGTATTAACCACAACACTCACAAAGTGCTGTAATATCATCTACTTTAGATTTTAAGTTAACTACAGCAATGATAGCATTACTGAAGTGCTGTTATTAAATTTCCAGATTTTCCATTTATTTCCAACAACAAAAATAAACTTTGATTTTAACCATTTAAACATTATAAAAATCATATTTTAACACTCAAAAATGTCCATTAGATTACCTTTTAACTTATGATTTTATAAAGTAAATTTCTTATAAATAAAATCAAATTTTCAATAATTCACTTAACAAATTCAAGTGTACGATTTTCTACTCTTCACTCTTTAACAATTTCTTAACACTTAAATTTTTACTACCATTTTCCACATTTAACTTAATTTCCATTTTTTTTATATAACTTAAATGTTATTTTAAAGGCCAAAACCCAAATTTCCAAATTTAAGTTATATTTCAAAAATTCAATTTAACCATTCATTTATTCAGCATTTTTAACTTATAGAAATATCATAAATTCTTTATTTAAAACATTTCTAAAATTTTATTTATATCAAATAATCATATATTTACATTTTAAAAATACATAAAAATATTAAAAAACACTTTAAAATTAACCACGGGCCTGTATATAGTTTTCTAATCTAGGTCAAGTGATACAGATATATATCATTTCAATCCGCAATTTACAATGAAAAATCCGGTTTCTATCATTTCAAACCCGCAATCCCAAGTTAAATAAAATAAATAAAAATAAATAAGAATCGTTCAGGCCTATCATTTCAGCCCATAACGATTTTTCTCTATTCTAAAGTCCGTTCGAGTATGTATCATTTAAACCCATAGTGATTTTATTCTGCAGGGAACTTGCAGTGTGAGAACAGAAATAAAATAAATAATATAGCAACATATAGCAGTATCAGATAATATGATAGGTTTATAAAAAAGGTTAACATCATATGATTCATATCATAGGTAGGTATAACATGATATAATATTCTACACATTCACTTGTTGTCAATTCACTAATTATATAAGTATAAATGTCATGAGTGAATACTTACCTTTTTACGCTAGAGAAAGCAAATCAAACTACACGGATAAATTCCAGAAGGCACGATAGCACGACACAGCACGACAATTGATTCAAGTGGAGAGAGAGAGCCAAGATATGATCTTGTAAACAACAACCCAAAACAAGACACTAAAAACATAAATATTCAATGCAAAACAATATTGAACAATTGGAAGTTGAAATTAACAAAGGACAAAATGATTCGACCTTGCTTTAGCCATCCAAATGCTCGACCTAGGGGTTCTTTTGCTCGGCCATAGCTGTATGTTTGGGTCGGGTATGGCATCAATAAAGCACGGTATCATGGGTGTTAAGGTGTAGGAGTTGCAACATGAAGAAGATAAAAGGACAAGTGCAAAAATAGAAGTTTTGGTGCACCACTTTGGCTCGGCTTGGTCACATATGGGCTCGGCCATGCTTGGTATATGTCAGGTCAGATCTGAAGCTGATGGTCAGAGGTGATATACATCAGCAGGTGGTGGCTATGGTGGTGGCCGAAGTGAATATCGAAGGGTAGGGTGAAGTTTTGTGGTCTAGGCATTGTTTTCAAGGGGTGCTTTGCAAATTAGAGGGGTTTGCATCATAGGGAGGCCACGGCCTGGTCTTGGTCAGAGGAGAGGATGGTTAGGCCGTGTATGGTGATAGGGAGGAAGTGATGTGGTGGTCGGTGGAGGTGGTGAGGCGTTTAGGCCGAGCAAAGCCCAAGAAGATCAAGCAAAACAATGTAAAATTCAATAGAAAATGAATAGAAAAGTAGAAAAAGAGAAGAAGCCATTACCTAATATTTTCAGATCTGAAAGTAGCCATGAGAAATGAGATAAGGGGAAGGTTTTTTCATGTGAACGATAATGTTATAGGCGGCTAGGGATTAAGGAATGAACGGCACAAATTGTGGAGAAGTTATGGTAGAAAATCAAGGGATGGAAGGATAAAAAGGCAAGAAATCAAAGTAACATTTGCCTAAAATTAAAAACAGGTAACGTATCTTAATTGATGCATTTCCTATAAATTAAAGAAAGGTGTATACAAGAAGATTTCACAAAAAAATAAATACAATAACGTTAAATAAATACATTTTAAAGATATGTCTTTTAAAGCAATAACGTATATATATTTAAAATTTCTTTCCAAGAAATAAATAAGGATCTAAACACTTACCATTTAATTAATAAATGAATGTCTAAATAGAAAAATAAGGTAGAGATAGATATTATGAAAATAAATAAATAGTTTTAGGAAAAGTAGGAAATTAATAAAGAAAATACCCTATTTAATGGAAACTAGGATTAAAAATTGTAAAGAAAAATCAATTGACTTTGGAAAATTTCAACAACACTTCTAAACAAATAAAAGTAAAGTAAATAAAATAAATGCTGAACAAAATAAAGTGTAAATGAAAATAAATAAGGTCTTAAGAAAATAGAAAAATAAATAAAGAATTACTTTAATTAATTAAAACTAGAAATTAAAAATTGTAAACAAAATACGACTGACATTGGCAAATTATAACTATACTTTTAAAATGTTTTAAAAATAAAATAAATACATAACATGTCATATTACACATATATATAGAAATTAGAACAAGATTTGATAAACAAAAATATTATTTACATAAATTAAAATAAATAATTTTGTTAAATAAAACAATTTACACGCAATATTGGAAAAAGCATAACTTTCACAATATTAATGGGATTTCAACGAAACAAAAAGAAGTATTCTTGAAATTTAATTTATTTCATAATAAAAGATAAAATTCAAAAATTAAAAATTAAAAATTAAAAATTTTAAAGTCAAAGTTTGACCACATTGACCAAAATTCACATTTTTGGAAAATATTATATTTATTCATGTTTGGAATTATGATTCACATAAAAATAAAAATTTATACTTAATATAGACAAATTTATTCATTTTATAAATAAAATAAAGCTTTTAAATTAGGGAATTCAATTAAAATAATTAAAATACACAATTAAAATAATCACAAAATACAGGGTTGTTACACTCTCCCCCACTCAAAACTTTTCGTCCCCGAAAAGGAATGAGGTACGGAAAACACAGAAAAATAGAATGAAATAGGATTAAGACAAGATGATAAGAAGATTAAAATTATACCTGATAACTATTGTTATAGGTAAGTTTAACAAGGTGGAAAGTAGGAATGGCTAGAAGGGAAAATAGGTTGAAAGACAAGGATGAACCATTATTCTAGAGTTATATAAATTTCAATTATTTAGAAAGGTAAAATAAATGACCAAAATATCCTTTATATAATACTTTATCAAAATACTTTTATGACTCGATGTCTTAACAAGTTTATCCTTGTTCATGTAGGCTCTGGCTATGCGTTGATCAGGAGCAATGCTAGAATTCTCCAAGTACTTAGTAGACTTGTTTCAACACCCAGTGAAAATACTTGAAAAACTTTTAAAAACAGATATGGAAAGTACAATCCAAACAAAACAACCAACCCAAAACCTTTGTCTAACCATGGATCGTAGATACACAATGGTTACGCCTGGATCCTCTAGGAAACAATCCATATCCGTTAGCTTTCTTAGCCCAGCGAATTACGCCATGATGACTAGTAGACCGCAGATACACAATGGTTACGCCTGGATCCCCCAAGAAACAATCCATATCCGTAAGCTTTCTTAGCCCTGCGGATTTCGCTACTAATACGACCTACATAGATCACAGGATACACAATGATTACGCCTGGATACTCCAGGAAACAATCCGTACCCCTAGGCCATCTCAGCCAAGCGAATTACGCTATGCAATCGCGCTCAAAAGAAAACCAAGGAGATCTCCATGGTGGGACACTCGAGTATTGTTTGCGCCAAAATTGGTCACAAAACCCAAGTATCGTGAAAGCACCAAAGCGTTAATGTATGTCAGCAAAATTCAAGCACAGAACTTAGATCTAATCAAACAATAAACAGTAGTCCAGAAATAAATCATAGGAACACAAGATTTATAGTGGTTCGGCTATCTCCGGCCTACATCCACTTCAATGGTTTTTATCTTTTTTTGATGATCTTTGCTGATTACAAATGATTGCAGCAGATATAACGAATGAATATTGAGTGCAATAGTTATCTTGTAACGTAGAAATGAATCCGGCAGAGTCTGGGTGCTTGAGAATCCAAAGATCCCTCTTCTGTAGGCTCTGCGGCTCTATTTATAAGCGTAGGAGGCTGATATTTCGCCCAAACTTCGGGAGACTCGTTCTGGCACTTAAGGGGGCCCACTCGGCCAAGTCCAGGAAGTTTCGCCTCCATTCGTGATCGATGCGAACTCAATTCGTATCGATCAAGATGGTGTTCAATCAAGCTGAAATTTGGTGGAGACATTCCTTAGCATGTACGCAAGCTCCTGTGAAAATCTCATTGCAATTGGATCAGCGGTTTGCGAGATATGATCGATATAAAATTGAGGTATCGTGTATGCTGTCTCGTTCGTACCCAAAATTTCGTATCGATGGCCTTCGCATCGATAATGCACGTGGTACTGCAGTGACGTGTCGCGCATCCCTCGCGTTGATCCACCTTTTACTCCGAGTCGACCGTGTCTCCCCTCAAGCTTTGCCTTACTCGTATCTGTAGACGTTGCCCGAATCCATCGATGTCCTGTGCCTTGTATCGATTCATAGCCAGTCCATTTCGTACCGATGGGATGTTGGATACCAAGATGAGAACATCCGATGGATACGAAATCAGGGCTTCCCAATGGATTCGACCAAGCGCCTTTTTCATGGATTCGATACGAACTAAGGCTTATGGATACGAGACCGATCGACTCGAAGTAGGGTGCAGCGATGGATGCGAAGTGGTGTGAGCTGATCGATACGAACGTCATCGATTCGAACTAATGTGGACCGATGGATGCGAACACTTGATGGATTCGAATGGATTGAGGCGGGGCCGTTCTGGAGGACACGAAACTGGATGGATTCGAAAGTGAGCCCTTTCTCATCGATTCGAAACCGATCGATTCGAACAAGCAAACCGAAGAGTACGAATCTGATCGATTCGAATAGGTTGCTTTTGATGGATACGAATAGTATATTTTTTCTAACTTGTATCGATCATATCTCATTCATACGAACTCCGATTGACCTAAAACTTAAAACGCTGGCTTCTACAGCTTTGCTTGTCATGTCTTGTCAATTGTGGTCCGATCCGGACTTGGACAAAATTCATCGATATCCATGGTTAACCTGCAATGCATAGTCGATATTCATGACTAGTTATTATTGATTTTCAGTCAATTTGGGGTATCTCAGCTTTGCCAAAAGTTGGGATAACAAGTATCACATCCGGAAAACCAAAAATCAGAGAGAATAATATCGATAGAATGAATCCACAATATGGCCACAGAGCGGATATCAAGTAGAAGGTACTTTTCATATCTTTACTTCGAAAATATGTATCCACTACACCACAAAAGGCTTTTAACAGCGTTTGATAAACGCTGTAATATGATACAACAGCGTTATTTCAAATGCTGTATAACGACATGCTGTCGTATATACATAACTTACAACAGCTTTTCTATAAACGCTGTTGAAGCATCTCTGTGACAGCGTTTATTACGAGCTGTCAATAATGTTTTTACAGCGTTTTCAGACGTGTTGTATTATGTTTCAACAGCGTTTATAATTTAGTTGTCGAAGATGTTCAAATTCTACTTTAACTGTCTACAACAGCTTTTTCTAAACGCTGTTATTGAATCATCAACAATTTCGACAGCATGTTAAAAACGCTGTTATTGAATCATCAACTATTTCGACAGCATGTAAAAAACGCTGTTATTGACAATTTCAAGATAATTACAGCACAAATTAAACGCTGTTGTTTCTTCATTGACAGCATTAATCAAACGATGTCTTCTATTTATATAACAACTTTAATATTCCACTCTATTTTTGAATATTCCAAAACTATATTTTAAGCATATTCAAGCAACTAGTATATATAACAGGTTCTAATAACTATTAATTGGTTACATAAACTAATTAAGACAATATTAATAAACAAAAGACATCCATAAACCAAGTTTCAATAATATCCATAAACAAAAATAACTTAAAAGATTAGTTATAGTCACCAAAAGGTACGACGTTAGAAAGGAAGTAATTCAAGCAATTAGAAAGGAATGTAAAATGTAATAAGAAAGCAAATTTAAAATAATAGCAACAAAAAAAGAATTATTATGCAACAAGAAGGGTGCAGATTAAAATTTGAGAAAATTAATTTACCTTTTAGTGAAGGAAACATGGAGGGAGATTTTACTTAGGATCTGAATTATTGAAGTTGGGAACGAGATTAGGACCCAAAAGTATAGAGATATCTGGTGCACTATCATTTACACAAAAAGTTACATAAACTGATTCACAGTATGCAGAATTATTCAAATGAAACCAATGTAGCAATAGTTTTCCGTGTCAGAAAAATCTGTTCACTGTAACTCACTCAAGCAACATTTTTTTAGTACATAATATTCTACCTGCAATGCAATGATAGTGGAGGATAAGGCCAGACCATTACCAATGACAATAATTGATGCAGGGCCTGTAAGACCTGCAACCACATGAGCAACCAACCAGCAAACAAAAATGATGAAGAAAATAATTCAATTCTCAAAGTAATTTTCTCAAAACACTAGCATAAGATTAGAAGAATATTGATGTTAGTGTTACCTGAGCAGAACCTAGTCCAAAAACATGCTTCTTCATTGAGCTTAGCCTTTCCACAGATAGCTGCAAGTACAACAACGCATCATACAATTTGATATAAAAATATATATAGACCGAGTATGATAAGTTATACGTTAAGTCTGATGTTAAACGGCAAAAATACAACTCCAAATTCAGCGACAGCTTTAGTCCCATAGAGATGGCGTATAATAGAGAGCCCATAAGGCCCAATAAGAATACCAACAGCAAGATATCTAAGTACAGGGCTCCTTGATTCATATAACAGTTTACTATTATGATGTGGACCTAATATATAAATTCAGTTTCTTCCTATTTTAAAATGTAGACAAATGAAACAAAACTGGAAACTTAACTTTCAGATCAGTAAAAACATTCCTTAATGGCTATTATTTTAAAATAAACAGAATTTAAATGAAAATTGAGGAAAGACTAAGCAGGTATTCATCTTCTTTCTTCTTTTGTTAAGGATGACCCTGTGCTAAGGATGAGCTTTGATCTCAGGAAAATTGAACCTATGTGATTTAGATTCATCTACCTGATTTCTTCTTTTGTTGGAATACCTAACACCTAATTTATAAACACTAACTGGTAAGATATTTCCCTTATGAAAAGGAATATAACAACTATGGTGGATATGCAAATATTTCTAATGAATATCACACCTTAATAATTTCCACAAGGTGATTTATAGAGCGCTTTACAGAAAACAAAGGTTGTATGTATCATATTGAATTTTTGGTGAATGGGAGAAATTAGTATATCAAAAACAATTTGCAATTTTCAAGTTGAATTTATTATTATTCAACTAATGGTAGTAGGGTATACATTGGGATTTTCTTTAGGCTTCAACATCTTTATTGGCGATACACACATCGTAGCAATCAAGGATCAGATCAAGAGTCCCTACAGTCACACTCAAGTAAAAATGACAATTTGATTTCTAATTATTTTTTGTGAGGTGTAGCATGAATTGATATCGCATTTTTTAAATACAATTTTATATACTACAAACAAATTTATGTTTTACTGGTCATGTTTATCACTAGGAAGTCATGATTATCTTATTGGCATGCTTTTACTAATTGTCATATGTATATGGATAATTCAGTTGGATGCCAGCAAATAAGATGGTGACAAAAAAATGTCATGCATAAACAAAGATAGAAATTAGCATGACTGCGGAAAGTAAAACAGAATTCTGTGTATTCATTTTATTGGAAACAATTTGTAATTTTCAAGTTGAATTCAGTGTATTGATGAACTAAAACAAATATGTGGTTAATTACTATGTATCACACTTAAAGCCCTACCACCTATCTTATTCTAGTAAATATAATCCAACAAGCAGCAAAGAAAGATAATCCTTGCAACAATAGTATCAAAAAATAATCTAACAACCTGTTTGGCCAAAGTGCAGGCCATGTCATGTGAGTTAAGGATCTCGTAATAAAACACAATGAAGTTAAGTTCCAACCATAGGCGGTTCGGGTGAGTTGGTGCTAAACCAACAACTGCAATGTTCTGCATCAATAAGCATATTACTATTCACTAATCGATTTTTACGATGGTAGCAGCAATTATATACGAAGTTAAGAAAAAAGTTTCTATTAATTTCACTTTTATACACAATGCATTGTGACATCAGTTTTGTGTAAATATAATAAATAATTTAAAAAGGTAAAAACCATTTCAAAATTAATATTATCTATTTTAGAAATACAGTATTAAAGTTCCTTGGATTGTATTATAATATTGATCGGTGAAAATAAGTATGAAACTGAGAACTATTAAGGCATACATTACATAATCCTCGGTAATTTTTCTAATTATCATGAGTATTAACTAATTAGTATAGAAAATAATTTAATGTTCATTACTCTATAAAAACATAAAATCAGAAGAAAAAAATCAGCAATGAATTCAAAACTTCTTGTTTACAAACAACTCTCCCAAAGCAAACTGTCAGCCTGATAGCCTTTGATTATTATGTTGTTGCAGTAAAGTAGTTAATTAAATAACCATTGAATTAACTCGTGTTGTGTATATATTTGTATCTTTTCTGTAAGAGATGGTATATTCATCAAAGTACATATATTCTATAGATGTATTAATATCTTATGTGTTTGAAATTGCAACTAGATCAGAATACATGTTACATAGCTTGGTTATGTATAGAAACAGACCACACAGAATCATTATGCTAGATCCTAAATTACTCCAAGATCCACTTAGTTAAAATCAACTCGTCAAAATTAACAAAAATAAATGGTAAATCCAATAATAAATCCAATAGATCCAAAGCTTTGTAGTTTCGAAATTATTACAACTATAAAAATATAGTCATACCTGAGTGCCTTGTAAGCAAAAGGCATGCTCTCTACTATAGTTTTCCTCTCATCTCCAATCTTGAATTCTGCCAAATATTGATGATAATAACCTTCATCTTCAAATAGAACGCTTTGGAATCAGTGGCACTCGCCGCATAAACCAAACTGTTGTACTGTTTGTTCTACTAACTCCATTCAACAAATGTACTTTGGAAGACTATATAAGTTGAATTACTTGACCTTAAGTTGCTTTTTTCTCCTTTGCAGGACCAGGTGCAATCACTCCAGACATAATCAATGTAAACTACTATACTGAAAATTATCAGTACCGATCATGAATATAAATTCAACCAATATCACTAACTATTTCTTGAACTACAGAACTACAACAGCGACGTTCTTCCTGACAGCGACAAGCTCACATCGACAGTCACTACATAGATCTCGGCTTCGACTTTAGGCACCTGTGATAAGCTTTTAGGAGAACATGTGAATCATTAGTAGCCTACACCCCATATGCAGCATCTCATGTAAGCATTTCAAGCAATATGACTAACTTGGAGAAACAGCGACTACATCTACTCATTAACAGCCGTAGCAACGTGATATCCAGGTCTCAACAGTGCATCTCTCGATTTCAGGTAGTGGATCATCGATCATGGCAATAAGCACAGTGCTTCTCTTAGCACTTTAGACCAGAACGAAGATGAATTCAAGCGTAGAAAGGCAATGCTATTAAAATTAAAATTCAAATGGCAGCAACAAGCATCAACATTCAACTCTAGGACAATGTGCACAAAGATGTTGAAACTAGGACACTTTGAGGTTGTCTAAATAATCTCTAAAGCAAGTACAGTTTATTGTTGCTAAAGAAATAATACGTGACCAAGCATAGGTGATGACATGGATTACCCTCCTTTTTTGGTTATTCTTCCAGCAGTCAAGAACGTATTGGGATTGTTCATTCATAGTTGCTCAGATGGAATTCAAACAGTGCATCAACTCCAATTAATTTCTGAAATATGTTCTCAATTTCTGATGCTCCATTTTCCTACACAGTGACATGGAGTCTATACAAACATAGCAATGTGTAAAAGTATGCATATCAGATATGCACATTAACAAAACTGTTGCAGCAGTTTTTTGATGTATACTAATGTCAACGGATCGTTTGCTGTTAAAAGATAGAAATATATAATAGTATTCACCATATGATCCTATTCATACCACACAAAAAATGTGTTTGTGAACTGAAATATCATTAAATGCTTGGTGAAGAAAGAAAAATAAACTTTGTATCATTATATGTTATATATTCGTATATTAGGATGTTGCCCTAAGCGAAGGATAAATTCATGATTTATTTGTTATAGTTTTCTTATCATTCTATTATTAGGACTATTAAACATCAAGTCAATTTTTTTTTATTCCAGAGCAACTGATAAAACAGAAACTTCAACCAAAAATCTCAATACTTAATATGGAAACTAAAAATGTGATGCATACCGATTATTTCAATGTTTTGATGTTTAAATAACTCATCTTTTGCATACCACTTATTAGTCTATATTTACTTGGGTTGTAGTGCATAAGGTACATGAATTTGCACCTAATGCATTAACTTGCCTACTGAGCTAAAATCCACTGGCATTCTAACATGGATAAAGATGACAATATATTTAAACATATAATGGGTATCAGAATGTGTACAATGTAATATCTTAACTGTCTTAGCCGAGGTTCACGCAGCACAATCTTTTACCTTTTGATTTAATAAAACTTAAGGAACTGGTAAACAATAATATTTTACCACTTTAAACTTCAAAAATAATGAGCAGAAAAATAGTCTCCATCGATTATCTCATACCAGATACATAGTTTCTAGACTTCAACGTGGACTAAAATACATAATTTGATTTTCTTTAGTATTAATGGAGCTTTGCACATAGACATAGTTGGAATTGTAACTTGGAAAATGAAATCAGTGGTGTTTAATCCCTTGACCTATTGATAAAAAGTTCTTTTCGTTTCTAGTTCCATTTCATGAAGGCTTCATAACTGAATACTAGCTAATGTAATGAACTGAACATAACAAACTATCGAACCTGACGTATTAGCAGACCAAGGATATTCATAGGAGGATGACGATTTCATATCCATGTGGATGACTAAACTTGCTTGTTGGTCCATATTTGCATGTACCTGTCTTCAAATAGAACTGTAGAAATAATGAAACCAATTACTTTACAGACAACCAAGCATGAAAATGACCTACACTATATTTTGGTTCAAATATTTGAATTTAAAGTTACTTTATAGGACCTGTAGCATTTCATTACAGAAGCAACTATTTTTATAAACAAAAAGTAACTATTTTCACTGTTACACCACAAATTTAATTTTTTTCGCTTGAGTAGCATTAAATCATATGTAAAAATACCATGACTACCAGGTCACGCTTTGATGGTGAATTAGGTAGAATAATCGTTGATGATTTGATAGAAAAAATTCAATTTGCAGTTGAATAAAGAACTGCACTGTAAACACTAAATGAAAATGAATCATCATCATACCATATCGTATTAAAAAACCAAAAGCAACCACAATCATAGCCAGAAAAAAACCAAACACCACAACACCATTACCTCTCAACCTAAAACTGGCGGGAACCATATCAGGCTTAACACACTCTTCCCCCATTAAACTAAACCCATTATTGATTAACCCTACCATACAAAGACATATCATCTTCTTCGTTTTCTAGAGGCTGTAAACATAACTTGCAAAATATAAATAGTAGTAACAAAAATAATTAATTTCAAATGTTGAATCTAAAGATTAGAAAATTACCTCAGATCGGGCTTCTAAAGAGAATTAATCGATAATTTTAAAGCGAATGACATTCCTATTTATTGAGCAAATTCATAATTGGATTCATTTTCTTATTTATTCCAAGGATGGATTCAAGGTGTTAGGGCTAGAGCAAAATAGATGTTGTAGGCGAAACTAGAGTACGAATGAAATTTCATAGGATCTTTCACATATATTTGGGGTTTTAATTAGATTTAAAATAATTTTGGGGGAGATTGGTGGTCGATTGTTTTCTTGCTTTATGCGGGAGAGAAGAAATAATGGCGGCCAGGTAACCGCGTAATGAAACGAATCTAAAAATAAGTGGGTCACTTTAAATAGCGTTTCAAATTCCAAAATTTACTTCCATAAATACTTTTATCAGCATTCATAATGAAAACGCTGTCTGTTATTGCAGTGAAAAGCGCATTTTCTTGTAGTGATCATATAGTACGTTTTTCACATCACTTTCAAATATCATACTTATATAAAGTTATTATATATAAGATTCCATTTTGAAATCGAATACTTTTCAAAATCAATAGTATATCAAATCACACTTATATAGACTTCGATTATATAAGATTTCTCTATACAAATTGTGTACCTTTCAAATCAATAGTTTTCAAATCAACTTCATACTTATACAAATCCATTTTATATAAGTTCGACAACTCCTAAATCAAGTACTTAATAATACAAGGTTCCCAAATTTCAAATCATTTCAATATCGATTCAGTTTCAAAATCATATACGATTTCACAAAGTTATTTCTTCCAAATTAAATATCTTCAGTTTCAAAGTTTCCCAAATAATAGGTTTAGAAAATAATCCAAGTTTCTATATTAACATAATTTAAGTCCAACAAATTCATTTCAAAAATCATCATACTGGGTTTTACATTCCAATCTATTTTCAAAACCAAATATTTCTCAAAATCAATTATACCCAAAATGGTTTCCAAATTTATAATTATCCCTTTAAAACCTTTAAACTATTTATTTCTATTCAAAAGATCCAATTTACCTTTTGCAAATTAAAAGTTTCAAATTTATTTAAGTCATACTCTTCATACTTTAAACATACAAAATTAAACTTATATAATTTATCAAATATTTTATACTCTTCGAAATTTCTTAGCTTTGAATATTAAACCTTGATTTGGAAGCGTTCGAACCTTCAAAATAGTCGATGAAATCAAATTTCAAATCCAAGAGTTGGAAATCAGCGACAAATCAGTAAATCAGTTTTTTATAAATAGAGTTATACTAAATCAAATCTGAAACTCAAGGACTGAACACCGGACTCACTTCAAATCGTTTCAAATATATATACATATATCTTTCGAAAATCAAACTATACTTCGAAATTTGAAATCGAAATTGGTTTCCCAAAATCACTCGCATAGCAAAGCTACTAAAATGGCCTCTCCCCTACTCTGAAACTCGAAAATCAATGTCGATGATGCGTGTACTCATCACCGAAATTATTTTCCAGCAACACAAGTGAGTTCTGGACTTCTATTTTCTTGAAACTTCTTTGAAATCTCTTCGAAATCATTGGAATTCATTTGAACTCATTTGAAACATTTCTTATCCGGAAAATACTTTCAAATCGTAATATTATATATTTTCGAAATCTCAAAACCAAATTTCAAAATACCGGAGTTCAATCCTCGAAATTCAAATTCAAAACCCTTCAGTTATAAATCATTTTTGTATAAATCAAATTTCGTATACAATCTTCAAAATTTCAAATTCCACTTTTTAAAGGGTATATAATCCTTATCGAAAACATTTAACTTTTATATATAAAATGTGGTCATCCTGATCAAAATAATAATTTCGATGTATGTTCGAATTTCAAAATACAACTAAACACAAATTTCCAAGGGATGATTCAAGGATAGATTTCAAACAAACAGAAATTCAAATTTAGAGGAACTCAAATCAAATAGAATTCTAATTCGAAGATAAGCTCAAACGAAGATGAGATAATTAAATTACCAAATAGAAGATGGATAAGCCTAAATAAATCGTGGGTGACCTTAACCGAATCGACTATGACTTCAGGAATATAATCAATGCGGAAATCTAAGGCAAATCGACATTCGATCGCCAGAGGTAGAATCCAGGTAGAACAGGAGATAGATAGCATCAACATCCGAGGATACAGAAATCTTCGGTGAATCAATGCCAATTGTAAGGGAGTTTCAACCCATTACAAATCATTCAAAGATTTGCGAAATCACCAATCTTTATAGAGGTCATTCAAAGTGGAGTTATGGAATGATCCAAAATCAAAGGAATACAAATAGGGGAGACATGAATGGATTTCAGAACAAGTGGGAGCGTTCCAAAATTCAAGGAATCCTAATCAATAACAATAACCAAGAGATTACTAACAAGGTGGATATAGAAGGGATGAAGTTTAGAAAATCTTGATTTCAAAATAAGAAAATTTATACCAAAATAATCTTTAAAAATCCTTGAAAATCATTTGAAAATCATTTTATACTTTGAAAATACGTTCTCTCACAAATAAATGATTCTGAGATTGATTTCACTCATTCTAGAGTATTACTACCCTATCTCTAATGAGTTTTTGCTCCTTAGGCTAAGGTTTGCCTAAAACCAAAGCGCTGATACCAAATGTAACGACCCACTATTTTTGACCATTCAAATCGATAATAATCCACACATATCGGACTTGAATACTTCAAAACAGTGGATTGTTAAGAAATTTGGAGCAAATAAAATCATTCACAAAATCACAGACACAGAAATATCAAAATAACTCGCAGCGGAAATAAAAATACCATAGTAGTTCATGAAGCTACTATAATAAAATCTCAAAACAAAATACAAAATATCATAGTTTAAAAATGGATACAATAGGAGTCTGGATACATAAATCAATACTACAGCAGCAAATACCGAATAGGAAAAATAACTGGATCAGAAACAGACGAATAGATAGACAGATAAGCTCCAACAAATCTCTAGCTCCAGAAGGTGAACTCAAAGCTATGGCTCTCAGGCTGACCCGAGCGTAAATTAAAATACAAACACTCGAGTCAGGACATACATACTTATACAATGTAAACCAACTCAAGTGAACTGTAATAGCAATACACAATAACTTAAAGGATGCTTGGGATCGCCCATCCTTGAAGGATCAGTCAAACCTCAATTAAGTAGTAATAAACACTATCACAGAAATATCCATAGTAAAGTAAACAATGCAAATATCAGTGTAAATGTGACTAGGGTAGCGCAGAGCTGCAGTAATCTCTCACCTCTAGTCACACCATCAAATTGAAGGTGTGCATCAAAACAATCGCTAGGAAATCAAACGATATACAGAGAAGTATTCCCGTGGTTATTAATTTCAAATGGTTTATAATTTCGAATTAAAATCATTCATTTAAACCATTAAAAGTGAAGTCATTATACTACCTAATCAAATATTCAATTCTCAAAAATTTAGCCTTTTCTGAGCTCATTTATTCACTTAAAAATCATGAACATTGAAAATTTCAGCCTTTAACAGCATTTAGAAAATGCTGTAGTAAGTTATACTTGAAACAATTCATTTCAGCCAAAGACATCATTTAAATAAAACTGCTGTAATATTTAAATTCATTTGAAAACAGTTCATTTCAGCCTACTACAGCACTTATCAAGTGCTGTTGTAGCCCTTTTATTAGTTTAAAGTTCTTGGTTTCATTCAACAACCACATCACTTACCAAGTGTTGTAATATGCCTTAGTTAAAATTTAGCTATAGTTCATTTGTATCAACCACAGCACTCAGAAAGTGTTGTAATATCATTTACTTAGATTTTAAGTTAACTACAGCAATGATAGCATTTCTGAAGTGCTGTTATTAAATTTCTAGATTTTCCATGTATTTCCAGCAACAAATAAACTTTGATTTTAACCCTTTAAACATTATAAAAAATATATTTTAACACTCAAAAATGTTCATTAAATTACCTTTTAACTTATGATTTTTATAAAGTAAATTTCTTATAAATAAAATCAATTTTTCAATAATTCACTTAACAAATTCAAGTGTATGATTTTCTACTCTTCACTTTTTAACAATTTCTTAACACTTAAATTTTTATTACATTTTCCACATGTAACTTAATTTCCATTTTTTTATATAACTTAAATGTCATTTTAAAAGCCAAAACCCAAATTTCCAGATTTAAGTTATATTTCAAAAATTCAATTTAACCATTCATTTATTCAGCATTTTTAACTTATAGAAATATCATAAATTCTTTATTTAAAACATTTCTAAAATTCTATTTATATCAAATAATCATATATTTACATTTTAAAAATACTTAGAAATATTCAAAAACACTTTAAAATTAACCACGGGCCTGTATATAGTTTTCTAATCTAGGTCAAGTGATACGGATATATATCATTTCAATCCGCAGTTTACAAAGAAAAATCCGGGTTCTATCATTTCAAACCCGCAATCCCAAGTTAAATAAAATAAATAAAAATTGTTCAGGCCTATCAATTCAGCCCATAACGATTTTTCTCTATTCTAAAGTCCGTTCGGATATGTATCATTTCAACCCATAGTGATTCTATTCTACAGGGAACTTGCAGTGTGAGAACAGAAATAAAATAAACAATATAGCAACATATATCATTATCAGATGATATCATAGGTTTATAAACAATGTTAACATCATGTGATTCATATCACAGGCAGGTATAACATGATATATTATTCTACACATTCACTTGTTGTCAATTCACTAATTATATAAGTATAAATGTCATGAGTGAATGCTCACCTTTTTACGCTGGAGTAAGAAAATCAAACTACACGAATAAATTCCAGAAGGCACGATAGCACGACACAGCACGACAATTGATTCAAGTAAGTGGAGAGAGAGCCGAGATATGATCTTGTAAACAACAACCCAAAACAAGACACTGAAAACATAAATATTCAATACAAAACAATATTGAAACAATTGGAAGTTGAAATTAACAAAGGACAAAATTATTTGACCTTGCTTTAGCCATCCAAATGCTCGACCTAGGGGTTCTTTTGCTTGGTCATGGCTGTGTGTTTAGGTCAGGAATGGCATCAATAAAGCATGGCATCATGCGTGTGAAGGTGTAGGAGTTGCAACATGGAGAAGATAAAGGGACAAGTGTAAAAATAGGAGTTTTAGTGCACCACTTTGGCTCTGCTTGGTAACATATGGGCTCGGCCATGCTTGGTATATTTCAGGTTAGATCTGAAGCTGATGGTCAGAGGTGATGTACATCAAGTAGTGGTGGCTATGGTGGTGGCCGAAGTGAACATGGAAGGGTATGGTGAAGTTTTATGGTCTAGGCATTGTTTTCAAGGGGTGCTTTGCAAATTTGAGGGGTTTGCATCATAGGGAGGTCACGGCCTGGTCTTGTTCAGAGGAGGGGATGGTTAGGCCGTGTATGGCGATGGGGAGGAAGTGATGTGGTGGTCGGTGGAGGTGGTGAGGGGTTTGAGCCGAGCAAAGCCCAAGAAGATCAAGCAAAACAATGTAAAATTCAATAGAAAATGAATAGAGAAGTAGAAAAAGAGAAGAAGCCATTACCTAATATTTTAAGATCTGAAAGTAGCTGTGAGAAATGAGATGAGGAGAAGGTTTTTTTCACGTGAATGATAATGTTATAGGCGGCTAGGGATTAAGGAATGAACGACACAAATTGTGGACAAGTTATGGTAGAAAATCAAGGGATGGAAAGATAAAAAGGCAAGAAATCAAAGTAACGTTGGTCTAAAATTAAAAACAGGTAACGTATCTTAATTGATGCGTTTCCTATAAATTAAAGAAAGGTGTATACAAGAAGCTTCCAAAGACAAATAAATACAATAACCTTAAATAAATACATTTTAAAGATTTGCCGTTTAAAGCAATAACGTGTGTGTGTGTGTGTCTATATGTATATATATATATATATATATATATATATATATATATTTGAAATTTCTTTCCAAGAAATAAATAAGGATCTAAACACTTACCATTTAATTAATAAATGAATGTCTAAATAGAAAAATAAGGTAGAGATAGATATTATGAAAATAAATAAATAGTTTTAGGAAAAGTAGGAAATTAATAAACAAAATACCCTATTTAATGGAAACTAGGATTAAAAATTGTAAAGAAAAATCAACTGACTTTGGAAAATTTCAACAACACTTCTAAACAAATAAAAGTAAAGTAAATAAAATAAATGCTGAACAAAATAAAGTGTAAATGAAAATAAAATAAGGTCTTAAGAAAATAGAAAAATAAATAAAGAATTACTTTAATTAATTAAAACTAGAAATTAAAAATTGTAAACAAAATACGACTGACATTGGCAAATTATAACTATACTTTTAAAATGTTTTAAAAATAAAATAAATACATAACATGTCATATTACACATATATATAGAAATTAGAACAAGATTTGATAAACAAAAATATTATTTACATAAATTAAAATAAATAATTTTGTTAAATAAAACAATTTACACGCAATATTGGAAAAAGCATAACTTTCACAATATTAATGGGATTTCAACGAAACAAAAAGAAGTATTCTTGAAATTAAATTTATTTCATAATAAAAGATAAAATTCAAAAATTAAAAATTTTAAATATTAAATTTTAAAGTCAAAGTTTGACCACATTGACCAAAATTCACATTTTTGGAAAATATTCTATTTATTCACGTTTGGAATTATGATTCACATAAAAATCAAAATTTATACTTAATATAGACAAATTTATTCATTTTATAAATAAAATAAGGCTTTTAAATCAGGGAATTCAATTAAAATAATTAAAATACACAATTAAAATAATCACAAAATACAGGGTTGTTACACTCTCCCCCACTCAAAACTTTTCGTCCCCGAAAAGGAATGAGGTACGGAAAACACAGAAAAAATAGAATGAAATAGGATGTTCTCATCGGATACCAATCATCTTCTTGAATATGTTCTGGTTTTGCAATCTATGTTTGTCGATGTCTGTTTTCAGATAGGTTACTTGAATCATGTTGAGCTTGTGCCATATTTGCACTGAAATTTTGATTTCTTTGATTGTTGTTGCTTTGTCCTGGAACATAATTCAAATTTAACCTGAAGTAGCATTTTGCTGCAGCGTGGCCCAGTTTTTCACAAAACTGACACCTAGGCCTGCTATTACCATTCCATATGCCTCTTCCTCTGGATCTGTTTGAATATCCACCCCTTTGCATTGTCTATTCTGGTTTATTGCTTACTTGTCCTTTTCTTTTGTGGTTGGCAACATAGTTCAGAGAGAAATCTGATTCATGAACTTTTTTGTTATCAATTCTTTCCTCATGTGCAAGCAACGCAGAATGAACATCATCTATTGATGGCAGAATTTTCTGAGATGATATAACTGCCACTACCGCTTCATATTCATCGTTTAATCCATTTAATATTGTCATTATTTGCTTAGAATCATAGATCTTGTGACCTGCAGCTTCAAGCAAGTCACAAGTTGTCTTGATTTTTGAGAGGTATTCTCTCATGTTGAGATTGTCTTTCTTGATGTTATGCAACTGCCTTTTATAGAACATCACTTTAGCAGTAGATTGACTATTGAAGACCTTATCAATAGTAGTCCAAATTTCATTAGCTGTTTTTCACCCTATTACATGTGATAGAAGACTCACATTTACGGATGATAACATCTATCTTATCTATGATATTTTACATACTCCTCATTATTAATAACTTTGTTTTCTTTGTCAATGATGTAAATTTGTGGAATCTGTATGGTTCCAAGAATGTAGCTCTCAAGCCCATAACCCGAAATTGCTGTTTCGACTTGAAGTATCTACAGAAGATAATTATCTTCATTCAGATGTGTTATTACTAATTGGCTCCGTGGGCTTATCACAGTCTTGATCAGATTTTCTCCTGTGTTAGAGAGTTGAGATACATTTGGGTTGGATGATGTGGCTGAGTTGTCTTCCTCAACCATGATGAATCCGGTGTAACATTGACAGAGGACGACAGATCAAAAAATAATGAATGAAACAGTCTTGATCAAGAATCAGGTTTCAAGAATCTAGAGATTAATGCAGAACTGGTAAGTTGCAACCAAAGAGAACTTTAGATGATGAACTTTCTAAAATTTCTGATGGGTTTTCTTTCTGGATGGCAATTTTCTGCTTGTTATGATGTTTTTTTCTAGTTTCTTGATCTGAGTTTCTAAGATTTTGATTGCTTTCATTCAAGATTCAGTATTGAATCTTGCTGCAGCCAGAGATGACAAGCTGCCGAGGCACATGATTCAATTGCTGAATCAATCTCTTAGATGATGAAATTTGAATCTCTGATAAGAGATGAAACTCAGATGATGATGATGATCTATCTGATGAGTTTTATTACTCCTTCGTTTTTCTTTTTGCTGTTAGGCAGTTTCTTTATGGCTCTGATACCATAAAAGAAATTTGAAAGAATAATTGAATTGTAGAAATGATAAAAGAGGAAATGATTTTATTGAACATAATCTTGATACAAATTATAGTTGATCTCAGTGCATATTTATAAACAAGGTTCTCTGTAGACTAAAATTACTGCAGCTTGGGCTTTTGGGCCCATGAACCCATATTACAAAGAATGGTTCAGATTATGCCTTGTAGAAGTAATGGCTAAGATCAAAGTGATGGGAATATATATGTGATGGTAAGAGATCGTTTCTCAATAATCACGTATGATACAAAACTTGCCAATCTGATGCCGAATAATTGTATGGAGAAGCATTGACTTGAAAAGATGCATAATTCTAAACTCGCCAATGTGAAGCGCAAACATCGTATGGAAGCATCAGTTGATGCTTCTTGTATTTAATCTTCCTTTTATAACTGTTTTCGGCAGTTGCTAGCGACTGTTGCAATAAGAATTTTTTTTTATAATGGTTAAAAGCAGTTCCAATACGTTCTTTTACAACTATAAATGCCATTTATAAATATGGAAAAATGGAAGGAAAAAAAATTAAGCACAGGTTATATATTCTAATACACCTGGAATAGTATTTAATAATTAATCATTGTAGAATATAATTCTCTTTCAATTATTCCATTTTAGTTTTTATTTCCTTTTGTTTTCTTTTCAAAACTGCAACTTTGGAAAAAAGGTGTTTGCAGGTTGTCCCTTGAATTGCTAAGCATGCCCCTTGAATTCCTATTTGTTTTAGTTCAAACTGGTGCCTTTTGATGGTTAAAAATGCACTGAAATTTCAATGATGTTAATCTGTGATCCAACTGCACTGCATTTGAATCCAAAACAAAAGTTTATTCAATTATTCATAATATGAAAATTACACACATGTTAAATTACACAGATATTATCCATGTGTCAAATATACATGGAACACAGTGGATGATATATAATCACATTATTCATATCATAGTACTGTACAGTAAATATAGTGTGTTATAACAACATTCAATTTATCTCTTCCTAATGCTATATTAAAAAATAATAAAAACAATAAATTTTATGTGCTTGCTAACATCAATGTCATCTCGTACGATAATCAACCACTGTGTAAATTTGTGTTGCACGGTGAACAATCATCGGCCGACACCGTTTTCTATGGCCATGAATGACCGAGCTACTGTTGTTCGATGGTTAATCATCGTGAAAAATAATGTAAATCGATAGTTATTCGCTGTGCGAAAAAAGTCGAACATAACATATTTGGTAATCCCTAGAAATATCTGGTATTAGAAAGATTATAGCATAAAATTTCATGATATTTTTTAGCAACGGTGCCGGGGAGAAGAAAACAAGGTGCCCTGATCGGCACAGTAAATATTTCACTTGTAGTAGAATCAAAATCACTGTCCTGTGTAGGATGGATCCTCATCATCATCAGTGCCATCATCAGTGTCATCATCGTTGCCATTGCTGCCTTCCAAAGAAAATGATTGAATGCCAAAATCAACAATTTTACAATCACTGAAACATAACGTAGTTTAGTTTTATGTCACTATAGTGGTTACTTTCATGCATCACGCACAAGTTTTCCAAGTATTAACACAATCTCACAGCCTATATATATGATGGCATAGTGGTAGGCCCGGTTTCAGGGCCAGGCTAGGCAGACAGTCGCCTAGGGCAACCCCCCCCCCCCCCCCCCCCCCCGGATGGAGGCAACAGGGTGGAGGTGGAGGTGATAATGGTTAACATAGTTTAGTGTTTTAAAAAATGTACTTTACTTATTATTCATGAAGTACTTGATGCTGTAGTGGTTGTGCGCAAACCTCTCATCCCAGAGGTTGCTAATTTAACTCCTTTGTCAATTATGTTTTTCAAGAAAAATTCCTCAGACTTCTGGGTTGTACAGGGTAACCCAAATTTTTTTAACCTGCATTCTGCCTTATCTAGGGCAACCCAGCTGCTAGAGCCGGCCCTGCATAGTGGGCAGAGCAATTAATGCACAAAACAATTTACATGCTCAACATGAATAGTATTAAACCATAATATATTGACCTCATGAGTTAAATGAATAATCAAACTAGTTTAATTAACAGTAAATAAGTTTTCAGTCGAGTACTCATAAAACATCAGGTTGGATATACCATACACTTAATAAATGATAATAAACAAGGTTGAATAGCATACACGTGAGAATTCCCATAAATATATATGGGAAATAAGGCAAATGAGAATTCCCATAAATCAAGAAAACTAAAAATGATGGTTCTGCGGTTCTAAAATACAAGATTAAAATGTAATATTTTCCAGAATATAGAATTGTTACTACAGTCCCCATATCTGTCCGATGTAGAATAACATTTTTGGTTTCCAATATTTTATGTTTAATGTAATTTAAAATTGGATGTCCATCAATTTGGGAAGTAGCAAAAAATGATATAGGTTTGGATAAGATGACAAAAACATGGAGAAAATTATGAATGATCCTTTTCCTTTTTTCGCATGCTTTAATTAAATAAATACTATTATAGATACTTAAACACATATAGTATTAATGAGGACCATATCAGATAAAATTGGAAAAGAAGTGAGAAAATGTCGTAATGGAGAGAAAATTATGGAAGCGACAATACTGCCATTAGAATATGAATATTTACTTAGTTGTTAGCAAATAAACACGGTAGAACTGCAAATATACGCGGTTGTAGATACACATTTTTGTAAAAAAAAAACTAAAATTTACAGTTATGACTATAAATATATGCAGTTATGCCTGCAATTATTTACAATTCTAGCTGTATATATATACAATACAAACTGCATATTTTTGCTACAAAAGCTGACATGCGTGTTTTATGAAACTATTTTTTAAGATGAGGCAAAAGTTGATTTTGAAACTTTTTAGGTGTTTGACAGAATGTCCCCTAATTTTTTTCATTAAAACTAGGAATATAAAATGTATGACATTCTATTTCAACCGAGTATTTATTTAGTAGCCCCAAAAAATTAAAAAAAAAATTGTAAACCCAAAAAATAAGTTAGTAGCCCTCTACCATTTTCAGAACTACCCTTCACATCACGTAAAACGTGAAAAATTGAATTTTTTGTTCACTGATTTAAAAACTAGGATTAGAATTTTTTCTTCATTTAGAAACCTAATAGTGAAAAATTGAATTTTTTCTTATTAAAGTCCGTAAACCCAAAAAATAACTCAGTAGTGAAAAATAGAATGTTTTCTTCATTGATTTAGAAACTAGGGTTTTGAAGAAGCGGTGGTTTAGACAGTAAGAAACTGACGTAAGAAGATGATTGAATAAAGAAGGAAGAAAGTATGCAGTTTTTTTAGGATACTTTAGTCTTTAAAATTTTATATATTTTAGGGGAGCTACTAAGTAATTATCTGTGTTAAATAGAATTTTCCAAAATGTATATTACATTTGCACTTTTTCATGTTATTTCAACATACTTAGTGATGAACAATTATGTGTCGCACTTTTTATACGTATTATGTGATTATTGATTACACTAGTAAATTTTGCAAATAACTGTCATATTTATATTATTGTTTTTTTGTATATACTTTCTATGAGTGATAACCGTGGCATGAAACAATTTCTGTTCGCATTAGTAGTTAATTTTACGACTACATATTTTGTACTTCTATTTTATATTTTTGTGTAATTTTAAAAAGTACGTTTTCCTATAAAATTTTATTTTTTCATTATAAGTTTATTTTTTCTTTTTGTTGTTTTTCGAATTTTTATGATCTTACTATATTGATTATGCAACTTCATGTATTCCGAACCTTGAATTTATATTTTTTATGGATGTTATTATCTACACATCTAAACTGTTAGCGCTGCTTACATAAATATTAAATCTAGTTTGGATAAGGCACCACAAACATTCACTTTGGTCGGTTCTACAAATCCGAGCAAAGAATTAATCATTTGGTTTTGCATATCTGAACGCCGCGAGTATTAAAAACATAATCAAGCACCTTGGTAAAGTAAATTCATTTCTTCCTGTCAAAAATAATTTTTTATTGAAATTGGTTAAATTTCCAAATCGACCGCCAACTAGACGAAGCCTTCAAACCGTGTGCTACTTTCGACCAAATATATTATAAATTATTTACCTTTTCCCTCTCTTTTCATTTATCATCATTTGTAGTTGCAATAAACTAAATCATACTTTTGGAACTTTATCTGCATCACTTTTATTTGAGTTTATTTTGAGTACGAGTAATTTTGTCAAAAAAATTCCCATTTTTTTCCTATTGGGTATATGAATGCAAAATTGTACAGATTTGTTAGGAAATTGTCTCACTTTGTTGGCTAATTTAGCTTCTCCTTCTTCAATTTTTTTATGTTCTTTTTATCTGTAATCGATTTGAAGAGTCTGGACCAGTTTGAGGGAAAACTTTTTTACAGGGGAGGGAATTTGGTTTAGGACAAGCATTGTTTTTTCACGAGAAGAACAAATGCACATAGGAAAAAATTAAATTAAACTGGTGAGTATGGATGGATGCATGGGTGGAGTAAAGTGGTGGAGATGGGATGTATGGATGAGAGATGTATGTTTGATGTACGTAGATAGTAATACCCATTTTTCATACACTTTCAAAAAATGGATAACAAATGCATTTTTTGAAGTATGGCTTTTATTTGGGTTTCTGTATCTTTAGTTTATGAATTAAGAATTTATTTTTAGTTATTACATATCCAGTTTTTAGAGACATTTGCAACCTTTTAGTTTTTTTAACATTTACATATGGTGTACAAGTCAAAGTTTCGTTATTCCAGAGCTTAAATATTGGCTCAATAATTTGCTTAAAATAATTTTTCAAATCATCTCTTGAAATTACCTATTATATATATTTTACAATATTAAATGAAACTTATAGCAATTAAAAATATTATGGTACTCCTAGATTATTAGATAATAATTGTAGAATGTTTTAGTCAATATCCTTAATTGAAAACGTTATATGTTTTAGTTCATATTATACATAATAGATTCTTTTTAATGAAAATAGTTGAAACAAAATTGGGAAACACACGTTGTTTTCAATCCATGTTTAATGCATTTCATGCTATGATGTCGACTACCTTATATTACTTATGGTACAAGCTAATTAAACATCTTTATTAAAATTTTACGGTTAAGATATGGTTATAGTAAATATTTGGTTCATTGGCTCCCATAGTTTATAATGTATTGCCTAAAATGACTATGTTTTCAAAATAGACCAGAAAATTAATATTTAAAATGATGGTGGATTATCCAGTGAAAAATATATATACTATATATATGATTAAAGCTGGGTTCTCATCCTTGCTTCCTCCTTGATTTTAACATTCTCTCTTGATTCTGATATGTGTCACTCATTGCGTATTCAGAATGTAAAGAATTATTTTGTCTTTTTTTCTACATTCATTGATAAGTTTTCTCCTAATATTCAATTTCTCCAATCCATAATTTGTTTCCATCCCTAAGTTCAAAGCTTACTTTTTGTTTCTTCCTATATCTTCACTGCCAATAGTGAAATCATACTCGAGATCTTCAATCTCTCAATCAAGTAACGAACTACTATCGATTTAAATTTTCAAATTTTCAGTTTTCAATTTTCAATTTTCATTTCTTATGGACTTTAACTTGATGAATCATATTATTAACCATTGTAATAAGGATTTTACTTTCTATAATTTTGGCATTCTATATGTGTACTCTCTTAATTTTGTTTATGGAAGAGAAATTTTGAATAACAACCTTATTATTTATCATCATAGAAAAAAAATCATCCTCACTTTTTATATTATAAATTAAGCCCCTAAATTTTACGAAAGTAAAATTACGTATAATTCACTATAATACAAAATTAACAGTCTAAATCAAAATATCAAATCAAAAATCTTAGAATCAAATGCAAAAACTGACGAATTAACTAATTTGCACTGTTTAAAATGCAATGTTCAACAAAATAAATAAGAAGGAAAAATAAATAAAATTTTGAACATGTAATATATTTTTATCATTTAATTTCATGAAATATAACATTTTTATGACTATAACTTAAATTATTTTAGCAAAAACATACAAATTTAGAATCATTAGTGTGCTGTACTATCATAATGCAATAAAATGAAGTATTGATGGATTGTGCGCTGTAAACAATGCAACGCATACTAAAAGCAATTAAAATGCATAAAACACATTATTATGAATAGTTTGTTGTAAATAACATTTACTTTTATTTTAAATGTTATTTACTTCATAACTCAACATATTTAATGTTATATTTTAAATAACGGTTAACAACGAGGGTATGCTTTGAATTGTCATAAATTAAAGGTTGTTTTATATATATTTTTTCTAAAACATCTTGAGAGCGAAAACATAATTCTCACATAAATAGGGACTTACATGTGAAAGTTAAATCGAAGCTGTGTAAAACCTTTAATAAGCATGTAATGGTTATTTATTTTTTATTTTTTTGGAATAACTTTCTTACATTTCTCCCTCATTCATTTTGATTTTGAGTTAAATTAATGGTAAGTTGGGTTTGAATTTGAACAACGTTTGCATAAAAATAAAAATCTCATTTTTACCATTTTTCTTAGCAATAATTTTACAACCTAAAAATACATAATATGGGCCTTAAATTAGATAACGGGCATATGTAACCCAGTTTTTAATTTACTTTTCGCCCATATTTTAGGTAAGTTTATAGACGGTTGGATACATATTTAGTTATCTGTATACATATCCGAAATCATTTTTGAATATCGGATATCCATATCCATGGATGCAGACGGATATCAGATATTTATGGGATATTCTTTGATCAGTTTAGAACTAATAAATCTAAACAAATAAATTCATAATTTTGATTTGTTATAAGTCCATTTCAGTACTAAAAATATAAAAATAATAAATACTTTAAAAGAAATCATTTTAAGCAGCAAATGTTGATTTTGATATACATATTAGTTTTTTTAACTTAGATAAAGTATTAAAGACAATCATTTTATGTAATAAAATGCACAAAAAATAACAATAATATTGATAAAAACTAAACGGATAATTATCAGATATGCATATGGCCATATCCACATCCGTATCTTTTTTTTGGATATTGGATAATTTTTCATATTATAGATAAGGATACAGATGGATTTCACATATTTAATTTGGGTACACATTGACAACCCTAATTTTAGGTCAACGTAATATAATGTTTATCGTATAGTTGATTAATAGCGTCAAACTCAACAATTAAGGCATTATTTAGGCTAAATTTTTATTTCGTGTAGTAGCTTGGTTTTAATTGGTGAAAGAAAAAAAATGCAGTTTTGTAAAATCATTAGTTAACTTATCATGATTGTTCAAGTGTTAATCTTCTTTATATACGCTACGTTTTTCATTCCCTCCCTCTTTCATTTCTGTTTTAAATTTAATTATTGATGCATCACAATTAAATTTGGAAGGTGCTAGTTAAAAGTAGAGTAACTTTATTTTCATTTTTTCATCATAATAAATTTGCAACCTAAATAATATAAGCACGAATTAAGCCTAGAATTCCAATAAAAAGTTTACTATTGACCTTTTTTTCTTTCGGACTGGATTTTAAGATGATGCAAGTACATTGGTTATTGTACAGTTGTACAAGAGATTAAATTTCTATAATCAAGGCTTGATTTAGGTGGAATATATTGACTTCATTAATTAGCATAATTATGAGTGATAAAAGAAAAATCGAAGCTTTATAAAATCATCCATGTGAACAATGTCATGGCTATTCAATTGTTAGTTCTTTCCAAACATTTAACAACTTCCATTTCTCTACCTAAGTTGGATTCATGATTGATTAGGGTTAAATACGGACTTTATCAGTTTAGACATGAACTAATTTTTTTTATCTCGTTTCCACGTACCATAAAGCTCCAATCTAAAAAATACATATTCACACATATTTTCACTTTCCATTTCTTCTAGACTTTCACTTGATGAATCATATTGTTAACCATTATGTTTAATATAATAACAGTAATAATATATTTAGTGTTACACTTTTTTGGTGTCAGCATAACTACCAAAAATGCACATCTACTGATATTAGCAAATTTTTAATATCATTTGAAAATAGGATCTAATGATTAAATTTCCTTTACAAATTCAAAATATCTATCTACAAATAATATTGAATCTTAATATTACTTAAAAATAGAATCTAACAAATAATCTTACTTTACAGATTCGTTCTTTATTTTGTTAATAATATAAATAAAAATTCAAACAAAAAAATAGATTTGAAATTTAAAGATAAAAATTGAAACTAGCTCATATGATTTAAACGCAAAAATATATCTAAATATATTTAGAAATCATTTTCTCTTTAATGTGCTAAATATTCACAATTCGTAGAAAAGCAATTCACGTGCGAAGTGCGTGCCGTAGCGCTTGTAATAAACGTTTCACTTTCCATATCATGATTTATCTGTAACATATAAATTTTGTTTATAAAAATTAATTTTTTAATAACATCCTTATTATTTATCATAATAGAGAAAAGTCATGTGTACTTTTCATATTACAAATTAAGCCCCTAAATTTTACGAAAATAAATCACATATATATACATTATAATACAAATTTGTGATCTAAACCGAAATTTCAAATAAAAGAAATCTTAAAATCAAACACAAAAATTGACGAATTAAATAACTTGCACTATTTAAAATGTAACTTTCAATACAATAAATAAAAAGGAAAATGAAATAAAATTTTGAACATGTAATATTTATTTTTCATTTAGTTTCATCAAAATATAATGTTTTAGAAATATAACTTAAGTTACTTTAGCAATACATACAAATTTATAATCATTTTGTGTAATGCAATAAAATGAAGCATTCACAGACTGTGTATTGTAAATAGTGATTTTTGCATCGTAAATAGTGAAACATATAGTAAAAGCAATTAAACTGCGTAAAAACACATTATTATGAAAACTTTGTTATTAATAACATTTACTTTTATTTTGAATGCTTGGGTATTGTTACTGACACTCCACTTTTGATTAAGGGAGGGTTAATTTTTTTTATAAATGTTTTTATTAGGGTACCAACAAAAATAGTCCCCTCATATAATTATGTTGTAGATTGACCAATTTATCCCTTTATTTTTTATCCTAATTTCATTTAATCTTCACCATTCTTCTTCTTTAGCCTATAATCTAAATCAATGGTCAATTGAGAAATTAAACCTATATGTCGATGAAATTCCAAAAGAGAAAAACATGATTATTATTTTTACTAAGAAAGCATCTGTAACGCAGATTTTATTCAATAAAACAAATAGATAATTTTTCACATTCTACCATTTTACATGCTAATTTGTTGTCAACTGGAAAATTTGTTAACATCTCAAAGTTGAGTTTAATGTGTTAGTGTCTCTTTCGAATGCACCATTCGAAGAGGTAAGGATAGTTAAGACCTATTGACCCTCTTAAGACTACCTTCCTAATAGGTTGAGGTGGTTGAAATTCCTTTTTATATAACCTTTCGACTAGGTTGAAACATCTGATTACCATGTATGTTACATTTCACGCCTATTCAACTGGTTTAAGATTCTGTCGAAACCCCTCTATCGAAATTACCAAGGCGGCTTAAGGTTGGGACTTGATGGTTTAGGGGAAATTGGTTAAATTGAGCGTTTTTGACCTCCTCGAAAGGTAACCTTTCAAGCGAATTGATACAAATAGACCTCAATTAGAGTTACACAAAATCATTTAACCAACTACATCTCCAAGAATGTTATATACATGCTTTGAAATTATATCCTTTTCCTAATTGAAGCTCAAGCGTACAAAGAAATTTTATCCCCGATTTGGTTTGGAAATTAGGGTATTACTAGCTTTAGAAAGTACAATTGAGAAGTGAATGAAATCGGATCGCCTAAACATGACCCCTAAGGTCTTATTTATAGGTGCCGGTTGAACACCTTCCTGTTGGAACTAGGGCAGCCCGTAGCGGTAATGTGGGTGCGTTTCAAATTTCTTTATCTTGTTGGATCTTTATTGGGTCTATGAAGTCTAATTCATTTAGAATAATTCTAAATTTATGTTAAATAAAATCATGTATTTTATTTAAACTTAAGTATTTTGTAATGTAAAGTTAATTTGAATGATTTAATTTATATATATATATATACATGTATCATATAAATATACATATGTATGTGCATGTGTAACACAATAATCCATGAAGGGTATAACATGACCGTATATAGATGTTGGAATTTACATTGCAACAGTAATAATAACTCATTTCGTATGTATTATATGTTGTCTAAATATATGCAAAAATCTATAATGCAAAGTATATTTATATAAATACGTATACATATATTTAAAATATATTTCATAACTAAATGTCTCAAAATTAAATATATATATATATATATATATATATATATATATAATTTAAAACATTTGTACGAACATATATACATAATTAAACATATAAAATTATACATACATACATATATATATTATTAAAATTATATATATAAGGTTAAATAAAATGTATATATATGTAAAAAATAATAATCATTTTTCAGCTTTTTATTTTTTTAATGTCCGTTGTCCCCCCCTCCCTCCCGACACTTACATTCAAACTTCCCTACCGTCCTTTCCACCATCCCTTCTCCTGTTTGCTTTCTGTCACCTCAAGTCCCACCCGATCCCATACCGCCTGACCCTCCTCTGTCTCCTGCTCCTCCTCCACCAGCTACCGTTGGCCCTCCAACTAATGCCACTTCCCAGCTCTACCCTTCATCCCACAATATTCTTCCTGCCCAATGGAATTCCCTATTCAAAGCCAAACCTCGAAATGCAGGTCAGCTTCGCCCATTCACTTCCCATTCTTGATAAGCCTTTATCTTACCTATCTGTTATAGCTCATCTCAAATAATTTTGGAAACTTAAAGGTTCAATCCAAGTGAAATCGGATGGATTTTTGTTCCTATTCAATCTATCTTGCGATGAAGATAGAAGGAAAATAATTGCTGCTGATCCAATTATCATGAGGAACAAATTATTCATAGTTAAGCAATGGGATCCAACAGTTGGTAATAGTTGTAGTACGATAAGAACTGTTCCTGTTTGGATTAGGATCTCAAATATCCCTCTTTATGCCTGGTCTCATCTGGGAATTAATTGGCTTGCCTCACGCGTTGGTAAATTCATGTGTATGGATGCGCAAACAGAAAAGTTAGATAGAATAGGATATGCAAAATGTATGGTTGAGATTACACCTGCTGAGGAGTTGATGGATGAGTTTCCTGTGAGACTAATGGATGGATCTGAGCAAATAGTGAAAGTTGAATACTTGTGGAGACCTGAAATATGTATCAACTGTAATGAGTTTGGCCACAGGACTGAAGTGTGTTTGAAAATGGAAAAGAACTATAAAGAGAAGGCAGGAGATAAAGTTGAAGCAAGAAAGCATAGTAAGGGGTCTGAAGATGATAGTGGGCAAGTATCAAGGGTCCTACATCAAAAGCAGGTATGGAGAAGGGTGGAAAATAGAGGAGCTAAGATGAAAAGAGATAAGGGGGAAAATAAGATTACTGAAGAAATGGAAAATGGTACTGAAACTGAAGGGGATGGGGAAAGTACTAGAATGTTGCATGTATCAGAAGAAGGATCCATGAGAAAAGTAATTACAATAAGAACCAATGAAGAAGTTAATAGAAATATCAATAGATTCAATGTTTTAATGGAAGAAAATATGGCAGAAGCAAGCTATGTAAATGGTGAAAATGAATCAGGGAATGTGAACGGTGAGATTGTTGTGCAGTTCGAGGAGAGAGAAAATGAAGGTAAAATGTAGAAAGCAGTTTCAGTTGTTAGTGTAAAGGGTAGTACAGTAAGAACCAATGAAGAAGACAATAGTAATACCAATAGTTACAATGTGTTAGTGGAAGAAAATATGGCAGAAGCATGCAATGAAAATGGTGAAAATGAATCAGGAAAAGAGCACTATGATATTAATGTGCAGCGGGAAGAGAGACTAATTGAAGGCAACATGCACAATGAAGTTGTATCTGACCATGTGCATGTTCTCAACATCTTGCACTCAAACATACATGAACTTGAAAGCAACAAATACAAAGGTGAAACCTCATATACTCATTGCAGTATGGGAAAAGAAAAATTTATGCCACAAATTGCCAGTTCCACTGGATATCATTCACATCAACCCACAGTCAATCTGGCCTTGCATTCTACTTTTGGAAGCAAAAATTCCACTTCAAACATAGATGAATCTCAAATCAGACAAACTCTTCAAAATCAAATACTTGCCCTGATCATGGACCAACCATCAGAAAAAACAGCACACCTGAACATCATTACTCCTTCTCTGGCGATTTGCCAGGATGGAAATCAATGCCAACATCTCCAAATAATTCACACTCTCAATCAGTGCCAGGCAAGAACAGTGATAAACGAACAATTCATAATAAACAACGCATAGTAGATAAAACCACAGAACAAAGGGGATCTCCTGCAACTAGGAGCACGAAAAATGTCACTCATCAATCCCTGAAGTATACTAAATGATGCACAACTTTGCAATCTGGAATATAAGAGGAGCCCATTCCTCCAACAAGCTTGATCAAGTCAAGTACCTTATCAACCTTCACAAAGTATCTCTTTTTGCAATTCTGGAAACCAAACTTAATGAACCTCTCTCAGTTAAAGCTGCAAAGTACATTAATCCATCATGGACCTTGAACCATAACGTGGATCAAGCTTCTTATGGTCGTATCATGATAATTCATGATCCAAAAGTTATGTCTCTCACCTCAGTTCTCAACATTGATCAACTAATGCACTTACATGCCAAGCTGAATAATACATCCACTTCCTTCAACATATCGATTGTCTATGCCCATAATTCTGTGAACTCACGACAAATTTGCTCAATCTTCTTCCTGCCTTTAGACAAAACTCCCACCCCTGGCTTGTTTTTGGGGACTTCAACTGCTGTTTCAAATTGAATGATAAACTTGGTGGCTCCCCTCTTTTGCCCAAGGACATTTACCCACTTAATAAAGCCATTGAGGACTCTTGTCTCCTCCCAATTCCCTCTTTTGGAGCTGAATTCTCATGGAACAACAGAAGTAGATCTGGTACCAGGACCTTCACCAACATTGCCATTCTTTTGCCAATCTAAATGCCCTATCCATTTGGCCAACCATGTCATCTTTAATTCCCCACCCTGTCTTATCCGACCACTCGCCTATCATTTGCTCTTCGGGACAGATGTTATTAAAAAGAAAAAAAAGCTTCAAATTTTATAGTACTTGGGTCCATGAACCCGAGTACAATACTATAATTAGTAAAGCATGGTCTAGGAAATTTTATGGAAATCCCATGTTTATTTTTTGCAGGAAATTAAAAGCAACAAAAGAAACACTAAGGGTTTGGGCAAGGAACAACTTTGGTAATGGTACCTTAAAATCAACTTTGCTTAGGAAGAAGCTCATTGAAGCTCAAGACTTGATGCTGAGCAACCCTGACAATGTTGATGCTGCTGAGAATGAGAGAAGAATTTACGATCAATTAAATGAAGCTTTGAAAGTTGAAGGTAATATGAAGAGGCAGCAGCTCAGGCAAAAATGGGCACATGATGGGGACTACAATACTGCTTATTTTCATGCTGCCATAAAGATCAAGCAAGCAAAAGAGAATATCTCTCATATATATGATGAGTTTGGAGTCCTACACCCAAATCCAGCTGATGTTGACCAAGCTCTGCTAAATTTTTACAAGTCCATGCTGGGAAACAAAGATGATTTCAAGCCTCTGATTGAAGAACTTGACCATGTGCATGTGCCAAAAATTTATCAGCACGAAGCTGACAATCTTGTTATCAAGGTAACTGAAAAAGTAATAAAAGACACCCTATTTTCAATGAACAGGAATTCTACTGGACGACCGGATGGTTTCAATCTTCAGTTCTATATTCATAGTTGGGATATAATCAAGGAAGACTTCTTAAAGGCAGTGCACAACTTCTTCAATAAATCCAAACTTTTAATGGAAGTGAATGCCACAAATCTGGTGCTTATCCCTAAATCCCAGCATCCTACAACTATTGAATCATTTAGACCTATATCCTGTTGTAATGTGATATATAAGTGCATATCTAAAATCTTGGCCTCCGGACTTGTTGTGGTTCTTAGTAGGATCATTTCCAGGAACCAATCTGCCTTCTTGCCTAAGAGGAACATCATTGATAACATATTACTTTCACATGAATTAATAAAAGGGTACGGTCATGCCCAAGCCTCTAAAAATGCAATGCTAAAATTGGATTTAAAGAAAGCATTTGATAGTATTCACTGGAGTGCAATTGTGAGAACTATGGCCCTCATGAGATTCCTAAAAGTTTTTGTGGCATGGATCTATAACTGCATATCAACCCCTACTTTCTCTATCAAATATAATGGCTTCACTTCGGGTTACTTCAGCAGTAAGCAATGGATCAGACAAGGTGATCGGATCTCCTCCTACTTATTCATACTTGTTATGGAAGTTTTAACTGCAATGTTGACTAAAAAATATGAGAATAAGGAAATAATGTTTCATTCTAAATGTAAATCACCCCAAATAACTTCTTTGCTTTTCGCTGATGACATCATGCTATTCACCAAACCTGATCAGCGTTCTTTACAAAATATCAAAGCCACTCTGCACAAATTCTATCTTATGACCGGCCTTAATCTGAACATTAACAAATCTCACATGCTTTCCTCTAGTGTTACTACTGAGCAAGCAAGACATTTATCTATTATATCTGGTCTTCAAGCTTTAGATCATAACATGAGTTATTTGGGTCTTCCTCTTTGTTCCTCTCGAATCACCACTGCTAATTGCTTACCTCTGTATGATAAAATCTGTTGCACTATGAAATGTTGGGCTAATAAATTTCTTTCTCAAGCCGGTAGACTTGTGCTCATCAAGTCTGTTATCTCCTCTATGATGGTGTACTGGTCCAGAGTTTTCATTCTTCCGAGCAAACTGGTCCATATGGTGAGAAATGCTATGTTGAGGTTCTTTTGGACTGGTTCTACACACTCAAAGAAAATCATTCCTTGTTCTTTTGACAAAATGGAGTTGCCTAAGGAAAAAGGTGGTCTAGGAATACTAAATTTGCAGACATGGAATAGAGCTGCCATCAGTTCCCACTTGAATGCTTTGCTTTCTGATGCTGACTCCTTGTGGGTTCAATGGACAAAAATTCATAACTTGGGTAGTAAAAATATGTGGACCATGAGTGTGCCTCAGAACTCTAGTTGGACCTGGAGAAGTTTGCTGAGATCAAGATCTTTCTTCTCTCCAATAATCAAAGTTAATCTCTCTCCTTCCAGTACAGCTAATTTCTGGACTGTCCCTTGGATGGCTGAAGGCCTAATTCTTTGTAAACTGTTTTCACCTTAGCAGATCATCCAATCTGGAATCGGTAGAAATGCTAATGCATCTGACTACATTTTTGATGGCAAACTTCAACTGCCATATACCAGCAACCATGTCATTAGGGCTGTCTGGAATAAGTATCAAGCTAACTTCTTCCCGTCCACTCCTTCTGATGAAATTCAGTGGAATGGTAAGCCCCACTCGATCTCTTATGTTTATAAATTGCTTGTGAATAGTTCTGGTAGCACCGATACAATATGGCACAAGGTTATTTGGTCTAGAATTTCTAATGCCAAAGACAACTTGACAATGTGGAAGGTTATCAATAATGCTCTGCTGACCAAGGCAAAATTGTTGAACTTTGGTTTCACTGTTGATCCTCTCTGTGTTTTCTGCAAGTTGCTTCCTGAAAATGTGGATCACTTAGTCTTCAAATGTAAAGAGTTATTAGGATTGTGGTGTAAGCTTATGGGAGGAATGAATGTTAACCATACTCATGGCCTATCTTGTGTTGAGTGGGCTATGATAGGCAAAGCTACTAAGTGGAGAAAAAAGTCAGATTTGTGTACTTTTTCATTATTAAAAGGTACATGAATTTCATTTGGAAGGAAAGAAATCAAAGAAGCTTTCAAAATAAGACAAGGAGTAATATCCAGCTTTGGGATGCATTACAGGCCAGTATTAAGATTGGAATGAGGGAATGTAAATTTGATTTTAGTTCTTTTGTTACTGCAGATTGGCTTTAGTTGTTGTTTTGTCTTTTTTCTTTTCTTCCTTCTGTGTTTTTGTCTTCCTCTTCCTTTATGTGTTGTTTGCCTTTCTTGTCTTTTGACTATGAGCTTGTTCATAGTCAATTTTCCTTTTATTTTATTTTATCAATAAACTGGTAGGGGACCAGTTAACCCCGCTTGCCTTGCAAAAAAAATGTATATATATGTATAACAAATTACATTCAAATACTTAAAATATAAATATATATTTTAAAATTATTTCCAGGTCGAAATTAGCATAACAAACACAAAATAATTTTTTTATAATTTTATCATTATTATATATATAATAAATAGTTTTGATCATAATAATTAAAAATATTAGCAATAATCAATGAAAAATCAAATTTTAGAATTTTTAAAAATTTAGAATCATAAAATACAGGTTAAATATTTTTTCATGATTTTTTGAAATAAAATATTATATTTAATAAATAAAAGAACTGTTCAACCGAAGTAATTTAATTATTAAAAATATTGAATATTATCAAAAAATTATATTTTTTCCATGGGTTACTGCATAGATTTAATAATTTTAAAAAATATAAAAATGAATTTTCAGTGCAATAATTATTTTATATATAATAAAAAATTCAAATTATTAATATAAGGTAATTTAAAATTATTTATATATATAATAAATTTATTTTCAAATTTGATAATTCATATTATGTATAAATAGGTGTAAGAAAAATTCTAAGCTGTTTATATATTATAAATATATATATAGGTAATTATATGTTTGAATTATACGTTAGTCTATATTTAAATTAATATATGAATATACATAATAATTAACAATGACAAAATTTAATTTTTTACAGTAAATTAGATTTTATACATAAATTATAATATATAATAATATAACCACGCATATAATATATATAGCCTTGTACAAGAGAGATATTAGGACAATCTCATTACCTATTCTCTCTTAATCTTACCCATCCTTCTCTAGGTCTAATCCTAAGTTTTAGCCGTCTCCAATAACTTGTCAAAACTAAAATTTGTAGCCCTAATGATGGGCTTTGAATCCATTTAAGCCCAAGCCAAAATGCTATGCAATTAAATCTAATTTAATCACTTATCGATGTCGTATATCAATTGGTACATTTATAACTATTATAAATATATAACAGTTTTTATTTGTCAAACCATAATCAAATTTTTATAATTAATATTTCATAAATATTAATTAATTTAATTAATTTATAAAAATTATAAACTAATTAAATCATTCGGTCTTAAGGAAATTCATCATTTCAGTTGTGTAACTCTTGGGTGTAAATTTGGTCAACAATTAACATCGAACTATTCAAATGTTAATGTTCACATGTCAATTAGCAAGTGGTGTGACATTATGGCTAAATTTATCGCTTATTTATTTTCAGTAAAATCTTATTTAATTTAATAAGCGTTACCCGTTAATGACATTTATATACACCAATTCTCTTCTTCAAAACCATAACACTTTGGATTTATGGAATTTGGTAATGGTCAAAATTCCAATATTGTCCATATTCAACTCTATAGTCTAAGCACAAAATCCTTGATTCGATAATAACAATTATTATGAACCATACTACTCTGACCAGAGATTTTAACTTTACGTTGACTTGAGTTGACCACGATACCAACCTCATATAACTGAAGTGACGAATCCTCCCTTGAATAGTGTCTTCCTTCCAATACTTCCACTCGACCCAACTATAATCACTTGATGAATGTCGTTCCATGATTTGACTATGATCAAAGAAGATTGTTTCATATTGAAGGTTGACAGTATTCTCAAGTCAAAAAATGTTTAAATTAGTCACATCAATATTTTCTATTTGACCTTAATTATATTAACTAACAGAAAACTACCGAGTGAGTTGTTCTATAGCTATCCAACAACCATCAGTACATAACCTCAAGGTGCCCTAGCAGTCATGAGTAATACACTGTCCAACATTTGGAGGGCATTATGTACACTAGCCTCAATGGATACATCGATATCCAGTGTCGACGCATCTTGACTAGGAACATTTAAAATGATGTGTTTTGTAACAATGTGATCCATTACTCATGATTATAACTAATTGTAATTATTATCACAAACATGTCATTTATGTATTTTCTGTTAAATGTATTTTTAATGAAACATTTAATTATTTATAACACATTATAACAAGTATATAACAAAAAGAAGAAACACCTTTATTTCGAACAAGAATGGATTTCGAAGTTAATAAATTACAGAATTGCCCCTAGGGCATACCCCTAACACTATCAATATCCTACTTGCACTTGCGATCAATTATGGAATCTCAATCTCATCCTCTCAATCGGTTTCTTAAGAAATGGCCGAGTTAGACCTTAAGTGAGTGGATCTGCTATGTTGTCCTTGGTATCTACCCTTTGAATCATAACTTCTTTCTTCTCAACAAATTCTCTAATCAGGTGGAATTTTCGAAGATTGTTTCATGAGTTCTTATGTGCTCTTGGTTCCTTTGTGATCTGTATCGCTACATTGTTATCACAAAAGAATGTCATTGGATTCTCAGTATCGAGAATTACTCCGAGCTCGCTCAAAAACTTACGCATCCATACTGCCCCTTTTGCTACTTCATTGAGGGCGTTGTACTCGGCCTCCATCGCAGAACTGTTTCTTGGTTGGAACTTTTCCAGCTAACAGCTTCACCATTTAGTGTAAAGACATAGCCGGACACTGATTTACTATCATCTATATCACTTTGAAAGCTTGAGTCCATATACCCCTTCATAAATAGGTCTCCATTCCCAAAAACGAGGAACATGTCCTTAGTATTTCTCAGATACTTAAGTATACATTTTATGGCCGTCCAATGTTTTTCTCCGAGATTAGACCGGTATCGACTTATACATCATAATGTGTATGCTACATCTGGTTTAGTACATAACATAGCATACGTTATGGATCCTATGGCTAAAGCATAGGGAATCCTCTTCATACACTCTTTCTCATCATTGGTATGAAGGGCGTCCTTTTTAGAAAGGACAATTCCAGATTGCATTGGAACACTTCCACGCTTGGAATTCTCCATACTAAATCGTTTTAGTATATTGTTTATGTACACAGATTGGGACAATCCCAACGGCCTCTTAGACCTATCCCCATAGATCTTTATACTAAGTATATAGGTTGATTCTTCTAAATTCTTCATGGAGAAGTTTTTAGAAAGCCAAGCCTTCACTGATTGCAATAATGAAGTGTCGTTGCTAATCAATAATAGATTACCAACATAGAGTACTAAGAATACGATAGAATTTTCCTTATTCCTTTTTGTATATGCATGCTTCCTCTATGTTTTGATAAGAACCAAACTGTTTGATTACTTTATCAAAACACTTGTTCCAACTCCTTGAAGCTTGTTTGAGTCCATAAATGGACTTTAACAACTTGCAAGCTCTGCCTTCACTCCCACTGACTACAAAACCCTCTGGCTGTGACATATAAACGATTTCTTCTAAATCACCAGTTAGAAAAGCCGTCTTTACATCCATTTGCCATATATTGTAGTCATAGAATGCGGTAGTGGCTAACATAATCCGAAAAGATTTAAGCAGGGGCGAAAAGGTATCGTCATATTCAGCGCCTTGAATTTGATGAAATCCTTTTACAACTAGCCTTGCCTTATAAGTCTCCAGTTCTCCATCAACATTTGGCTTTTTCTTAAAAATCCATTTGCAGCCAATGGGTTTTATCACTTCGGGTACATTCGATAAAGTCCAAATTTTGTTTTCGTACATCGAGTACATCTCGAATTTCATAGCTTTAAGCCAGAGTACAGAGTCTTTATTTTGCAGTGCTTGTTGGAAAGACAAAGGAGTGTCACCATCTAAGACACAGTCCTCCTTTTCGACATCCACGAGAAAATCGTAGTGTCTCTTTGGTGTGCAGTATTCCCTACTAGACCTTCTAATGGGTTGCGCGTTTTCGTATATGGGTGACCTTGTTTCTCCCACTGTTTCGGCTTCAGTGTTAGTTTCTCAGATCTCATCCAAGTCTACAACTTCGATGTTAATTTATTTTAATATAAATTACTTTTCTAAAAAGACAGCATGTCGAGAAACAATGACCTTTTGTTCCTCGGTATTGTAGAATATATATCCCATCGAGTTTTTGGAAAATCCTATGAACTTACATAGGACCGATCTTGCCTCTAGTTTATTTAGACCAACGTTCTTAAGGTATGCCGGACAACCCCTTACTTTCAAATATTTAAGTTGGGTTCTTACCACACCACATCTCATATGGCATTTTGGGCATAGATTTAGTAGGTCATAAGTTTAACATATGTGCTGTAGTTTCTAGCGCATATCCTGAATAGGATAGAGGTAACTCAGCCTTACTCATCATGGAACGAACCATATCTAATAGGGTTCGATTCCTTCATCCGACATGCCATTGTGTTGCGGAGTATAGGGTGGAGTAACCTGAGGGATAATCCATTATCTTTTAAGTATAGTTGGAAATCCTATCTAACATACTCACCTCCTCGATCTGATCGATGAATTTTAATTTTACGACCCGTTTGATTTTTTTTACTATCATTTTGTACTCAACAAATTTCTCATAAACATCGGATTTGTTCTTCATAAGACATACATATCCTAATCTTGAGAAATCATCAGTGAAAGTAACAAAGAACTATTATCTTTGGTTAACATAGGCATTGGGCCACATATATCACTATGTACTAACTCTAAGAGTTCATTAACTCTTTCATTGCTTCCACTGAAGGGGTGCTTGGTCATTTTACCTTTAGGACACGTCTCACGAGTTTCAAATGATCCATAATCAGTTGACGGTAGAAAATCATCGGTTTTCAATTTGTGTAGTCGTTTCTCACTAATATGACCAAGCCTATAATGCCAAAGATAATTGTTGTTTAATTTATTAGAAAGTTCATTCACAGAATAGACATAATTAGTATTATTCACATAAATTCCATTTTCAAGGATGCCTTTGCAGACTTTATTTCCATCTAAACTAATGTTTATAACATTATTTGCATAATGAAAAATATATCTAGTCGTAGACAATCTAGAAACATAGATAATTTTGACAAATAAAGTCTTTTATGAAATAGAAATTATTTAATACTAATACTAATCCACTTTGAAAATCTAAATGATAGTATCCTACTGTCATTGCATCTACTATAGATCCATCAGCAACTTGGAGCTTCATTTCTCCTTTCGCCATGCGATGCTAGTTCCTAAGCCCCTGATGGAGCTCCAGAACCATTCTGCTTCCTTTCCTTGACAATATTCAAGTAGTCGGGACAGTTTCTCTTCCAGTGACCTTTCTTGTGACAATAGTGACATTGACCCTTATCATCGGTCTTTTTACTTTTCTTTTTCTTACTATCTCTTTTCCACTTCTTTGAACCTTTCGAAGATGATGCATATCCCTTCATAGCAAGTACGAAACCTTGATCTTTAGATGTTGACTCGGCCATCCTCAACATATTGAAAAGCTCCATGAGATTCACATTTAATTGGTTCATGTTGTAATTCAGCATGAACAGTTCATGCTGAGGAGTGAGAGAACCAAGGACCAAGTCTACTTGCATTTCATTGCTTATCTCTATGTCTAATTGTGCAAGTCTATCAATATAGCCTTTCATCGTTAGAACATAATCGTCCACTTTCTGTCCCTTGGTCATTTTGGTGTTAAATAGCTTTTTCGAAAGCTCGTACCTTGCAGAACGAGATTGTTCACCAAAAAGAGCTTTGAGACTATTAAAAATCTTAAGGACAGACATGTTCTCGTGTTGCCTTTGCGACGGTTTGTCTAAGGTAAACAACACAAAAACTTGGATGATCTCTAAGTTAGATTTCCACTTTAAATAAGCAAGTCATTCTTCAAGGTCTGCACGTATTCTGTTTTGGGTTCACATGTAACAGAAGTCCAAAGGCACTCATAAGTCAATGCTTTTAATTGCACTTAGCCAGTCGGTGTAGTTAGGTCCGGTGAGTTTGTCACTTTCAGAAAACAGTTTTGGAGTTAACATTTTCTACAAGTTTAAATGTTAGATTACTAGGACAAAACATAATAGATGTTCTTATAATATTAGTAAGGTTAAACACTATGTTTCAATTTACTAATAAGCTCCTACTAGTCTTTTATGTTTCGCCAAACCCGAAGTCAAAACATAGAAGTCATATAACTTTACTAGTAGGTGTTAGGACTTGTCCTCTTGGAATTCTGACCTTGAGTTTGCTCAACAAGTCATAGCTCCATGAATAATGGATAACTTTTTATCGGTTGTATCACATACAACTCCTAACCCTTGGAACCTTGTCCTAATTTCATATTGGTCTTGAGCTTGCTCAATAAATCGAATGAAATTATTCACTGGTACCTACCATATTGTGATGGCCTAAGTATCGTATATGTACCTTAAGTTTGCTCAACAAATACATATAGTTATCTTACCTCATCTATTCAATAAATTAATAATACTACACATAACATCCTTAGTTTGAGTTTGCTCAACAACTAAGGAGCATGCAAGTAATTTATTAACATATATATGGTAGAGGACAACATTAAATTGAGTGATATGGACTTATGAAATAATGTAATTCTTATGAACTACCCTCGTGATTCAAGTATCGAACACATCAGAAATCATGATATACGTACCATTATGTATGTGTTTATTTCTTAAGTCTATTATGGGTTTATAAATCATATTTAACTAATTTTAATTAATTAACATTTTAAGTAATTTCATATTGATATAACATTTATATTTATTATGCACTATAAGCTTTATAGTATAACGCATACTTCATATACATTTGTAATTATAATTTCAATTAATTAACCTTTTAATTAAATTAATTAAATTGTCTTGATTTCGAAAATCATTAATTCATATGTATGCATGCATATTTATGATATCTTAAACGTTTTAGAATATCATAACGTATTTCATAATATATTTACTACACGCACATACATTTTATAAATTAACTTATTAATAAAATTTATAATTTTCGAAAATTACGTTATTTTGTTTTTCAAACATTTTGAAAAATATGTTACATTATAACTATTATAAACATATATTTTATTTTAGATTTAACAACTAAATTTAGAATCTTTTACTTTATTTTTCAAGACAATTTTGAAAATAAGCCTAAGGCCCAAATTAAGTTGGGCCTTTTCTATTAGGAGCAACCTTTGGGCTTACTTCACCTTTCAGGCCAAGCCGGTAACAATGTAGAACATAGTACTTGATTACCTAATTTCAGTTTTAGAAATTACCTTTCTAGACACTATACTGAGTATGCAAGCTTAATAAGTTAGCCCTAACATGACTAATTTAGACCGCATAGGCTATTAGGCTCTGATACAATTGTTGGAACTGGGCCAACCCGCAGTGGTAGTGTGGGTGTATTTCAATTTTTTTATCCTATTGGATCTTTATTGGGCCTATGAAGTCTAATAAATTAAGAAAAATTAAAAATTTGTTATAAAATAAATATTTTATTTAAATTTAAGTATTTTGTAATGTAAAGTTTATTTGAATGATTTAATTTATATATAAACATATATCATATAAATATACATATGTATGTGCATGTGTAATATAATAATCCGTGAAAGGTATAACATGACTGTATATAGATGTTGGCATTTATATCGCAATGGACACATTGGCTTATTTCGTGTGTATTTTATGTTGTCTAAATACATGCATAAATTTATAATGCATAGTATATTTATATAAATACGTATACATATATTTAAAATATATTTTATAACTAAAAGTCTCAAAATTAAATATATATACATATATATATAATTAAAAACATTTATATAAATATCTACACATAATTAAACATATAAAATTATACATACATACTTATATATATAATAATAACTAAAATTATATATATAAGGTTAAATAAAATGTATATATGTAAATAATTAATTGCATTCAAATACTTAAATTATATATATATATATATATATATATATATTTTAAAATTACTTCCAGACCCAAATTAGCATAACAAACATAAAATAATAATTTCATAATTTTGTCATTAATATATATATATATATATATATAATAAATATGTTTGATCATAATAATTTAAAATATTATTAATAAATAATATAAAACCAAATTTTAAAATTTAGGAAAATTTAGGATCATAAAATATAGGATAAAAAAATTTCATGGTTTTTTGAAATGAAATATTACTTTTAATAAATAAAAGAAATGTTCAACCGGAGTAATTTAATTATTAAAAATATTAAATATTAAGGAAAAATTATAAAAATTTATCTATGGGATTTGATGTAGTAATATTAAAAATATAAATTCGAATTTTCAGTTCAAAAATTATTTTAGATATAATAAATAATTCAAATAATCAATAAAAGATAATTTAAAATTATTTGTTTATATAAAAAATTATTTTCGAATTTGATAATTCATATTATGTATAAATAGGTCTAAGGAAAAGTCCTAAGCTGTTTCTACATTATAAATATACATATATGAAATTATATGTTTAAAATATACATTACTCTATATTTAAATTAATATATAAATATACATAAAATAATAAATAATGACAAAAATTTTTTTTTTTTACAGCAAATTAGATTTGTTTATACATCGGTTATAACAATAATAATATAACCATGCACATAACCATACTAACTTGTAACAACCACATATACCTACGTATATCTCACCTAAGTAGATATACAACATTAATATATATATATATATATATATACATATTTGGGATTAATCAATATTAATTCATAAAATATGATATCATTACTGTAATATATAAATAAAATACCAATTGACAATGCCTTTGAGTCCACTTGAATCAATGAATTCCCTTCTCTAGTTATGCTCGATTCGTCAGATTGCAAGTCTGGAATCATCGACCTTTTCTACCAAATAGTGCTTTTACTTAACTTGAATTAATTTGAGATTCCTAGAACTGATATGGGGACTAATTTTGGCTAGCAAACTTGATAATTATGGCAGCCACAAGTCATTTTTCAGTAAAGGTTTAGAGATCCATATATATAGCCTTGTACAAGGGAGATATTAGGACAATCTCATTACCTATTCTCTCTTAATCTTAGCCATTCAACTCTAGGTCTAATCCTAAGTTTTAGCCACATCCAATAACTTGTCAAAACCAAAATTTGCAGCCCTAATGATAGGCTTTAAACCCATATAAACCCAAGCTAAAATGCTATGCAATTAAATCTAATTTAATCACTTATCGATCTCGTATATCAATTGGTACATTTATACCTATTATAAATATATAACAATTTTATTTATCAAACCATATTCAAATTTTTATAATTAATATTTCATAAATATTAATTAATTTAATTTATTTATAACAATTATAAATTAATTAAATCATTTGGTCTTAAGGGAATTCATCATTTCAGATGTGTAATTTTCGGTGTAAATTTGATCAGCAATTAACACCGAACTATTCGAATGTTAAGTTCACACATCACTTAGCAAGTGATGTGACATTATGGCCAAATCTATCGCTTATTCATTTTCAATAAAATCTTATTTAATTTAAAAAGCGTTACCAGTTAGTGACATATACACACACTAATTCTCTTCGTCAAAACTGTATCACTTTGGATTTATGGAATTTTGTAATGATCAAAATTCCAATATTGTCCATATTCAACTCTATAGTCCAAACATAAAATCCTTGGTTCAATAATAACAATTATTATTAACCGTATTACTCTAGCCAGAGATTTTGACTTTGGGTTGACTTGATTTGACCATGATACTTATAACAACTCGCCATTTTGGACAGTTTAAACTGACGATCAAATACACATGTCGATTCCAAACCATTCAAAAGGGCAGATGGTTATTGGGGTAAACAAGAAAAGAAAAGGAAAAGAAACAACACAGAATCTCGCAACGGAACGATAAAATGTAATAGTCAAATAAACAGTTCATGAAGCTGTCTACTATACTTTGACAATTATTTATACAACATTTATCAGAGTTATACATATACAACAGAACAATTTAAATAATGCAGCAGATAGCATGATGCACAGATAATAATAGTAATAGTATACCAAATCTTCGTCTCCATCCTCCAGAATAGATCTTCAAAAATCTGAAAAAATGAGGACTGACCCGAGCGTAATGAAAAGACAAAACACTCGAGTCAGGACTAAATACCCTTATGAAAGTTAAATCAATCGTAAATAAATATGAGTGCGACGGCGTCGGAGATGTTTACGGGGTTTGACATCTCATATCCCGTGTCAACGTGCGTGCAATAACTTAAGAGATGTTACGGGATTTTCCATCTCTCAAGGATCCGTTAAACTATCTATTATGTAGTAATATACACTAAGTAGATAATGCCTATCAGTAATATAAAGTATCAAAATAGCGTTAAGGCATTACCATAATCCCCCTTAACACATTTTATATTCCCAAAAGCATATACAAGACCGTAGTTTCCCCAAAACCGAAAGTCACCAGAGGGCAATCCATACACTCAAGATACAAATCAAAACGTAGTGGTCGCGAATAGGATAATCAGTATGACAAGGTACATGAGGCGATACCAACTAGGACACTAGTAGTTGCGTGATCCGGACTGATGTTGGGCATAGCCAGCAGCTACCCCAACACCGCGAAACAACACTCCGAAATCAAGGGGTGCACCCAAATCGCATCACAAATGTAATAGATATGGTATCGAAGAAGTGTGTCCGCTAGAGGTGGCGAACCTCAATGGCCCGGCGCGGCTCCTGTTTTAGTCATGTCAGGGGTCATCCAATATCGTTCTCTTTCTTCAGTCAACGCGTTCACCAAACCATCCACTTCATTCTGGATCAACACTCCGCGTATAATAGTTATTAAAGTGGTGTTCGGTATCGACAGAGAGTATGTCCATATCCAATCCCGGTCTCTTTAATAACTATGTATTATTACACCGTTGGCTCTTTTACATTTCAAGTCGTTTCATAATTGATATCAAAATATCATATTCGTTTCAAAAATCAAACCCATTTCAAATATCACCGTATCTATCAAAATGTCAGATTCCGTTTCAAAAATAAATTTTCGCATCAATATCTCATTTCGATTTCAAAATAATTTCGAATTTCAATTGAGGTTGCAACTTCATTTAATCCAATTCGTCTTTAAATTCAAGATTTAAATATAAACATTTCACCTTATTGACCAGCTTAGAATTTAGAAAATAGTTTTAAGGAGTTTAAAAGTAGTTTTAAATAATTACAATAGTTAAATTACTTAAAATATTAAAATGGATTTGAAATAGATGAATTAGTTTAAAATGATTTAAATTGGGTTTAGTAGATTTAAAATAGATTAAAATAGTTTAAGTATTCAAAAATGGTTTATATAGCATAGTAACTTGGGAAACAAAATAAAACAGCTTCAAAACCAATCCATTTCAATTTATAACTTCCCAATTCAAATCAATTTCAATTTCCATTCTACCGATTCAATTTCGATTTCAATTCAAATCAATGTCAACTTTGACTTCAATTTATTCAATTTTTATATTCACTTTCAATTAATTCAATTTCAATTTATATCGATTTAGAGCTTGGGTCTTCAAAATATCCATTTATAGCACTTAACAAAATTATCCATCAATTTTCGAGTTTAAATCCAAATTTCAAATATGGTTTAATTCCAAGCTCGATTTCAAAATATCATTTTTATATCACTTTTACTTAGTAATATTCAAAGCTCGTATTAAGGTTAAATCTTAAACAAATCAATTTCGAAATTCAATCGTATCCTGATTTTAAATTCCAAAGTTTCCACTTAATTCTTTTTTTTACAAATTCTTTTAACCAAAATAAATTTCAACATTCCAAACTCAAATTTTCGATAAACTTGATTTTTATAAATTGATTTCTATTTATAAATTTTAAATCAAAACATTTAAACAAATTTCAAATCGACGATTTTTAAAATTATTAATTTAGCCAATTCGGTGTCCGTATATAATTTTCTATCTTATGGCCAAGTAATTATTTATTTCAATTAAATGTCAGGGATGAATATATCACTTAAATTAAATAACAGTATCATATGTATGCATAATAGGTTATATATAAGCAAATAAACATCCAAACATTTAAATATCAACCAATAACGTCCATCAAAATACATCATCCAATAGACAATACAATACATGACAATTTCATAGTTATCAATGTCAGGTAATTTAATCGCAATTCAATTTTGATTTCAATTTAACTGTCAATTTAATTTTTCAACGGTTAATTCAAATGACAAGCTATATGACAATTAAATTTTTATCAAACAACGACAAATAAAATCATAACACTTCATAATATCAAATTTAACTAGCATAAAGATATTTAGTACGGTGTGAGCGTTATAAAACACTCACCTTGATTTTTCGATTTTAAATTAAATCGAACGACGTTCGATTTAACTCAAAATTTTCTCTAGCTCCAAATGGTTCCAATCCAGCTCCATAGCTAGTGCTCGTCAAAACGAACCCGTCGCAATTCGTTTTGTCCAAAACGGACCTCGTATCAAAAAGTTATACATGTTTAAAGTTTGAACAATTATAATAAAATTTAATTACAACCTTTATTTTCAATTCTAAACCTTTGATTCAATCAGGGCCATCCATTGCCTTGGCCACACATCTGAGCCGCATACGATTCTCTTCTTCCCCCCACGCTTTCTCTCCAGGTCGCAAAACCCATTCACGTCGCCAATTTAGGGTTAATTATCGAGCCACCTTCGTTCGACTTCGCTCCGATCAAGCAACGCCATTAACTTCGTCATGACGTGCTCCCCCTACACCGAGAGTACAGGTGAACTCGGCCTCCCCTGGACGCTCGAGAAGCGTGCCAAACCGAAGACAAACGCGGAACCATAACTCCCACTACGTTGCTCTAAAATTCATCATCTCCGTATGGATTCGAAGATCACTCCAAGCTCTACGTTTTTCGTGTTGAAAGTTCCGTGAAATATTGCATGGATTGAGAGAGATTAATGGGAGAAGAAGGGAATATTCTGGCCATTCGTTATATTGGAGGCGGCCGGCCATTGTTTATGAAACCCTAGTTTAAATTTTCTAATTTATGTAGACAAGGGGCTGTTTATAGGAAACGGCGAATTCTCTTCATTCCGGATTTTCAAACTCCGATTTACGCGCGGTGACCCGTGTTTCTAGGGTTTATCCCGCGTTCCGGACACAATGGAACATGTTTCGGAAGCTAATTCGATCGTTTGTGCGAGTTACGGCAATAAACGATTGATTTTAAATTAAATTGATTAAACGATTTTCTAGGCGTTTTGGCTTGCTCCGAACAAACGGTAAATCCGTTTGACTTGAAATTTGAAATCTTACAATAATATCACATTACGGATCCGATGAAACTAGTTTCGTCGAAATCCGAGACCGTTTGAAAAATGACTATTTTAACTCGTCAAATTAATATTAAAACAATTTCAACGCGTTTCGAGCTGCCACGGTCAAACGACAACTCCGATTGCTACGAAAATTGAAATCCGATAATAACCAACTATTACGGATCTAATGGAACTAGTTTCGTCCAATTCTGAGACTGTTCGAAAATTGGCTATTTTTTAGTCGCTAATTAATTATTAAAATATTCAATTTTTACGAATAAATTTTAAATTCAGTTTTAAAAGTTCTATAACATCACTATAACTCCAATATGATAAAATAAAATTTTACAAATCATTTTTTTCCATATTAAACCCGTTATTCAATTATCCAATAAATTCCAATTTTAAAATCTTATCAACTCCATTATAATTCCGATATAACTTACATTCACTTTGAAAACCAATTTGAATCATATCAAATTTCAATTATTCACTCTATTTTCATATATTAAATTTCAATATCAAATTAATCATACCAAATTCGGAATTTAATTATTCAACCATTTGTAATATTAAATTTAGTTAAATTTGATTATTCTTAAATCACTATCTTTGGAAATATGCAAAACGAACCGATAAAATTTAACTTTTGAAATGAATTAAAATTATGGAACAACCATTTCCATTATACGGTTATTCAATTCCCATTATTAAATATTTCAATAAATTCAAAATATTAAATTTAAACAATTTCGCTTATCCAATAATTCATTAGCTTTTGAAATATTGAAATTGAACTTATAAGATTCAACTTTTAAACCAATTTACAATTTAGAATACTATTTCCATTTTATTTTTTTACAGTTATTCAATTATTCAATAAGTTTTACATATTTAATTTAAACAAATTTTTTTTCCTAACACTAAATCACGAAATCTTATTAAATTAGCTATTTTATTACGGGTCGTTACAATACTAACCTCATATAACTGAAGTGACGAATCCTCCCTTGAATAGTGTCTTCCTTCCAATACTTCAACTCGACCCAACTATAATCACTTGATAGATGTCGTTCCATGCTTTGACTATAATCAAAATAGAGTTTTTCATATTGAAGGTTGACAGTATTCTCATGTCGAAAGAATTATGTAAATTAGTCACATCGATATTTTCTGTTTGACCTTAGTTATATTAACAAACAGAAAACTACCGATTGAGTTATTCTATAGCTATCCAATAACAATCAGTACATAACCTCTTGATTCCTCCAGCAGTCATGAGTAATACACTACCGAACCTTTGGAAAGCATTACGTACTCTAGTGTCAACGGATACATCGATATCCAATGTCAATGCATCTAGACTAGGAACATTTAAAATGATGTGTTTTGTAATAATGTGATCCAATACTCATGATTACAATTAATTGTAATTACAACCACAAACACATCATTTATGGATTTTCTATTAAATATATTTTTAATTAAACATTTAATTATTTAAAACACATTATAAAAAATATATATCAGAAAGAAGAAACACCTTTATTTCGAACAAGAATTGATTTCGAAGTAAATAAATTACAAAATTGCCTCTAGGGCATACTCCTAACACTATCACTTCCACCTACATCCTTTCGACACAATCGAAAGGCTTGCTTCCCTCCTTTCGCATGCACCTTCTTAGTGTAGTCAAAAGGTCTTTTTCCTAGCCTTTCTCCTTTATCCTTTCGCCTTCACTCGACCTTGTCGAAAGGATTATCTTGACGTCTTTCTGTTGCTGCTGAAGTTTAAGATTTTATTTATCATGCTTGATTTCTTTCGACTTTGTCAAAACGTATAGAAGAGCTCTTTAACTAGCTATTGTTGTATCGTGTAAGTTGAAAAGGAAGTAGGATTCCGATGTTATCAAAACGTTTATTTTTTGGGTTCCAAATGAGTGAAACACCGTAAAAAGCTTTGCCGCCAAAGATTCTATTCGAAAGCATCCTCTCTGGCTAGTGCGGAACCTCATTATTTTGTGTTTTAGTACGTTATATTGAATTCATATAATTTTTCTTCATAGGTATGGATAGTTTAAACCAATTTAAAAGGCTAATATATGCTTTTGAAAGGGTTGTCATGGCAAACGTTCTTCTGGTGGAGGTAAATGATGACGAAACCAGTCGTTTCGAATGGCTTGGCACACACGTGACAAACTTATTATCCATTACTTTCGAAAGGTACCTTTCAACCTCTTCGAAAGATCCTTGCTTATCCAACATACTACTGAACTTCCCTTTGACCTTTTTGAAGGCTTTGTGATTGTTGTTTCTCTTTGTAAATTTTTCTTTTTCATTCTTATCGAAACCCTTGTTTAATGTTTACAGAAACCATTCCATTGCCTTCAAAACCTCACTAATGTTATTTCTCCTTCTTTCATACTTTCACTCTTGAAAATATTTTATGAATAACATGATGGGTAAAATAGGAAGGTCCTTTTGGTCTGGAAGTAGAAGATTGGTTCGCACCATTACTGAAAGCTGAATTGAACTTAGTAAAAATTTAAGTGAAGAAGAAGAAAATTAATGAAATATAAATGATGGATAAAATAAGAATACCCTTTTAAGTGGAGTGCAAATAAAAAATGGATCCCTTTTAACCAAAAGTGGAATGTTAATAACAATGCCCTTTTACTTTAAATTGTCACAAATTACAAGGTTGTTTTCTATAACCTGAAAAGTTTGAAGTTTTTTTTTGGTATTTTAAAAATATTCCAAGGGCAAAAACATAATTTTCACATACATGGGGACCTAAATGTGGGAGCTAAATAAGGGCTTTGTAAAATCCTTAATAAGCATAATGGCTATTTAATTATTATTATTATTATTCAGAAACTTAACTTTCATTCTTTTCCCTACCGTCCGTTTTAATTTTGAGTTAAATTAATACTAGATTGGGTTTGAATATGCACAATGTTTGCATAAAAATATATCAATCTCTCCATTTTTTTTATTAGCACTAAGTTTACAACCAAATTAATACATACATATACACTTATTAAATTAGATAAATGGTCATCTATAACCCAATTTTTAATTTACTTTTCACATATATTTTAGGTAATGTAACATAATTTTTGTTGTATAGTTGATTAATAGTTTTGTAACGACCCGTATTTTTGATAATTAAAACTATTAAAATAAATAAGATTTTGAATTTTAATATTGTGAGAAATTAATTTTTTTATTTTTTAATGTGAAAATTAATTAGAATATGATAAAATAATGTGTTTGAATGTTATTGACAACTATTTTAATGAAATTTCAATCAATTAAAATGATTGTAAAGTTAATTTGGTTATAAATTGTAAATAAGGAATAAATTAAATGTTGGATTTAGTGTTGAAATTATCTGTTATTAATTGAAATAGGTTTATTATAGAATATGAAATAAATTAATTAGTACATAAATTTATTAGCATTTGTTTGTAAACAATAGACTTATGAATGTGTTTGAATTACTAATGTGTAATAATTGTTTTAATTATTATGTTATTATTTAAGCCGTTTGAAATTAATTTGGAAATCAATACGAAATTAATGTAATTAAATATTGTTGTTAATACGAGTTAAGATGATAACTGTAGAATATGAATGTAATAAAAATGTAAACTAATGTTAATTATATTCATAAGGTAATAGTTGATTCAATAATAAGAGTGTAAATCGATATAAAAGAATTTGATTGAAATTAAAATATAATTTGTTTGCGCCATAATTGGTCACAAACACCCAAATGCCGATGAAAGCACCCGTTCACGATCACAGATCATAGATAGCAAGTATGTAGAGAATATAAATATGAAGAAAACTCAAAATTTAAATGCAAAGCAGTAGAAACACAAGATTTATAGTGGTTCAGCGATGTAGCTTACGTCCACTTTGAAGAGTCGTTGTTTTATTGATTATAACTCGCTGATTATAGAGGTTTACAATAGTACAACCGAGTTATAACAATGATTCGGGCAGAGTGTTGGCATAGAGGAACTCAAAGATCCATTTTTTTTAAGTCTAGGGTCACTATTTATAGGCATAGGCAGCAAATATCTCGCCCAGATCTCGGAGGACTTCTTCTCTCACGTGGGTGAGCCCACGGGATCGAGTTCAGGTGATTTCGACTCAATATCAGAGCGATACGAATGGAATTTGTATCGATCAAGAATTGATCCTTTTTGGATGAAATTGATCAGGTACATTCTTGAGGTTGTAGGAAAGCTCCTGTGAAAATTTGTTGGCATTTGGGCTTGTAAATCTCGAGTTATGATCAATGCAAATTTGGATTTTCAATGTGCCATCGACTTCGTCTCGATACGTGTTTGTATCGTTTCTGGGCATGTGCTTGCTAGGTGACGTGGCACTATCTTCAATAATCAATCCACTTTTTATGTCGAGTGACCGAGTCTTCCTTCCTTGTATGTCATGTTCATATCCAATGCTTTGATTTCGTTCGCCATCCATCACATCCCAATTCGTATCCGTTACTGATGGATGCTTCGCATCAATTACGTCCACCCTCCTTTTGTATCAGTTGCAATCACCCCATCTCGTATTGATGTTCTGGTGATGTGCCTTCATATTGCTTGTGGGTTGGCTTCTTCCATCGCATCGATCGAGTGCCTGATCGATATGAGTTTGGGTATTTTCATCTAATGGATTCCAATTAGATGGATATGAAGTGGATGGTTGATAACTTGATGGATACGAACTCAGTGCTTTCTCCAAGGACACGGACGATTTCGTTGCCTGACTATGGCTATGAAGCGGACGGACATGAAGGAGAAATCTACGAATATATGGTTAAGAATTAGGTTGCCCCTTCCCGTGGACACGAACCACTTATATGCCTAGATGGATGCAAATTTGCAAGTGTCTTCTTTGGTTTTGATCAACCAATACCATGAGCATACGAACTTTGATTGACTTCAAATTTGGAATGTTGGCTCCTATAGCTTTGTTTGTCGTATCATATCGATCATAGCTCGATCCGAACTCGAGAAAAATTTACTAGTACCCATAGTTAACCTATGTTTATCCAATCTTCGGGACGTACCATCTTTGGTTTTCAATCAATTCTTTGGTATCATGGCGTTGCCAAAAGGTGGGATAACACTTGCCCCCCAAAACATGCCTTGCAATAGGAAGGTATGTTTTGTAGTTTGATAAGCTGGATGTTCTTAACCTGTTAATGACGAGTAAAGAGATTGATAATCTTACCTGACAGTGAATAGTGATCGTTCGCGATCGTATGCTGTTCGGGGTGGTATGTAACCATTCAAGTTCGAATGCCGTTTGAGGGGAAGTTTGACTATTCACGGTCGGGTGCCGTTCAAGGCGAATTGTGACCGTTCGCGGTCGAGTGCCGTTCGAAGCGACTTGTGTATGCCCAAGGGGGACTTAGTATCATTAATGTTAGATTTCACATTCGAGTGAGTTTCTGAATTGTTTGTTATGGCAATTTATCGCCATCTCAGATCATGCCTGAGGACCGTCGCGATCCCATGCATGTGTAAGTGACCTAGCCGTTGTGGAATTACAAATACCACATTTACATTCAAAATGAGTCTTACAACCAAAATGTCCAACCAAATCAAGTCTAGATGCAAAAAATAGAAAACAAAAGCAAAACAAAGACGTCAAAGTGCAACACCTACACTGATGCGGTTGATAGTCATCTCAGAACACGCCTGAGGACCATTCGTGATCCTGTACAGGTGTAAGCGACTTAACCACACTAATATGGAGTTTGCAACTTATTCATCATTATTTTAATCAGTTGATGACAAGTTGATGCCTTGATCCAAAGCCGTCCCTAGTTGATGCAGATAGTGCTCGTTCTTGCTCCATCATTGCTGCTCGCCTCCTCACGTATTGTAATAGCATGCGGTTTCGAATATGCCCTTCTATCTCATCCCTCAAGTGTCTGCAATCATTCATATTATGGCCGCTTAACTCGTGGAATAAACAGTACTTGTCTGATTTCCTCTCATTGTTGGTCGGATCCCTCCTCAGTGTTTTCCAATAGGGAACCTGCCCCCTAGTGTCTTGGTAGATTCGTTCCAAAGTCTCACTCAGCTTTGAATAAGAGGTGAATCTCGGCTTCTTTTGCGGCTGCTTTGACTCATCACAACTCTCTTCCGCTTTTCGTTTACCTTTGTCCTTGCCTGAATCCTTTCAGGGCGGATCTTTGCTTTTGACTGCATACACATCAACTCCCTCTCCTTCCTCTCTCTCGGCATTTGCATCCTCTTGTCGCAGAAACCTTTCTTCCTAATGGTAAAACTCACATAAGTCCATAAGTGGGTCCCTTGTTAATGAATTCTTGAACTCTATTCCATCAGCTATGCCAGATATAGCAGCTGTCAAAACCAGGGATGGATCTGGGCGATCCACCGATGCTGCTGCTGCATTAAATTGTGTTAAAAACTCCTCAAATACTCCTCGGTTCTTTGCTTCAGTGTTGTCAAACTCATTACGTTCTTCGGCCTTGATATATGAACTCTGAACTACCTCATGAACTTTTCAATCAACTCGGTCCATGTTTCAATCGAACCGCTTTCCATCTGGCTGAACCATAATGCTACTATGTCTGTCAAATATAGCGGGAAGCATCGGGCCATGACTTCCTCTGATGCCCCCAAGTACTTCCATATTCGCATATACCTTGCCAAATGAACAACAAGATCTGTCCTCCCATCGTACGTCTCCAGTGTTGGTAGCTTGAATTCTGGTGGATTTCTGGCCTGCCTAATTGTTGGGGCAAAGGGGCTCCTGTTCACATCTTCCAAATCTCTATTCACTAATCCATCTCTCATGGCTCGTCTGACCATCTGTGCCATTCTGACACCGTCGCCAAGCTGTAGTCCTTGTCTGTTGCCTCCGATCTAACCTCCTAGTTCACGAGGGAATCTTAGAAGCTGCTCTCCCGGATGGGCATTCATTCCTCTATCAGTGCCATGTTGTATGGTTCCAGCTGGTACCCTGCCTAAGGTTGGATCAACATGCTCCTGGGGAGTACCCTCTAGCTCAAGGACTGCTTTTGATGGTCCTTCTCTATCCGTTTGCCTGTTGGGTCCTTCTGGTCTAGCTCCGGGGATCTGGACTCCATCTGCTCCTGCTGTTCCTGCATGTCCAAACTGTCTAAGAATGTTCTACAACATTTCCTTTTACCTTTTCAACAATTCTGAAAGGGAGTGCAGATTAAGGATCTTAAGGCTAATTTAACACTAGAGGGGTGAATAGTGTTTAATGGATTCTAAGACTTTTATGGACTAATTTAAAAATTATGATATAAACAAATGCAGAACTTAATCATAGAACAATTACAGAATCAAACACAGATGCAGAAAGTAAATAGCAGTAAAAGGAAAGAATACAATGGATTTTATACTGTTTCGGAGTTACCCTACATCCAGTCCTGTACCAACGCAAACCACATCATAAAGATTTTTATTATACCAATGTCGAGATTACAATCCTCAATTTCTAAAGGCCTTGAGGTACCCATCTATCTCGCGAGTCCGGGGTAAACTCTCTTGATTTACGGGACTCAAGACTACCCAATTGATTTCCAGGCACAACCACACCTTATAGAGAGGCTCGATAGACTTTTGATTACAAATTGATCCTATAACTCTGAAAAGCACTTTGAAGTTTGAGAAAGGGCAGAGAATCAAACAAGAATGAGATTCTAATTTGATTCACTTAAGAATTCGGCAGAATTTCGATACGATCTTAAGAATATGAAAATTATGTAATATGGATTTGCGGAGAAGGATTGAAGAAAATAAGAAATTAGTTAGTAAAAAATTCATTTGTGAAGGCTATTTATAAAGCACTAATGGTCATAACCATTTGTGCAGAGATTTAAACGAAAAGACACTTCTTTTGAAAATTGAAATTTTTGAATTCAACGGCCACCATGTCGACATTGGGTATCCCATGATGTCCACATCCCTATGTTCAAAACAATGTAATTTTTTTGAAAATGAAGTTTAAAAGAAGAGTTTAAAATAATATTTTAAGGCTAAAACATCTTTTTGAAAAATCATTTGAAAATATAATTTTAAGGCTAAAATATTTTGAAAAGCAGTTTAGAAAATCGGTTTGAAAAACCATTTTGAAGTAGTTCTGCAAACTTCTTCCAGCAGAATATCTCATCACATCAGGACTTGAGAACTTGTACAAAACTAGGATGTTCATGAGTTTGTAAGCCGCTTGTAGTTGGTTTGTAAGCTACTTGTCTTGGGTTTGTAAGCCACTAAGAAGGTAGAAAGGGGTTCCGTCCCAAATGAAATTCGGAATGAAGATTTCCGTGCTATTATGAAGTTTTAACGAAAACTAGACACATATCTTGAAATCTTGATCTTGATACTCTAGAGTCTTCAATCTTGAGTCTTCAGTCTTTATACTGATCAGTCTTCTGTAATCAATACCTACATATATATATATCCATATATCTTGCAAATACATATCTTATCTAGACAACAGTGTTAGTATATATTTTATAATAAGATAAGTTAAAAAAGTTGTTGTCATCAAAACCAACATCTTAGTTCCTAACAATCTCTCCCCTTTGATGATGACAACCTGTATTTATAAAATATATTTATCATACCATAACTCCTATCATAACTCCATCTTACTCCAAGCCAATTACTATTTTATAACTTCTCCCCCTTTGTCATCAACAAAAACTTCTAACTGATTAATTCCCTGAACTTGATATAAGATAATCACCCATAATAGAATAGAGTAATCCATATATAAGTGTAATAAGTGCTAAGTGTGATCATAAGTATGAAATGTGATCATAAGTGTAATCCAAAAAGTAAATCAATCATCAGCCGATCATATTTACAGTAATTATTCAATCCAAACATATATACAAACCATACCAAATAAGTTAATCAATCCAATTTAAAACACACCACTCAAATCGGAAAAATAACATACATAATGACTAGACATTCCTTGGTACTTCCATCCATCCATCTTCCTCAGAGATAGGGTCTGTTTTGATGGCATCCCATTCTTCTTTATCTTTAACGAGAGTGACTGGTGGATTTCCTTCGAGATCATCCTTGTTAAGAGCTGAGATTGTAACGACCCAGAATTTTTAACAATTTAATTTGAAAATATTTAATTTATTTTAAATATTTGAATGATGGTTTGGATTGAATTTTCAATATAACTATGAATTTGACGATTAAATTATAGAATTTAATCTATTGAGAGTCGAATAAAAATTTGAATCTTCAAATTTAAGCCAATTAAAAATATTTCAAAGGCTTGAAAAAATTTAAATTGATAGTACTGAAGATTATGAAAGCTTCAGAATTGAATTTGAAACTGCTTTGTTCAGTTTTGGAATTTTTATCGTTTGAATTGAATTTAAAATAGTCGTCCGAGGCACAATCTCGGAATTCGACGAAACCAGTTCCATTGGGTCCGTAATATTGAATTATTGCCGGATTTCAAATTTCGTATTTTTCGGAGTTAATATGTGATTACACGGCGAGTAAACGCGTTGAAAGTTCTATCGAAACAAATTGAATTTTAAATTTAAATTTAAATTTAAAATAAACAACAGCACACCACGTTATCTTCCCTAACTCCACGCCTAAAACCATACCTTAAGTCACGTAGAAAATCACGATAGAAATCGTGGTAAAGATCGTGCTAAGCATGGCTTCTGTAGTTTGAATACCAGATAAATCACGTTCTCTCCTTCATCTTCAAATGAAAAAAATCAGAAGCCAAGAATCAAAAATAAAATCATGGCTCCATTCGTTTAAACCGCCAGTCCCCTCTCTTCCCAATTCAAACCCAAAATCATTTCGAATCCCTAAATTAAGCTAGTCGCGAGCGCGAGCAAAGAGGAGCAGAGCAGGAGGCGACGCGTTTGTTTGGGCGCGTGGAGGAAGGGACGAAGCGGCGGCGTTCGTGATGGGAACGCGGCACGAGGCGATGATGGGGTCGCGAATCGTGGTGAAGGCAAGCGGCGCGAGCTCGAGGCGTGGGGTGCCGTGCAGTTCGAGGTTGGAGGAGCAAGCGCGACGCGATTGGCTGTCGAAATTCTTGGAGGCGACGTTGATGGCGGCGGCGACTTCAATGGTGCTCACGTGGGGGAAGCACGAGGCAGCGGCGACCTCGAATGGTTGGCGTGCGATTTGAAGGAGGAGGATGAATCTGGGGTTCGATTTTTACTGTAAGGTAAATTGTTTTTATTTTTATTTTTGATTTAATTTAAATAAACATTTATGCTGTGGAAAAAAAAAAGAAGAGAAATTGCAGTAACTTAGTTTTCGAGTTTTTTTTAAATTTTAAAGATTTCAAATTTAAATTAATTTAAGTAAAATGTATATAGATTAGAAATAGGATTTTAAAAAGTTTGAAGATTTAAAAATGCAGTTCAATATATATACAGAAAGTTCAAACAATATAAACTCTTAAATTATAAAAATAAATAAGTATTTAAATTTAAAACAGTAAATTGAATATCCTATATGCAGTTGAAAAGAAAAAAATAATAAGAAGTTGTTAAAAAAATTAGATTTTTGAAATATATAAATTATTTTAGTTAAAATAATTTATTAAAAAGGAAAATAATTTTATTTAAGAAAAATTAGTTGAATAGAAATTTTAGTTTCAAATGGAAAATATTTTATAAAAGAAAATGTGTTTAAATTAAATAGTTAGTTAATAAAATTTATTTAAATAGAAACTAAATTTGTTCAAAAAAAAAAATTTAATTTATAAAGAATAGTTTGAACTTAAATTTTGTTAAATCAAAGTATTAAAAAGAAATTGTTTGAGAGCAAAAAAATAAAAAAAAATAAAAAAAATAAAATTCATTAAAAAGGGATTTAGTTTTAAAATTGTAACCTTTAGTTAAAAAAATTTAATTAAAGAAAATCAGTTCGAATTCAGACTTTTAGTTTGAAACCAGAAAATTTGTATAAATTTAATATGGGTCAATTAAAATTATTAATTGATAAGAAAGAGAAATTTAATAATTAGTTGAATAAAATTATTAAAGGAATTGGTTTAGAACAAAACCATTAAATAATTAAAACAATCAAAATTATCTAATGAAAATTTATTATTCGATCTGTTCGAATATTAATAAATTGTGTAAATATTTATACAAGGTATAAATGAAGAAAACAAGTTGAATTGGAAGTGGATTGCAAACGGGAATAAAGGTGAGAACTTCTCACTCAAAAGGAATTTTGTTGTTTATTTAAATTTTAAATAGTTAGATTTAAAATTGATTGACTGTGTTGATTGAATGATTGAATGATGATTGTTATATATATATATATATATATATATATATATATATATTGGATGTGAATAGACCCTATACGCCGTTAGTAAGCGGAGGTTATTTATTACACATATATACCGCGATATTCCACCTTGAAGTGGAATTGGTATTACATTATATATATAGCAATATATATATATTGGCATATGTATATATTGCAGTTGATTGATTTCCCGCATTGTATAGCGGATGAGACCATATTGCGCCGTTATTAAGCGGATAATATTTATAAAATCCCATATACCGCGATATTCCGTCTTGAAACGGAATTGGTATTGTGCTAATGTCTGTGGATGCAGGGAAACAGGTTGGAGGGATCCAACTGGATTCCTCACAAATATTTATTTGATTTCATATATTGTGATATTTGATTGTTTATCATGGATGATATATGATGTTTGAAAGTCGTGATTGACTATTGATGTGTCGCATCGTCGGATCCAATTTTTGGAAGTTTAAAAATAATGATTTTGATTTTTAAGGAATTTCTAAAGTGATTTTTTTGAAATATACGTTTATAAAAATATTTTTTTGGAATTGATTCATTCTAAATAAATAAATGTTATAATTTTAATGTTATAAAAATTATATTTTTGAGAAATATAGTTAAAAGTTTGATTTTTGAAAATATGGGATTTATGATTTTATAAAATAGTTTAAACTGGGATTTTCGAATTTATTATAAAAAGTTTAAAAAAATTGGATTTATAAAATTTGATTATTTTATAAATCCAAATGATGAAATTTATAAAGGACTTTTAAGACGTTTTAAAATAATAGTATAAATTGATTTTTATAAAAGATGTATAAATTGATATTTATAAATATTGGAGTTATAAAACGAGCTTTTCTAAGTGTTAGAATGAATTGTGACTGAATTTCACAAATGAATGAAATTTATGGGATTATAACGATGAAGTTATAAATAGAATTTTATAAACAGTAGGTTTATAAAATTTGTAAAGGAAAATAAAATAAAATTCATAAAGTTATTAAAGGAATGGATTTGGATAAATAAATGAATCTTATAAGTTATAAGATTTATAAAATTTATGAAGTTTAAAGGAACGATTTTATAAACAAATAAATTATAAGTATTTGACTTATAATATGAATTTTTAGTATATCATTGTGATATGAATTGAGATAGGTTAATAAAGGAAATTTATAAGAGGAAGTTGTTATAAAATGAATAGAAATAGAATTTATAAACGTTGTTTTATGAATTCGCAAACGACTTATTTTGATAAGTAAATTGTTATAATTTATTTATGGAGTTATATTCACGTTTTAGACAGTGAATAATTCCTTAAAATAAAATGAATAGAAGTGATGAAATTTGTTAACGTAGTATATTCACATTTTTGAATAGTGAATAATATGTTAAAGAAATTATTTAGAATGTGATGTTTTAAATAGCATTAAAACGATCTAACGATGTTTTAAAATATGTTGAGATTCGAAACCATAGATTTCAACATTTATTGTTGAAATAGATGTTTTCGAGAAATAAAAGGAAATAGTAGATTATAACACTGTTGTTATAATAAATGATTTCCGAAAGGAAATGTTTTGTATAGTATTGGGATTTATATATCTATTTTATTTTCGAATCCCTGTACTAGTGATTTTGGGTTGTCGTAACGATGTTTTACGCAACATCCGTTTTGGCCCAAACAAATATGTTTAAGAGAATGATTTCCTTAACGAATGAAATATATACTTAATTTTGATTAGAGTATATTAAATATTTTCTAAGCGTAGAAAATAAAAAGGCTTGTGAATTACTTATAAATAAATAAGTATGGAAATGTTTTTCCAATATTAAGTGAATATTTTGAATTTATCTTTTTGAAGATAAATTGAAAATGAATATTTGAAAACGAATGGAAATCGTATATTCATAAATATTTTGGAAATATAAATTCAATATGGAATTTATAAATGGAATTGGGAAAATGGGTTTAAAAATAAATATTGATTTATTTTTGAAATATGGAAAATTTATATCTTCTAAAGATATTTTTGGAAATTAAATAATTTGGAAAATTATTTGGAATCTGGTAATGTGTGCACATCTATTGATAGTTCAATAACCAACTATCAATATTTACCTTTGAATGGTATTTGTTGTGATTTGCTTGAAATTGAATGCCACACTTATTTTTTTTAAATAAGCGCTCACTATTCGGGTTAACCGGGAAAGGACCTTGGGGTCGTATAACCCATTCCGAATAGGTGATACGACGTTATGAATTGCATTCGAAGACCGGTGTTGAAGACCCGGATATTTTCGAAAACGAAAGGGTTTCTTGTCGAATGTCTTTGCATCGACTGGTCCCCGGTATAGAGACTCCATATGTGATGGGAAGTCTGAACGTGATTAGTGAATATCCGGATTGCAAGGACTTCTTTATAAGTGCCTTCGGTTCTGTACGAGCCCGGAACAGACTTGTATGGATTGTATGTCTGACATTACAATTTGAGATATAAAGCCAATTCTTTCAAATATATTTCTGTTGGTGGCGGAGAATTTATTCTTTTAGCTTAACACCCTTCTCTGAGACGTACGAGCTCAGAGGTTATATAGTTGAAGTTATCAGCGATATATTCCCAATTTGGTAATGTGACATGCTGAGTGTTGCTGAAATGATCATTGTGTTGATTATTGTGATAGGATCGTTTATTTGATCGTCTATCTTGGTGATCATTGTGTTGATCATTTGTTGACCCAAAGCATGGCTTTTGTATAAAGTATGTTTTGTGGACGTGACTTCGTCGAACCTCACACCCCGGAAATGGTCAAAACAGGAAAGATGCGGCAAGGTTATGAGGGGTAGCACCCTTTAGGGCATGTACATTTCCTTATGGATAGAGGTGGTATCATGGTATGGAGCCCAGATATTTAACCTATGTGGTTACTACGAATTTATTACTTTGTGGTTGTTGGTTTTCGGGATCCCGTGAGAAAGGTCGTTTACGATCGGGGAATGGCGTGCTCGTGTCAGTAGTTACCCAGTTAGGGGTAACCCGGCCTTGTGTTGGTAGAGATCCGGTTTGGTTCTCGGGGATGTCCATCCAGAGGCATTCTCATGTGGCAATGGGAAGTTCCTTGGCCTGACCATTTGTTGGAAATCCAATTCCCAATACGAAACTTGTACGGTATTAGTTGTAGAACCTGCCATTCACTTATGGTGGTCACCACTGTTTGGATGGTAGCTATAGTAGGCATAGTTCGAAATGTCTATGTCGGCTAAGATTTATATTCTACTTTCGAAATATTTCTCTACACTATGCACTAGTAATAATATCAAATGTTATTTTAAATGCGTATCAAGCATCTTTGACTATCATAAGGAGAAATCTCCTCCGATTCTGCGTTTGCATGTGTGTGTGTGCGGGAGGCCTTATGGTAGTCTCATTTTTAAAAGCATTGCGAATTGAATTTAAAAATATTCTTCTATTTTGATTTTAAAGATAAATAAACTGTTTTGAGTTCTCACACCAGTCACATGACTGACTCGGAGTTTATTGTTTTCCTTCCTAAACTCTGGGTGCCCACCAATTTCCATACGGGCAGTTAAGAGTTAGGTTTATCAGGATATTCTGGATATTCTGGAGTTACTGGAGGCAAGCTGGATGGCATGGCGTATTACTAGTTTATATAGTATTTCTTTTCCGCTGTTTGTTGTTGTATGATGTTGTACACTCTGATGATATGATGTAATGTAATATGATGTAATGTAATAACTGATATAGTTCTTTGGTTAAAGATTATTCATTGATTATTATATGTTGTTCCGCTGCGAATTGTGAGATTCTGATGTTGTTTCTGTTGTTTATTTCTGTCCTGTTTTTCTTTCTCTTCTTCTTCTACCTCTTTCTTTTTTTCTAAAGCAATAATGGTTCCGTTTTTAGGCAACGAAAAATCGCTTCTGTTACAGAGATCATCCAACGAAGGGTGTCGAAATGTCTCTCTTGCTCCCTGAGCATCTGTATTTGACTCAATTCTAAGTGACGTTGATTTCGAAGTATGAATGTAAGAATATTCTTGAAGGAAGTGAGAGTTTCTTCAAGATTATCACTTATATTTTTAATCGGAGAAGCTATAATTCAAGAAATAGGAAGAACTATGATAGAGGGTGATTAGAGATGAAGTTTGACAATTTATTCTAGAAGAAACATATATAAATAGGGGTAGAAAGTCGTTTGAAATGAATAGACACAAGTTAGTTACATGAAAGTAAAATTAGAAAGTGTAACTATTTTCTGCCCGTTGTATGTCGACATGGGGGGATGGTATATGTCGACATGCCTTTGCCTAAAGTGACATTTTGCTTTGTTTTGAATATTATGAACAAATCTATTAAACTAAAATTTGTATAATATAACAAGCAATTATAGAGACAAGTGAAGTTGAATAACAGGAAAAGAACGATTTCATCAATAATTCTAGTTAACATTGTTAGGAACTGAGATGTTTGTTTTGATGACAACAACATTTTCAATTTATCTTATTATAAAATATATACTAACAATGTTGTCTAGATAGATATGGATATGCAGGATATATAGATATGTATATGAAGGTATTGATTACTGAAGACTGATCAGTATAAAGATTCAAGACTCAAGATTGAAGACTCTAGAGTATCGAGTTCAAGATTTCAAGATATGTGTCTAGTTTTTGTTAAAACTTCATAATAGCAGGGAAATCTTCATTCCGAATTTCATTTTGGATGGAACCCATTTCTACCTTCTTAGTGGCTTACAAACACACGACAAGTAGCTTACAAACCTACGACAAGTGGCTTACAAACCCACGAACATCCTGGTTTTGTACAAGTTCTCGAGTTCTGATGTGATGAGATATTCTGCAGGAAGAAGCTTGCAAAACTACTTCACAATGGTTTTTCAAAATGATTTTCGAAACTGCTTTTCAAAATATTTTAGCCTTAAAATTATCTTCTTAAATGATTTTTCATAAAGGTGTTTTAGCTTTAAAATATTATTGGTTTTTGTTTTAAAATAAACACTTGTTTTAAACTTCATTTTCAAAAACAAATTTTACATTGTTTTTTAAATAAGGAAGTCGACGTCATGGGATACCCCATGTCGACATGGTAGCCATTGAATTCAAAAGTTTCAATTTTCAAAAGAAGTGTCCATTCGTTTAAATCTCTTCACGAATGGTTATGACCGTTGGTGCTTTATAAATTGGCTTCACAAATGAATTTTTTAATCATCTATTTTCATATTTTCTTCATTTCTTCTCCATAAATCCATATTCTATAATTTTCATATTTTTAAGATATGCCGAAATTCTGCCGAATTCTTAAGTGAATCAAATTGGAATCTCATTCTTGTTTGATTCTCTGCCCTCTCTCGAAGATCAAAGTGCTATTCATAGTTATAGAATCAATTTGTAATCAAAAGTTTATCGAGTCTCTCTATGAGGTGTGGTTATGCCTGGAAATCAATTGGGTAATCTTGTGGTCCGTAAATCAAGAGAGTTTGCTCCGGACTCATGAGGCAGGAGGGTACCTCAAGGCCTTAAGAAATTGAGGAATGTAATCTCGACATTGGAATAATAAAAATCTGTATGAGGTGGTTTGCCTTAGTACATGACTAGATGTAGGGTAACTCCGAACCAGTATAAAATCTGGTGTGTTCTTTCCTTTTACTGCTTTTTTATTTACTTTCTGCATCTGTGTTTGATTCTGTAATTTTTTTGTGATTAAGTTTTGCATTTGTTTGTGCCATAATTTTAAGTTAGTTCATATAAGTCTTAGAATCCATTGTACACTATACACCCCCCCCCCCCCTTTAGTGTTAAATTAGCCTTAAGATCCCTAATCCGCACTCCCTTTTAATTGGTACCAGAGCTAGGTTTTCATAGTTTTCATAATATGAAACTTGAAAATTGTTTTAACGACTACCAACATGGGTAGTGTCAACTCTGGCACTAGTTCTGTTATCACTAACACTATTTCATTTGTAGAAGGTCAGTCTACTGTCAGACCACCATTTTTCGATGGCAGTAATTATGCATATTGGGCTTGAAGAATGAAAATTTATTTACAATCAATAGGATTAGACACTTGGAATATCACACAAACTGAGTGTATTGAACCAACTACCAATTTTGTCCAGTGGACTGCTGAGCAAAAGGATGTTGCACAAAATAACCAAAGGCCATGAATATATTATTTTGTTCACTAGATAGGAATGAGTTTAATAGAGTTTCTATTTGTAAGTCTGCATTTGAAATTTGGAAAACTTTGCAAGTTACTCATGAAGGAACAAGCAAAGTTAAACAAACTAAAATTTCCATATTCACTAATCAGTTTCAATTGTTTAAAATGCATGCAAATGAGTCCATTTCCGACATGTATTGTTGATTTCAAGATATTGTTCATTCACTAATTGCACTAGGAAAAAGCTTTTTCGAGGAAGACCAAGTCAGAAAAATTCTAAATTCACTCACTCTAGAATGGGATCAAAAGACACTTGCAATCGAAGAAGCAAGTGATATCAGTCTCATGAAAATAGAAGAATTGATTGGGAATCTGATGTCTTATGAAGTTCAACTGCAAGGAAGAAGAGAAAACAGGGCTACATAAAAGAAGTCATTAGCATTTAATGCAACAACTAAAGATTGTCTGTATCCAGATAAACAATTATTCCCTGCAAAAAATGACTCATCAAGGAAAAGAAAGAAAGCATTCACAATAACTCTTGATAACTCAGACTCATCATATAGTGACGATGAAAAGAAGGCAGATAATTCAAATCTGTGTTTCACTACTATTCATGAATCAGATGACGATAGGAGTACAGATCTAAAAATAGGTACGCATTTATATTATTTTTGATTTTTCTTGTTTGAATGGATGCTTGTTTGTTTGCTTGATTGTTTTAAAATTCCTTGAATTTTAAATTCAAATTTATCCCTTGAAATTTGAATATTAAATTTAAAAATAATATTATTTTAATATTATTTTAAATATCAAATTATTAATATTTAAGTATTATTATAGTTATTATTATCATAGGAATTATATAATTAGAATATAGGATATAATATATATATGTATATATATATTATGAATTAGGAATAGAAACTTGTCCTTTGATTCAATAGGCACATGTCGACATACCCGGATACCCCATGTCGACATGCCCCTCAGAATTTGATTTCAAACTTTTGAATTCAAACTTTTGAATTTCCCTCCACCTTTTCACTAAATACAATGCTCTGGAAAGATGTCTCTTGACCAGAGAATATGTCTATAGAATCTCTATTTATCTCACTCTCTTTATCATCACTTTTCACTTTTATTTCAAATTTCAAACTTATCTTCATTATTTTCAACTCCTCTCAAACTTCTTCAAGGGCCTCTTCAAGCACTCCTAACACCAATAGGCTTCCAAAATCTGTCAAAAACTTTCTTTTTAATGACCCGGAAGCTATCAAAGCTTACATCAACTATGTAAACTTTGGTAAAATTCATATGGAAAAATTAGCTATTTTTGATGATTTTCCTTCTTATGAAATTGAAAATCTTTTTCAACAATGTTCTATTCTTAGTTTAGTTGATAACAATAAAATGATTTTGTATGTTATCCAAATCTTGTTAAGATGTTTTATGCAAATTTAAATCATGGTTTTATGATGGGGAAGGAGGACAAATTTGGAGTAGTGTTAAAGGAACACAAATTGTTTTGGATTGTGAAATTTTGGAAAATATTTTGGGATGTAAGCATACCGGAATGAATCTCTCAGAATTTCAAATCAATGAAAATGATCAAGAGACATTTCATCACATCTTTGAAGGGGACGACAATTTCGAATTCTAAAATCATTATTTTCGTCCAAAAGCAAGAATTGTTAATCTTCTTATCCAACACACTCTTATACCAAGATCGGGAAACTACAACAACCCGAATTTAAAAGTTTTCAAAGATCTTTTTGCAATTTTTGGAAATCATGGTATTAATTAGGCTCAAGTTATTTTGGATGAGCTAAGGCCGAAGAATTTTATTATGAGTGAAAACACATTATATCATGGAATTTATCTCACCTGGATTTTTATTTACTTTGGAGTTGATTTCAAAAGGAAGAATTTATAACTAGAAAAGTGTTCAACCATGGAAACATTTCCCTTATGTAAATTCCATTAGTGTTTCAACCATATGAAACACTTACGGAAAAGGAAGAAAGAATTGCTCATGAAGAAATAGAAGAATGGAGGAAGAAGAAGAAGAGGAAGAGGAAGGAATGATAATTGAAAAGGAGGAAGAGGAAGATCAAGAAACCTCCTTAGAAAGATTGAATATCCTACTAATCCCGCTAATCCATCCAACAAGACCATTCTCAATAATCAAAGAATTATAGTGGAAAACCAAAAGACACTTAGAAGATCAATGAGTAAGAAAATGGATAAGATTTCCACTAAAATCGACAAGTTCTTCGGGAAAATTAGTAGAAAGCTTGGACTATCATCTTCTTGGTCTTCATCTAACTAGTTTTAGTTCATGTTATCTTAAGTTCTATCTTTGTATTTCCTTTATTTTAGTTAATATTATATTATCTTATGTGATGTTGACTAGAATTATTAATGGAATCTTTCATTTTCTATTATTCAACTTCACATGTCTCTATAATTGCTTGTTTTTATATTAAGAAATTTTAGTTTAATAGATTTGTTCATAATATTCAAAACTAAGCAAAATGTCATTTTAAGAAAAGGCATGTCGACGTACACCATCCCCCCAAGTCGATATCCAATGGGCAAAAATAGTTACACTTTCAAATTTCATTTTCATGTAACTAACTTGTGTCTATTCATTTCAAATGACTTTCTACCCATATTTATATATGTTTCTTCCAGAATAAATTGAAAAACTTCATCTCTAATCACTCTCTTTCATAGTTCTTCCTATTTCTTGAATTAGGGCTTCTCCGATTAAAAATCTAAGTGATAATCTAGAAGAAACTCTCACTTCCTTCAAGAATATTCTTACATTCATACTTCGTAATCAGTGTCACTTAGAATTGAGGCAAATACAGATGATCAAGGAGCAAGAGAGACATTTCGATGCCCTTCATTGGATGATCTCAGCCCTTAACAAGGATGATCTCTAAGGAAATCCACCAGTCACTCTCGACAAAGATAAAGAAGAATGAGATGCCATCAAAGCAGACCATATCTTTGGAGAAGATGGATGGGTGGAAATACCAAGGAATGTCTAGTCATTCTATATGTTATTTGTTTGATTTGATTGGTGTGTTTTAAACTTGATTGACTTAACTTATTTGGTATGGTTTGTATATATGTTTGGATTGAATAATTACTGTAAATATTATTGGTTGATGATTGATTTACTTTTTGGATTACACTTATGATCACACTTAGCAATTATTACACTTATATATGGTTTACCCTATTTTATTATGGTTGATTATCTTATAACAAGTACATGGATTTTTTATTGATGACAAAGGGGGAGAAGTTATAAAATAATAGTTGGCTTGGAGTAAGGGGGAGTTATGGAGTAAGGGGGAGTTATGATAGGAGTTATGGTATGATAAGTATATGTTATAAATACAGGTTGTCATCATCAAAAAGGGGCGATTCTTAGGTACTGAGATGTTGGTTTTGATGCCAACAACCTTTTTAACTAATCTTATTATAAAATATATAATAACATTGTTGTCTAAATAGATATGTATATGTAGGGTGTATATATATATATATGTGTGTGTGTGTGTGTGTGCATGTAGATATTGATTACTGAAAATTGGTTGGTATAAAGACTCAAGACTCAAGATTGAAGACTCTAGAGTATCGAGATTAAGATTTTAAGATATGTAGTTTTTGTTAAAACTTCATAATAGCATGGAAATCTTCATTCCGAATTTCATTTGGGATGGAACCCATTTCTACCATCTTAGTGGCTTACAAACCCACGACAAGTAGCTTACAAACGTACGACAAGTGGCTTACAAACCCATGAACATCCTGGTTTTGTACAAGTTCTCGACTCCTGATGTGATGAGGTATTCTGCAGGAAGAAGCTTGCAAAACTACTTTAAAATGGTTTTTCAAAATGATTTTCAAAACATTTTAACCTTAAAATTATCTTTTCAAATGATTTTTCAAAAAGATGTTTTAGCCTTAATATATTATTTGTCTTTGTTTTAAAATAAACTCTTATTTTAAACTTCATTTTCAAAAACAATTTTTTCATTGTTTTTTACATAGGGATGTCGACATCATGGGATACCCCATGTCGACATGGTGGTCGTTGAATTCAAAAGTTTCAATTTTCAAAAGAAGTGTCTATTCGTTTAAATCTCTTCACAAATGGTTATGACCGTTGGTGCTTTATAAATAGGCTTCACAAACGAATTTTTCTTCACTTCTTCTTCTCCACAAATCCATATTCTATAATTTTCATATTTTTTAGATCGTGCCGAAATTTTTCCAAATTCTTAAGTGAATCAAATTAGAATCTCGTTCTTGTTCGATTCTCTGCCCTCTCTCCAATATCAAAGTGCTATTCAGATTTATAGGATCAATTTGTAATCAAAATTTTATCGAGTATCTTTATAAGGTGTGGTTATGCCTGGAAATCAATTGGGTAATCTTGTGGCCCGTAAACCAAGAGAGTTTGCCCTGAAATCGTGAGACAGGAGGGTTCCTCAAGGCCTTTAGAAATTGAGGAATGTAATCTCGACATTGATATAATAAAAATCTGTATGAGGTGGTTTGCCTTGGTATAGGACTGGATGTAGGGTAACCCCGAACCAGTATAAAATCCGGTGTGTTCTTTCCCTTTACTTTTTTTGTTTACTTTCTGCATCCGTGTTTGATTCTTTAATTGTTCTATGATTAAGTTTTACATTTGTTTGTGTCGTAATTTTAAATTAGTTCATATAATTCTTAGAATCCATTAAATACTACACCCCCCTCTAGTGTTAAATTAGCCTTATGATCCTTAATCTGCACTCCCTTTCAAACATTACATAAGATAATATAATATTAACTAAAAAAAGAACATACAAGGATAGAACTTAAGATAACATGAACTAAAACTAGTTAGATGAAGATGAAGAAGATAATAGTCCAAGCTTTCTACGAAATTTCCCGAAGAACTTGTCGATTTTAGTGGAAACCTTATCCATTTTCTTACTCATTGATCTCTTAAGTGTCCTTTGATTTTCTACTATAATTCTTTGATTATTGAGAATGGTCTTGTTAGATGGATTAGCAGGATTAGTAGGATATTCAATACACTCTAAGAAAGTTTCTTGATCTTCCTCTTTCTCCTCTTCAATTTCCATTCCTTCCTCTTCCTCTTCTTCTTCTTCTTCTTCCTCCATTTATTCCATCTCTTCATGAACAAGTCTTTCTTCCTTTTCCGTAAGCGTTTCATATGGTTGAAACACTAACGGAATTTGCATAAGGGAAATGTTTCCATGGTTGAACACTTTTATAGTTATAGAATCTTCCCTTTTGAAATCAACTCCAAAGTAGTTAAAAATCCGAGTGAGATAAATTCCATGATATAATGTATTTTCACCCATAGTAAAATTCTTGGGCCTTAGCTCATCCAAAATAACTTGAGCCCAATTAATATCATCATTTCCAAAAATTGCAAAAAGTGCTTTGCAAACTTTCAAAGTCGGGTTGTTATAGTTTCCCGATCTTGGTATAAGAGTGTGTTGGATAAGAAGATTAACAATTCTTGTTTTTGGACGAAAATAACAATTTTTGAATTCAAAATTGTCATCCCCTTCAAAGATGTGATGAAATGTCTCTCTATCATTTTCATTGATTTGAAATTCCGAGAGATTCGTTGCGGTATACTTGCATCCCAAAATACTACCCCAAATTTCACAATCCAAAAAAATTTGTATTCCTTTAACACTACTCCAAAGTTTTCCTTCTTCCCCATCATAAAAACCACGATTCAAATTCGCACAAAACATCTTAACAAGATTTGGAAAACATACAAAATCATTTTGTTTGTTATCAACCAAACTAAGAATAGAACATTGTTGAAAAAGATTTTCAATTTCATGAGAAGAAAAATCTTCAAAAATAACAAATTTTTCCATATGAATTTTAGCAAAGTTTACATGGTTGATGTAAGCTTTGATAGCTTCCGGGTCATTAAAAAGAAAGTTTTTGACAGATTTTGGAAGCCTAATGGTGTTAGAAGTGCTTGAAGAGGCCATTGAAGGAGTTTGAGAGGAGTAGAAGATAATGAAGATAAATTTGAAATAAAAGTGAAAAGTGATGATAAAGAGAGTGAGATAAATAAAGATTCTATAGACATGTTCTCTAGTAAAGAGGTATCTTTTTAGAGCATTGAAGTTGGTGAAAAGGTGGAGGGAAATTCAAAAGTTTGAATTCAAATTTTGAAATCAAATTCGGAGGAGCATGTCGACATGGGGTATTCGGGTATATCGACATGTGCCTATTGAATCAAAGGACAAGTTTCTATTCCTTTTTTTTGGCAAAGCCAGCGAGGTTGACTGGACCCCTACCAGTTTTATTGCAACACAATAAAAGAGGACAGTACAAGAGAGAAGAAAAGTGTAACGTACGCAGATTTTCGTTGCCGAAAAACCGGAATGTTATGGGTTTAAGAAAAATTTAAGAAAAGAAAAAGTAGAAAAGAAGAGAGAAAAAGGTAGAAGATGGAGGGAAAAGAAGGTAGAACATAGAAGAGGGAAAATAGAGAAGAGATAGAAAAACAGAACGGAACGGAGAATAGAACGGAACAGAAAACAACAGAACAACATCAGAATCTCACAATTCGCAGCGGAACAATATATAATAACAAATGAATAATCTTTAGACAAAGAACTATATCAGTTAATACATTTTATACATTTCATTTCATCATTTCATCAGAGTATACAACAACAACAACAAATAGTGCAGCGGAAAAAGAAATACTATATAGCTAGTAATACGCCATGCCATCCAGCTTGCCTCCAGCAACTCCAGAATATCCAGAATATCCTGATAAACCTTAACTCTTGACTGCCCGTGTGGAAATTGGTGGGCACCCAGAGTTTAGGAAGGGAAACAATAAACTCCAAGTCAGTCATGTGACTGGTGTGAGAACTCAAAACAGTTTGTTTATCTTTAAAATCAAAATAGAGGATATTTTTAAAGTCAATTAGCAATGCTTTTAAAAATGAGACTACCATAAGACCTCCTGCCACACACACAATGCAAACGCAGACTTGGAGAAGATTTCTCCTTATGATAGCCAAAGATGCTTGATACGCATTAAAACCAAATCAATTTTGATATTATTATTAGTGCATAGTGTAGGAAATTCATTTCGAAAGTAGAATATAAATCTTAGCCAGCATAGGTACCATTATATTATGCCTACTAATAGCTACCATATTAGATGGCAGGTTCTACAACTAAAACCGTACAAGTTTCGTATTGTTTCTTTGGATTTCCAACGAATGATCAGGCCAAGGAACTTCCCATTGCCACATGAGAATGCCTCTGGATGGACATCCCCGAGAACCAAACCGGATCTCTACCAACACAAGGCCGGGTTACCCCTAACTGAGTAACAACTGACCGAATATGCCATCCCCCGGTCCTTTGGGACCTTTTCACCGAGCGCTCGTAATCAATTCACACAATCATAACAAAGTGTTTTCAACATGAGTAAGTATCTGGGCTCCATACCATGATACCACCCTTTTCCAGAAGGAAATGGACACATCCTAAAGGGTGCTACCCCTCATAACCTTGCTGCTTCTTTCCTGTTTTGACCATTCACGGGGTGTGAGGCTCGACGAAGTCGCGTCCACAAAAACATACTTTATACAAAAGCCATGCTTTGGGTCAACAAATGATCAACACAATGATCACAAGGATAGACGATCAAATAAACGATCCTATCACAAATAATCAACACAATGATCATTTCAGCATCACTCAGCATGTCACATTACCAAATTGGGAATATATCGCTGATAACATTCAACTACATAACCTCTGAGCACGTACGTCTCAGAGAAGGGTGTTAAGCTAAAAGAATAAATTCTCCGCCACCAACAGAAATATATTTGAAAGAAATCGGCTTTATATCTCAACTTGTAATGTCAGACATACAATCCATACAAGTCTGTTCCGGGCTCGAACAAAACCGAAGGCACTTCTTACGAATCCCTTGCAATACGGGTATTCACAATCCCAATCGAATTTCCCATCACTTAAGGAATCTCTATACCAGGAGCTACCCAGTGCAGAGACAATCGATAGGTCATCCTATCGTTTTCACAAATACTCGGTCTTCAACACCGATCTTCAATGCAATTCACAACGACGTATCACATATTCGGAATGGGTTATACGACCCCATGGTCCTTTCCCGGTTAACCCGAATAGTGAGCGCTTATTCAAAAATAAGTGTGGCATTCACATTCAAACAAATCACATCAAATACCCATTCAAAGGGAAATATTGATAGTCGGTTATTGAACTATCAATTGATATGCATACATCACCAGATTCCAAATAATTTTCCAAATTATTTATTTTCCAAAATATCTTTACAAGATATATAATTTCAACACTTCAAAAATAAATCAATATTTATTTTTAAACAAATTCCACTTTTACATATAAATTCCATAATGAATTTATATTTCAAATATTCATGCATATACGATTTCAATTATCCATTTCAATTTATCTTTAAAAAGATAAATTCTAATTATTCACTTCATATTGGAAAACATTTCCATACTTATTAAAAATAAGTAATTCACAAATCTTTTTATTTTCAACACTTAGAAAATATTCAATATACTTAAATCGAGATTAAGTATATATTTCATTCTATTAAGGAAATCATTCTCTTAACATATTTATTTGGGCCAAAACGAATGTTGTGTAAAACATCGTTACGACAACCCAAAATCACTAGTATAGGGATTCGAAATTAAAATAGATATATAAATCCCAATACTATTCAAACCATTTCCTTTCGGAAATCATTTACTATAACAACAGTGTTATAGTCCACCATTTCCTTTTATTTCTCGAAAACGTCTATTTCAACAATAAATGTTGAAATCTATGGTTTCGAATCTTAACACATTTTAAAACATCGTTAGATCGTTTTAATTCTATTTAAAACATCACATCTAAAACAATTTCTTTAACGCATTATTCACTATTCAAAAACGTGAATATACTACGTTAACAAATTTCATCAATTCTATGCATTTTATTTCAAAGGATTATTCACGGTCTAAAAACGTGAATATAACTCCATACATAAGTTATAATAATTTACTTATCAAAATAAGTCATTTCGAATTTATAAAACAACGTTTATAAATTCCATTTCTATTTATTTATAAAAACTTCCTTTTTATAAATTCTTTTATTAACCTATTCCAGTTTATAACTCAATTATAAACTAAAAGTTCATATTATAAGTTAAATACTTATAAAACGATTATTTTACAAAATCGTTCCTTTAGAGACTTTCCAATTTATAAATCTTATAACTTATAAGATCCATTTATCTAACTAATCTATTCTTCAAATAATTTCACCAAATTTATAAATTTTACTATTTATAAATTTCTTTTATAACTTCACAGTTTATAATTCTATAAATTTCATTCATTTATGAATTTCATTTTCACTTCATTCAAACACTTATAAAAACTCGTTTTATAATTCAAATGTTTTAACTTATAAATATCAATTTATAAATCCTTTATAAAATCAATTTATACTATTATTTTAAAACATCTTTAATCTCCTTTATAATTTCATCATTCTCTTGATTTATAAAATAATCAAATTTTATAAATCCTATTTTTAAAATTTTTTTTTATAATAAATTTAAAAATCCAGTTTAAACTATTTTATAAAATCATTGGTTCATATTTCTCAAAAATCAGCTTTTAACTATATTTCACAAAAACCATAATTTTGATAACTTTAAAAATTATAGCGTTTAATTATTTAAAATGGATCAATTCTAAAAATATAGTATGTTTTCAAAAATCACTTTAAAAATCATTTTAAAATCCCAAAATCTGGGTCCAATGATGCTACACACCAAATAGTCAATCACGACAAACAACGATATCATATATCGATATGATAATCCATCAAATATCAAAATATCTGAAAATCAAATAAAAACTGTTGAGGAATCCAGTTGGATCCCTCCAACCTGTTTCCTGCATCCAAAAACATTAGCACAATACCAATTTCGCTCCAGTACGAAATTATCGCGGTACATGTTCTTATTAAATATTATCCGCTTAATAACGGCGTAATAGGGTCTCATCCGCTAAAAAATACGGGAAATCAACAACTGAAATATATACATATGCCAATATATATATATATTGATATTATATATAATACCAATTTCACTGTTTATGAAATATTCGCGGTATATGTTTTTAATAAATAACATCCGCTTACTAACGGCGCATAATGTCTATTTTAACAATCAATAGATATCAATCATCATTCAAACATGCATTCAAATATTTTAAATCTAACTATTTAAAATAAAATCGAAACTGATTCGATTGAGTGAGAAGTTCTCACCTTGATTTTAATTTTCGTTTCAGCTTTTATTTCGAATAAAATTAAACGGACGTTTAATTTTACCCAAAATTCTCACTAACTCCAAACGACTCCAAACCAACTCCATCGCGTAGTGCTCGTCCATACGATTCCAACACCTGCGCCGGTCTTGCTTCGTCAGCTCGTTCTTCTTGTGCAACTAAGTTTGCATTTTTTCGACCTCGTATGAAAAAGTTATGAATTGTTGAAGTTACACGATTTTTATATAAACTAATTACAACCTAAATTAACTAATTTTAAACCTAAGTTAAACATCACCGTTAGATCCAAGCAAACCCTCATCAGGCCCGTCCACTACCTCTCTTCCCCCCTCACGCAAATTGCTCCAGTAAACCAATTTTTGAGGCCGAACCCATGATATAAATTAGGTTTTAATTTAGCTAACACCACACTCGATATTAACACGATCAGGTTGCTCCATGCTGTAGCCCTCGAAGAAAGCTTCCTTCGCCCCCCCCCCCCCCCCCATGGTGGAGCTCGGCCCCCTAGGTAGCACGAACGACGTGCGTGACTGGCCATGAACAGCCCCATGTAGCTCCCTCCACACGACACCAAACACGATCTCCACCGTTCACATCGAAGCTCTCACTCCCCTCTCCAACTTTCATGTTGACAACTTCCTCTAATTGTTGACGGATTGGAAGATCTAGAGGGAAGAAGTTGGAACATTTCTGGCCATTGGTTGTTAAAGTGGCGGCTAGGGTTTTGTAATTAGGGTTTTGTTATTTTTTTTTTATTTATGAAGGTGTTGGGGCTATTTATAGAGAATCGAACGACACTATTCACCCGAAAATTCCGAACTCCGATTTACGCGCCTAAACTGACGTATCTAGGGTTTATCCCGCGTTCCGGACACAATGGAACAGGTTTCGGAAGCTAATTCGGAAGTATGTGCGAGTTATGGCTATAAACGCTCAATTTAAATTAAACCGATTTAAGTCGATTTCTAGGCGTTTTAATTTGTACAGGACAAACGGTAAATCCAATTGACTTGAAATTTGAAACCTTACAATAATATCACATTACGGATCCGATGAAACTGGTTTCGTCGAAATCCGAGACTTTTTGAAAAATGGCTATTTTAGCTCGCCAAATTTAAATTAAAAATAATTCGATGCGTTTCGAGCTGCCACGATCAAACGATAGCTCCGATTGACACGAAAATTGAAATCCGATAATAACTAACTATTACGGATCCAATGGAACTGGTTTCGTTCAATTCTGAGACTGTTCAAAAATTGGCTATTTTACAGTCGATTATTAAATATTAAAATATTCAATTTTCACAAATAAACTTTTAATTCGATTTTAAAAGTTCTAAAATATCATTCTAACTCCAACATGATAAAATAAAATTTTACAAATAATTTTCAATCATATTTAACTCAATTTTCAATTATTTCCATAATTTAACATATTAAATTATCGATTTAATTATTCAATTAAATTCAATAATTCAAATAAAAATTTATTTGACTTATAAATTCACTTATTAATATTTAAAATTAATTAAATATTCAAATTTTAATTTCTAAAAATTCTGGGTCGTTACAATCTTTCCCCCTTAAAAGAATTTCGTCCTCGAAATTATAAGTAAGAAAAGTTACAGAATTTATTAATTTTTCAAAATTCATAATTAAACTTCTTACAATAACTTACTAAGTTTTCCAAATCATACTTAGTTATCTTTTCAAAAACAACTATATCATTTAACTTTCAATTCCAAAATCAAAGTTAAAGTTTTCAAAAATTTTCCAATTTTCTCAAAAAAATTTCTAACGCCTTAAATTTTCGGAAAAATTCGCCATAGTCTCCTTTGCGCGGCTCGATCCGAAAAAAAAACGACAGTATATATATCACAAATATACATCTCATCAAGTAATGAGGCATCCCGAAGGGAAAAAAGTGTAAAAGTACGGTATGTAATCCGAGATATGTACCTTATATTTTATTAGCAAGCATATACGGCTAATATAGCGCTAAAGCGAGCTCCAAATGCGAAGCAAACGCGATCCGCACCTACTAATTACTCAACAAACAACATGAGAACATGCATATATGGAAATAGTATCAATATACACATATATCTCCATAACAACTATATATGCTAACATAGCAAATGTAGTAAAACAACAAATGCCAACATCAACCAACTACCATTCATAATCAATAATATTCATTCATATTCTCATTAATATTCAATGAAAGGGTTTTCAATTCAAATCACATTTGATTTATTTACATTGAATTTTATCAACATTCATTTTTATTCAATTTTAATTAGTTTGCATTCACTAATTAAATCCAATTCACGTTCAATTCTATTCAAATTTATTTACTTTCAATTTGAATTCAATTACTTTAGCTTCCAATTTCATTAATTCACTTTCATTAATACTTAATGAATTATATACAATCAATCAACAATCAACTAACAACCAATGTATATTATTTACAACCAAATTTCTTTGCTTATCAATTGGTTTAATTTAATTGATTTTTATTCAACTATTCAACTTTCTAATAACATTAGATTTTAATGAATTAACACTTATATTCATTATTTCATATCAATTTTAATTCACATTCAATTGATTTACATTTAATCCATTAATTCAATTCAATTACAAAGTTGAACTTCTTTTATATAACTCAAGTTTACATTTATCATTAACCTTTATTAATTTACTTTGATACCAATATCAACTTCATTCAACAACTCTTAAGTTATATTTCCATTTAACCTTATTTGGTTTTACATAACTTAAAATCCTACTTGTAAATAAATTCAGATTTCAATTCTAAAGTAAATTTCCATTTAACTTTAAATTCACCCTTATTTACAACTCATATTCATATAGTTTCATTTCTTATGTATATAAGTTTATTTCACAATTGTAGATTACTTTAATTATAATTCAATTCTTATAATTCATTTACTTATACAATTATTATTTTTATTTAGATTATTCAAACAACTAAACAATCAACTTATATACACTTTAATAATTTTGAAAATTTATTTCCTTTATATATAAAAATATACTCAAGGTAAAATTATTTCATTTACCCAATTTTAAAACAATATTGTGTCGAATTGTTCTGTACAAGTGTTTAGAGATCCCTATCAACAACGTTAATTACTCGTATTAACCAGAATCTATATACCACTCAACAAACCAATCATCACAATATAAAACAATTTTATATTCACTAACAAATACGCTCTCATAGCTATTATTACACTCAAACTCATTCTAGAGTACTGCTGACTCTATCTCTAATGAGTACTACCCAACAGAACCATGGTTGTCGCTTAACCATATGCTCTGATACCAAATGTAACGTACGCGGATTTTCGTTGCCGAAAAACCGGAATGTTATGGGTTTAAGAAAAATTTAAGAAAAGAAAAAGTAGAAAAGAAGAGAGAAAAAGGTAGAAGATGGAGGGAAAAGAAGGTAGAACATAGAAGAGGGAAAACAGAGAAGAGATAGAAAAACAGAACGGAACGGAGAATAGAACGGAACAGAAAACAACAGAACAACATCAGAATCTCACAATTCGCAGCGGAACAATATATAATAACAAATGAATAATCTTTAGACAAAGAACTATATCAGTTATTACATTTTATACATTTCATTTCATCATATCATCAGAGTATACAACAACAACAAATAGTGCAGCGGAAAAAGAAATACTATATAGCTAGTAATACGCCATGCCATCCAGCTTGCCTCCAGCAACTCCAGAATATCCAGAATATCCTGATAAACCTTAACTCTTGACTGCCCGTGTGGAAATTGGTGGGCACCCAGAGTTTAGGAAGGGAAACAATAAACTCCAAGTCAGTCATGTGACTGGTGTGAGAACTCAAAACAGTTTGTTTATCTTTAAAATCAAAATAGAGGATATTTTTAAAGTCAATTCGCAATGCTTTTAAAAATGAGACTACCATAAGACCTCCTGCCACACACACAATGCAAACGAAGACATGGAGAAGATTTCTCCTTATGATAGCCAAAGATGCTTGATATGCATTAAAACCAAATCAATTTTGATATTATTATTAGTGCATAGTGTAGGAAATTCATTTCGAAAGTAGAATATAAATCTTAGCCAGCATAGGTACCATTATATTATGCCTACTAATAGCTACCATATTAGATGGCAGGTTCTACAACTAAAACCGTACAAGTTTCGTATTGTTTCTTTGGATTTCCAACGAATGATCAGGCCAAGGAACTTCCCATTACCACATGAGAATGCCTCTGGATGGACATCCCCGAGAACCAAACCGGATCTCTACCAACACAAGGCCGGGTTACCCCTAACTGAGTAACAACTGACCGAATATGCCATCCCCCGGTCCTTTGGGACCTTTTCACCGAGCGCTCGTAATCAATTCACACAATCATAACAAAGTGTTTTCAACATGAGTAAGTATCTGGGCTCCATACCATGATACCACCCTTTTCCAGAAGGAAATGGACACATCCTAAAGGGTGCTACCCCTCATAACCTTGCTGCTTCTTTCCTGTTTTGACCATTCACGGGGTGTGAGGCTCGACGAAGTCGCGTCCACAAAAACATACTTTATACAAAAGCCATGCTTTGGGTCAACAAATGATCAACACAATGATCACAAGGATAGACGATCAAATAAACGATCCTATCACAAATAATCAACACAATGATCATTTCAGCATCACTCAGCATGTCACATTACCAAATTGGGAATATATCGCTGATAACATTCAACTACATAACCTCTGAGCACGTACGTCTCAGAGAAGGGTGTTAAGCTAAAAGAATAAATTCTCTGCCACCAACAGAAATATATTTGAAAGAAATCGGCTTTATATCTCAACTTGTAATGTCAGACATACAATCCATACAAGTCTGTTCCGGGTTCGAACAAAACCGAAGGCACTTCTTACGAAGCCCTTGCAATACGGGTATTCACAATCCCGATCGAATTTCCCATCACTTAAGGAATCTCTATACCAGGAGCTACCCAGTGCAGAGACAATCGATAGGTCATCCTATCGTTTTCATAAATACTCGGTCTTCAACACCGATCTTCAATGCAATTCACAACGACATATCACATATTCGGAATGGGTTATACGACCCCATGGTCCTTTCCCGGTTAACCCGAATAGTGAGCGCTTATTCAAAAATAAGTGTGGCATTCACATTCAAACAAATCACATCAAATACCCATTCAAAGGGAAATATTGATAGTCGGTTATTGAACTATCAATTGATATGCATACATCACCAGATTCCAAATAATTTTCCAAATTATTTATTTTCCAAAATATCTTTACAAGATATATAATTTCAACACTTCAAAAATAAATCAATATTTATTTTTAAACAAATTCCACTTTTACATATAAATTCCATAATGAATTTATATTTCATATATTCATGCATATACGATTTCAATTATCCATTTCAATTTATCTTTAAAAAGATAAATTCTAATTATTCACTTCATATTGGAAAACATTTCCATACTTATTAAAAATAAGTAATTCACAAATCTTTTTATTTTCAACACTTAGAAAATATTCAATATACTTAAATCGAGATTAAGTATATATTTCATTCTATTAAGGAAATCATTCTCTTAACATATTTATTTGGGCCAAAACGAATGTTGCGTAAAACATCGTTACGACAACCCAAAATCACTAGTATAGGGATTCGAAATTAAAATAGATATATAAATCCCAATACTATTCAAACCATTTCCTTTCGGAAATCATTTACTATAACAACAGTGTTATAGTCCACCATTTCCTTTTATTTCTCGAAAATGTCTATTTCAACAATAAATGTTGAAATCTATGGTTTCGAATCTTAACACATTTTAAAACATCATTAGATCGTTTTAATTCTATTTAAAACATCACATCTAAAACAATTTCTTTAACGCATTATTCACTATTCAAAAACGTGAATATACTACGTTAACAAATTTCATCAATTCTATGCATTTTATTTCAAAGGATTATTAACGGTCTAAAAACGTGAATATAACTCCATACATAAGTTATAATAATTTACTTATCAAAATAAGTCATTTCGAATTTATAAAACAACGTTTATAAATTCCATTTCTATTTATTTATAAAAACTTCCTTTTTATAAATTCTTTTATTAACCTATTCCAGTTTATAACTCAATTATAAACTAAAAGTTCATATTATAAGTTAAATACTTATAAAACGTTTATTTTACAAAATCGTTCCTTTAGAGACTTTCCAATTTATAAATCTTATAACTTATAAGATCCATTTATCTAACTAATCTATTCTTCAAATAATTTCACCAAATTTATAAATCTTACTATTTATAAATTTCTTTTATAACTTCACAGTTTATAATTCTATAAATTTCATTCATTTATGAATTTCATTTTCACTTCATTCAAACACTTATAAAAACTCGTTTTATAATTCAAATGTTTTAACTTATAAATATCAATTTATAAATCCTTTATAAAATCAATTTATACTATTATTTTAAAACATCTTTAATCTCCTTTATAATTTCATCATTCTCTTGATTTATAAAATAATCAAATTTTATAAATCCTATTTTTAAACTTTTTTTTTATAATAAATTTAAAAATCCAGTTTAAACTATTTTATAAAATCATTGGTTCATATTTCTCAAAAAATCAGCTTTTAACTATATTTCACAAAAACCATAATTTTGATAACTTTAAAAATTATAGCGTTTAATTATTTAAAATGGATCAATTCTAAAAATATAGTATGTTTTCAAAAATCACTTTAAAAATCATTTTAAAATCCCAAAATCTGGGTCCAATGATGCTATACACCAAATAGTCAATCACGACAAACAACGATATCATATATCGATATGATAATCCATCAAATATCAAAATATCTGAAAATCAAATAAAAACTGTTGAGGAATCCAGTTGGATCCCTCCAACCTGTTTTCTGCATCCAAAAACATTAGCACAATACCAATTTCGCTCCAGTACGAAATTATCGCGGTACATGTTCTTATTAAATATTATCCGCTTAATAACGGCGTAATAGGGTCTCATCCGCTAAAAAATACGGGAAATCAACAACTGCAATATATACATATGCCAATATATATATTGATATTATATATAATACCAATTTCACTGTTTATGAAATATTCGCGGTATATGTTTTTAATAAATAACATCCGCTTACTAACGGCGCATAATGTCTATTTTAACAATCAATAGATATCAATCATCATTCAAACATGCATTCAAATATTTTAAATCTAACTATTTAAAATAAAATCAAAACTGATTCGATTGAGTGAGAAGTTCTCACCTTGATTTTAATTTCCGTTTCAGCTTTTATTTCGAATAAAATTAAACGGACGTTTAATTTTACCCAAAATTCTCACTAACTCCAAACGACTCCAAACCAACTCCATCGCGTAGTGCTCGTCCATACGATTCCAACGCAACTAAGTTTGCATTTTTTCGACCTCGTATGAAAAAGTTATGAATTGTTGAAGTTACACGATTTTTATATAAACTAATTACAACCTAAATTAACTAATTTTAAACCTAAGTTAAACATCACCGTTAGATCCAAGCAAACCCTCATCAGGCCCGTCCACTACCTCTCTTCCCCCCTCACGCAAATTGCTCCAGTAAACCAATTTTTGAGGCCGAACCCATCATATAAATTAGGGTTTAATTTAGCTAACACCACACTCGATATTAACACGATCAGGTTGCTCCATGCTGTAGCCCTCGAAGAAAGCTTCCTTCGCCCCCCCCCCCCCCCCCCCATGGTGGAGCTCGGCCCCCTAGGTAGCACGAACGACGTGCGTGACTGGCCATGAACGGCCCCATGTAGCTCCCTCCACACGACACCAAACACGATCTCCACCGTTCACATCGAAGCTCTCACTCCCCTCTCCAACTTTCATGTTGACAACTTCCTCTAATTGTTGACGGATTGGAAGATCTAGAGGGAAGAAGTTGGAACATTTCTGGCCATTGGTTGTTAAAGTGGCGGCTAGGGTTTTGTAATTAGGGTTTTGTTATTTTTTTATTTTATTTATGAAGGTGTTGGGGCTATTTATAGAGAATCGAACGACACTATTCACCCGGAAATTCCGAACTCCGATTTACGCGCCAAAACTGACGTACCTAGGGTTTATCCCGCGTTCCGGACACAATGGAACAGGTTTCGGAAGCTAATTCGGAAGTATGTGCGAGTTATGGCTATAATTTAAATTAAACCGATTTAAGTCGATTTCTAGGCGTTTTAATTTGTACAGGACAAACGGTAAATTCAATTGACTTGAAATTTGAAACCTTACAATAATATCACATTACGGATCCGATGAAACTGGTTTCGTCGAAATCCGAGACTTTTTGAAAAATGGCTATTTTAGCTCGCCAAATTTAAGTTAAAAATAATTCGATGCGTTTCGAGCTGCCACGATCAAACGATAGCTCCGATTGACACGAAAATTGAAATCCGGTAATAACTAACTATTACGGATCCAATGGAACTGGTTTCGTTCAATTCTGAGACTGTTCAAAAATTGGCTATTTTACAGTCGATTATTAAATATTAAAATATTCAATTTTCACAAATAAACTTTTAATTCGATTTTAAAAGTTCTAAAATATCATTCTAACTCCAATATGATAAAATAAAATTTTACAAATCATTTTCAATCATATTTAACTCAATTTTCAATTATTTCCATAATTTAACATATTAAATTATCGATTTAATTATTCAATTAAATTCAATAATTCAAATAAAAATTTATTTGACTTATAAATTCACTTATTAATATTTAAAATTAATTAAATATTCAAATTTTAATTTCTAAAAATTCTGGGTCGTTACAAAAAGGAAGAAAAATAAAAGGAAAAATAAAACAATTGAGGAAACAACAAAAAACATCAACCCCAAACTTGAATCAAAGAGTCTGGAAATTTGGTGTTGCAGTTCATCAATTGCCAGTGAGTGCTTCTCCTAACATCTTGCCATAATAATTCAGTCTTCCTTCTGTGATTATCAAAGACAACAGAGTTCCTTTCTTTCCAAACAGCAGTGAGGTATTTTTTCAAACACACAACCAAAATTCTAGACTCATACCTTCTCCACCTTGTAGCTTTGTAGATGATACTCCATATCATTGCAGAACCCCCAGCAGCAAGATTAACTCCAGTTGTGGAATATTAAGAAACTTTCTTAGAGTGTATTGAATATCCTACTAATCCTGCTAATCCATCTAACAAGACAAGATTAACTCCAGCAGCAAGATTAACTCCAGTAGCAAGACAAGTTTCTATTCCTAATTTCTAATATATATATATATATATATATATATTATCCTATATTTTAATTATATAATTCCTGTGATAACATTAAATATAATAATACTTAAATATTAATAATTTCATATTTAAAATATTATTAAAATAATATTATTTTTGAATTTAAATTCAAATTTCAAGGGATAAGTTTGAATTTAAAATTCAAGGAATTTAAAAAGAATCAAGCAAACAAATAAGCATCCATTCAAATAAGAATTTTTTTATAAATAACGTAAATGCGTACCAATTTTTAGATCCATACTCCCATCGTCATCTGATGCATAAATAGCAGTGAAACACAGATTTGAATTATCCGTCTTCTTTTCATCGTCACTGGATGATGAGTCTGAGTCATCAAGAGTTGCTGTATATGCTTTCTTTCTTTTCCTTGACGAGTCATTATTTGGAGGGAACAACTATTTATCTGGATACGGACAATCTTTTCTATGATGCCCGACCTTATTGCAATTCTAGCATCTATCATTGTTGACATTCTCCGTATTATTTCTGAAATTCCTTTGATCATTTCTTTTGTAATTATTCATTTTTCTATATTTTAAGAATTTTCGGAAGTTTCTTGTCATGGAGGCAATCTCCTCATCACTGTTTGGTTTCGAATCTTCAGTTGTTGCATTGAAGGCTAATGACTTCTTTTCTATGACCTTGTTTTCTCTTCTTCCTTGCAGTTGAACTTCATAAGACATCAGATTCCCAATCAATTCTTCTATTTTCATTGGACTAATATCATTTGCTTCTTAGATTGCAAGTGTCTTTTGATCCCATTCTGGAGTGAGTGAATTTAGAATTTTTCTGACTTGGTCTTCCTCCGAAAAGCTTTTTCCCAGTGCAATTAGTGAATGAACAATATCTTGAAATCGACAATACATGTCGGAAATGGACTCATTTACATGCATTTTAAATAATTGAAACTGATTAGTTAATATGAAAATTTTAGTCTGTTTAACTTTGCTTGTTCCTTCATGAGTAACTTGCAAATTTTTTCAGATTTCAAATGAAGATTTACAACTCTATTAAACTCATTCCTATCTAATGAACAAAATAATATATTCATGGCCTTTGAGTTATTTTGTGCAACACCCTTTTGCTCACTAGGCCAAATTGGTAGTTGGTTCAACATACTCAGTTTGTGTGATATTCCAAGTGTCTAATCCTGTAGGTTGTAAATAAATTTTCATTCTACAAGCCCAAAATTCATAATTACTGCCACTGAAAAATGGTGGTCTAATGGTAACCTTCTACAAATGAACTAGTGTTGGGGATAACAGAACTAGTGCCATAGTTGACATTACCAGTGTTGGTAGCCATTAAAATAATTTTCAAGTTTCAGATTATGAAAAATATGAAAACCTATGCTCCGATACCAATTGAAAGGGAGTGCGGAATAAGGATCTTAAGGCTAATTTAACACTAGAAGGGAGGGGTGAATACTGTTTAATGGATTCTAAGACTTATATGGACTACTTTAAAAATTATGATATAAAAAAATGTAGAACGTAATCACAGAATAATTACAGAATCAAACACAGATGCATAAAGTAAATAAAAAGCAATAAAAGGAAAGAACACACTGGATTTTATACTGTTTCGGAGTTACCCTACATCCAGTCCTGTACCAAGGCAAACTACCTCTTACAAATTTTTATTATACCAATGTCGAGATTACAATCCTCAATTTCTAAAGGCCTTGTGGTACCCTCCTGTCTCACGAGCCTGGGGCAAACTCTCTTGATTTATGGGACTCAAGACTACCCAATTGATTTCCAGGCACAACCACACCATATAGAGAGACTCGATAAACTTTTGATTACAAATTGATCCTATAACTATGAATAGCACTTTGATCTTCAAGAGAGGGTAGAGAATAAAACAAGAATGAGATTTTTTTCACTTAAGAATTTGGCAGAATTTTGGCACGATCTTAAAAATATGAAAATTATGTAATATGGATTTGTGGAGAAGAAGTGAAGAATATAAGAAATTAGTTAGTAAAAAATTCGTTTGTGAAGGCAATTTATAAAGCACCAACGGTCATAACCATTCGTGAAGAGATTTAAACGAATAGATACTTCTTTTGAAAACTGAAACTTTGAATTCAACAACCACCATGTCGACATGGGGTATCCCATGATGTCGACATCCCTATTTTAAAAACAATGTAATTTTTTTTTGAAAATGAAGTTTAGAACAAGAGTTTAAAATAATATTTTAAGGCTAAAATATCTTTTTGAAAAATCATTTGAAAAGATAATTTTAAGGCTAAAATATTTTGAAAAGCAGTTTTGAAAATCATTTTGAAAAACTATTTTGAAGTAGTTTTGCAAGCTTCTTCCTGCAGAATATCTCATCACATCAGGACTCGAGAACTTGTACAAAACCAGAATGTTCGTGGGTTTGTAAGCCACTTGTCGTAGGTTTGTAAGCTACTTGTCGTGTGTTTGTAAGCCATTAAGAAGGTAGAAATGGGTTCCATCTCAAATTAAATTCGAAATGAAGATTTCCATGCTATTATGAAGTTTTAACAAAAAATAGACACATATCTTGAAATCTTAATCTTGATACTCTAGAGTCTTCAATCTTGAGTCTTGATTTTTTATACTGATCAGTCTTCAATAATCAATACATACATACATACATTCATATATATATATATATATATATATATATGTCCTGCATATACATATCTTATCTAGATAACTGTGTCAGTATATATTTTATAATAAGATAAGTTAAAAAGGTTGTTGTCATCAAAACCAACATCTCAGTTCCTAACAAATTCTTCATGCATAGCTCTCATAATCATCTCCATGTCATTTTTGGTGATGAAAACTAAGGCCTAATTTTCTCCTGAGGAAGCCTCCTAACTCCCTTCGTGCTGACTCCTTCCGCTCTCTGCGTCCTTGTTGATTGCTTCGTCCTGGCTTTCCAGATCCAAGTCTTCAGCCTTTAGATCCAAAACCCAAGCTGTAGAATCCCCAAGTGCTAGCCTTCTTACTGAAATCACCAAAATGTTTGCGCCAAAATTGGTCATGAACACCCAATTGCCGATGAAAGCACACATTCACGATCACAGATCATAGATAGCAAGTATGTGGAGAATATAAATATGAAGAAAACTCAAAATTTAAAAGAAAAGCAGTAGAAACACAAGATATATAATGGTTCAACGTTGTAGCCTACGTCCACTTTGAAGTGTCACTATTTTACTGATTATAACTCGCTGGTTACAGAGGTGTACAACAGTACAACATAGTTATAACAATGACTTCGGCAGAGTATCGGCGTAGAGAAGCTCAAAGATCCATTTTATGTAGGTTTAGGATCACTATTTATAGGCGTAGGCAGCAAATATCTCACCCATATCTCAAAGGACTTCTTCTCTCACGTAGGTGGGCCCATGAGAGCGATTTTAGGTGATTTCGGCTCGATATCAGAGCGATACGAACGGAATTCGTATCAGTCAAAAATTGACCCTTTTGGCTGAAACTAATCAGGTACATTCTTGAGGTTGTAGGTTAGCTCCTGTGAAAATTTGGTGGCATTTTGGCTTGTAGATCTTGAGTTATGATCATGCAAATTTGGATTTTCAATGTGCTATCGACTTCGTATCGGTACGTGTTCGTATCATTTCTAGGCACGTGCTTGCTAGGTGATGTGGAGCTATCTTCAAGGATCAATCCACTTTTTATGCCGAGTGACCGAGTCTTCCTTCCTATATGTCTTATTCGTATCCATTGCTTTGATTTCATTCGCCATCCATCATATCCCAATTCGTATCCATTGCTTTGATTTCATTCGCCATCCATCACATCCCAATTCGTATCCATTACTGATGGATGCTTCGTATTGATTACACCCACCCTCCTTTCGTATCGGTTGCAATCACCCTATCTCGTATTGATGTTCTGGTGTTGTGCCTTCGTATCGCTTGTGGGTTGGCTTCTTCCATCGTATTGATGGAGTGATTGATCGATATGAGTTTGGATACTTTCATCTGATAGATTCGAATGAGGTGGATACGAAGTGGGTGGTTGATAACTTGATGGATACGAACTCATTGCTTTCTCTGTGGATACGGACGAGGTTGTTGCCTGACCATGGCTACGAAGAAAACACACATGAATGAGAAGGCTATGAATATATGGATACGAATGAGGTTGCCTCTTCTTGTGGAAACGAACCACTTATATACCTAGATGGATACGAATTTGCAGGTGTCTTCCTTGGTTTTGATCGACCAATACCACGAGCATACGAACTCTGATTGACTTGAAATTTGGAACGTTGGCTCCTATAGCTTTGCTTGTCGTATCATATCGATCATAGCTCGATCCGAACTTGGAAAATTTTTACCAGTATCCATAGTTAACCTATGTTTATCCAATCTTGGGGACGAACCGTCTTTAGTTTCTGTCAATTCTTTTGTATCACGGCCTTGCAAAAATGCAGGAAAACATAATTAACTGGGGTTTTATTATAATTGTAATTGAATGCTGAAATTAATGTAATAATTAAATCTTGGATTTAATATGGAAAATTTATTTTAAAAGATTATAAATTTCTATGTAATTAGGAATGATAAAATTGTTAACTTTTAAATTTGAATTTAAAGTGATTAAATCTATTTAATAATAATTTATTTATTTAACGTGAAAATTACGCATTTTGGTCACTATCTCAGATTTCAATGAAACTAATTTCATCGGATCCGTAACTGTGAATTATTATAGGATTACAAGTTTCGTAGCGATCGGACTTATCGTTTGATCGTGCGGGTCGAAATGCGTAGAAACCAAATAAAAGAATTTAAGTGTACATAATTTGATTTTGGAATCTAACTTCTATATACAATGGAATTAGGGTTTGAAACTAGTTCCATTTGAGTTTAAAAATACCAAAAACATATATTTGATATATGGGATGACCTACTTTCGTTTCGAGAACAAAATGGGCTTTTTAGGTCATTGTTATCGTTTCGACCTAATTCGGTATGTCCATTCATTCTTATCCATCTCTGTCTATGTAAATAGATATGTTATCTAATCCTAGTTGCTTTTGTTTCTGATTTCTTTATGTACTGTTTATTTCTATCTCCTCTTCCTTTTCAATGGCAGAAAATCCTAATTTTAATTTCAATCAAAACCCTAATCCCCAATTTCAAATCAAATCAAAAATTCAAACTCTTCAAATTTTATCGAATAATATGTCATTACAAAGCTCGAAGAGGGTAATCTACATCTACAGTTTGTTTTCGCAACTGAGTTTTGGTTTGGGAAGAATTTGGTGAAGAAGTTTTGGTCGTCCATCTTAGGGTTTTGGATTTAACGACGGATCGTCAACCGATCGACGATCGGAAGGTATAGGCTTGTAGAGGAGGAGGAGCGGTTGTCATCCATGGTCTCTATTATTGTAATTTAGTCAGAGATCACTAGAAAATGGCAAAGAATGGAGGCGGCGGCAGAGCTCGCCTGGGATGTCGCGCGGCAGGGCGTGGTGGAAGGTTAGGCACCTGGTCAGGGTGAGTATGGTGGGAAGCCTAGATCTGGTGATGGAGGGTCGAACATGGTGGTGTTTGTATCTAAAGGGTGGCAGCTGCATGCATGTGTTCAATCACGAGCGGCCTTAGGGTTTGGGTTGGGGAAAAGTAATTACGCTTTTGCCATTTAGTTATTTTAATTTTAATTTAAAATTTTGAACGTTCTAACTTCAATAATTTTGCATACGAGCTCGGATTTGGACGCGGTTTCTTCTGTTGCAATCGTATCAAAATTCCGGACATCATGGAACTAGCTTGGTTGAATACTTAGACGGTTCAAATTTGGGCGTTCTTTTGGATTCTAATTCGACTAAAATCAAAGATGAGTGATTCAACCCACTTACGAAATACTGAACCCTCTTATGTTAGTTGAATTAAATTTATGAAGTGATAAGAGTTTTATTGATTGCTATTTGGTAATTTAAATTATCATTTAAATTTAATTGGAATTAAATTGCCATTTAAATTAATATTGAAATTAAATTGATGGTTAAATACCTAACATTGATAACCAGTTAATTGTTGTGATTTATTGACTGATTTGAACATTGACTGTGATGGATGTTTATTTGTTGATATTTAGGATGTTATGTTTATTATATATGATATTATCACACTGCAAGTTCCCTTAGTTTGTTGTTAGGAAAATCACTATAGGTTGAAATGATACATATCCGAATGATCTTATAGATTAGAAAAAATCGTTATAGGTAGAAATGATACATAGCCGAGCGATTTTATTGATTTGAAAATGATTGATTCGTGATTCGAGTTGAAATAATATATACCTCAAAAATTTAACTATTGAGAAATTTAACTATTTTGGGTTGAAACGATACATACCCAATCACTTGACCATATGGTAGAAAATTATACATAGACACTTTGGTCAGTTTTAAACTATTTCTAAATGGTAAAGTATGTTTGATTTTTAATTTAATTTAATGCTTTTATTTAAAATTTATATTTGGAAAATAATTTATTTTATGTGTTTTAAAGTTTCAAATTTTAAGTTAATATATGGTTTTAAATGTAATTTTAAGTTTTTAACTTATAATTTTATTTAGTTTAAATATATAATTTAAATAGTTTAAAATTTTAATTTAATAAAATATTTAATATAGTTTTAAGAGATTTATATACAATCTAAGTTAATAAAATATTTAATATAGTTTTAAGAGATTTATATAAAATTTAATTTAATAAAATATTTAATATAGTTTTGTAAGAGATTTTATAATGATTTTCTAAAAAGATTTTTATAAAAGGATTCTTAAAAGGATTTTATATAATGGTTTTATAAAGGAGTTATAAAGGTTTTAAAAGATTTCACAAAGGGTTTTTAAAAGAACATGTATAAATGGATTTGAAAGCGTTTTAAAGGAATTTGCATAGAAGTTGATGAAAAGAGGAAGAGTTGTAAACTGTTTTGAAATTTTATAAATAGCTATATAAATGGTTCTAAAGCATATAAATAGTTTATAAATGGTTTAAGAGAGATTTATAAATTATTTTTGAAATTGATTGAAAGAAATCTTCCTCGGTATTTATGAATATATTTATACTTTTGGAATAAGTATATGGATATCTTGATATGAAAGTACAAACTATTTTTTGGATTTATTAAAAATGTTTTATAAAATGACCACGGTGTGAAATAAGCGTTTGGCTGTTAAAGAGACCAGGGTCGGATATTGTCATACTCTCTGCCAATTCTGAAACCACCTTAACAACTATGCATGTGGTGAAGAATCCAGAATGAAGTAGGATGGTTTGGTGAACGCTACTAGTATGAGGTAAGAACACTGCCCTTACCTTCAGGTCAGCTTGATATAACAAAACAGGAGTTATACTGGACCAAGTGAGGTCGCTCCTCCGATCGGACACACTTCTTCGATACCATATTTGTTACTGTGATTGATTGGTGGCCACCCTCGATTTGATTATGGGAGTGTGTATCGAGGTAGGCGATAATAGCTGCTATGCGTTACCACCAGTTCAGGAGTGCAAAACGGTAGAATCCTACCCTGGACATTGCCTCGCATGCCCTATCATATGTCTTATCGAGCCCACTATGATTTTGCTTTGTGTCGTACCTATGGAGCGCTCCTTGATAGCCCACCTGTTTACGGTGGAGTTTACAGTACTGTATAGACTACGATGACTAAAATGTGTTAAGGTGGATATGGGTAATGCCTTAACGCTATTTTAATACTTTACTTTACGGATAGACATTACATATATAGCGTATTCTACTACATATAGATAGTTTAACAGATTCTTAGGAGATGGAAAATCTCTTAAGTTATTGCACGCACGTTATACACTGGATATGAGATGTGAAATCTAGTAAACATCTCTGGAGCCATTACACTCATATTTACCTGTTGTTGAGTTAACTTACATAAGATCTTTTAGTTCTGACTCGAATGTTTTGTCTTTTCATTACGCTCGGGTCAGCAGTGATTAAATACTTTATTTCTGGAGGACAAAGACGGAGTTTAGTATATTATATTATTAGTATTATTCTGTTGCATCATTATCGGTACGTTGTTGTTTGTACTCTGATTGTTGTAAAAATTGTGTAATCAAATGTATATTATAAAACAGCTTCATGAACTGTTTATTTGATAATTATATTTTGTCATTCCGCTGCGAGATTCTGTGTTTTTGTCTTTTCCTTCTTTTCTCTTATTTTCTTACTTACCCCATTAACATTCCTCCTTTTTGAATGGTTTGAGTCGACATGTGGGGTTATTGTCGATTTAAACTGTCCAAAAAGATGGGTCGTTGCAAGTTTCGAATTCAAAAATGAAGGCATGATTTCGGTTAAATTAATTATTTCATATAGTAGCATAGTTTTAATTAGTGAAAGAAAAAAGGAGCTTTGTAAAAGCATCAATTAACATGTCATGATTGTTTAACTATTAATGTTTTTTATATAGGGTGATACTATTTACATCCATTTAAACACTTCTTTTTCTATTTATTCTTTCACCCACTTAAATACTTTATTTATTCACCTACACCCACATTTTCGTATTTTTCTAAGTGCATTGCCATTTACACTCATCTAAAAGTTACTGATACTACTTAAATATTTAATAAAATTAAAGGGTGATATTGGTTACATCCATTTAAACACTTCTCTCACCCATTTATTCTTTCACCCACTCAGATGCTTCATTTACTCATCTGTGACCACTTTTTTTTTCTGATAACAATAACTCTACTTTTTCTTTCTCTTCTTCAAATGATGAAATAATTTTCTTCACTAATTTTTTTCATGACAATTCCCTTTTTCCATCTAATGCTTCATCAGTTAATATGAATCCAACTAATTTGGTTGTAATAACGGTGTTATCGAGGTTAGTTGTGTGTGGATTTTCATTTCTTCGTAAATTATGTAACCCAACTGGATAATATCACTACAAGAGAAACCGGCTATTCCAACGGCTCCGAGCCGTTGGCGGCCCTTGGGAGCCGTTGGAAAAGCCGTTGGAATAGCATTCACGCTTTCCAACGGCTTCCAACAGAAGCAACGGGGCTATTCCAACGGCTTTTCTAACGGATTCAAATGGCATTTAGCCGTTGGAAGCCATTGGTTTTAAATGACCAAAGAGTCGTTGGTAGCCATTGCTAATCTGGGTGAATTTTTTTTATAACAGCAAGTCATTCACCTTCCAGCCACGCACAATCAATTTATATCCATTTCCATTCCATTTCAATTCCATTTCCACTCCTTTTCACATATATATCACATATCCGACACATTATACCACAAACATTATAAAAAACCAAAAATCAACATCAAACATTACATTTTCAAAACAAACTCCAAGTCAATATGTACATAAACAACAAAACCCTCACCAATACCAACTCCATATTCAAGTCAATATATACAATGCAAATACTTAAACCTCACCACCTCAAAGTCAATATATACACAATAACCATCAAACACAATCCTCACCACCTCAAATTCAATATATATAGTAACCAACCATAAAGACAATAATCATCATACCTCTCAAGCATCATCATCACCTCCGGAAGCACCAGACGACGAAGGGAGAGAACCATGCCTTTGCGCGTACTCCGCTAAACGTTGATTCAGCCGCTCCATTTGTATAGCGCGAAGACGGTCCTGCTCTTGCTGCTCAACCATGGCTCTAAGCTCTTTTATTTCTACTTTGTCACACGCCTTTTGAGCTGCCTGAACTTGCAAATAGAATGTGAGATGTTCACATTTGTATTATAATCGTTTGCTTAAGCAATGCATATTTTAAAATATAGAAACGTAAATGATGTGATCTTAAGCAATGCATATACCACAAGGAAATGCATATTTTATTAAATTATAATGGAACAGGATGATAAACGATAAAAAATATTACCTTTTCAATATCAATTTTGGTGTATGATGCCAAAATACCAGATTTTCCCCTACTTTACAATGAATTAATTAAATTCTTAATCCATTTCCACTTTTTTCCGTTTTGAATGAAAAATAAAAATGGAATGTGTTAGAGCTATACAAACTTGATTCGAACTATTGGAATTTTTTTGAATTTATTTATTTCTACAATAATGTCTTTGTTCAATTAAAATAACGTATCAAACGTATAATGTTCTTTTGTGCAATTTTAGTTACTTTTATTGTACGTTGCATTTTTATATTGCAATCTAAACCCGTCACTACTTTGGTTCATTGCATTATTAGAGTCTAAGGTATAGAATGATTTTAAATTTTGTTGTTTTTGGTAAAATAGTTTGGATATTATATCAACAACAATAATACATTTCATGAAATTATATAATATAAACATACTAGATATTAGAAATATTATAAATTTGGATTGTACCTTATATTTTAATATTACAAGCAATTTGAATTGTCACCAGTGAAATTAATTTGATTTTTTTTAAATTTTCATTTATAATTTAGATTATTGATTTTTTATTGTTATGAATTTTAGTGTGATTTCATTATTGTAAATTTTAGGGATTTAATATACGACATGCAAAGAGATTTGAAGATTTCATCTGTTTTCATAAATAGCAGGGGTATAAAGCATGAGTTTCCCTTTAACTTTGTCATATAAGACCTCCATTAGTGTGTTCTTTTTAGTTCCATTTATTATTGTTAATACTATTACTATTTTTTTTTGGTTCATGTTTTTGGTTCCTAATGTAAAATAGCGAACTCTTTTCTTGGAATATATACCACAAGGAAATTAATACTTTTTAATACAACATATAGATGTTAAAAGTAGTCTTATATATATTTTTTGGTTCATCCATTTTCATCACATATCTTTGTTTATTTTTCCTTTTTTACTTATCTAATATCTATAAATCACGTATATGTTAGATTTAACTCAGGTAGAAAACATCATATGTATAGTGTATTTATAGGTTAATTTATTAAATATAATATTGCAATGTTTATAAGATTACCGCTTAGTTTCCATAGCCATAGCGCCTTTTCCGCTGCGTCGGATCCATAATAACGTCGAAAATATTATCTTGCTCCTCTACCGTCAACTCATCGCGATCCGATTCTTAAAGCAGCTCTGCCCGTGCCTCTTGAAACTTTGCCTAAAATAAAAATTACAGGTTAAAATTAGTAGAATAGGATTTAAACTTATCGATATTAATAAAATAAGATTTAAAATATGCATACATATGCAGCCGTCGCCTTATCATCGTAATCCCACTGATATGTAATATTGCCAGCATTGTCTGCTTGTCTTGATGCGTGGGTGAGGGTAAATACATCTATCATAGACATATGACGTCCAAGCGATCTTTCCTACAATAAATAATTTATATATTTTATTTTTTCATAGCTAATTACTGAACTAATTAATATACAAAATGTAATAACGGTTTAGATTCGTAATTGATAAATTTACCAAGTCCTCACTGTGATGCTGAAATGACTTGGATCCGCCACGATGCGTTATAGGATTCCTACTTCTATTGGCAGAGTTCCTCTCCGACTCCATCTGCAATTTAAATTGAATATTATATTTACTAATTGTGAAATAATTAACTATATATTTGGTAGATTTACCTTGAACTCGTCGGTCTCCCACCAACTCACATAGAATCTCATACAGAAGAGCCCATCCAGTTCGGTTTCTTCCCTAAATTTTTAAGAGCTGACATTACCTCCCTGTAATTTTTGAAGACCTTTGAATTCCAATGGCGCTGAACCATGGCGACATTGGGCTCCGCCAAGTCCACTTGCCCCTGTACAAAGAGAAAATATTACTAATTGTTCATTTATACTTATTCATATAGTAAAGTGGTATAAACTCACCAGAAAATCCTGCCAGATGGCCTCCTTGACTTGGTCAGGGATCTTACTCACTTAGGCCAACAATCTGTCATCCTGCTCATATATGATTGCTTAGAAATGCCAAGCACAACTCCTGAGGGCTCCAAATCAAATCCCTGTGTTAAATATAAAACAAAGCTTTAGACAAGTATATATATATATACGTGTGTGTGTGTATGAACAAATTTATATTGTTATCATTTTAATTTTGATACTTACGCTCCATCAGCCTTTGGCTGCAAATATACAAGTGGTCGAGCCGGAGGCTCACCACTACTCTTGCCGGGCGAGCGAGAAGAGCTACGATGTTTGGAGCCTGACATAATACCTGTTGAGAGTTTCATTTTTAATTATAGACATAGATAAAATGATGATGATATGTGTTGCATGTAATAAAGTCAATTTTAATTGGTAGTGCATGTAATGATGATGATGATATGTGATGCGTGTGCGTGAATAATTGTAAAAATTACCGGATATTACTCAGTCCTCATCGTTTTCTGATTCAGACTACATCTCGTATTCTACATCGTTTTCCTCTACACTCTCAAATGCTTCGACTAATGCATTTGTCTCATCATTTAATTGTCCAAAATCAGTTTGATTGTTTGTAATTATGATTTCAACATTTTCCTCGATATCTGCTTGATAGGCTTGTTTTTCTGGAATATTCTTTCCATCGAATGTAAATCTCGCATTGGTTTTAAAAACCGCATACCAATCCGCTTTATCTCTTTTTAGAGATGGATAAGGGGCGTAATAAACTTGTAGGGCTTGTTTGGCTAGTACAAAAGGATCGTATTGCTGATAACGGGAGGTATGTTTTATTTCTATAAGATTATAATTTATATGCATGTAATACCAGAACCTGGAACATTGCTGAACCAGTTGCATCTAAAAAAAAAAAACTTCCTCTACGGGTCTTATAAAATATGTCAATTGCAAAATCTGGGTTAAAAAGCCGTAAAAATCATGTATATGATTATTAGGATCATCATTGCCTTTAACAAATACACCGGTATTGTTTGTTAATTTTTCAGCGTAGTATTCTTCGGTGTTGAATTTATATCCATTAACGAAAAATATTGGATACGTTTTAACTTTCCTTTTCGGTCTCAACACCAAATGTTTTAATCCTTCATCGACCACATTATTTGTAGGATCACAAACGTAATTCAAAAATCAAGTAGCGAAATTTTTGCTTAATTCGCCGTTTGGATTTTGTGATTCATAAACATTGCAAACAAAAACATAATATATTGCTTTATTGTTAATTTACACATGCAGTGTTAAATTAAATTTATCAAAACTTGTAATCTGATAATTACCTAATAAATGGTGCAACTTCTAGACAATTAAGAAGAATATATATGTGTGCTACATGGTAATCTCTATCGTCTAACCATACTTCTACACAATTTCCAGCATGTCGACCATGTTGTATAAAAATAGATAACATTGCTTCAGAAGAAGAATCTTGTTCAACGGCCTTATCATTATGAGCAACACATTGAAATGATAAATTCACATGATCATTGAAATAATGAGAGAAAAAGAACGATCCTTCTTCTTCGATATATGATTTGCAAATCGAACCTTCAACTCGAGCTTTTGTCTCGCTTTTTTATTTAAATGATTTAAGTTCCTAACAAAAAATATTTCATATCAATATTGATTTTTATTTATATTTAAATTAACATTTACATACTCAGTATTAATAACATACCTCTCAAATGGATACATCCATCCATATTGCACAGGAGCTCGAAGACGTACTTCAAATGGAAGATGAAAAGGTAAATGCTCCATTACATTGAAAAAACCTGGAGGAAATTTTTTCTCCAGTTTGTAGAGCAGTATTTGGATTTCTACCTCAAGTTTACGAAGACGGTCAACATTTAACGTAGTTGAACAAAGCTCCTTATAAAATAAACTAAGTTCTGTTATAACCTTCCAAACTTTTACGGGCAACAATTCTTTGAAAGCGACGGGTAAAATTTTTTGCATCATTACATGGCAATCATGGCTTTTCATCCCACTCGGTCTTCTGTTCTTATAGTCGACACATCTACGAAGATTAGATAAAATTCCATCAGGAAATCGTAATCCTTCCACCCATTTTAACAGTACTTTAACTTGGTTGTTATCTAGTTCATAACATGCTTTGGGTTTTTTAGTGTCATTTGGCTTCATATGAAGCTCAGGACGATTACATATTTCTTCTATATCACGTCTTGATTTCATATCGTCGTTAGTCTTGCCCGTAACATTCAAAAGTGTATTAAACACATTATCGAATACGTTTTTCTCGTTATGCATCACATCAATGTTATGACGGATTAAGAGATTTTTCCAATAAGGCAACTCCCAGAAGATACTCTGTTTGCACCAATTATGAAATGTCAATTAACCTTGGATTTCAGTTTGCTTCCCGGTTTCATGTATCTTTGGATAATCTTTAACAAGTTCATATATATCTTCACTTGACCAAATCGTTGGTGGTTGTAAAGTCTCATGTCTATTAGCTATGAAGTTTTTTTGTCTCTTCTAAAAGTATGATTAATATGGAGAAAACGTCGATGACAATCAAACCATGACATTTTCTTCCCATGCCGTAAAGAAAATGCTCGTGTTTCTTCCATACAGTAAGGACAAGCAAAACGACCGGCCCTATTCCAACCCGAAAGCATTGCATATGTAGGAAAATAGCTAATAGTCCATAACAAAGAAGCAAACATCCAAAAAATAGTTTTTCGATATGTCGTATGTTTCAACTCCTTCATACCATAATGTTTTCAATTCTTCGATTAGCGGTTGTAAGTAAACATCGATACTCTATGTCGGATCATCAAGGACGACAATTGTGAGAAACATATATGAAGTTTTCATACACATCCACGGGGGTAGATTGTAAGGTGTAATGATTATAGGATAAGATGAATATTTAGAACCAAACTGAGAAAACGGTGAAAATCCATCAGTACACAAACCTAGTCTAACGTTACGGCTCTCCGTTGCGAAATCAGGATATTTCTTATCAAAATACTTCCATGCTTCTCCATCAGATGGGTGTGTTAACGTACCTTCTTCAGGTGTTCTCACACTATGCCATCTCATATAATGCGTTGTTACAGATGATGCATATAACCTTTAAAGTATAGGAGTGATAGGTAAATAATGCATACGCTTGTATGGAACTTCTTTTCCCTTTTTTTCCTTGGTTTGTATCTTTCTTAATTACATATTTTACAGTTCCGAAGACTGTCATCATCTTTCCAAAACAACATGCAACCATTTAGACATGTATCAATTTTTTGATACGGCAAACCGAAAGATGACATAAGTTTTTTCACTTCATAATTATTTTGGCACATTAAATTATCTGATGACATATGGCGTTTAGCAGCTTGTACAACAGTCGTAAATCCGGCTTCTGTGAGGTTGTACTTTGATTTCATTGAAATGTACTATGCAGTTGCCGATAATTGAGTGCCGCTAGTACATCCATTCCAAAGAGGTTTCTTAGCAGCATCCAATAAATTATATGTTTTTTTCGCTCCAACATTTGGTTCCCCTTCTACGTTAACATCGTCGTTATTAATTTCAACATTAGGGAACATTGATCATGCTGCATCTTCAACCATATGTTCTATGAGATTCGTCGTACTAACTTCATCACTAATGACCTTTATTCACTGTTCTTCGTTACATGTTATAATTTCTCCATGACGATCCCACACCAAATAATTGGTTACAAAACCATATTGGCGTAAATGAATCCTAACCATATTCGATACTAAATGCTTCAGCAATTTGCACCTACTACATGGACAACGAATTTCAACGTCGTTTCCAATATTACTTAAACCAAATTCGACAAACACATTTACCCCGTTAAGAAAATGTTTACTTATTGAGCCTCCCATTTCTCTTCTTTGATACATCCAGCTCCGATCAATAAAATAATTGACCATTTTTCCTACTGTAAAACCTATGAGCAATAGTAAAAAAATTATTAATCAAATTCGATAAACACATTTAGATTATACTATTTTTATAATCCATTTTCTTTTATATACAAAGTTATATTTCTTGATATTTTTTTCACATTTTTGTACCTTTTGTGATGGTCGGTCATCCTACTTCCCATTACAAACACAATAGTAATTACATTTCTTAAATCATATCATTATAAACGATTTTCCAAAATTTTCGGCAGCACTTCCCCCGTGTTCCTTGTTTCGTACACATATGCATGTACACAAGGAACGAAAAGGAAATGCCGTCAAAATTTTGTGAACCGTTTGTAACGATATGATATACGAAATGTAATTACTTTATAATGTTTGTAACCTGTCCAATACAGGGACAAATCCAACAATTATTGTACCAGATGAATATGAACATTCGTTTTGTAATAAAAACGAATATTCATACAACGATCGTATACAACACTTGTCAGACGGGGCCAAAATTTCACTAAGGGATTTAAATTTTGTTTATATGTTACCATTTTATTAAATATATAAAATAAAGCATCTTATGCATTATTTTATTTTTATTCTACTATTTTATTAAATATATAGTAAATTATATGATTTTTACTATTTCGCAAAATATATAATTCATGTGTATATATATACTAAATTATATACTTATTTAATGCTAATATATTTTGCAAAAGATATAATTCATGTTCGTAAAATATTCGACTAGTTCATGTTTGCCTAATATTTTACAAAACATACACAAAATAATTTAAATCAATCCTAACTAATCTAACGCTAGCTCAAATGCGCATTTACACTAAATAAATCAATCCTAACTAATGTAACGCTAGCTCAAATGCGCATTTACACTAAATTATCAACATATGTATATATGTGCATAATATATATACACAAACAATTTGGATATTTGGATGGTAATAATTGTAATTAGCGCTTAGTTTGGTATAATAAACAATCAATATGCCATTAGATACAACTATAACAACAAATTAAACACAAAATTAGCAAAATTTAAAATTTTAGGGTTTTAGGCAAAACCTGATTTTGGAGCTGTATTTGGATGGAGAGAGGCCGCTGGTGTTGATTGATGGCGTCGGAGTGGCTGTCGATTGTGTGGAGAGGCTGGGAGCAAGAAATGAGGAGGAGTGGAGGAAGATGTTGTTTGTTGTGTGCGATCGTATTTTTATTTCGGTCGTTCGCGGTTTGTATGAGAATGGAATATTGTGTAGAGAAGTAGAAGAAATTATACACTTAATTAATCCAACACTTACCATTCTTTTGCTGAAACGGACAGTCAGCGTTGGCGTCTGCGTCTGAAATGTCCAACGCATCGGACACATCAAGCGTGGGCCCCACGTTGCTTCCCAGTTTGAGCGAAACGTTCGTGTCGGACACCATCTAACGCGAACGGTTCATTCCCAATTGCCATATCCCCCTCCCTCCCTATAAATGCCACTCCATTTCTCAACCAAATCACCAACAAAAAACTTAAGAATCCGAAAATTCAATAATTTCTACAAGATTTATCGTCGATTTTTTAGGTAAATTTTTTTATATTTACGTTTTTTGTATTATTATCTACCATATATTTTTTTTCAAATTTTTTGAATTATTTTTTATTACTTTTTTCAGAATGTCTAGCAACTTTGCTGCTTCTTCTACCAGAACCATCGTCGACTGGAATGCCGACATGACAAATGCATTCATCGATGTTTGTTTCGAAAACATTGATACACGTGCCCACCGTATAGCACAGTGGTACGAAGATATCACAGTCCCATTCAACAAAAGAATGGGTCTGAATTACAATGCCGGGCAAATGAAAAACAAGTTCGATAATCTAAAATTTGAGTGGAGCCCATGGAACAAGCTGCTGCTGATTCCAAGTGGCTATTGGAACGAAAAATAGGATACGGTTAGTGGATCCGTCGAATGGTGGGATACAGCTGCACCAAGGTACCGCAAATACAAACATGCCTCGCCTGCTCGTTTCAGGCAGTTGGACATGATTTTTGATGGCTGCATCCGAACTAACAAATTTCAGTTGATAATTCCACAAAATCCACCTGTTCAACTACGGTTAGATGCATAGATTTATGGCGACTATCTTAGAGGTGATGCTATGGAGATCACTAGTCGTAGAGCGCCTAGATAGCAACGGCCCACAGGTGGTCCTTCAAGGTCTGTTGGCAGTTCTTCGCATGATCTGACTTTTGCTAAGTGTATGGAAGTGAAGTAGAAGGATGATGATTATGAAGAATGGGAGGTCGCGATTTGTTTGGCTAAGTATGATAGCAGATGTTTCAATCCTTTGCATGTCCTGTTGGATAACTTCAAGCAGCTTAGGAAGGCTGTTATTTGTCTTGTTGCGTAGTTGAGAAGGAGAAATTAGTTTTTTATCTGTATTTTATTTTCTACATTTTTATTCGGCACTTTTATTTCTACATTTGCATTGTGAATTTTGAACTATGAATTTTTATTTTTGCATTTGTATTCTGCATTTGTATTTAAAAATAATTAACGTAAATAAAATAATAACATAAACAAACAATAAAATAATAACTTTTCCCCTTTCGCATTGCCCCTTTCGTAAAAAGAACGCATTTCCCTTTCGCGAACTTACCCCTTTCCCAACCCCTTTCGTTTGTACCTTTGATTTGCACCTTTCGTTTAAAAACGGAATGCACCCCTAATAATTGTCATCCCTTCTTTTCCTTTTTAACCTTTTCATTTTTACATATTTTAACCCAGCCTCCTCTTCGAAAATCAAAATCAAGAGCTACGGTCGACAATAAATTATGGCGTCGGATCCACTGAACTTGGGAGAGAGAGCTTCATGTTCGTGGGTGCATTGATGGATGCGGTGGTTATTGGGGATGGCTGATTATTTTGGTCGTTAGCTAGGTTTAGGGATTGAGTGATATTTAGACGACGATAGGCTAAGGCGTTGGTGGATTTGGGTTTCTCGGGTGAAGAACCATGGTCGGCGTAGAAACGGGGCAGTGCGGCTCAAGGTGGTGTTGTACGATATTTGCTGCAGTGTGGGAGGGCTTCCAGGTCGTGAGTTAGAGGGGTGGATCAAGCTCAATGATTTTGGATTCGCCACGAGAAATTTTCGGTGTGGAGCATCTAGGAATCGACCTTTCGACAAACCGTGTTGTATGTAGAGAGAAAGGAGGAGAGCGAGGCATCGATCTTTGGGCTTGTGCGTGTCTGTACATGTTCGTGCACGACCTGGGAAGAAAAGAGAAAGGGGAAGAAGGATTTAGGGTAATTACTTGTAAATGATGTTAATTAATTAATTTAATTCAAATTTTTATAAAATTAATATCTTAGAAGGTCTGCTCGATAAGCGATCTTTTGCATCGTGCTCGTAGAAGTATTATCTACGCGTTAGAATTGACTTCGTTAAGTTTGTGTCAAGTGGAATGTTTAGCTAAAATCGAGTGGCGTCCGATTTTAGACAATTCGAAAATGTGTAAGCGTCAACTAGAATTTTGGTGAGTTATCTCACCTTTAAATGAATACTATATGATATGTGGTAGACATAAATTATAGCTTTTCTGCTTTAATGACTTATAGGTTTGGTTTGGTTGAATTTCCCACTTTGAAAAGCGGCTGACATATGAAATGAAATACAAGCAATACAGGGAAATTTATAGAGGATTCCGGATTCCTTATCGTGTGATTTTAAATTTCAGTTATATACCCATTCTATAAATTGCTGAATGTCAAAGCTTGGTAGTTTGACCATATTGGATATGTCTTTGATATGCTGGAAAGTTAAACTCTTTTAGTAGTAGATCTAGAAGCACTTGTTAAGTGCTATGTTATTTCTAGGTATCGTTATAGTATTTAAAGATACCATTATTTGCTTTCTTTGAGTTGAAAATGGTTTCAATTTAGAAATTGATTTTTAAATGGGATTTTTTAGAATTTTCTATAATATTTTGTTTAGAAATCGTTTTCGAACTTCTTTATTTTATGTCAATAGTTTTGTTCTAATCTATATGGAAATTATTTAAAAAGTTATTCAGGAAGTGCTCATTTTACAGAACAGTTAATAATATAAGGAATGTTTTTTATTTTAAAGGAAAATAAAAGAAGGATTTGTTTTTTATAATAAAGTGATTCGGTTTTAAAAGAAGATAAAAATATTTTGCAATAAATGTTGGGAAATGCTTTATATAAAATGTTGTATAGAGAGAATAGATTTATAAATGGTATTTTATAAATAGAAGAATAGATTTATAAATAATATTTTATAGAAGGAAATTGATATCATTTTGACAAATTGGGATAGTAAGTCATATTTATGGATTAGAGTGGTGTATAAAATGATTGTTTTATAAAAAGTATTTAGTCCTATCTTAAAAATGAAGATTGGTGTTAAGTAAGGGAGATTAATAAATAAATTTGGAGATTTATAAAATGTGTTTTTTGAATAAATTTAAAGGTTTATAAAATAATTCTATAAACCAAAAGGGGATTTATAAAAGGAGTTTTATAAGTATGAAAGAGATTTATTAAAGGAGTTTTATAAAAGAAATGAGATTTAATTTCTATGAATGATAATTTTTAACTACGATGGTATGGAAATTATTTTTTCCATACTTAATAACAAATTTCGAGGTAGGGATACTTTTTGAGAATTAAGAATGCACATCGAGGAAAGAATAGTACACTAACTTGTCCAACTATATTGTTAATTGAGGGTTAATACAAATTTGAAATCGAAAAATAAGGGTAAGTTACTCGATCTAATTTTCATATGATCCATTTGCTTATACCACATCTATTTAGGTTTATTGTTATCTACTTTCAGATGGCATTTGTTTTAACCCAAATAACTATGATTTTGAAAGTGGGATTATTCTTCAGATTGTGAATATACCAATATTGATAGAAATAAGTATATAATTATTTTTCCAACTAGCCTTCTACAAAACTTGTTATTGACGCCAAAAATGGCATAACACCTAAAACCCTGTTGAAATATAGAGATCTAATAGAAAATAGCAGGAAAGTAAAGAACACACAAGAATTTTTATAGTGGTTTGGCAATCTCTAGCCTACGTTCGCTTTATATTCTTGTTATTGATTGTTTTCTCTCTAGATTACAATGAATACATGTATATCCCTCCACAACCTAGTGGATGTCAGATTTAAGTGTGTTTGGGATGATTGAGAAAGAAGAAGATGAAAAAGGAGAAGTAACCACGAGTGGAGACGAAAGATCCTTCTTTGGCTACTCTAGGGTTGGTATTTATAGGGTAAATTGCTCTGCAGTTCTACAAGGTCAAGTTGAAAAATGTCCAGATGCAAGTCTAGAAGGCCACAAGAGAGAGCACGTTGGTCTCAGGCCTTGAAAAGACCTCTAGGTACCGAGAGGTTTCTCTTGGTATCGAGAGCTTTCTCTTGGTATCGAGAGCTTTCTCTTGGTGTAAACTTATACCTTGCACCTGTCTATCTCTCCTTTCTTCAACTTAATGTATTCCAAACTCTTTTCCATGAAGGTTGAGTTGTTCTTGATGATTTACTTTATTACGCTTGCCTCATCCTTTTTCGTTCGCTTTCTTCTTGCTGATCTTTGAAGTTATTCATCTACTCTTTGAGAGAAACACTTTACCACGATTGTTAAAGGTTATGCTCCAAGCATAAAGAGTTTGGGAGGTGCTAAGTAGAGGAAGTACCTCTCGGTACCTAGAGGTTTACTTAGCTCGATTTTGCTTGACACTTGTTGAACTCCTTCTAATCCTTCTAAGTATGTGCCCAAGTTCTTGAGTCGTTTTGTCCTTGCTTTGACCTTCTACTACTAATTGAAATTTGCTTGGTCGAAAATCCAGTTAACACTTGCCCCCCAAAGTATGCCCTATGAATATAAGGCGCGCTTTTCTCAAGAATAAGTTTTGGTAGCAAGCAATCTTCAGTAGTTGAGCCCTCAACCCATCCATCGATTCCAAACTTGGTGAATCTTGTGGTTCCTTTGGATTCTACTGCAAATCCATGGTCGTTCCAGACCATCATAGCTAAGGACTCCAGTCCTTACTTAAGTGTTAGTCATAAATCACAATAATTCATCTCCATCCAAAGTTATCATACATATCTCAATATCGTCCTACGTTAGCCTTTGATTTATCTATTTTAGTCTGGGTACAAAAAGTTCAAATCCTAAGGTCAAGCAGGCATCAACTCTAGGGCTTGATCTCTCAGGAACGTTTAACTCACAATCTAGGGTTAGATCTCTCTAGATCGTTTAATCATCCAATATAAGGTTCGTTCTCTTCAGACTCTTCAATCATCCAATCTAGGATAGATCTCTCTAGATCATTTAACATCCAATCTAGGGTTCGTCTCTCTGTATCCTTATGGATTATTGAGCTCAATCCACTCACTCTTAGGCGAGAGGACTCGATGACAAGAAAGTCCGTCTACTCACTCTTTGGTGAAGGGACTCACTTTGATCCATCCGGATCCTTATTGAGCACAGTTTCCTTGCCTTTTGGCGAGGGGACTTAACGCTAAGCAACCCCATCAACTTACTCTCCGGTAAGGGGACTTTCTTCTTGCGGTCACCGCACCATCTCTCCGAATGGGGCTGCCACGATCCATATCAGTCATCATGTTCAAATGGATTTTAAAAATTAGATATTCAAATCATAGAAAGAAAGAAAACATACTAAATATTCATCTCAAATATCCGACTAAGAATGTGCTAGAGACCAATTGAGATCTCATACACGTATAAGTGGTCTGAGGTTACTATCGTCTTAACTATTTAAAATAGAAAGCAAGGTGTGGAAAACGAACCTAACTCATGTCCATCTGGATCGTGGGACTACCATCCTCGACCTTTATCTCTGGTCGTGTCTTGATGCATTTGATGTAGATGGTAGCTGCTCTAGCTGCACTATCGCAGTTCGTTTTCTTATGTACTGTTGCAGCTGGTTGTTCTGAACCAATTCTTTAATCAAATCATGAAGGTGTCTGCACTCATTTGTTTTATGTCTATCTAGCTTGTGGAACAGGCAATACTTTCCATACCATCTCTCCTAATCCATGGGTTCCCTCTTGGATGGTCTACGATAGGGGATCTGCCCTCTAATATCTAGATATATCCCCTCCGGGGTTTCGGTTAGGTCAATGTAAGAAGAGAACTTCAATTCCTTCCTCTATCGTTTCAGTCCTTAGAAGTCGTTATCAGCTTTTCACTTCCCCTTGTCTTTTCCATATTCTACTCTGGACAGTCCTTTTTCATCCACAACATTAATACTAGCATTACCAGTTTCGACATTCTCTTGACGTAGATATCTCTCGGACCCATGGTAAAACCCCACGAGATCCACCGATGGATCCTTTTCCAATGCAATTTTGATATTTATATTTCTTGCAACTCCAGACACTGCCGTTATTAGGATTATCGATGGATCCAACTTGTCAACTATGGTGGCCACCGTGTTAAATCTCATTAGATAGCTTCCTTAGGTCTCTCCAACCCTTTGCTTTGTGCTTGATAGCATCATTAGGTTCTTTGGTCGAGAAATATGAACCTTGAACTGTCTCGAGAATCTACTAACAAACAAGGTCGACGTGCATATGGATCCATTCTCCTGCTATCCCAACTACAAAGCTGCTAAAATTTTCAATTATAATAGAAAGCAGCACCCCGTCACCTCTTCATAAGCACCTAATACCTTCATATGTCAGATGCATCTCATTAGATGAACCATTGGATCTGTCTTCCCATCGAACATTTCCAACATCGAAATATTGAAATAAAGAGAATTCCTTGCATTCAAGATGTTAGGGGTAAATGGATTCCTATTTACATCCTTCAAACTCTAATCTGGTGGTCCACCTCTTATAATCGTCCTGACTAAATCTGATATTCGGTTGTTGTCGTCCAATGATGGTTTAGATCAATAACTCCATTCTGCCTCTCGCTCCTATGAGGGAATCTCAGTATATACTCCTTTGGTTGCACGCTACACCTCTGTCTTTATTTTCCCCCTATTCTTATGGGGAAGCTTTGGCACATACTCCTCCGATTGATGTGCACTCACGTTCTGATTTGCGACATCGACCCTAGTAACTTTCATTTCTAGCGTTACCATAAGTCCCAAGTTCAAATCTTGATTTCCCCTAAGTAGAATCCTATCCGTACCGACAGGGTTAGGATCAGTACCAATAGGTGCTGTTCGTTGGGGAATTATTCCAACTTGCTCCACTCCGACTCCAGATGCCCCTGCATTAGCTCCTGGTCTTTGGATCTTAATTCCAATAGGTCCAACTATTCCTTATTGTCCTAACCTTTGGAAAAATCCATCCTGCATCTCTTGTGGTTGAGCCATTATTCCATCTTACATTTCTTTCATCACTCTCTATCTCCTCTATAGTCACATAGATGGAATGATTAGAATTTGAAGACACCCTAGCTGTCCCTATGCTCTAGTTAACTTCCACCAATCCTAAGTCTTGTAATAGGCCTCTTCATCTTCTCTAAACTTCAAATCCAAGCTTTAGGTTTTGAAATATAGCTTGTTCTTGGTGAAAGCACAAAAATATTGATGCCAAAAAGAGCACAATCTCCAACCACCTATTGAAATATAAAGATCTAGTAGAATATACCATGGAAGTAAAGACAGAAATTTCTATAGTGGTTCGGCAATCTCTGGCCTATGTCCAATTAATATTCTTTTTGTTGATTGATTTCTCTTCGAATTATGATGAATAAAATTAGATCGCTCTACAATCTAGTAGATCTCGATTTAAGAGTGTTCAGAATGGTTGATGATGAAGAAGATGAAGAAGGAGAAGTGCCCAAGAATGGAGAGAAAATATCCTTCTTCTGCCGCATTAGGGTTGGTATTTATAGTAGAAATTGCTTTATAGGTCTACAGGGTTGAGTTGATCAAGGTTTAGATACAAACAGAAGCTCATAGGAGAGCAAGCCAACCCTAGGTCTTGAAAAGACCTCTCGGTACTGTAACATCCACCATTTGAAACCCGAAGATGAACACCGATGATGTTGCAATCATCGCTAGAATTGTCTTTCGGTGACTAAAGTGAGTTCATTATGATATGATTCCTTAGACAAAGTAAATAAAGCAAACTAATAGGACTTCATTCCACATCAATCTATTTCTTTAATATTCATTACAATTACTTTGGTCAATATTTTCTAAATAACGTGCCTACGTTGGGGTTAAATATATTATCAAATAAAATTAGAAATAATTGGATCCACATATAAAGATGCGGCCCGCACTTCGGCATATGGAGAAAACAAAATCTTTATTGACTAGGGAGCCTCATGCTCTATCTCCAATACTCATACTACGACCATTATTCAAACCTGCCTAGGTCCATGAACTCGGCCCACTCAAATGATTATCCACAAGTTTATGGGAAAAAACAATAAAAACACAAGTCATACATAAAGTCTGGTATGATTAACACTGTCCTAAAAAATAATCATACAGTGAGACCAACCTGCACTAAAAAGTTAGGTTTATCCTCACTAATCAACCAGTCATATGTGAAACATTTTAAACTTCTGACACAAATTATTTCTTTACTGCACCTCCAATCAAAAGCTTTCTCAAGAAGATTTTTCTTTACTGTTGCTCACCTTGCGCTGACCAAACCCGAATTTCGGTTTAGATTGTTTTTGAATCTAAGTATAAAATACTACGCTCCTGGCGTAAACCCACCCGATTTTATTTATAAATTCTTCTCTGATCTATAAAGTATTTCTTTTTAAAGTGGCTGATGCAGTGCCCCATACAATTCTTAAACACTTTACTTTAGTATTTGGTACTGCACCCCAACGTAGAACTTACTTAACTTCTAGTTAAGGATTGTCTGTTAACTCATACTGCTTGGAATCACCCACCACAGTATTCTTTTAATCTCATCCTTTAGAACTCTTATTCACTTAGAATTTCCCATTGCGCTATCTTTTTAAATTCATTATTTACTTCGAACTGCATAGACCGGGCTCCGTAGTATTTAACTATTTAGTTAGTTAAGCCTTGGACTATAAAGGAAACAACTACTCATGGTCCCACTATATTTATTTTCTTGATTCTTCATAAACTGCTTGGAATCACCCAATCATGATAGTTTAAACTACTTGGAAACCCCACTGCAGCAGACCATAAATAAACATACCTGCAATCTTTGACCATTTGTTTAATTTGGAATTACTTAGCATCCTTCACCGCAGTTCTTGGAGGTCGAATGCCTCTCCTCGCCTTTTCAAGGTGTGCATTCGAATGAACGCCCCCACCTGGCATCAATAGCTCTTCCAACTCCTCGCCTTTGTCTAACGCAGAATCCCTTCCACCAATCTGACCTCGCCTCTCCTCGAGTCCCACTGACATATCTTTTATAAGTCTTATATGTTTGTTTTTTTAGCGCGGAATCCTCCAAACCCATGCAGTTTGCTCCATATTTTATTTATTAAGTGTTTCTTTCTAAGTTTCAATGCAATATGATCACCTCATATTTAGCGCAGTACGTTTACTGATAAAAATAGAGCCGCCACCCCAACGTCCTTCCCGATAACTCTAACATCCCTGACAACACCTTTACACATGTCGTTATCCCATTGGATCTTATTTCACTTTTTGTTTATTTTCAATGTTTTTTCTGTAGGCAATTTAGATATTGTCTTCATTTTTCCTCCTATCAACATATTTTTCCATGGACTTTACTCCAATGCGTCCCCCGCATTACCTCTTTACCTAACGTAGTATTTAATTGGTTCTTCATTATGGGAAATTCTAAATCCATTCCCTAAAATTTCTCAAACCCTTGTTCTTCCGTATTTTAACTTTATTTCACCTTTTTAGGGTATTTCCTTGTTTATTTCGAGTCATTCAACTTCAAAAATTCATATATAATTATATAAGCTTAAGAAATCTCTTAAACATAAACTACTTCCCAAATCTGGTCTTAAACATCATATGAAGCTTTCATGAAATTTTGAAATCACTAGAGTAGGGAAAACATATGTAAACATCTAATGCATGCACGTCCTTCCCCTAAAACATTCATTAACCATTTATACTTTTGCATGCACATCCCGTATGAAGCCCATGGTATATAAGACATATAGATCTAAACCGATCACATACATATATAAGAAACTTCGATTAGAAGGGGTAAGTATGACTCACCTAGATCTTTATGGTGTATAACTTTAATCTTCTTAATCTCTTCGAGCTTGCGTTTTCTTATCTTCCTTTTATTTGCCTACCTATGCTTCGACTATTAAAGAGTTTCTCTAGCTTTTTATTTTAGTGTGAGTAGAATAAAATAAAATGAATAAAAATGAGTAATGTATACTGTCCTACAATAAGTTGGGCATGGGCCCTCATACTCGCTTCTATTAATTCATTTCCTTTTACCCTTCTTGTTTAACCTGCCATTTCCTTTTAATTAGCTCATTTAATTAATTATAAATTTTTAGGGTTATTACAGTCTCCCTTCCTTAAATGAATTTTTCCCCGAAATTCAGTTAAGGTCAATTAGAGACTGTCCTCTCCATTATGCTCATCCTATTCATCCCTATGAATTCTCAATCCATACATACATCAAATCTACCAGTACTACCTACTAGTATATCAATCAACCATAATATCATACACACACACACACACATTAATGGTCTACATCAGCACATCTTAATACATGGCATATAGCTTCTACTTTGTGACGAAAAACTCTGGATAGGTCCTCCAAACCTCATCCCCTATTTCCCACATGCAGTCCTCCTGTTCTACGGTCCACTAAATCTATACTAGCTTTTTTGCTTTGTTTTGAAGCCGTTTTCGTTTCGATCCACTATCTGAACCGATTTGCGCACATAAATCATATCAGGTATGCTAATTAAGTCTTCTACTAACTTATTATGGACTATTGCTTCCTGGTCCCTAACACGTTTCCACAAACATGATATGTGAAATACATTATGAACCCCTGCAAAAAAACTAGGCAGATGCACCTTATATCCCATCTTCCCAATCTTTTTTATAATTGGAAACAATCCTACATATTTGGGTCCTAACTTCCAAGCTTTGTCGAAATGCATTACGCCTCTCATCGGAGGAACCTTCACGGACTCCTGATCACCTACTGTGAACTCTAGTTCTCCTGGTGTTGGCATAAATCTTTGGCCTAGACTGCGCTACCCTCATCCTAGCTCGAATCAGTTCTACCATTTAAATAACAACCTTCATCACACTTGGCCCTAGCAGAACTCTATCTTCTGCTTCCAACCAACATGCAAGCGACTTGCACGGCCTTCTATACAAAGCCTCAAATAGATCCATCCTAATACTGCTCTGATGGCTATTATTATATGAGAACTCTACCATATGTAAATAATCTTTCCAAGATCCAACAAGGTCTAAAATACATGCTCTTAGCAAATCTTCTAGGACCTTACTGACCTCTCGGTCTTCCAATCTGTTTGTGGATGGAATATAGTATTGATGTGCAATTATGTACCTAACAACTTTTACAAACTTCACCAAAATTCACTAGTGGACAACGAGTTCCGGTCACTAATAATAGTGCTTGGCACCCCATGTAGTCTTATTATCATCTTCACGTGTGTCTTTACTAACTTCGACACGGTCCTCTTAGCCTTCACTGAATTAAAATGGATACGTTTAGTTAATCTGTCAACTATGACCCATATGGCATCAGTCCACGTCCTTGTCCTTTCTAATCCATTTATGAATTCCATAGATACTGAATCTCATTTCCACATAGGAACTTCTAAAGGCTGCAGGAGCCATTTGGCTTTTGATGTTCTGCCTTCACTTGCTGTCATGCAAGACATCTTCTCACATACTCTCATATATCTTTCTTCATCCTTTCCCAGAAGAAACTCCTCTTCATATCTTAATTCACCTTTGTACCTCCAGGATATATGGTAAACTTTGAACACTTACATTCATCCAATATTTCCTTCCTCGGTTCTCTCATACTTAGAATACACAACCTGTCATTCTTCTACAATACTCCTTATCCACACTGAACCCTTCTTTTCCGCTTCCTCGACTCCTGAGTCCAAACTCCTAACTGTCTTTGCACATAACTTATCATTCTTCCGTAGTTCGGCTATCCTTTATACTAGCACTGGTCTGACTTCTATGCATGCTAATATCCTATTTGCACTGCTTGATCCTACACTAGACCAATAATGCACACTACATGTAGACATTGTTTCTAATCCAGTCCGTTCATCTAACATTGCCAAAACAAAACTTTGTTGTCTTCATCTTAAGGAATCGACCACTTTGTTGCTTTTTTCTACGGGTATACTTTATCCCGAAATCATATGATGCTAGGAACTCTAACCATCTCTGATGCCTTATATTCAGCTCCTGCTAAGAGAAAAAATATCTGAAGGACTAATGGTTAGTATAGAACTCAAACCTCTACCCAGGAGAAAATGTCTCCAAATCTTCAACGCGAAGACTACTGCAGCCAACTTCAAATCATGCATTGGATACATAACTTTGTGGGGTCATAACTGCCTAGATGCATAAGCAATTTCTTTGCCCTTCTGCATCAATACTGAGCCTATCCTCAATCGTGATGCTTCCGTATACGTAGACATACCATCATTCCCTTCAGGTATTACTAACACAGACGTGTTTGTCAATCTACGCTTCAGTTCCTGGAATGCCTTCTCACACTTCTATGTTCAAAACAAATAGCTCTCCCTTCCTAGTCAACCGAGTCATAGTCGTGACTATATGAGAAAAATCCTTAACGAATCTCCTGCAATAACCAGCCAATCCCAGAAAAATTTGCGACTCAGTCACGGTCTCAGGTCTCTTCCACCCAATTACTACCTCTACCTTCTTTGGATCTACCGCTAATCCTTCTTTCGAAATTACATAGCCTAGGAACTTCACCTCCCTTATCCACAAATGATAGGTAGAAAATTTCACCTTTAACTTATGTTGTCTCTATGTCTCCAACACAATTAGGTGAACTATGTGCTCATCCTCATCCTTAAAGTACACTAAAATGTCATCTCTGAACACCAACAAATATTTGTCTAGTTTATCTCGGAATATCATGATCATCAAGTCTACGAAGAATTTTGTGCATTGGTTAGACCAAATTGCATAAATAACCACTCATAAGAACCAGACTTAGTTCTAAATGCAGTCCAAGTAATATTTTTCCCGCAACTCTCAGTTGATGGAACCCTGTAACCAAGTCTAACTGCAAAAACGCTTTAGTTCCACTCAACTAATCAAAAATGTTATCTATTATTGACAAATGATATCTATTCTTACCATCCTTTCATTCAGCTTCAGATAGATTATACATAGTCTCAAAGACCCATTGGACTTATTCACAAACATTGCTGCTACTCCCCATAGTGAGTTGCTTTCTCTTGGAAGTTCTTCCCTTCTAACAATACCAATTGCTTCTTCAGCACATCCATCTCCTTTGGAGGAATTCTACTAGAAGGTTGACTAAACGGTTCAGTTTCTGGTAGTAAGTCAATGTGGAACTTTAGCGCTCTTGGGAGTAGAAACCCTGATACAAGTTCAAACACCTCCTTAAACTTCTTCACTACCCTTACTACTTCCAGCTCCTCTTCCACCTGAACTAACACATATAAAGCGCTCCTACACATTGCTCCATATTCTTCCAAAGCTACAATACTCTACTTCTTCCTACAACCCTCTACTTCTTCGGTCATAATGACTCGGAGTGATTATCCTCTCGGCGCAGTGTACCCCAGCACTATACCTTTACAACCAGTCTATCCTTAAAATAACTCTGTATCCTATAAAGTCAAACACATAGGAATCACAAGATAACTTATACCCACCAAACTCAACATCTGGGTTGGTGTATCTCAATCAGAGAGTGGCATACCCTCCTATTAGGTTTGCTACACATATGAATGTGACTAAATAGGTGACTCCTAACTCCAGTCTATCCACCGAATCTTTAATTATAAAAGAATGTGTAGCTTTAGTATTAAATAGTACTCTAACTAAAATACCAGAAATCAAATTCTTACCTTCTAAGACTTTCCACATGCCTCTCTCTTCTGCAGATGGTCCTTCCCTTGGTTCGTCCAAAGCATATGCCTACTCTTTAAGCTCTGGGCAGTCCTTCTTTAAATGTCTCATCATATCACACTTGAAGCACTTCACCCTTACAACATTCTTAGGCATGGGGGCACTTCGAAGCATAATGCTCCCTTTTGTTCGCAGTTGTAGCAAACTACTTCTATAATGGAAACTTAAGTATTAACAACCGCGCCCTTCCCCTTCAATGCTCCTTTCTTGCCTTTAGTGTATAAGGTGAACTTCTTCTGTTCTACCATAGGTCTCACCTCCACCCTTCTATATTCTTGATGCATGCTATCATATATTTCGGCCATTTCCACTACAAACTCATAAGGAATCGCTAGATGGGTAATCATCTTACGATCGTCCCTTGCTTCAAGCCTCCGATAAACTTATCATTTTTATTCATAAGAATGTTAATGATCTCCGTTCCATACTTAGCCAATGCATTAAACTTCTAGATGTACCGCTCCACTGTAAGGTCGCCCTGCCTCAAGTTAGTGAACTCTCTCACAACACACTGTTTTGAGACTCTGATATGAATTAAACCTCAAACTTCTGCTTAAACTGCTCCCAAGTGATTCCCTCTTCTGGGGATTCTGCAATCATGGTCTCCCACCAATCTAGTGCATTTTCCTGTAATGCCTAGATGCCAGTCTTCTCTTTTGCGCTTCATTCAATCCTAAGTTACCAAATATAAACTTATAGCTTCTCAACCAACTCAGTACTTCTATTGCAGGCTCTTTCCATTTAAACACCTTTCCTCTATATTTTTGTAATCTTTACTCATCCTTAAGAAATCTTCCCTCACCATCGCAGATCTTGGCTGTAATTCCTTTGATGTTGCTTCCTATGTCATTTGGGCCACGAACTATGTAAGACTACACATCCATACCCGTTTCATTAGCTGGCGGAGCAGCTCCTCCCGAATTGCTCTTGGAATTCTTTCCTCCCTTCCTCTACCAGTCCGTATTTCTTCAGTCTCTCTTCTTGTACTTGCCTTCCTATTGTGATTCGTCCGCTTCTCAAATCCACCTTTCTTTTTTACTAACCTAGTCTTCGTCAAAATGAAAAGATAGGAAGTGAAATCATAGTCGAAGAATAAATATACTTCCCTATATATATCTATATAGCAACATACTAGTGTGATATATATACATATACATATACATATACATATACATATACATATACATATACATATACATATACATATACATATACATATACATATACATATACATATACATATACATATACATATACATATACATATACATACACACAAACACACACACACACATATATATATTAGCGTATACCCTCCCAGGAATGCTTATTTCTATTTTAGTTATTTCTTTAATCTTTTATTAGCTCTACTTTATTCACGTTTCCCTAAACCTGGCTTTGATACCAAACTGTGGCATCCCACACTTGAAACCCGAAAATTAATGTCGATGATGCTGTAGTCATCACCAGAGTTATTTTCCGACAACTAAAGTGAGTTAGTTGATATGATTCCATAGAAAAAGTAAACAAAGTAAACTAATATGATTTCATTCCACAACCATCTTTTTTTTTAACATTCATTATAATTACTTCAATCAATATTTCCCAAATAACGTGCTTATGCAGGGGTCAAATATAATATGAAATAACACAATAAAGAGTCGGGTCCATATATGAAGATGCGGCCCGCACCCCTTCATATAACGAAAAAAAAATCTTTATTAGCTAAAGAGCCTCCTACTCCGTCTCCTATCCTCACACAGCGACCATTATTCCAAACTTGCCTAGGTCCATAATCTCAGCTTACTTAAATTAGTATCCTTGAGTTTATAGGGAAAACAACAATCAAAACACGGGACAGACACAAAATCTGGTGTGAATAATATATCATAAAAACAATTATATAGTGAGGCCAACCAGAACAGCACATGTTAGGTTTCTCCCTTATAATTAACCAATTATATATGAAACATTTTAAAACCTAACACAAATTATTTCTTATTTATGTATCTAATTAAAAACTTTCTCAAGCATATTTTTATTTACTATTGCGCACCTTGCGCTGATCCACTCAAGTCCTGGTCTAGATTGTTTAGAATCTAAGTATAAAATACTGCACATCTTACATAGACCTACCTGATATTCCTTATAAATTCTTCTTTGGTCAATAAAATATTCTTTTAAAGTATTTGACACAGTGCCCCGCCTAGTTCCTATGTAGCTTACTTTAGTATTTCGTATTGTGCCCCATGCGGAACTTAGTTAGCTTCCCATTAAGGTTTGTCTCTTAACTCATACTGCTTGGAATTGCCCACCGCTGTATTCTTTTAAGCTCATTTTTTAGAAGTTTCTCTCATCTAATTCCATTTAAAATCGCCCATCACAGTATCTTTTTAAATTCATTCTTTATTTCGAACTGCAAAGACCCAACCCCTGCAGTATTTAATTATTTAGTTTGTTAAGCGTTGAACTACAAAGAAACAACGACTTATAGTCCCTCTATATTTATTTACTTAATTCTTTTTAGACTGCTTGGAACCACCCCACTGTAGCAGACAACAAAGAAACTCAACTGCATTCTTTGACCATTTGTTTAATTTGGAACTACTTTTCATACAGCACCGCTGTTCTCTGAATTTGAATGCCTCTCCTCGCCTTTTCTTGATGTGCATTCGATTGAGAATCCCACTCGGCGTCTATAGCCCTTCCAATTCTATGCCTTTATCTAATGCAAGAACTCTTCTCCCATTCTTACCTAGCCTTCCCAGAGTTCGATTGACTTCTCTTTATAAGTCTTATAAGTTTATCATTTTAACGTAGAATCCCCCCGATCCACGCATTACGATCTACACTTTACTTAGTAAGTGTTCCTTCCTAAATTTTAGTGTAGTATAATCCCTTCATATTTATATAGAGTCGCCCCCTTCCCCTAATGTCACTCCCAACAACTCTGACATCCTTGATAATGCCTTTGCACGTGTTGTTATCCCATCAGATCTTATTTCACATTCTATTTTTACAGTGTTCTTTTCGGCAAACAATTCAGATCACATCTCCCTTTTTCCTAATCCCCTATTAATATATTTTTCCGTGGTTATTTTTCCCTTGTGTCCCCATAGTTTCCCTTTACCAGTGCAATATTCATTTGGTTCTACCTTTATTTGTTATAGAAAATTCTGATAAAATTGATAAAATTTCTCGAATCCCTGTTCTTTCATATTTTAACTTTACTTCATTTTTAGGGTATTTTCCTTGTTTATTTTGAGTCAATCAACTTCAAAAATTCATATAGAAATATATAAGCTTAAGAAATCTCTTAAACTACAAATATGCTTCCTAAATTTCATCTTATGCATTATATAAAACTTTCATTGAGTTTTGAAATCACTAGATAAGGGAAAAAACATGTTAGCATCCCATGTATGCACGTTCTTCCCTTAAAACATTCATTAACCATTTGTACTTTTGCATGTTGAACCCGTATGAAGCCCATCATATATAAGACATGTAGATGTAAAATGATCCCATATATATATATATATATATGTATGTATGTATGTATGTATATGTGTGTGTGTGTATATATATATAAGAAATTGGATTAGAAAGGGTAAGTATCACTCACCTAAATCATTAAAATGTATAACTTTAATCTTCTTAGTCTCTTCTAGCTTTCTTTTTTCTTATCTTTCTCTTATTTTTCTTCCTAAGCTTCCACCGTTAAAGAGTTTCTCTAGCCTTTTATTTTAGTTTGGATAGAATAAAATGAATGAATAAAAACAAGCAACATATATTGTCCTACAATAATTTCGGTCTAGGCCCTCATACCTTCTTTTATTAATTCATTTCCTTTAACCCTTCTTGTATAAGATGCCTTTTTCCTTTAATTGGCTAATTTAATTAATTATAAAATTTTAGGGTACTTATAGGTATCAAGAGATTTCCCTCGATACCAAGAGCTTTCTCTTGGGTAAACTTAAAACTTTCACTTATCTAGCTCTCCCACCTTCGACCGGACGTATTTCAAATCTTTTCTATAACAGCTGAGTCATTATTGATTATTTCCTTGATTCCACTTGTCTCCTCCTATTTAATTTTCTTTCTACTTGTAGGTCCTTAGAGTTATTCATTTATTCTACAAGAGAAACACTTCACCACTCTTGCTAGAATTTGTGCTTCGATTATAAGGAGTTTAGGGGCTGAGTGGAGGATGTTGAGAGGTCCACTTAGCCCCATTTTTCTTGAAACTTGTTGGATTCCTTCTTCTGATCCTTTTAAGCATGTGTCCAACTTCTTGAGTTGTTTCGTCCTCGCTTCAACTTTCTACTTTTAATAGAAATGTGCTTGGTCAAAAAGTTAGTTAATACCTACCTTTTCTTCAAATTTGCATGTAGAACCATAGTACGAGAAAAGTTAGACCTATCCCAAGCTCCATGATCAATAGATTCGATGATGAAAGAATCAGGTTAGTCGAAAGCACATAAAGTAGGTAGATTTCAATTTTTTCCAATTTTTGGATATTTAGGCGTACGTAGTCTAAAGGGTGTATTAAATCCAATCTAACACACTTATACATATTATTTTATTTATAAAGGAGTTTTAATTTAACTTAAACTAAATGCATATTATAATAAGCATATCAAATACACTCATATGTGTAATGGTCAATTACAACGCATAAAAAGTGTACATAGTCAATGTGTACGTTTATAGGCATTGGAATTTACAGCGCAATGGACACATATGTCATTTATACACGCCTTTATTTTCCATAGATTTATTTTGAAAATATATAAAATAATATATGTGTGTGTATATCTGTGTTTTTACATATATATCTACACATAGTTTACTTATACATAGTATGTTATAAAATATATTTTAATTAATTAACAATAATTTACATACACACACATATATACATACATACATGCATACATACATACATATATATATATACAAGTGGTAGCCCGTGCACTGCACATGTGCATAAGTTCTTTTACTATATATGTTTAGCTGTACTAAAATAAGAGAGATTATATATTTCAATTAGATTACACATCACGATATTTGAAACTTTTAAATAAATTTCAACAATGGAAATACCTCCCCTTCCTTTTTTAGTTATGAAACATAGATTAGTGAGAACTAAACATATTGATTATGTTATGACAATTAAGATGCACTACTCATTTCCAAATTTAATATACAAAATCAACAATTTCTAAGTGAAATTATTTTCAGAGAACTTATGCAATCCATCAAAGTCTTCTAAAATATTCGAGCTTTTCTTTTAAGGATGTTAATAAATGCAAAAATCTGAAATCTATTCGTATCCATATCCAAAAAATGAAAAATATCTTAAATCTACAAAATCGATATAGATACGGATATCATGGTATCTATATCCAAAAATTATATGTCTAACTTTAACAAGAGAGTAGCTAAAATTATGCATATTTTAGCACATAGAATGATTAATATATATTGTTTTATCATGGTAATAATTCATATTATGAAGAAGAACGAATATTTGCGATTGAAAATTGACAAGTACTTATATTCTTGTTAGCATTATTATTGAAAAGGATTTATGTTGGATAAAAAAATTCATATACGATTTTACTTCATTAATTATGAATGGAAGGGATAAACATGAGATATCCGTCCGTATTTTAGATATGCGTATCCAAAATGATTTCTGATGTGGATGCAAATAAAGCACTATCTGCATTTGAAAGTATCCAATAATAGGTATAATTTTTTGGCAAAAACCTACCCGAGGAAGTTTATGTTATGGTAAAGACCAGCATTGATATATTTTATATTAAATTACAACAAAAAAATAAATGTGTGTTTTTAATCTTTTTGAATAATGACATATGTAAAATCCAATTTCAAGGAAGAAATTCTACCTTCTATATATTTTTTATGAGTTGAAAGCCCATCTTGTGCATCACTTTTCATCCATAGGACTTTTACATTCCATTTGTCCTCTACCATGCCCACTTAGGAACAAAATCCAAAACCTACATTTTTAGCAAGCTCCCCCTCTATGGTCCTAATGACTACTACTACTACTCCTTTATCTTGTTTGTGCCCACCCTGCATCCTTACCAAACATTCATCTATATAAGCCAACATCGCACAACATTCTATTGCTAATAATGGTGTTACTTTTGGTCGCGGTGGTGCCACCATCCATCACTCTCTTTATTGCATAGCCACTAACCCAACATAGTAGAATATGCAAGGGCTCCTAGATATAATGTAGCATGTATTAAGTGTCCACATAAAAGGTGAAATCTCTAATTGTTTCTTTTCAAAATTAGTAAAGAACCGTTTATGTAATGAACCACGTTTATTTTTAACGATTGGATATTTAAATAATTGATTTATATATTGAATTGTGAATTAATTGACGGTCCTAAAAATGTGACTTTCGCACATAACCAGATCAGGATTCAAGACTACTTTCGTTGAGTTCGTATCAATGTTGTGAATTAAAACGAGTATAAGGATCACTATATTTGATGATCGGACTATCCGATAGCTGAAACGGTCTCGAAAAGCGCGAAATTATTATCCTAAAGCACAATCTCAGATACCAATGAAATTTATACCATTGGGATTGAAAAAATAAGGCGATGCACGCAGACGAGTTTTGTTGCAATCAGGCACGTCATCGTGTGAGCTCGAAATGAACGATCGTTTTACTTGAGAATTTAAATTGAAATGAATATTTTATTAATAAATAACGCTGTCTAAACCCTTTCCTCATCTCACTCATTTCCAGATTGCTATTTCATTGAAAATGGCCACCTTTTCTTTTTAATATTCAAAAAATAATATCTGTTAAATCGCTCCATGAAAATTTCCTAAACCACCTCCATTCAACTCGTATCGAATAGATATTCATGTCCATGTCCACTTTGAAGCGTGTGATGGTAGTTTTGGAAATGGTCGTATATACCCATGATCTAGGGTTTGAGATTAGCAAGGATTTGAATGATGATACGCGAAACAGATGTTGCCGTTATCTTTCTCTTACCAATGCTCATGTTCTTACTGATATTTGGAATCCTCGATGTCCCGTAGCAGATCGCTTCCATCACCTAGGTGAGGAGCAGCGGTTAGGTCGTTTTTACATTGAGGCCGAGCTTGGCTTCGTGGTGTACGTTATGGAGAGGGCGTGTAGATAGATTCAATGGTGAAGACAGCAATGAGAATTTTCGATAATGTGTGAGCAATCAAGGAATGAATGTAAGGCAATGATTTATGGTGCATAGATGTTATCTAGCATTTTGATCGGGCATTGTTCGAACATATTAGATGAGTCGAACTTGGAGTTATCAAGCCAAGAATTCCACAAAGATAGCCAAAGAATCTAGAAACCAAGAACGAACAAAGTCGAGGAGCCAATGCTAGAACACCTCAATACAAAAGAACCCAAAAATTCAAGTTGATGGGTTGGTACCGACCCTACCCTATGGTTCGGTACCAAGTCCTATTTCCACCTTAGGTGGACCCTAACTTCTACGTAGTAGTCCTACATGATGCCAAGAGCCTACTTCCAACGTCGTTTTGTTGATTTAATGCAATACTTATCTCCCTCCACAAACACTTCAGATGCAACTCTATTCTTTCACCACTCCGTCAATTAGACATGGAAACAAACTAATATCGATGCGAACAACTTTGGAAGTATGAAGCTAACAACAAGACAAGCCAAGATGAAGACTTGAAGACAATCAATATGGCCATCTAAGGGATCGGTACCAACCCTAACCTGTGGATCGATACCAACCCATATATCTTGATGATGTGGCACCTACTTTTATAAGAGAACACTACACCAAACAAGCCATTTTGTGACAATTTTCCACTTTCAATTTACAACGCTAATAACCATTACAAATTTTTAACGGTTATATCTGTTACAACCATTTACAATGGTTATAACCGTTAGTAAATATGGTAATTTCGTAAATAATTAAAAGCTGTATGGATAAGGTTAGAAATTTATCTTCTATCAATCATTATTTCATTTCTCACTCTCTCACGTTTTACTTATCTTTTTCGTATCGGGTTTCATCTGGCATCGCCTCCACCGTCTGCCACCACCTCCATCTTCTACCACCGCCTCCTTCCTTTGTCCTATCAAATCGACGAAGATGAAGGAAGATCTAGGTTGCGAACTACAAATCTAGAGTTTTGCTTTTCCACCTCCGTCTACTCCGGTGTGAACTATAAAATCACGCTGTCAGGTTTATTGTATGCATACAAAGAAGCTTCCTTCTCTTGATTGCAGTGATAAATTTAATCGTTTTCCCATGAGCTCTTTTTTTCTTAAAGCTAGATAGCAAATAGGTTTTTACTTTGAGTTCTATCTGCATTTTATATTGTACATTTGAACATTTCCTGGCATTTTAATCGTTGTGATGTATCTGGATTTGAGGAGCATTGATGATCCGGCGCCATCTAATGTGATTACCAATGTCGATCCATTCACTATCGACCGTCGACTTTCTTTAGGTTTATATTTAAAAATTATAACTAAGCTAATTACTATGGGATTGATTATTAGCTATTAACCGGTGATTATTATCTAATTTGGGAACTTGTATCATTTTGATTTGGAGTGCAACACTAATGACCAGTGATTATTATCTACTTTTCTACTATGAATTTTCTAATAATAATTGGGGATTCTGAGCCCATTAGTTTTGTGTTATCATCTTGTTTGTGAATAACTAATTATTTCTTGTAATACTATTAGAAACATAACCCAGTAACTAATTATTATTTTTGGTTTTCATATTTGTGTTTCCGTATCCACTGCAGAGCTTGATGCTAACCAAAAACTTGAGAACATTCTTGTTTAAAACTTCAGCCAAGAGTCCTCGTCGCTATATTTTATGCTTTCATTGATGAATGACAATGACACATGCTTTGTATTTGGATATATAATCATTTTCCTTTACCTTTAAGTCAGTGTATTCTTTTCTAAAGATTTATAATAAAGAGTTCTAATAATGGAAAGATCTTTCATGCGATAGATACATGTTTTGCTAGGCAGGAGTGCAATTGGACATCACTGACAAGCAATTTCATACTCAGCGTATCCTGATTGAATATTTGATCATGATTTGTAACTATAAGCGCTTTGCATTGGATTTGTGAGAAGTTTGACAATTAGCATGACATGAATGTGAATAGTGATTGTTTTTGAAATGTTTCTTATCTTTTACGTTTTGCTGCTATATTTTATTTCTTCTCTCTTGAGCTCTGATATGCATATTTTATAGGTATGGGTTTGTAAGCCAGAACAATCACTTAATAGTTAATATAAATTTGCTAGTCAATTTTTGGTTGATTTATTCTTGAATATTCTTCACATGATTTGAAATCAGTAATATTTTGTTTCTTTAATTTGTGGACTTCAAAGTGTTTTTTCTATGATACAGGTGATAATTGGTATATGCACAAGTCAATCATTTTGGGCATTGTCGATGAGAGAAGTATGATTAAAGGGAATATTCAAGGTACTCTACCAACTTTAGTAGAACAAGAGAAAAACAAATTCAAGGTACTCTACCTACTTTTGTTGTGACTTGTTTAATGGTTCTTGACTTGATTGGCTTTACCAATTAATAGGAAATAAGATCGTCTAGAATCTCCTTACAAATGGATGAGGTGAACAATGAAGAAGAAAGAGGCATTAGTGATGAGAACACACAACCATAGTTGCCATTTTTGGTAAACCAGCAAGAAAGAAACTCTTCTTTGAAGCTAATAAATTGCAGGTAATCATCTCAATTCCATTTACATCTCAATATAATCCTATATCTCAGTTTTATAGTAGATCAAAATGGGTTTTGTGCCTATTTTATTTGAGAATTATCTAGGGTTCACTGGTTTGAAGTTTTGGTTGTAGTGATAATATTAGCCGTTGAATTGAAAATTAAAGGAGAGTTAATCCTCACACAATCTAACTTTGGATATCTAAATGTGTATTTATATTATTGAATCCAACTGTAGTTTCTATAAATAAATTAGTATTTGCTGAAATAAGTAGCTACTGCCTACTTAAATCCATAACTTGGTAAATAAATGAAACCTGTTGCATGAAATCATGGTGTAATGCTCGTTTTGTCTTGTTGCTTTATATTGTACGTCCATACTCTCTTATCTTGACAACTTCATCACACATCTATGCATTGCTTCAATTTCTTGCATCTTGCCCCTGTCATTAGAATTAGTTCACACTTTTTTCCATACCCCTTCGCATGCTAAAAGACATACGTACCATCTTGACTTGTTTTCCTACCTTGCCTTGACTTTGTTTAATTAGTGCATGTAGCCTTATTTGTATTTCCCTTTTGTGCAATTGCGCACATTAAGTCAAACTTTATTGTAAATCTCTTTTCGATGAATAGTAGTTCCTTTTCATTGGTTTGCTTTATATTACTTTGATGCTCTATTGCCATGAAACTAAGCATGCATCCCATGAATTTTGCCTTGATTCATACGTTCCTATGCCTTGCATTAATTGCATGCATCCTTGCCTTGCCTTGATTCGTCCTTTATATGTCCTTAATATTTATTTAGTTAGTTGTTCCATAAATATATATTGTTGCCTCTCTTATGTCCTTTGATTTTCACGTCCCAACTATTAGTTGCTTTTAAAGTTTTTGTTTCACTATTTTATCAAGCTTTTTATTAGTTAATAGACCAAATGATGATCTATTTATGAGTGTGTATATATAAAAATAGACCAGCTGTCAGAATTATTATGAAAACATGCTACATAATACATCAAAAGATTAAACATAAAATGGTTAACTCAAAAGGACAGAGCTATGCATTTTTTTTTGAAAATAGGTAAATGGGCTGACCCTAATAAATAACAGAAGAAAATTATAATCGGTTAATGGACTAAATACCCGAAACAACACCACAAATACTCTACCGCCTCATAACTCAAACTTATTTGAGTTGGGGCAAAACTTCACCTCCTCAAGCAAAATAATGGCCAAACTCCGAAAGATCTAGCGGCGAAATTCAAAGATAACTCGCTTAATCCAATTTAAGTGTTTAAGGAGGCTTCCAGTACTTTGTCTCACATTCATTCAACCCACGTAACTCTGAAATGGAGTGAAAACATTCTTTTGGGTGGTTTTCTCTTCAGCTTCAATTCGCAAGTGTATACTTTTACTTGAAGCTTTATTACGCCTTAAATTCGGAATAAGCTAAGCACAAGTTGATGGACTGTAGAAATATTTGGGTGCTTTAGTGGTACAAGTTTTGAACTTATTGTTGGTATGCTCCAAATTGGTTGAATAAGCTGGCTCAAACATCGAACTACTTTCACCTCTCTCCTAATTAGATAAGTGAAAATTTTGCTTGTTGATATTACTCTTGAAGTAGTTGTAGCCTAATCTTTGATCATTTACAACCCAATGAAGCTTATTATCATGCTCTCGAAGGCTACAATTCATGCAGTAACCTCCAGAACTATCAGGTAAAAATAAAGTAGGCTTAGAATTTGAAATATTTAAATTAATGTCCTTATTATTAAAATGAGCCTTGATACTTCCCTTGCAGTTATTAGTTGACATTTTATTGTTCTGGAGGAAAATACTTGAGCAGTTGCTTGTTCGATCTCTGTAACCCTCTTCAGATGAGTGTCTGTTGATATATGTATTATTATCTCCTGAGTGTGGAGCACTAAAATCATATTTGATATTAAATGTCGGTTGTCAATCTTTTTCCATGCTCAGATAATTGCCCATTTGATCATGAATACTATGTGCGCGGTAGCTTCCGCCCCTATCAGGTATGAAAGAACAATTATTAGAGCCTAAATAATGCTTATTATTAAATAAAAATAAATTATTTTTAAACATTCTTCCCTTATTATTATAGGAGCCATTCCTATTGTGATTGTAGAAGTGACCGCCACCGGTATTGACTGATTTGGGAGTGGAATTAAAATTAATCAAAAGCTTTTCCATCCAATGACTTCCATTGTGATGAAGATGCCTCACATTGGGAGAATCAAAAGTGATTTTCCCACTCTGTAAGAAAGATTTTAAACTCTCTTCATATTTATCCATGTGCCGGTTGTTATGATTTGAATTGTCTGAACTTTGATTCCTATATTTACAGAGAAGAATCTGGCTATCTAATTCAATTTTCTTCCAAAGTTGAATACTTTCTGTTTCTGATTGAGAGTGAAGTCTTTGATTTCTTTCTTTCCAAATATGAAAGATTGTTGCAGTAAGCATAATACTAGCTTTTTTGAATTCCTTGGATTTTTCTTTGAAGTTTTGTTGGATATAATTGATGCTTCCTCTGATGTTCTGAATTGCCTGATTTTAGTTAATTTTGAGCTTTGTTTTGGCAATAAACCAAATATATTGAATAAGTATAGTCAAAAAATAAGTGATGGATACACTCAGTTTCATTCGACAAAGTAGACATATTGTATCCCTTTTTTTATTCGATTTTAGGCATCTATCCCTAGTAGGAAGCCTGTTAATAATTGCAAAATAGGCATAATGGGACATTTTTGGACAATTTGATTTATTCCATATAAAATTGTGCCAATCCACTTCAGTTCCATGACCTTTTATAAATTCCAAAGTTTTTTGAAGGAGAAAGAACCTTTTGTAGATGGTTTCCATTCCCACTTATCATTTGGAAGATTAGGATCAATTGTAATTTGATTAATGGCTGTATTGAAAGAAGTAGTTGGATGCCAAAATGTATTCCACTTGCTATTTTGAATGATGCTACTGACTTTTCCATTGATTTCACCAAACAAATATAAGTTGTTCCATCCCACAAGACTAACTAATGTTTTTCCATGTATCCAAGGATCTAACCACAAACTAATATGGTTTCCATTTTTAAATTTTCTTTCCAAAAGTTTAATGCTAGTGTCTCTGCTGTTGAGAATATTTTTCCAGACAAAAGAGTAATGATTTTCAATACCAGTAGTCCAAAAATTCTTATTTTTGAGATACTTTGCTTTCATCTGCTTTGCCCATAATGAATTGCCATTTGCAAATTTCCATAATAATTTGAGTTTACACACTTCTCTCAATTCATTGATGTCTCTCAGACCCAAACCACTAGCTTTCTTTGATAAACAGACTTTTTTTTCCAAGCAATTTTGTGATGTTTTCCTTTCCAAATGAAATTTTCACAAATTTTTTCAATTTTGTGAATTTCTTTTACTAGGATATTACGGGCTTGGATCCAATACATGATGATTGCGATGATGACAGTTTTAGTAAATTCAATTCTACCAGCTAAAGACAGAAATTTGCTAGCCCACCCTTCAAATCTATTTTGAATGATATCTAATAACCTTGTGCGGTCTTTGTCATTGATTTGGTTAACACTGAGAGGAAGACCTAAGTACTTAACAGGCAGATTACCCTCCTTGAATTTTAAGGTATTTAAAATGTCCATTTTATAATAGCAGCCTTTACTAAAATATATTTTGCTTTTGAATTCATTGACTTTTAACCCTGCATGCTCTTCTAACCTGTCAAAAATATTTGCAATGGATTTTGCACTTTGTGTGTCAGCATTCAAAAAGATAAGCAAATCATTAGCATATAACAAATGAGTAATATATGGTTTGATTTTATTAATTGGTTTGATATTTCCTTTTATAAGCTCAATTTCCATAAGAACTGAGAAATATTCCATAGCAATAGTAAATAAATAAGGAGAAAGTGGATTCCCTTGTCTAATTCCCCTATTGCTTTGTATAAACCCATTAGGAGAACCAAGAACCAAAATAAAATAAGAAACATTGTTAATACATTCAAGGATAAGCGCACAAAATTTATTGCAAAAGCCCATTTGTTTCATCATAAAAATAATGAAATGTCTATTTATTTTGTCAAATGCTTTATGTGGATCAATTTTGACACACATGAGATTTATTATTATTATTATTAAAGTTTCTTAGTAATTCATGTGCAAGCAAAGTGTTTTCAACCATTAATCTTCCAGGAATGAAAGTACTTTGGTTTTCAGATATAAGGTGTTTTAAAAATAATTTTATCCCATTACATAAAATATTAGAAATAATTTTGTAAATGAAATTACAGCCGACGATAGGCCTATAGTGTTCTACATCGATGGGAATATGAACTTTTGGGACCAAAGTAATAAAAGTATGATTTAATATTTTTAATAATTTACTAGTCCTAAAAATTCAGAGATAGAATCAAATAAAATTAATTTGATTTCTTCCCAAGAAGTTTTATAAAACTTGGCACCAAAGCTATCTGGTCTTGGACTTTTATCATTATTGGAATTAAAAATGATATTTTTAATCTCCTCAAGTCTGATAGGGGCTAAGAGAATATCATTACTGTGACGCCCCACCTCTATGCCCATGCTAGCCAAGGACACTACGGGGTAATGCCGTCAACTAGCACGGAGAATAAGGCTGTTGAGGAGCGACCATCCGTGTAATTGCTTTGTGCGAGCACCGATATGTCAGATAGAATAACATGCATTTGATTTCAAGAGGAAATCCGACATACCGATACAAACTCAAAGCTACTACACAGTGGCTATAATATCTTCGAAAACAAATATAGAAATAAACATAACACAAACCAGTCACAGATGTTCATATCTCAAAGGCGGAAACAGATATGAACATAACACATAGAAGTGTACATCAGAGTTGTGGTCAAACAAGATCCACAATAACACAAAAGAATAGATACAAGTGCTAGACAAAAGAATAATTATACATCAAGGAGTCACTATCTCGAATGTATACAAAAAAAACTACTAATCTAAAGTAGATAGTCAAAGGTCAGATGATGGCTCCAAATAAAGAGTCAAGCAGAAGCACCTATAACATCTCGGTCTGACCCGAATATTATTTAAGAAGAAAATAATAAACGGATCAGTCTAGCTATAAATATCAGATAAAATGAAATAGGATAATAGATGCGATTAAAATGTATGATAACATAAATGTCATACTATAAAAAGTATACAATAACTAACAACAAAAAGCATACAATATCACAAGATATCTAAAAGCACTAAAAAGAATGTCATATTCTTTATTTTATTCACCAAACCATAAATATTGACGATCATATCAATGCCAATCGAAAAAGTTAGTGAAACACAAATTCACCAATGCACAAAAATTGATTAAGCTTATCAATGCAAATTACGGAAATTGGTGAAACACAAATTCTAGAAATCCAGAAATCACAAAAAGGGGAAAAGAGGCCTGTCACTAGAACGGGAGCATGAAAACTCACCAACACGTGTATCACAAAACGGAAAGCTATTCCATGGTTGCTAACCATTAATTTTTGAGCCGAGGCTCCACTAAAATGGCCCGAAGACCATGAGCCGAAGCTCCACTAAAACGGCCCGAAGACCATGGGTCGCTACCCCACCAAGCCGAAGCTCCACAAAAAACGGGTTATAGTCTCCCTCGCAGACAAAGAGACATCGCACATTGCTAGTCTAAATCACAAAGTGATCATCATTGATCGATAAGTGTAAATTACACTAAGCTAGTAAATAAATGAGTTTAGCTTCATGTCCCATAACCACTAGATTAACTTAATTATTTAAGAACAAATTGTAGACTTGCACTCAAGGTTAAGTGTCAATTACACTAAGCCAGTAAATATACGAGTTTAGCTTCATGTCCCATAACCACTAGCTTAACTCAAATATTTACGAATAGATTGTAGATTTCCACTCGAAAATTGTCACAAGAGATTCAATCGAACGAGTCCAAGAATTAACCGACGAAGTAAACGCAAGCGTTTAATACCACTTGTTTTGCTAAGCCGTTTAATTAGATTTCTCATATGAATGAGGTAAAGGTTTGTATATACTAATAGGTAAGAAAAATAGTTTTAAATAAACGAGCTTTGTAATAAAATAGTGTTGAAATCGTCTTGATGAAAGAGTTTTGATATTTACTACTAGTATTGAAACCTTTATATTTTTAAAGTGACAAATCACAAAAATGATTGTAGAACAATCAATCACCAAAATTCACATTCAAAGACGTGAATAAAATCCAAAGAAATCGATACCGAATCCATCAAAATGGATACTCCCAAAAATCCTGAAGAAAATGTCATCAAAGTCGATAATAAATTATTACAACAAATCGAAATCAACACGAATCGATAAAATTGGAATTCTTAAACAAAATAGGCAAGCAGGCAAAACACAATAGATTCAGATGTCTGAATCTGGAAAATTAGAAGTTTTCCAGAACGTAATTCAGACGACTGAACCAAATGTTTTAGATGTCTGAAATAGGCATTTTTTAGCCTATTTTCTTTCTGTTTGAAATCGAACCAATTCAGACGTCTGAAATTCCAGATTCAGACATCTGAAACTGGAATTCAGAGCATTTCCTGAACCTCGACCAAAAATGGCCAAATGAATATCGGAAGCGATCGGACGAGCAAATGACGACTAAGGATTTACGCCACGTGACAACCCAGCCTTAACGGCTCTTCGATACGCCTCAAATATCAATGTCCAAATATCCATAATTGGATTTTCATAGATTTTGATTTCAAAACACCAAAAATTGGAATATACACCCAATCAATCCAAACCAAAATCAATTGCACAAGAATAAGTGTTAGGAATTCATACCTAATGAAACGATCGCGATTTTTCGTTGCCGAAAAATCGAACCGTTAGGGTTTTAGAAGAAGAAAGAGGTAGAAGAAGAAAGAAAAGAAAGAGAGGAGAAAACAGAAAACAAGTAACAGAACGAGAAACAATAACAGAATCTCACAGTCGCAGCGGAACAACATATAATAGATAAATGAATATTCATTAAAACAAAAGAACTATACATTTTATACATTACATCACATTACATTACATCAATCAGAGTGTACAACAATAAAATAGCGGAAAGAATACTATATACAATAGATAATAGACTACGCTATCCAAGCTCGCCTCCAACATCTGCACAGCAACTCCCGAATCCAGAATAACCTGATAACCTAACTCTAGACTGCCCGTGTGGAAAATAGTGGGCACCCAGAGTTTAGGAAAGGAACAATAAACTCCAGGTCAGTCATGGGACTGGTGTGAGAACTCAAAACAGTTTATCTTTAAACAAGCAACAAGAAAATTTAAATTTCGAAATCCGCAATGCTTTTTGGAAAATGAAACTACCATAAGGCCTCCCGGCACACACACAATGCAAACGCACACATGGGGGAGATTTCTCCTTATGATAGTCAAACATGCTTACTACGAGAAAAATTCTTTGATATTATTACTAGTGCATAGTGGAAAATATTTCGAAAGTATAATATAAATCCTAGCCAGCATAGGTACCATGATACTATGCCTACTATAGCTGCCATGTTAAATGGCAGGTTCTACAACTAAAACCGTACAAGGCACGTATTGGATGAATGGATTTCCAACAAATGGTCAGGCTAAGGAACTTCCTACTGCCACATGGGATCGCCTCTGGCGGGACGTCCCGAGAACTAACGTTACGGTTAGATCTCTGCCAACACAAGGCCGGGTTACCTCTGTAACTAGGTAACTACTACACGAATATGTCATCCCCCGGTCCTTTGGGACCTTTATCCGAGCGCTCGATACCAACAACACCACACAGAAATAGATATAGTGTTTCCACATGAGTAAATATCTGGGCTCCATACCATGATACCACCCTTTTCCAGAAGGAAATGACATACCCTAAAGGGCGCGACCCTCATAACCTTGCCGCATATTCCTGTTTCGACCATTTCCGGGGAGTGAGGTCCTGACGAAGTCTCGTCCACAAAGCTACGCTTTGTGCAACAAAGCCATGCTTTGGGTCCACAGATGACCAAAGCAATAATCACAAAGATAAATGATCAAACAAATGATCATATCCAAACGATCAACCAATGATCATCACACAGCAGCACTCAGCATGCCACATTACCAGATTGGGAAATATCGCTGATAACCTTCAACTACATAACCTCTGAGCTCGTACGTCTCAGAGAAGGGTGTTAAGCTAAGAGAATAAATTCTCCGCCACCAACAGAAATGTATTTGAAAGAAATCTGCTCTATCTCTCAAAATGTAATGTCAGACACGTAACCATACAAGTCTGTTCCGGGTTCGAACAGAACCGAAGGCACTTCCAAAGAAGCCCTTGCAATCCGGGTATTCACAATCCCGATAAAATTTCCCATCACAAAGGAAATCTCCATATCGTAGCTAACGATGCGGAGACAATCGATAGGTCATCCTATCGTTTTCACAAATACCCGGTCTTCAACACCGGTCTTCAAATGCAATCCAAACGACGTATCGCATATTCGGAATGGGATATATGACACAAAGGTCCTCTCCCGGCTAAACCGAATAGCGAGCGCTTATTTTAAAAATAAGTGTGGCAATTCAATCACAACAATCACAACAAATACCATCCAAGGGTAAATATTGATAGTCGGTTATTTAACTATCAATAAAGATGCGCCACATCATCAGATTCCAAATAATTTTTCCAAAATTATTAAGTCCCAAAATATCTTTACAAGATATATATACACAATTTCCAAATAATTGTCCAATTTATTTGCTTTACCAAAACCACTTCACGATAAAATTTCCACACTAAATCAATTGAAAAACCAATTTTCAATTTACCTTTACCATTTGAAAACCAATTTTCAAATCACATTAACCATTTGCAAACCAATTTCAAATCACCTTAACCATTTGAAAACTAATTCCAAATCACCTTAACCATATATACCTTTTGAAAACAAATTTCAAATCACCAAATAAATCTTTACCGATTTATTTTAACTTACGTTCCAAATTCGTAAATTATATTTTCATTTTTAAAAATAAATCAACATTTATTTTTAAACAAATTTCCCTTCCTATTTATAAATTCCAAAGTGAATTTCCAATTTCCCAAATATCTACACATACACGATTTCAAATCAATTTCCATCTATTCACTTCGATTTACCTTTAAAAGGTGAATTTTCAAAATGTTCCATTTCATATTAGAAAATCATCTCTAAACTTATTTAATAATAAGTAATTCACACTTTCAATTTGTTTTCAACAATTTTGAAAATATTCAACATACTTAAGTTACCGTTAAGTATTTTATTCCATTCTCTTTAAGAAAACATTCTTTTATTCACATTTATTTGGGTCAAAACGGATGTTGCGTAAAACATCATTTACGACAACCCAAAAACACTAGTATATGGATTTGAAATTAAAAATAGGTATATATAAATCCAATACTATACAAAACACCTTTAATTCGTTTTAAATTCCATTTAAAATATTTCTTTCCCAAACATACCCATTTTATTTAATAATCTATTCAATATTCAAAATAGTGAATATAGCCCACTTAACAAATTTCCATATTTCAATTTATCAAATTCGATGGATTTCAAATTTATAAACATAGTTTATAAATTCCATTTCTATTATAAACCCCAATTTTATAAATTCCTTTATTAATCCGATGCAATTTACATAACCCAATTTCATACCCAAAAGCCATATTGTAAGTTAAATACTTATAATATTATTTATTTACCAAATCGTTCCTTTGAACTTCACCAATTTAAAATCTTATCACTTACAAGATTTCTTTATGGTTTATAATAATTTCAACTAATGAAATCTTCATTTATTAACAATTTCTATAAAATTCCCCTTTTTAATGCCCAAATCCATTTTTATAAGTTAATAACTTATAAACTTAAAATTTTCCAATAACCGTTCGTTTTATAAATTTCACATTTATTAATCTATAAATCCTAGTGAAATTCATGTTATACATCAACTTAACACTTTATAAATTTATCCTATAACTTCAATAATTTTTATTTAAAAACATCCATTTATAAAATCCTTTATATAAACCATTAATAATAATAACTTCCCAAAAACCAAATTTAACTATTTTATAAAAACCTATTATTGTTAAAAATTTCTTTTAAGTTATATTTCATAAAAATATAAATTTTTAAAACATAAAATTTTATCCATCTATTTATTTTAAAATTTAATCAATTCAAAATTTTTAATAAACCATATTCTTTGAAAAATCGATTTAAAACCCCTTTTAAATTCAAAAACGTTATTTTAATTTTTTTTAAAAATTTGAATCCGATGATGCAACAACATTAGATGGTCAATCACGGGAATAAGTGTCATATATCAATATGATTATCAACAATCAACATAATATTTATAAACAAATAAATATGTGAGGAATCCAGTTGGATCCCTCCAACCTGTTACCCTGCATCCACAGACGTTAGCACAATACCAATTCCACTTCAAGGTGGAATATCGTGGTATATGGGATTTTATAAATATCCGCTTAATAGGCGGCGCAATAGGGTCTCATCCGCTATACGAGGCGGGGAATCAAATCCGATATATACATATGCCAATATATATATATCGCTATATATAGTATATATCCTACTATATCTACTAGCACAATCAATCAACCATCAACAATCAATATTAACTATTCAAAATTTTAAACAAAACCTTTCGATTGAGTGAGGAGTTCTCACCTTGATTTTGTTTCCGTTTTCGCGTTCGTTTCGAATAAAATTAAACGAACGTTTAATTTTACCCAAAATTCAAACGAGCTCCAATCGACTCCAAACCAGCTGCATTGCGAAGAGCACGACGATACGAAGCCAACGCAAAAAATCTCGTCCGAATCTGACATCATATGACAAAGATATCGCATTTTAAACGTTGTACAATCGTTAATATAGTAAATTATTTACAAATCTCTATTACAAACCCTTCCCCAAATCACAGCCGCACATCAAGCTTCCCCCCCTTCCTTCTTGCGCACGGCTATAACCATCTCCAGGAACAAAACGCACGTATAGAACCCATAGAAGCTCCAACTAGGGTTTGAATCTTCGACCACCACGAGCCACTTGAAGGCGATCAGGAAGTGCCACTTCGTAGCCCACGACAAGAGCCACCTTCGGCCAGAGCTAGGCCAAACTCGGCCCCACCTGGTGCCTAGGGTTGCGTGCGCAACATCAGGGAAACGCGGCCCTGTAGCTTTCAATCCAACGCTCCAATCCCGATCTTAACCGTTGGATAACGAGATCTCATCATCCTCTACGACTTTCATGTTGGAACTTTTGTGAATCGATGCATGGATTTGGAGAAAATGGGGGAGGAAGATAGGATATTTTCGGCCATTAACCCTATATGGTGGCGGCTGGTGATAGTAGGTTAGGGTTTAGAAGTGAAAATGTTAATATATTATATGTTATTTATATTATTTTAATAATAAAATCTCCAATTTAACACTTATGCAAACGACCTCCAATCTACGCGTTCCGACAGGCGATCCTAAGGTTTTTCCACGTTCCGGACACAATGGAACAGGTTTCGTAAGCTAATTCCATCATATGTGTGAGATACAGCAATAAACGCTCAATTTAAATTTAAACCGATTTAAGCGATTTCTAGGCGTTTTAGCTTGTACCGGACAAACGGCAAATCCAAACGACTTGAAATTTGAAATCTTACAATAATATCACATTACGGATCCGATGAAATTGGTTTCGTCGAAATCCGAGACCGTTTGAAAAATGGCTATTTTAACTCGCCGAATTAAAATTAAAACGATATCGATGCGTTTCGAGCTGCCACGGTCAAACGACAACTCCGTTTGCTACGAAAATTGAAATCCGATAATAACTAACTATTACGGATCCAATGGAACTCGTTTCGTTCAATTCCGAGACTGTTCAAAAATTGGCTATTTTTCAGTCGATAATTAAATATTAAAATATTCAATTTTTACAAATTAACTCCAAATTCAATTTTACAAGTTCTAAAACATTTCTATAACTTTAATATGATTAAATAAAATTTTCCAAGTCATTTCCAATCATATTTAACCCAATATTAAATTATTTGTGGAATCTCACTATTAAATAAATCGATTTAATTGCAAAATTAAATCCAAAATTCAAAATAAAATTTATTCGACTCCAAAAATTCACTTATTAATATTTAAAATTAATTAAATATTCAAATTTAAATTATTAAAAATTCTGGGTCGTTACAATCTTCCCCCCTTAAAAGAATTTCGTCCTCGAAATTGCAAGTTAAGGAGAATAATTCATAATCCGTTTATTATTTTTCCAAAACTAATAGTTTTATCAACCTTCTAACACCAATCTTTTTATTAAAGATTTACTATCATTTCAATTAGCTTTCCAACTTCAATTATAGGTTTCAAACAACATTGTTTACTCAACAATTCAAATTTAAATTTAAATTCAAATTTCAAACTTTCAAAATTTCTCAAAATTTCTCTAACTCCCTAAATTTTCGAAAAATTTCGCCAGAGTCTCCTTTGCGCGGCTAGATCGGTACGACTACAAAACGGCTCTACGGCCCCTCAGAATCAAAAAGAAAAGAGAAAGCCAAGTGGCTAGAGAAGGAAATCATCAAATCTCATATAAAAACTGAAATACGTACCTTTTTGTCGAGCCATTCAATTTTTTTAAATTCAAAATCAAAATTCCAATTCCTTTATATACCTGTATATCCTACTAGTAGTAGTATCCAATTCCAACATTCAAACTATTTTGCCAATTCAAGTTCAAAATTTCCAATACATGCTTCTTACACATTTTTTTAGTTTATTATTGAAGTTGCATATTCAATTCATTCGTTTCAATTCCAATTCAATTCTATTCAATTTCATTTGAATTCAATTACATAGCTTCCAATTGCGCTAGTTCAATTTCATTAACACTTAATGAATTTACATACAATCAACCAACAAGCAAATAACGACCAATGTACATTCAATACAACCAAATTTATTTATTTTACTTACATTCAATTTGGTTCAACTGTTTTAATTCCAATTGGTTTAACATTCAATTGATTTTCATTCTATTATTCAACTATCTTCAATGAATTTACACTTACATACATCGTTTCATATCAACTTACTTACATTCGATTGATTAACATTCAATCCATTCTTTAATTCAATTGCTAGTTCTTTTTACAAATAAAATTGAATTTCATTTATATAATTTAAGTTCACATCTTTAACAATTTCATTTATTCACTTTATTCACTTACTTTGATATTAACATCAATTCTTTCAACATTACTTAACTTGCATTCCATTTCAACTTTATTTACCTCATTTAATTCACTTGATTATTTAACTTTGATACAAATATCAATTTTTATTCAACTTCACTTAAGTTATTCCATTTAAACATCATTTGTTAATTTAACTTAAGTTTTACTTGTCAATTCAATTCGGATTTTAAATTCCAAAGTAAATCCTATTTAACTTTTACTTAAGCCAAATTCATATCAATATTCAAATTCATATTCCATTTTACTTAACTTAATTGTTTAACCACTTCAACAACTGGTTTCACTTACATTTTCCCATTCTATAAGTTATAAAACTTATTATTCAACTTCTAACTTATATTATAAGTTCAAAACTTATTTCGCTTATACTTATCAACTTCAAGTTGAATTTTAATTTCAAATTGATTTATTACAACAAAACTTCAATTTTAAATTCATTTTTGTAGCAAATCCATCACATAGAAACTCGAAAATGATACTGATGATGCTGCAGTCATCACCCTTATTATTTCCCAGTGACAATAGTGAAATCAATGCTAATTATTCTTTCAAAAAGTTTTCTTTCTATTCATAAATCACTTTTATAAACCTTTTACTTATATAATTTTACTTCTTATATACATACATGATTATCTTACAATTGTAAATCATTATTAATTATAATTCCATCTTATGATTCATTGGTTTATACCATTATTCTTTTTACAATAGTTGCTTTTATTAGCTTATTCAAACAACTTTTAATTATTTTATATTTATATCATTTACAACAACCAAGCAATCAATTATATACACACTTCAATAATTCCTGAAAAATTATTTTCTTTTTATATATAAAATATAATCGAGGTAAAATTATTTCATTTACCCAATTTAAAACAATATTGTGTCGAATTGTTCTATTCAAGTGTTTAGGAACCCCTTCGATTCAGTTTTCGAGGCTGCGCCGACGAAGGTTCATATACCACTCAACAAACCAATCATCACAATATAAAACAATTTTATATTCACTAACAAATACGCACTCATATCTATTATTACACTCACACTCATTCTAGAGTACTGCTGACTCTATCTCTAATGAGTAACACCCAACAGAGCAGGTTGTCGCTTAACCATATGCTCTGATACCAAATGAAACGATCGCGATTTTTCGTTGCCGAAAAATCGAACCGTTAGGGTTTTAGAAGAAGAAAGAGGTAGAAGAAGAAAGAAAAGAAAGAGAGGAGAAAACAGAAAACAAGTAACAGAACGAGAAACAATAACAGAATCTCACAGTCGCAGCGGAACAACATATAATAGATAAATGAATATTCATTAAAACAAAAGAACTATACATTTTATACATTACATCACATTACATTACATCAATCAGAGTGTACAACAATAAAATAGCGGAAAGAATACTATATACAATAGATAATAGACTACGCTATCCAAGCTCGCCTCCAACATCTGCACAGCAACTCCCGAATCCAGAATAACCTGATAACCTAACTCTAGACTGCCCGTGTGGAAAATAGTGGGCACCCAGAGTTTAGGAAAGGAACAATAAACTCCAGGTCAGTCATGGGACTGGTGTGAGAACTCAAAACAGTTTATCTTTAAACAAGCAACAAGAAAATTTAAATTTCGAAATCCGCAATGCTTTTTGGAAAATGAACCTACCATAAGGCCTCCCGGCACACACACAATGCAAACGCACACATGGGGGAGATTTCTCCTTATGATAGTCAAACATGCTTACTACGAGAAAAATTCTTTGATATTATTACTAGTGCATAGTGGAAAATATTTCGAAAGTATAATATAAATCCTAGCCAGCATAGGTACCATGATACTATGCCTACTATAGCTGCCATGTTAAATGGCAGGTTCTACAACTAAAACCGTACAAGGCACGTATTGGATGAATGGATTTCCAACAAATGGTCAGGCTAAGGAACTTCCTACTGCCACATGGGATCGCCTCTGGCGGGACGTCCCGAGAACTAACGTTACGGTTAGATCTCTGCCAACACAAGGCCGGGTTACCTCTGTAACTAGGTAACTACTACACGAATATGTCATCCCCCGGTCCTTTGGGACCTTTATCCGAGCGCTCGATACCAACAACACCACACAGAAATAGATATAGTGTTTCCACATGAGTAAATATCTGGGCTCCATACCATGATACCACCCTTTTCCAGAAGGAAATGACATACCCTAAAGGGCGCGACCCTCATAACCTTGCCGCATATTCCTGTTTCGACCATTTCCGGGGAGTGAGGTCCTGACGAAGTCTCGTCCACAAAGCTACGCTTTGTGCAACAAAGCCATGCTTTGGGTCCACAGATGACCAAAGCAATAATCACAAAGATAAATGATCAAACAAATGATCATATCCAAACGATCAACCAATGATCATCACACAGCAGCACTCAGCATGCCACATTACCAGATTGGGAAATATCGCTGATAACCTTCAACTACATAACCTCTGAGCTCGTACGTCTCAGAGAAGGGTGTTAAGCTAAGAGAATAAATTCTCCGCCACCAACAGAAATGTATTTGAAAGAAATCTGCTCTATCTCTCAAAATGTAATGTCAGACACGTAACCATACAAGTCTGTTCCGGGTTCGAACAGAACCGAAGGCACTTCCAAAGAAGCCCTTGCAATCCGGGTATTCACAATCCCGATAAAATTTCCCATCACAAAGGAAATCTCCATATCGTAGCTAACGATGCGGAGACAATCGATAGGTCATCCTATCGTTTTCACAAATACCCGGTCTTCAACACCGGTCTTCAAATGCAATCCAAACGACGTATCGCATATTCGGAATGGGATATATGACACAAAGGTCCTCTCCCGGCTAAACCGAATAGCGAGCGCTTATTTTAAAAATAAGTGTGGCAATTCAATCACAACAATCACAACAAATACCATCCAAGGGTAAATATTGATAGTCGGTTATTTAACTATCAATAAAGATGCGCCACATCATCAGATTCCAAATAATTTTTCCAAAATTATTAAGTCCCAAAATATCTTTACAAGATATATATACACAATTTCCAAATAATTGTCCAATTTATTTGCTTTACCAAAACCACTTCACGATAAAATTTCCACACTAAATCAATTGAAAAACCAATTTTCAATTTACCTTTACCATTTGAAAACCAATTTTCAAATCACATTAACCATTTGCAAACCAATTTCAAATCACCTTAACCATTTGAAAACTAATTCCAAATCACCTTAACCATATATACCTTTTGAAAACAAATTTCAAATCACCAAATAAATCTTTACCGATTTATTTTAACTTACGTTCCAAATTCGTAAATTATATTTTCATTTTTAAAAATAAATCAACATTTATTTTTAAACAAATTTCCCTTCCTATTTATAAATTCCAAAGTGAATTTCCAATTTCCCAAATATCTACACATACACGATTTCAAATCAATTTCCATCTATTCACTTCGATTTACCTTTAAAAGGTGAATTTTCAAAATGTTCCATTTCATATTAGAAAATCATCTCTAAACTTATTTAATAATAAGTAATTCACACTTTCAATTTGTTTTCAACAATTTTGAAAATATTCAACATACTTAAGTTACCGTTAAGTATTTTATTCCATTCTCTTTAAGAAAACATTCTTTTATTCACATTTATTTGGGTCAAAACGGATGTTGCGTAAAACATCATTTACGACAACCCAAAAACACTAGTATATGGATTTGAAATTAAAAATAGGTATATATAAATCCAATACTATACAAAACACCTTTAATTCGTTTTAAATTCCATTTAAAATATTTCTTTCCCAAACATACCCATTTTATTTAATAATCTATTCAATATTCAAAATAGTGAATATAGCCCACTTAACAAATTTCCATATTTCAATTTATCAAATTCGATGGATTTCAAATTTATAAACATAGTTTATAAATTCCATTTCTATTATAAACCCCAATTTTATAAATTCCTTTATTAATCCGATGCAATTTACATAACCCAATTTCATACCCAAAAGCCATATTGTAAGTTAAATACTTATAATATTATTTATTTACCAAATCGTTCCTTTGAACTTCACCAATTTAAAATCTTATCACTTACAAGATTTCTTTATGGTTTATAATAATTTCAACTAATGAAATCTTCATTTATTAACAATTTCTATAAAATTCCCCTTTTTAATGCCCAAATCCATTTTTATAAGTTAATAACTTATAAACTTAAAATTTTCCAATAACCGTTCGTTTTATAAATTTCACATTTATTAATCTATAAATCCTAGTGAAATTCATGTTATACATCAACTTAACACTTTATAAATTTATCCTATAACTTCAATAATTTTTATTTAAAAACATCCATTTATAAAATCCTTTATATAAACCATTAATAATAATAACTTCCCAAAAACCAAATTTAACTATTTTATAAAAACCTATTATTGTTAAAAATTTCTTTTAAGTTATATTTCATAAAAATATAAATTTTTAAAACATAAAATTTTATCCATCTATTTATTTTAAAATTTAATCAATTCAAAATTTTTAATAAACCATATTCTTTGAAAAATCGATTTAAAACCCCTTTTAAATTCAAAAACGTTATTTTAATTTTTTTTAAAAATTTGAATCCGATGATGCAACAACATTAGATGGTCAATCACGGGAATAAGTGTCATATATCAATATGATTATCAACAATCAACATAATATTTATAAACAAATAAATATGTGAGGAATCCAGTTGGATCCCTCCAACCTGTTACCCTGCATCCACAGACGTTAGCACAATACCAATTCCACTTCAAGGTGGAATATCGTGGTATATGGGATTTTATAAATATCCGCTTAATAGGCGGCGCAATAGGGTCTCATCCGCTATACGAGGCGGGGAATCAAATCCGATATATACATATGCCAATATATATATATCGCTATATATAGTATATATCCTACTATATCTACTAGCACAATCAATCAACCATCAACAATCAATATTAACTATTCAAAATTTTAAACAAAACCTTTCGATTGAGTGAGGAGTTCTCACCTTGATTTTGTTTCCGTTTTCGCGTTCGTTTCGAATAAAATTAAACGAACGTTTAATTTTACCCAAAATTCAAACGAGCTCCAATCGACTCCAAACCAGCTGCATTGCGAAGAGCACGACGATACGAAGCCAACGCAAAAAATCTCGTCCGAATCTGACATCATATGACAAAGATATCGCATTTTAAACGTTGTACAATCGTTAATATAGTAAATTATTTACAAATCTCTATTACAAACCCTTCCCCAAATCACAGCCGCACATCAAGCTTCCCCCCCTTCCTTCTTGCGCACGGCTATAACCATCTCCAGGAACAAAACGCACGTATAGAACCCATAGAAGCTCCAACTAGGGTTTGAATCTTCGACCACCACGAGCCACTTGAAGGCGATCAGGAAGTGCCACTTCGTAGCCCACGACAAGAGCCACCTTCGGCCAGAGCTAGGCCAAACTCGGCCCCACCTGGTGCCTAGGGTTGCGTGCGCAACATCAGGGAAACGCGGCCCTGTAGCTTTCAATCCAACGCTCCAATCCCGATCTTAACCGTTGGATAACGAGATCTCATCATCCTCTACGACTTTCATGTTGGAACTTTTGTGAATCGATGCATGGATTTGGAGAAAATGGGGGAGGAAGATAGGATATTTTCGGCCATTAACCCTATATGGTGGCGGCTGGTGATAGTAGGTTAGGGTTTAGAAGTGAAAATGTTAATATATTATATGTTATTTATATTATTTTAATAATAAAATCTCCAATTTAACACTTATGCAAACGACCTCCAATCTACGCGTTCCGACAGGCGATCCTAAGGTTTTTCCACGTTCCGGACACAATGGAACAGGTTTCGTAAGCTAATTCCATCATATGTGTGAGATACAGCAATAAACGCTCAATTTAAATTTAAACCGATTTAAGCGATTTCTAGGCGTTTTAGCTTGTACCGGACAAACGGCAAATCCAAACGACTTGAAATTTGAAATCTTACAATAATATCACATTACGGATCCGATGAAATTGGTTTCGTCGAAATCCGAGACCGTTTGAAAAATGGCTATTTTAACTCGCCGAATTAAAATTAAAACGATATCGATGCGTTTCGAGCTGCCACGGTCAAACGACAACTCCGTTTGCTACGAAAATTGAAATCCGATAATAACTAACTATTACGGATCCAATGGAACTCGTTTCGTTCAATTCCGAGACTGTTCAAAAATTGGCTATTTTTCAGTCGATAATTAAATATTAAAATATTCAATTTTTACAAATTAACTCCAAATTCAATTTTACAAGTTCTAAAACATTTCTATAACTTTAATATGATTAAATAAAATTTTCCAAGTCATTTCCAATCATATTTAACCCAATATTAAATTATTTGTGGAATCTCACTATTAAATAAATCGATTTAATTGCAAAATTAAATCCAAAATTCAAAATAAAATTTATTCGACTCCAAAAATTCACTTATTAATATTTAAAATTAATTAAATATTCAAATTTAAATTATTAAAAATTCTGGGTCGTTACACCTAACAATTGAAGATAATTATAGACTAAGATGTGAGATAAAAATCTCACCTTTGAACCCAAAACAAATGAAGAAGAAGCTATAGAGCAAAGGCAAGGACAATTACTCTTCAACTCCAACCCAACAAGCTTGAATCTAAGCTAAAAAAGAGAAACATTTCCTAAGTTAGGTTAGAGAATTTCTGAAATTGATAAGAGAATGAGTTGGAGAAGATGAAGAGGAGGCTTACCAAAGCTTCTTCTATTAGTTTGGAGCTCGAACTTGATTTGCAAAAGAAAACTAGGGCTTGGAGTTTTAATTTCCCATTCCACTCTCCATTAGTGCTAAAGCTTGAGTATAAGGAAAAAGAAGCGAAGTAATGAAGAGGAGAGGATTGGGACTGAGTTAATAAGTGAGGTTAATGGGCTCAACCCAAACCAAAGCCCTAAGTGAAAAAGTAGCAAAATTTCACTAAATCCAAACATATCAAAGTTTATACTCAAATAGATCGCAAACGGCGTTTTGAACTCAATGGAAGTGGTCCTGAGTCCTAATTCGACCATATGAAAAAAGTAGCTTTTCGGACTATAATCCGACTAACGATAAAATATTTAAATACTCAATCGTAAAATATGCGAGTTGTTACAGACTCCCCTCCTTAAAGAAATTGCGTCCTCGCAATATTTAAGAAGAAAATATATAGTAACAACCATGAAAGCATATTCAACACGAAAGAAAATTGAAATAATAATTTCACCTCAAAGAGCATGAGAAAGTAAGTCCGGATGTGTTCGCTCGATGAATTCTCTAGATTCCCAAGAGGAATCCTTAGGATTTGAGGACCATTGAACCCTCACAAGTGGAACATCTTTATTTCGAAGGTGTTTGACCTCCGAAGCACTTATACGAATAGGATGTTGCTCATAAGTTAAATTAAGCGAAACTTCAATTTCTTCCACAACACCGTGCTCAAGAATAGAATCGGAATCTCAAAGGCATTTCCGCAATTGAAAAACGTGAAACACGTCATGAATAGCAGAAAATTGAGCTGGTAATAAGAGGCGATAAGCCACGGAACCAATACGTTCGGTGATGGGAAATGGACCAATATATCGAGGTGCAAATTTTCCCGATCGACTGAAACGTACAACACCCTTCATAGGTGAAACACGAATAAACACCAAATCTCCCTCAGAAGATTCTAATTTCCTTCTTCGGTTATCAGCATAGGATTTTTGTCTACTTTGGACTTCTTTCATCCTATGACGAATAAGGTCAATCTTTTCCGTGGAATCATAAATAAAGTCTGGACCTAAAACCATCTTCTCACCGGCCTCAAGCCAACAAGAAGGAGAACGGCATGGCCTTCTATAGAGTGCCTCGAAAGGTGCCATATCAATACTTGATTGGAAGCTATTATTATAGGAAAACTCAACAAGTGAAATATGATCTTCCCAACTTCCACCAAAATAAAGAACACATGCACGAAGAATATCTTCAAGAGTTTGATTCACACGCTCGGTTTGTCCATCAGACAGAGGGTGATAAACGGTGCTAAAATTAAGCTTCATTCCCTAAGCTTTTTGATGACTCTTCCAAAATGCACTAGTAAACAATGGATCACGATTGCTAACAATAGAAGTAGGAACTCCATGTAATTTAATAATTTCTTTTATAAAGAGTTTGGCCAAAAGAGGTACGGTTTGGTTAGACCGAACGGGAATAAAATGGATGGATTTAGTAAGTCTATCAACTATCACCCATAAGCTATCGCGACCCGAACGAGAACGGGGAAGGCCGTCGATAAAATCCATGGAAATTTGATCCCACTTCCAAATTGGAACTTCTAAAGGTTGCAAGAACCCACCGGGCCTTTGATGCTCGGCCTTAAAGAGTTGGCAAGTTATGCAACGCTTAACGAAGTTAGCTATATCAAATCTCATTCCCTCCCAATAATAAAGTCGCTTCATATCCGCGTACATTTTACTACTACGGGATGAATGGTAAATTTAGAACGATGAGAATCTTCTAAAATGTCTTTACGAAGATCACAGATATTTGGCATGATAAGTCTACCAAATTTTCGAATACCGCCACAAGAATCAATATCAAAGTCTTTCAAACCTTCAATATCAATTTTATCCCTACAACTTGGCTATGAAGAGCCAATTCGGGATCTAGCTTTTGAGCTTCAAGAATGCGGTCTAAAAGAGAAGGATGAGCCTCAAGGCTACATAAAACAAGAGATGAACATAAATTGGATTTACGATCTCGAATCTCACAAATGGTTAAGGTCTTGAGATCATTCTATTCAGATATCATCATGGAAACAACCACTTGTTACTTCCGGCTAAGAGCATCGACAACACGATCTCCCTTTCCGGGAGTATAAAGAATATCAAGATCATATGATGCAAGGAACTCGAGCCAACGTTGTTGACACAAATTAAGTTCCTTATGAGAGAGTAAATACTTCAAAGATTTATGATCGGAGTAGAGAACAAATTTCTATTCCAAATATGATGATTCCAAATTTCTAAAAGCGAAAACAATAGCCGCGAGCACTAGATCATGAGTGGCATACCTAGTCTCGATCGGCTTTAATGATTTAGAAGCGCAAGTGATAGCACGTTCTCTTTTGCAAGAGAACGGCATCCAAACCAATACGATCAGCATTGGTACAAAAGATAAAGTTTTGGTTCCCTTCGGGAATCACAAGAATAAGAGTATTTGAAAAGAATTCTTTCAAATAATCTTCTTTCCCGAAAAGCTAAAACTTTCAAAATTACATTTATCTTTATGTAATAATCTTTCTAGAAAATTTTACATTTTTACAAGTCAATATATCGTGTCTGACTGTCTCATCAAAGCGTTTAGGAGATTCATATCGATAATGTTGATCAAGCGCATCGACCAGAATTCTTAAAACACTAAATGGGCAATACAATCACAAAATCATCTTCTATATGACAAAAATGTCTCTTAAAAACTTTTTTTTTAATTTCTATTTTCATCCGAAATCAATAAATACAAGAATGGTCTCACCGTAATATTCATAGAATACTCGATTTATAAAATGGATGAAATAAGCCGGACAAACTGGATGATATCATAAGTCATTCATAAGAACCATACGAGTGCGGAATGCGGTAAGTGGAAGGCTAACTCCTGCAACTCGTTGCCAAATGAAAATCGGTAGCAAGGTCAAACTAAAAAGAGCTTAACACCTCACAAAATATTGCTTAGGAGATAATTCTAAGAAAACTCAAAAATACTGAAAAATTTCACAAACTATTTAAGTGAGAGAAATAACACTTTCCTCATCATGTGGGCTTAAAAAATAAAAATGATGCCATCAAATTAGAATCGAAATCACCAAGGAAAAATAGAAATCTGCTTAACTGATAGAAAATGTCGAAGATGAATAGTCCACTCGGAAAATAGCATATGGGTCTCACAACGATTAAACCAATCCCTTCAAAAATCAATTCTGAAGCCTAAGTAAAAATCGGCGCGAAAAGAAAAACCACATAAAATAATTTTCGACATTAATAAAAAGAAAATTGAGTGTTGCGGATCCACCAACCGGATTCGCAATTCTCAAAGAAGACATCAAGCCCAAACTATTTTTAAAGAAAAAGAAACAACAAGTTCTTTTGATATAAAATAATGAGATGAACTCATATCAACAAGAACTTGAAAAGGATAATCACAAAACAAATGTAATCAAGGATTGATTGAGAAATACCTTGACCAAGAGAAGTGTCACAAGGGGCTTGCACAACTTTCAACTTTCCCTCCCGCTTGCTTGGAAGTTTGGGACATGTAGATAAGTAATGACCCAGACCTTTGCAATAGCGGCAATAAAGGGGCTTTGGGCACTTAATTACATAATGGTTCTTAGAACCACAATTGTAGCATTGTCCATGATTAGGGATTGGAGTCTTTGCTACCGGAGTTGCCTTCCTCCCTTTTTTGTAGGGATTAAGGATTTCGAACCTAATATACCTCTTCTTGTTGCTATTGAGGCTCTTTTTGGTGCCTCTAACATCACTATCACTTCCCTTGTCGACCACTTTTTCTCGTAGAGTGATATCTACAAGCTGATCGAAAGGAACTTCTAGTTTCAGAGGTAAAACCATTGTGGGGTTCTTACTCAAAGCATATATAAACCTTTGATTCTTTACAAGATCCAAAAATTGTTTGGCAGACATGAATACGCCATCCAGAGAAGGACTACTGGTTTGACCAGCGCTAGGACTGCCAGAACTAACCATTTCTTCTTCTTTAAGAAAGAAAGAAGAAGATAAAGTTATTCTCAGAATGAATATTAAACAATCGTGATAGAGAAAACAAGGAATAATAAAAGGAAATATGATAGAACGGGTCCAACGACTCGAATAAAATCCTAAGGCACGACTCCTGAGATGGACTTAGGACGATGATCCTTGATAAATTATTCTACACTGTTCCGAAGTTTGGCTCCGATACCAAGTTGTGATGCCCCACCTCTATGCCCATGCTAGCCAAGTACACTACGGGATAATGTCGTCAACTAGCGTGGAGAATAAGGCTGTTGAGAAGCGAACATCCGTGTAATTGATTTGTGCGAGCACCGATATGTCAGATAGAATAACATTCATTTGATTTCAAGTGGAAATCCGACATACCGATACAAACTCAAAGCTACTACACAGTGGCTATAATATCTTCGAAAACAAATATAGAAATAAACATAACACAGATCAGTCACAGATGTTCATATCCCAAAGGCGGAAACAGATATGAATATAACACATAGAAGTGTACATCAGAGTTGTGGTCAAACAAGATTCACAATAAAGCAAAAGAATAGATACAAGTGCTAGACAAAAGAATAAGTATACATCAAGGAGTCACTATCTCGAATATATACAAAACAAAAACTACTAATCTAAAGTAGATAGTCAAAAGTCAGATGATGGCTCCAAATAAAGAGTCAAGCAGAAGCACCTGTAACACATCGGTCTGACCCGAGTATTATTTAAGAAGAAAATAATAAACGGATCAGTCTAGCTATAAATATCAGATAAAATGAAATAGGATAATAGATGCGATTAAAACGTATGACAACATAAATGTCATACTATAAAAAGTATACAATAACTAACAAAAAAAATCATAAAATATCACAAGATATCTCAAAACACTAAAAAGAATGTCATATTCTTTATTTTATTCACCAAACCACACATATTGACGATCATATCAATGCCAATCGGAAAAGTTAGTGAAACACAAATTCACCAATGTACAAAAATTGATAAAGCTTATCAATGCAAATTACGAAAATTGGTGAAACACAAATTCTAGAAATCAATCAATAGAAATCCAGAAATCACGAAAAGGGGGAAAGAGGCCTGTCACTAGAACGGGAGCATGAAAACTCACCAACACGTGTATCACAAAACGGAAAGCTATTCCATGGTTGCTAACCATTAATTTTTGAGTCGAGGCTCCACTAAAACGGCCCGAAGACCATGAGCCGAAGCTCCACTAAAACGGCCCGAAGACCATGGGTCGCTACCCCACCAAGCCGAAGCTCCACTAAAAATGGGGTTTAGTCTCCCTCACAGACAAAGAGACATCGCACATTGCTAGTCTAAATCACAAAGTGATCATCATTGATCGATAAGTGTAAATTACACTAAGCTAGTAAATAAATGAGTTTAGCTTCATGTCCCATAACCACTAGCTTAACTTAATTATTTACAAACAAAATGTAGACTTCCACTCGAGGTGAAGTGTTAATTACACTAAGCCAGTAAATATATGAGTTTAGCTTCATGTCCCATAACCACTAGCTTAACTCAAATATTTACGAACAGATTGTAGATTTCCACTCGAAAATTGTCACAAGAGATTCAATCGAACGAGTCCAAGAATTAACTGACGAAGTAAACGCAAGTGTTTCATACCACTTGTTTTGCTAAGCCGTGTAATTAGATTTCTCATATGAATGAGGTAAAGGTTTGTATATGCTAATAGGTAGGAAAAATAGTTTTAAATAAACGAGCTTTGTAATAAAATAGTGTTGAAATCGCCTTGAAGAAAGAGTTTTGGTATTTACTAATAGTATTGAAACCTTTATATTTTTAAAGTGACAAATCACAAAAATGATTGTAGAACAGTCAATCACCAAAATTCACATTCAAAGACGTGAATAAAATCCAAAGAAATCAATACTGAATCCATCAAAATGGATATTCCCAAAAATCCTGAAGAAAATGTCATCAAAGTCGAAAATAAATGATTGCAACAAATCGAAATCAACACGAATCGTTAAAATTGGAATTCTTAAACAAAATAGGCAAGAAGGCAAAACACAGCAGATTCAAACGTCTGAAATAGTTGGTTCAGACGTCTGAATCTGGAAAATTAGAAGTTTTCCAGAACGTAATTCAGACGTCTGAACCAAATGTTTCAGACGTCTAAAATAGGCATTTTTAGCCTATTTTCTTTCTGTTTGAAATCGAACCAATTCAGACGTCTGAAATTCCAGATTCAGAAGTCTGAAACTGGAATTCAGAGCATTTCCTGAACCTCAACCAAAAATGGCTAAATGAATATCGAAAGCGATTGGACGAGCAAATGACGACTAAGGATTTACGCCACGTGACAACCCAGCCTTAACGGCTCTTCGATACGCCTCAAATATCAATGTCCAAATATCCATAATAGGATTTTCATAGATTTTGATTTCAAAACACCAAAAATTGGAATATACACCGAATCAATCCAAACCAAAATCAATTGCACAAGAATAAGTGTTAGGAATTCATACCTAACAATCGAAGATAATTATAGACTAAGATGTGAGATAAAAATCTCACCTTTGAACCCAAAACAAATGAAGAAGAAGCTATAGAGCAAAGGCAAGAACAATCACTCTTCAATTCCAACCCGACAAGCTTGAATCTAAGCTAAAAAAGAGAAACATTTCCTAAATTAGGTTTAGGAATTTCTGAAATTGATAAGAGAATGGGTTGGAGAAGATGAAGAGGAGGCTTACCAAAGCTTCTTCTATTAGTTTGGAGCTAGAACTTGATTTGCAAAAGAAAACTAGGGCTTGGAGTTTTAATTTCCCATTCCACTCTCCATTAATGCTAAAGCTTGAGTATAAGGAAAAAGAAGTGAAGTAATGAAGAGGAGATGGTTGGGACTGAGTTAATAAGTGGGGTTAATGGGCTCAACCCAAACCAAAGCCCTAAGTGAAAAAGTGGCAAAATTTCACTAACTTCAAACATATCAAAGTTTATACTCAAAAAGATCGCAAAAGGCGTTTTGAACTCAATGGAAATGGTTCCAAGTCCTAATTTGACCATATGCAAAAGGTAGCTTTTCGGACTATAATCCGACTAACGATAAAATATTTAAATAAAATATTTAAATACTCAATCGTAAAATATGCGGGTTGTTACAATTACTGTTTTCATTAACTTTAAATTTAGGCTCAATATTAGGGAAGGAATTAGAATAAAGATTGTTATTATATAGATTAGTAAAATAATTGATGGCTTCCTTCCTAATACAAGACGAGTCATTAATTACATTACCCTAAACATCAACTATTTTCCCAATATCATTTATGTGTTTCCTACTGGACATTTTAGCATAAAAAAATTTACTAACTTCATCACTATGCATTAATCGGTCTATTTTTGCTTTCTGCCTTAAATTGATAGACTACACATGAAGAGACTTGATCGGTATTTTCTTTAATTTCCACTAATATTCTAGCAAAAGAAAGTCTTGATTCCTTGGCTGTATGTTCATCTAATTTAATAAAAATACCTACAATGCTAGTTATATCACTCAATATTTCTTTATCCCATAATCTAAGATTCAATTCAGGAAGTCTAATCCATATTGGCATAGTGGAGAGTAAATCTCTATCAAGATTGATTTTATTATCCCATTTTTTCATTATAATAAGTTTGCCATTTATAAAATGAGGACCTCCATTAATAGCTTTTTCACAATCTGTTGCATTTGTAAACCTAATAATGAAAAACCCATTATTACGAGTAAATATATCAAAATTACCAGTGGGTGTACACGATTTTGCAATAACATCCTTGAAATGATGATAAGTGGGTATGCTGACAAAAACATAGGCAATAACTAAATGACACAACTTGTTTTCTGCCCTTCTGCTGGCCTCTGCATTCACAACTACAATTTTCTTATTATTGATTTAGAGAGGAGCAATATATTAGAGATAAGATTCAAAGTTTGATCGCCTTTTTTTGATCAAATCAACCCATGAAGAAGCTTTATTCAGGTTAATATTGAATTAAGAATCAAATTTATCTAATAGCTGACTATTTCTTGGATAATTTCTTGAATTTCTAATTTGTGAATCTATATACAACCAGGCTAAGAAGGGTTTTCAAGATATTTTGCTTAGTTTCTTGAATTATCTGTGATTCTTGAATGGAGGAATCGTCGATTAGTATTTCTGAAAAATTGTTTTGAATGGTTTGTATTTCCCTTATTTAGGCTCAATTGGTTTGAACTGATTTCAGATCGATGCTTTTGATTCTCACTTCTGTTTTTTCCGGACTGGACAATCAGAAATCCCTCTTCATCAAATTCAGAAGTAATTTTTGAAGAAATTGGTTGTGAATGCAGAATTGGATCCGGTGGAGGAGGAGAAAGGGATGGAGAAGAAGGAGAAGACCCTTCAATCTGATCAAGGCTAAAGATTGGGTTGTCTTTGAGATTTGTTCTGTGCTTTCTTCAGAGACAACGTCTTTAATGCTTTTCATTTTGCCTCTTCTTTTTTCCTTTTTATCTTTCTTGTTTTTCCTTGATATTGAAGAGGAATTTACCACGAAATTGATTGCCTTTTGCAGACTGGTTTATGAACTTTGATTTGTGGTATGAGAGGAAAGGTGAGTTGCAACATGACTAATATTGGGATTTTCAGGTGGTTCTTTACTGAGAATAGCATTAATATATGAACCATCATCTATGTTCATGTTTGCTGATTCTGAATTATTTTCCCTGATTTGGGTTACTGCACTATTCCAATTTTCATTATTTCAAGAAGAATTTCTGAAATACTCTTTGAATTTTCAATATTTTTGTCACCCAAACTCTGTGACTTACCGCCTTCTTGAATTTCCATTTCTTGAGCGGATTCTTGAACAGTAATTGATTCATTGATACTGTTAATCCTTTCATTCAAAGATAAACATATAGATCCATTATTTGCTTCTAATGTTCTGTCTGGCAATGTATCTTCTTTTCCATTGTGAAACTGCTATCAACGTCATATTTTTCTTGATTGTTTTGTTTCTCTTTCCAGACCATTTTGGTGACACAATTGTCAACGATATGTCCAAAACAGCAACATGATTTGCATCTAGGGGGAATCCATTCATATTCTATGCTTTGCATTATATTTTCCCCATCATGCATTGAAATAAAAGCTTCATTTGGTAAATCGGTATTTGCTTTAATTTCCACTAATATTCTAGCAAAAGAAAGTCTTGATTCCTTGGCTGTATGTTCATCTAATTTAATAAAAATACCCACAATGCTAGCTATATCACTCAATATTTCTTTATCCCATAATCTAAGATTCAATTCAGGAAGTCTAATCCATATTGGCTTAGTGGAGAGTAATCTCTATCAAGATTGATTTTATTATCCCATTTTTTCATAATAACAAGTTTGCCATTTATAAAATGAGGACCTCCATTAATAGCTTTTTCACAATCTGTTGCATTTGTAAACCTAATAATGAAAAACCCATTATTACGAGTAAATATATCAAAATTACCAGTGGGTGTACACGATTTTGCAATAACAGCCTTGAAATGATGATAAGTTGGTATGCTGACAAAAACATAGGCAATAACTAAATGACACAACTTGTTTTCTGCCCTTCTGCTGGCCTCTGCATTCACAACTACAATTTTCTTATTATTGATTGAGAGAGGAGCAATATATTAGAGATAAGATTCAAAGTTTGATCGCCTTTTTTTGATCAAATCAACCCATGAAGAAGCTTTATTCAGGTTAATATTGAATTAAGAATCAAATTTATCTGATAGCTGACTATTTCTTGGATAATTTCTTGAATTTCTAATTTGTGAATCTATATACAAACCAGGCTAAGAAGGGTTTTCAACATATTTTGCTTAGTTTCTTGAATTATCTGTGATTCTTGAATTGAGGAATCGTCGATTAGTATTTCTGAAAAATTGTTTTGAATGGTTTGTATTTCCCTTATTTAGGCTCAATGGTTTGAACTGATTTCTGATCGATGCTTTTGATTCTCACTTCTGTTTTTTCCAGCCTGGACAATCAGAAATCCCTCTTCATCAAATTCAGGAGTAATTTTCGAAGAAATTGGTTGTGAATGCAGAATTGGATCCGGTGGAGGAGGAGAAAGCGATGGAGAAGAAGGAGAAGACCCTTCAATCTGATCAAGGCTAAAGATTGGGTTGTCTTTGAGATTTGTTCTGTGCTTTCTTCAGAGACAACGTCTTTAATGCTTTTGATTTTGCCTCTTCTTTTTTCCTTTTTATCTTTCTTGTTTTTCCTTGATATTGAAGAGGAATTTACCACGAAATTGTGCAGACTGGTTTATGAACTTTGATTTGTGGTATGAGAGGAAAGGTGAGTCGTAACATGACTTATATTGGGATTTTCAGGTGGTTCGTTACTAAGAATAGCATTAATCTATGAACCATCATCTATGTTCATGTTTGCTGATTCTGAATTATTTTCCCTGATTTGGGTTACTACACTATTCCAATTTTCATTTATTTCAAGAAGAATTTCTGAAATACTCTTTGAAGTTTCAATATTTTTGTCACCCAAACTCTGTGACTTACCGCCTTCTTGAATTTCCATTTCTTGAGTGGATTCTTGAACAGTAATTGATTCGTTGATACTGTTAATCCTTTCATTCAAAGATAAACATATAGATCCATTATTTGCTTCTAATGTTTTGTCTGGCAATGTATCTTCTTTTCCTCTGTGAAACTTCTATCAACATCATATTTTTCTTGATTGTTTTGTTTCTCTTTCCAGACCATTTTGGTGATACAATTGTCAACGATATGTCCAAAACAGCAACATGATTTGCATCTAGGGGGAATCCATTCATATTCTATGCTTTGCATTATATTTTCCCCACCATGCATTGAAACAAAAGCTTCATTTGGTAAATCGGTATTTGCTTTAATTTCCACTAATATTCTAGCAAAAGAAAGTCTTGATTTCTTGGCTGTATGTTCATCTAATTTTATAAAAATACCCACAATGCTAGCTATATCAATCAATATTTCTTTATCCCATAATCTAAGATTCAATTCAGGAAGTCTAATCCATATTGGCATAGTGGAGAGTAAATCTCTATCAAGATTGATTTTATTATCCTATTTTTTCATAATAATAAGTTTGCCATTTATAAAATGAGGACCTCCATCAATAGCTTTTTCACAATCTGTTGCATTTGTAAACTTAATAATGAAAAACCCATTATTACGAGTAAATATATCAAAATTACCAGTGGGTGTACACGATTTTGCAATAACAGCCTTGAAATGATGATAAGTGGGTATGTTGACAAAAACATAGGCAATAACTAAATGACACAACTTGTTTTCTGCCCTTCTGCTGGCCTCTGCATTCACAACTACAATTTTCTTGATAAATGACACAAACATAGGCAAAAACATAAGTGGGTTACTCCACAATTCCAATTTTCATTTATTTCAAGAAGAATTTCTGAAATACTCTTTGAAGTTTCAATATTTTTGTCACCCAAACTCTTTGACTTACCGCCTTCTTGAATTTCCATTTCTTGAGTGGATTCTTGAACAGTAATTGATTCATTGATACTGTTAATCCTTTCATTCAAAGATAAACATATAGATCCATTATTCGCTTCTAATGTTTTGTCTGGCAATGTATCTTCTTTTCCTTTGTGAAACTGCTATCAACATCATATTTTTCTTGATTGTTTTGTTTCTCTTTCCAGACCATTTTGGTGACACAATTGTCAACGATATGTCCAAAACAGCAACATGATTTGCATCTAGGGGGAATCCGTTCATATTCTATGCTTTGCATTATATTTTCCCCATCATGCATTGAAATAAAAGCTTCATTTGGTAAATCGGTATTTGCTTAATTTCCACTAATATTCTAGCAAAAGAAAGTCTTGATTCCTTGGCTGTATGTTCATCTAATTTTATAAAAATACCCACAATGCTAGCTATATCACTCAATATTTCTTTATCCCATAATCTAAGATTCAATTCAGGAAGTCTAATCCATATTGGCATAGTGGAGAGTAAATCTCTATCAAGATTGATTTTATTATCCAATTTTTTCATAATAATAAGTTTGCCATTTATAAAATGAGGACCTCCATTAATAGCTTTTTCACAATCTGTTGCATTTGTAAACTTAATAATGAAAAACCCATTATTATGAGTAAATATATCAAAATTACCAGTGGGTGTACACGATTTTGCAATAACAGCCTTGAAATGATGATAAGTGGGTATGCTGACAAAAACATAGGCAATAACTAAATGACACAACTTGTTTTCTGCCCTTCTGCTGGCCTCTGCATTCACAACTACAATTTTCTTATTATTGATTGAGAGAGGAGCAATATATTAGAGATAAGATTCAAAGTCTGATCGCCTTTATTTGATCAAATCAACCCATGAAGAAGCTTTATTCAGGTTAATATTGAATTAAGAATCCAATTTATCTGATAGCTGACTATTTCTTGGATAATTTCTTGAATTTCTAATTTGTGAATCTATATACAAACCAGGCTAAGAAGGGTTTTCAATATATTTTGCTTAGTTTCTTGAATTATCTGTGATTCTTGAATTGAGGAATCGTCGATTAGTATTTCTGAAAAATTGTTTTGAATGGTTTGTATTTCCCTTATTTAGGCTCAATTGGTTTGAACTAATTTCAGATCGATGCTTTTGATTCTCACTTCTGTTTTTTCCGGACTGGACAATCAGAAATCCCTCTTCATCAAATTCAGGAGTAATTTTCGAAGAAATTGGTTGTGAATGCAGAATTGGATCCAATGGAGGAGGAGAAAGGGATGGAGAAGAAGGAGAAGACCCTTCAATCTGATCAAGGCTAAAGATTGGGTTGTCTTTGAGATTTGTTCTGTGCTTTCTTCAGAGACAACGTCTTTAATGCTTTTCATTTTGCCTCTTCTTTTTTCCTTTTTATCTTTCTTGTTTTTCCTTGATATTGAAGAGGAATTTACCACGAAATTGGTTGCCTTTTGCAGACTGGTTTATGAACTTTGATTTGTGGTATGAGAGGAAAGGTGTGTTGCAACATGACTAATATTGGGATTTTCAGGTGGTTCTTTACTGAGAATAGCATTAATATATGAACCATCATCTATGTTCATGTTTGCTGATTCTGAATTATTTTCCCTGATTTGGGTTACTGCACTATTCCAATTTTCATTTATTTCAAGAAGAATTTCTGAAATACTCTTTGAAGTTTCAATATTTTTGTCACCCAAACTCTGTGACTTACCGCCTTCTTGAATTTCCATTTCTTGAGTGGATTCTTGAACAGTAATTGATTCATTGATACTGTTAATCCTTTCATTCAAAGATAAACATATAGATCCATTATTTGCTTCTAATGTTTTGTCTGGAAATGTATCTTCTTTTCCTTTGTGAAACTGCTATCAACATCATATTTTTCTTGATTGTTTTGTTTCTCTTTCCAGACCATTTTGGTGACACAATTGTCAACGATATGTCCATAACAGCAACATGATTTGCATCTAGGGGGAATCCATTCATATTCTATGCTTTGCATTCTATTTTCCCCACCATGCATTGAAACAAAAGCTTCATTTGGTAAATCGGTATTTGCTTTAATTTCCACTAATATTCTAGCAAAAGAAAGTCTTGATTCCTTGGCTGTATGTTCATCTAATTTAATAAAAATACCCACAATGCTAGTTATATCACTCAATATTTCTTTATCCCATAATCTAAGATTCAATTCAGGAAGTCTAATCCATATTGGCATAGTAGAGAGTAAATCTCTATCAAGATTGATTTTATTATCCCATTTTTTGATAATAATAAGTTTACCATTTATAAAATGAGGACCTTCATTAATAGCTTTTTCACAATCTGTTGCATTTGTAAACCTAATAACGAAAAACCCATTATTACGAGTAAATATATCAAAATTACCAGTGGGTGTACACGATTTTGCAATAACAGCCTTGAAATGATGATAAGTGGGTATGCTGACAAAAACATAGGCAATAACTAAATGACACAAATTGTTTTCTGCCCTTCTTCTGGCCTGTGCATTCACAACTACAATTTTCTTATTATTGATTGAGAGAGGAGCAATATATTAGAGATAAGATTCAAAGTTTGATCGCCTTTTTTTGATCAAATCAACCCATGAAGAAGCTTTATTCAGGTTAATATTGAATTAAGAATCAAATTTATCTGATAGCTGACTATTTCTTGGATAATTTCTTGAATTTATAATTTGTGAATCTATATACAAACCAGGCTAAGAAGGGTTTTCAACATATTTTGCTTAGTTTCTTGAATTATCTGTGATTCTTGAATTGAGGAATCGTCGATTAGTATTTCTGAAAAATTGTTTTGAATGGTTTGTATTTCCCTTATTTAGGCTCAATTGGTTTGAACTGATTTCAGATCGATGCTTTTGATTCTCACTTCTGTTTTTTCCGGACTGGACAATCAGAAATCCCTCTTCATCAAATTCAGGAGTAATTTTTGAAGAAATTGGTTGTGAATGCAGAATTGGATCCGGTGGAGGAGGAGAAAGGGACGGATAAGAAGGAGAAGACCCTTCAATCTGATCAAGGCTAAAGATTGGGTTGTCTTTGAGATTTGTTCCGTGCTTTCTTCAGAGACTATGTCTTTAATGCTTTTCATTTTGCCTCTTCTTTTTTCTTTTTATCTTTCTTTTTTTTCCTTGATATTGAAGAGGAGTTTACCACGAAATTGATTACCTTTTGCAGACTGATTTATGAACTTTGATTTGTGGTATGAGAGGAAAGGTGAGTTGCAACATGACTAATGTTGGGATTTTCAAGTGGTTCTTTACTGAGAATAGCATTAATATATGAACCATCATCTATGTTCATGTTTGCTGATTCTGAATTATTTTCCCTGATTTGGGTTACTCCACTATTCCAATTTTCATTTATTTCAAGAAGAATTTCTGAAATACTCTATGAAGTTTCAATATTTTTGTCACCCAAACTCTGTGACTTACCGCCTTCTTGAATTTCCATTTCTTGAGTGGATTCTTGAACAGTAATTGATTCATTGATACTGTTAACCTTTTCATTCAAAGATAAACACATAGATCCATTATTTGCTTCTAATGTTTTGTTTGGCAATGTATCTTCTTTTCCTTTGTGAAACTGCTATCAACATCATATTTTTCTTGATTGTTTTGTTTCTCTTTCCAAACCATTTTGGTGACACAATTGTCAACGATATGTCCAAAACAGCAACATGATTTGCATCTAGGGGGGATCCATTCATATTCTATGCTTTGCATTAAATTTCCCCCATCATGCATTGAAATAAAAGCTTCATTTGGTAAATCGGTATTTTCTTTAATTTCCACTAACATTCTAGCAAAAGAAAGTCTTGATTCCTTGGCTGTATGTTCATCTAATTTAATAAAAATACCCACAATGCTAGTTATATCACTCAATATTTCTTTATCCCATAATCTAAGATTCAATTCAGGAAGTCTAATCCATATTGGCATAGTAGAGAGTAAATCTCTATCAAGATTGATTTTATTATCCCATTTTTTCATAATAATAAGTTTGCCATTTATAAAATGAGGACCTCCATTAATAGCTTTTTCACAATCTGTTGCATTTGTAAACCTAATAATGAAAAACCCATTATTACGAGTAAATATATCAAAATTACCAGTGGGTGTACATGATTTTGCAATAACAGCCTTGAAATGATGATAAGTGGGTATGTTGACAAAAACATAGGCAATAACTAAATGACACAACTTGTTTTCTGCCCTTCTGCTGGCCTCTGCATTCACAACTACAATTTTCTTATTATTGATTGAGAGAGGAGCAATATATTAGAGATAAGATTCAAAGTTTGATCGCCTTTTTTTGATCAAATCAACCCATGAAGAAGCTTTATTCAGGTTAATATTGAATTAAGAATCAAATTTATCTGATAGCTGACTATTTCTTGGATAATTTCTTGAATTTCTAATTTGTGAATCTATATACAAACCAGGCTAAGAAGGGTTTTCAACATATTTTGCTTAGTTTCTTGAATTATCTGTGATTCTTGGATTGAGGAATCGTCGATTAGTATTTCTGAAAAATTGTTTTGAATGGTTTGTATTTCCCTTATTTAGGCTCAATTGGTTTGAACTGATTTCAGATCGATGTTTTTGATTCTCACTTCTGTTTTTTCCGGACTGGACAGTCAGAAATCCCTCTTCATCAAATTCAGGAGTAATTTTTGAAGAAATTGGTTGTGAATGCAGAATTGCATAAATTGCAGAGCTTTCCTTTTTCATTTTGTAATATCTAAAAACACTTCAGTTCCAGGTGTGGTGAGAAAAGGTAAAAGTGAAGTGTCAACCGCTAGTTCATTTGAAAGCAATGGAGATGGTACATCAGCAAAGCATTCTGGAAATGACACTTCTTATAAACATGCAAAATCAAGGTCTGCCAGGAGAATGGAAAAGCTTGGCAATTGTTGCTGACTTCATGCTTGTGTGGCTTCCTGTACTTACTATTTCTGTAAAAGCACCTATATCTATTACTGCTAGACCATTCCAAAATTCTTTTATAGCTACCCTGAGAATGCGTTCTAGGTAACGATTTACATACTTAAACTAATTTTAGTTACTTGTTTTATAAAAGAAGTGTACTGCTAAAATCTCCTCATTTTTTCTTATTAATCTTATTAAAAATATTAACAATAAGAGTTTTTCTTTTTTAAAATAATGTGTCTATTACATGTTATTATACCAAATGAATTAAATTTCATTTAATAAAACTTTGTCAATGAAATTATTCACATTTTTTTGGTGACATAATGTAAACGATTGAAAGTTACTTGAGTGTTACACATTTGTATGAGTTTTTAATAACTTAAATCAAAATATAGCAATATTAAGACACTGTTCGCTAAACAAAATTATACCATTGCAATTTGCACCATCTAAGGCGATTCAACATAGGAACAAAGTAAAAGGATAAATATCTTGTTTTAGAGTCAACAAAAAATGAACTAGTAACGTCCAAGCTTCGAACTTACAGTGCCAACGACTAATTTTTCAGTTTTAACTTAACTAAATGTTAATATACATTATATTACACAAATACTTTGTAGATGGAGAATATACATTGTAGTAGGATGTTGGTTTTCTCCGGTTTACATAGTTGAGTGCTTGTTGTAATGAGTTAAGTCTTTCCCATTTTCAATTTTTATGTTTCTAATCAAATTACGACATCACATTATTATTATTTAAATCATACATGGAAACCTCATAAAAGATAGATGATTATGATGAATTAATCAGTGGTTGAAATGTAGCGGACACATAAGATAACTAATAAAATAGAAAGCAGCAACATTAGATATACATGTTGATCGCTAGTGTTACTTTCATGACTATAGACTTGTATTACTCCATTGACCATTTGATCAAATAGTAGTATTTGGATTATGCGTGTTTTGCTGTTCTTTTCATTATATTGGCTATTATCTTATAATGTTTGAAATCTATTTATATAGTCTATTTTTTTAATTTGTCGGTTTTCGTAGTAATATAAAGAGAGTTTCTTATACATGGGGTTACTGCTTCGTTGGATAGTGGAATTATAATTTATGACCTATGGAAAGTTAGCTGCCGTTCGGCTTCATGTGCCTCCCTTCATAGAAAATTCCCCATTTTCGTTTTAAACGCAACAGACTCTACAATGTAAAAAAGTCTACAAAAATTAAGCTGAGCTTTATATAAATTATAAACTATAATTTGATAAAAATTAACTAAGCTAATAATAATAGTTTGACAAAGTTTATAAAAATTTAAAAAATTATCTAAGTTTTATAAAAATTAACTAAGATTTATAAAAATTAACAAAGTGTATAAAAAGTAACTAAGTATTACAAACTTTAATGTGTTTTAACCATTGAACTGCTTATTTTTTTTTCTATATGTTATTATTATTATAGAGATTTTGGATATATTTATTAAAAGTGGATGTTTTCAGTCATTTGATCATTTGTAAGTAATTTGAGTTATTGGAACTTGTTTTGATTATCAATAAATTATGATGTTCTTATGTATTTCTTTGTTTACCAGTCTTAATTTTTATGTATGTTGATTATATTGCAAACCTAAGCTATATCCGTAATATAGTATCTTAGTACAATATAATGAGTTAAAATGAAGACTAATTAATTTGTTCTAATTTTCCAAAATGAGTTAGAATGAAGGCTAATTAATTTGTTATATTTTTTTCCAAAAATAGTGAACAAAAAAATTCAAATAATTAAATCTTCAGTAAAGTTTAAAGATTTGAAAGCTGAGCATGCATTTAAGCATTTTGTCCCAACCCAAATCCATCACTACAAAAGGTTTGAGCCTTAATTGTCAGAGGCATCTAATTTTCTGGTAATGATTTTTCCTTAGTGGGTATATTGAATATTTCATGATGTCCACTATGGGCACAAAAATGTCTAGATATATTCCCACCATGTTTGCAAAAGTGGGACTCGTGAAAAATAATAATAATACTAATGTTTTTTATTAATGGTTGTATGTTCCACAATCATTTACTTATTGCTATCTTATATCCTAGATTTAGTTTATCATGCTAATTATTTTCACATTATCCAATATGCCATCTATCCTTGAGTGGCTACAATGGATTCAACAATTACCATAGTAGTTGTCCATTGTATGTATGTATGTATGTATGTGTGTATAAGCTTTATCGTTTCATAGTAAAATTACCTGAGTTAAGATAATGACCATTCTAATGAATAAGTTAACAATAAGTTAACAATAAGTTAACAAGTTTGAATAGTTGAGCATTAATCATGCTTAGTTTTAAAACTGAGGAACGGTGCTGATGATCAGTTTTAAAGTTGAATATTTCTTATGCTCGGTTTTAAAATTGAGCATGATGCTCAGTTTTAAAGTTGAGCAGTGGATCCCAGTTTTAAAATTTGAGCACTGCTCTGCATTGCTCGGTTTTAAAACCTGAGCATTGCTCATCATTGCTCGGTTTTAGAACTGAGATCCAAATCTCAGTTTTAAAAACTGCGCATTGCTCGTGCTCTGTTTTAAAACTGAGCAATGTCACTGGCGCTCAGTTTTAAAACTGAACAACGACACTCAGTTATAAACTGAGCATTGGTCAGTTTTCTAAACTGAGCGCACTTGCTTAGTTTTTAAATCGAGCTCCATTTATAAACCAAGCAATGCTCATTTATAAACCGAGCAATGCTCATTTATAAACCTAGAAATGATATTTTCCATTAAATTGAATCATGTGCACGCCATGTTATATTTTTATTTTGTCTACCTCATATAAGTATAAATAGTGTAACCATGCAATTACACGATGACAGTTCATATTATATCGTCAACAAATAGTGATCTTCTTAACATGCATGTATCTATCTTATGATTGAGGTTTCTGATAAAATATTTGTAAACAGGTACATGAAGGTGTAGTTGAGGATGTTGCATGGCATTCGAGGCATGAGCATTTGTTTGGCTCTGTTGGCGATGATCAGCAGTTGCTAATATGGGATCTTAGACCACGTAATGCTAATAGGCCAGTTCAGTCAGTTGTTGCTCATGAAAGTGAGGTATGTATTTCATATCCTTTTGTTTCTGAAATGAAATAAAAGTAATGATATTAGAGACTATTGTTTCAGTTGACATGCATTGCGAACTAAGTTTAAAATTGACTTTATAGCTTAGATTCAAGGTAAAACATTTATTGAAGATATAATACAGTAAATTTGTATTCATGATCTTGCAGTCGATTCTATGAATAATTTTTATTTATTTTGGCTTGATCTAATGCCTTTTTCTTTTGGGAAATAATATCATACAATTACATTCGGTGTTTGTTTAGGTTTTTTCTCTTCCATGCTAGAAAATTGTTGTAATTTGGTTGTATTGCATCTAATATCTGGGACATGATAACGGTCTAACGGTTAAAATTCTTTATAGCTTTACATATGCTTAAGCTAAAATGATAATTTGTGATTTTACATGATTTGAACTTAAGTACATCCTTAGCCTTTAGATATTGGATGCTAAATTTACTAAAATCAATTGGTCTTAATAAAAGATGATGTAACTTCAATTATAGTGTTCCTCTACTTCGTGTTCATTTTTCATATGGAGTCAGTAACTTCATTAGATGAAAAAACTAAATCAGTTCAAACTACTACTCAACCAACTTACAATATCATGGTAATTTTTTTTAACATTTCGTATATTCTAGTATTGTCTCTGGTCAGTTAAAATGTATCTTCTTTCAATCGCTATTTGCAGTTGACTCTGAAACTCTCATTCCAAATAGAAGTACATGCTTTTCTTCTATGGGCTTCTTTTGGCTTCATGATTCCTGTCAGTATACTAATGATCAGAATGTCCCAGAGAATTAAATGTGCCCACAAGGTTAATGTTGACTTCTACTCTCATGTAATTATACAGGTTAGTCTATCTTAATCTCTTCTGACATAATTGTTATGTCTTTTTAAGCCTAAATGCCATGATAGACGAATAAATCATTGCTCTTTTTTTAGTTAGAAACTAGTAAATGATAATGCTACTGTTATGATAACATTTCGTATTAAATGATTAATTTTATATATAATAATATGACTATATTGTGATATTAACCAATTTTTCTTTTCTCTTGCAGATACTTGCAGTTTTGCTTGCCACTATTGCTGTAATTTTGTTAATAAAGAAATTTGAAAACACCTTTGCCAACATTCATCAGAAGATAGGATTGTCCTTAATGGATTCAATCCTTAACTGGCTTCTGCAGACCAAATAAGTATATGATTTAATATAACTTATTTACCATTACCATTAAAAAAAAATTCTTCTTCTCCTAATTATTCTTTTTTGTTTTTTAAATTAGAGGGGCAAAATTAAGAAGGATATGGTATTTTGTGCATTAGCTGCTTGTTACTGGAATAATTATAGCTTGTATAGTTAATGTATACATTGGTTATGCATGTCTACCACATGGAATACTGTTAATTTGTTTCTAGTACTTAATTTCTTCAGTCACATTTATATGTTATCATTTGTTGATGTTACAAGTTGAATTATAGCCATACGAAACTTTCAGTTGGTTCCATGGGTGGCTTCCACCAATGAGGTGAGAGCTTCATGCACACCAACTACACTATTAAAATAAAGAAGTTGAATTAATTTTCCACTATTCCTTTATAGGAGGAGGATACTGATACATTACTCTATTTTTTGTTCAGGTACCATTATATAATCTTTTGCTCCAAATAACACATAGGGTGATCGAGTTTCTATAGCTAGCATAGTGGTGGGTTCAAGTCTACAGCTAGCACAGTGGCAGGAGCAGGTCTTGAACACAAGATCTATTTCTCATATTTCTTTCTGTGATTACATTTAGTTAGTGTGTTTGGAAACAGGAAACTATGTATAATTGGGTATTGTTCACTTCAAAACTGAAATATTACGAAATTACCTCGTTATTTCATGTATAAAACTTAGTGTAAACATATCTTTTGTCCAGTTATATAATGTGTTGACTATAGATATATTTTAATCATTATTTTTTTAATTATATGTGTGACGGTCCTGACTCAACCTTCGGAAATTGGCACCAAATACCTCACCCGTATTCAAATGTCGCAGATTCAAACGTCGAATCTGGTTCGCCGGAGCTTATAACACATTAAGTATAACAACACAGAGGAAGAAAGAGAATATATCATTGATATACAACAATGGATAGAATATCAGATACAATATGGTACAAAAATATCAGTGACAATAAATGTAACGACCCGTAATTTCACTACTTCGTAAATGAGAGATTTCGTTTGTTTTAAATTTAAAAAGATTTAAAACTTAAATAAACAAGTTATATATAATAGATAATAATAGAAAAATTATTTATTCTTTTAGTTGATAATTTAAAAAGTATAAATTTGGATTTTAGAACAAATCAACAAAAGTTAAGTTTTGTTAAAAATAAATAAATGCTTAAATAAATAGATTTAAATATTTTTTTGAAAAGATAAATCTTATTGAAAACATCTAATAAAGATAATAAAAGTATATTAAAATATTTAAAAGTATGTTAATAATCTTTTTACAAAAATAACCAAATTTTGTCACATTTTGTCAGTATTACATACACTGTAAAATTAGAGATTTTGATATTATTTAAGTATGATTTTAAAATATAAAGAGACATGTTTTAATTTATTTAAAGAAGTAAAAAATTTCATTTTTAAATTTGTTTTATATAAATAAATAGTTTAACTAAAACGTCAAAATGTGACCATAAAACATTTTGTTGAAAAACGACGTTTTGTCGATTAAAAGTTGTCGCAACGTCATCGCACCTTTATTTTCTTATATAGGAACATATATTCAAATAGTATAAGTATTAATTAATTCACTAATCAGGTTTACTTTTACTAAACATGGTTAGAAACTTCTAGAATATAATTAACAAAAAGTAAGCACAAAAAGACAAAAACGTCATTTCAAAGCAAAAAGTAAAACATCAAATCAAAGAAACATAATTATTACTTATTTTACTTAATATCTAAGTGAAAATGACATAAAGTGGTGATTTGAAATGTGATGTTAAGTGTTGAAAAAAAAATAAGATTACTTTAGAAGTAAGTAAGGATATTTTGGTCTTTTTACAAAATATTATTTTAATTCAAAAACTTTTCTATAAACAAGACCACAATTCTTCCACTTTCTTTACACATTTCTACCTTCTTCTTCTTCCTCCTTGAAACTCTCTTTAATGGCTTCTTCTTCTTCTCTTTCAAATGCTTACTAACTTTTTCAAAAGCATATCAAATCAACTCCAAACACCACCAAACTTTGCCAAAGACCTTAGAATACCATTAGAACATGTTTTAGCATCTAAAAAGTGAAGAAACAATGGAGGAAGGAGTGGAATAGGGCATGGCCCAACCTATGGGAAAGAGGAGCAAGTTCGCGAAGCTTCGAAGCGAGAAAAGAGAAGGACATGCTGTCGGGATCAAAAGAAAAGTTTAGGGAAAAGATTTGGTGAAGATAAAAAGATTTAGTGAAGTGTCGGATGATATGAATGTTGGTAGGAAGTGAACAATTTGGTTAAAGGTGAGTACTCATATTTACTAATTAGTCCATATTATTTCAAATATAATGATTTAAAAGTTTAAATATGTTGAATGTATAAATTTTTGATAAATTGGTTGCAAATTGGTTGATTATATGATTGTTTACTTGGTTGATAACTTTTTTGATAAATGATAAGAGAAATGATTAGTAATTAAGCATAGTTAATTAAATGAGAATTAAATTCATACAAATATGTGTATGAAAGTTATTTAGCCTCTTAATGATTTTATAAAAGTTAAAATAGTTTAAATATGGTTTAAAACAAATTTGAAGTGTTTCGGACAAGTTCCGAAGCAATTCATAAAATTGGTCAAAATCGAGCTCGTCGCGTAGCGGCAGTTCATAAATTTTGACCCGTAACTTCAAATTGATGTAGAGAATGATTTATAAGTCGGAATTCTTCGAAATAAAAATTATTTTGTTCACAATGATAATATTTTTTCAATGAAGAAATAAATTCAAGATTTCATCGAGTAGATTTTGAAATATGTCCAAAACAATTTTCTAAAAACATCGTGGTTTTGCAGTTTGAAATCCAAAATTGGATTTCTTTATAAATGATATTTTAAATGATTAAAAATATGAAATAAATTTGGTAAATCTATTAAAATGGTTTAAAAGAGATTTGAAATGGAAAATATGAATTTTCAAATATTAAAAAGTTGTTTAAATCAAATAAGCTTATATAGCACTTTCCGCGGCATTTTTATGCTGCGAATTCTATAACCTTTTGAAATGTAGTTTTAAACTTAACAATTCTTTCCTAAATCTTTTGTGAATCATTATAAAGGAATAATTAAGTAATGTAAAGATGATTTGAAAGTTTTAATAAGAGTTTGAATAAATTGTTAAGATGAATTGTTTATACCACTTAAACAAAAAGTGAAGAATATTGAATGTAATAACAAACTGAGTATGCGGAAATGACTAGTACATTTGTACCGCCTGTGAGATCTGGGAAGGTAAATAAGGTGTTTAACTAAGGTTAGCGAAGGAGCAACCAGTGCCCTGAACTTACCTGGCCTATTTTTCTCTTTTTAGACGGGGGGTGGAATAGATCGAAAGGAACGCCCGGATGCTCTAAAAAGATCATATTTAAGTTTTTCTAAAATAAAAGAAAAGGAACAAATTCTTTGAATGTTAACTAACCACTTAACATCTTTTTATCAACGATTAGTACGAAGGAAATAGGATCGGATTTGGGTGATTCCTATCTGAAAACCCCTTCAAACTAATTTTCGAAATAAAATATATTGAAGACAAAGATCGTTAAAGACAAAAGATATTCATGATGTAGGATTACTTGCCATTAGTCCCTGGAGGTGAAACTTGCCATTAGTACCCGGAGGTGAAACTTTTCATTAGCCCCTAGAGGTGAAATTTACCATATTTAAGATGGCAGTAGTGCTCTATTATGAAAATCTTTGATTTGCAAGAATATGATTTGAAGTTAAGAAAGAAATCTTTGATTAAGATTTAATGAATGATTTGGGAATATTATCCCTAAGATAAAAGTTATAACTTGAATATAAGAAATCATTGATTAAGATTTAATAAATGATTTGGAAAGGTTTCCTATGTAAAGGAGAAAATGATTAGGATTTAAGAAAAGTTTAAATAAACCAAATGATTTGATAAATGAGGCTTAATGGTTCCATATACATTTGAAAAGAAAATGGAATAAATTGAAAAGAATATATCTAAGAAAGATATTTGATTAGATAAAAGATGAAGTAATTGATTGATGATTGATATCCACATTTGAACTTAACATCTTTTTTTAAGCGATGATTGGCTTCGAAGGAACCGGAGTCGGATTTGGATGATTCCTATCTGAAAACCAATTCGAACCAATGTATACATTCGAAAGTGAAGACATGTTGAAGATGATAATTATTAAAAACCTAGATCTTTATAGCGTGAAGACTGCTTGTGGAACATGCTTTGGGTCTCTCCCATTATAGAGTTATTTATAGCAGTGGTCTCCCCGTTGTGGAGATTTTTCGGATTGCAAGGACTACTCTCTACTAGTGGTAGTAGGAGAGTGCCTTCGGTTTCGTTCAGTCCCAGAACGAACTTGTACGGACGAATGTCCGACATTGCATTTCTGAAACACAACGTTTGTCTTTTACAAATGTACATCTGTGGTGGCGGAGAAGGCAACTTCTCTTAGCTTAACACCCTTCTCTGAGACATACAAAGCTCAGAGGTTGTATTTTTGTGGAAGGAAAATAGTGATCAAAGGAATGACAATGTGGCATTCAAATTTTTACTTATTATGATCAATGCGTGGTTTTGTATGAAAAGCGTGGCTTTGAAGAAATTGAGCGTAGCCTTACGAGCCTCACACCCCGATTATGATGGGATACTATGTGGTCTGACAGACACAAATTCGGAATAAGTGAGTATGTATGGTGGTGTCAAATACTTGGCTCTTTGGGGGATACGTCCCTCACGGCATTTATTGCCCCATGTGGATAAAGTTGTTAGCTTGAGAAAAGCAGGGAACTACCGGTTATCAGTTGTAGTGTAGCAAGTATAGTTCCAAGTGACTAGTTTGAGAAAAGCGATTAAGGCACCGTGGGAACTATGTTTGTTATGCGTGGATCGGAGAAAAGGTCACTAGTTCCCTATCATGTTGGAAATCCAACCCCAATACGAGATTTACGATTTTGATTGTATTCCCAAAATAGCTGTAATGACTTGCAAACATTTCAGCTACCTCTTTTTGGTATCATATATTCTGTTCGGTGTATTCCGTTGACCCAGTCCGGTATATTACCATAGACTTAGTCCGGGCATTGATACCTTATTTGAATAAGTTTATTTGAAAAGTGTTTTCAAAAGAATGTCATACTAAATAATATTAAGTGTATTTTGGTATGAAGTATTTTGGTTATCATAAGGTAAAAACCCGTCTGTATTTATGTGTGGGCGTGGTCTTATGAGATATCCTTCTTTTCAAAGGTTTTGATAACATAGTCATTTTAAATTTCGACTATCTCACACTAGTTTATCAAGCCTGATCCGGGTATTTTTAATACTCGGGTCAGATTCGAGTAGTTTCAAGTTGAGTTGAAGACGGTTGGAGTTTCCAAAGGAGAGCTGGAGATCTTCATCATCATATGGATGTATTCTATTATCCGCTACATCTATTGCATTTGTTTTGTTGTTTGTCAGCATTTGTAAGGGCAGGTGTTATAACTGTCCAGGCTGAATCTAGGGTAGACTTTGATATTGTATTTTAAAATTTTCCGCTGTAAAGATTATTATTGAAATTATATATGTTATTCCATTCGTGTGAGATTCTGTTATGTCTTTATTTTCTTTCTACCCTTAATGATCTGCTTATTCGTGCAATTTGAGTTGGACATGTGTGGTTTATTGTCGATTCAAAGGGTACGGAAAAATGGGCTGTTACAATAAACAACAGCGGAACAGATAACAATGGGAGAGATAACTCCAGTATGATCTTCAATAGAGAGTGAATCCACAATCTACATCTCTAATCTAAAGCTCCAAAATTCTTTGGCAAACAGCTCACAAACCAAAAGCTCGAACCACCGTTAATGATGAAGTTAAGCAACTTTGATCCCAGAGAAACAAATGCAATTGCCAAATCCAATGGCTCCAAAGATAACGATTCTACATCTACTATATTATTATCTGAAAAACCCAACTCTAGGCTGCCCGAGTGGAAAATTGTGGGTACCCAGAGTTTAGGAAGGGAATAATAAACTCCGAGTCAGTCATGAGGCTGGTGTGAGCAAACAAAACATTTTTCTCTTTAAACCAAAACAAACAAAAGAATTAAAAAAGAAATCCGCAATGCTTTTTGAAAAATGAAACTACCATAAGGCCTTCCGCCGCACACACAATGCAAACGCAGAATTGGAGGTGATTTCTCCTTATGATAGTCAAACATGCTTGATACGCAAAACTCTTTTGATATTATTATTAGTGCATAGTGCAAAAAACCTTTCGAAAGTATAATATTAATCTTAGCCAGCATACAACCATTATTGTATGCCTACTATAACTACCATGTTCAATAGTAGGTTACCACCACATTCCATGGCAGGTTATACAACTAAAACCGTACAGGGCGCGCTTTCTATATTAGATTTCCAACAAATGGTCAGGTAAAGGAACTTCTTGGGCCACATGGGTACGCCTCTGGAGGGACGCCCTGAGGACCTAACCGGACCTGTGCCAACACAAGGTCGGGTTACCTCTGTAACTAGGTAACTAACTGTCATGAGTATGCCATCCCTCGGCGGTAACCGACCACTATCCGAGGGCCCTCAACCACAAAGCAACAACCACAAAGTAATAAATTTGCAGCAACCACATAAGTTAAGTATCTGGGATCCATACCATGATACCACTTCTATCCAGAAGGAAATGGACATACCCTCAGGGGGCGCTTCCCCCAAATAACCTTGCTGCGTCTTTCCTGTTTCGACCTTTTCGGGTTGTGAGGCTCGACGAAGTCTCGTCCACAAAGCTACGCTTTTCACCAAAGCCATGCTTTGATCAACACATGGGAATGTATCACTAGTAACCATCAACCACATAACCTCTGAGCTCGTACGTCTCAGAGAAGGGTGTTAAGCTAAGAGAATAAATTCTCCGCCACCAAACAGAAATGTATTTGATAGAAACCAGCTTTACATCTCAAAGTGTAACGTCGGACATACATCCATACAAGTCAGTTCCGGGTTCGAACAGAACCAAAGGCACTTCAAAAGAAGCCCTTGCAATCCGAATAATCCCTAATCACGTTCGGACTCCCCATTACAAAGGGTGATAAAATATCTATACCGGGGCCATTCGGTGCAAAGACATTCGAAGGGTCATCCTTTCACTTTCGAAAATATCCCGTCTTCACCACCGGTCTTCAAATGCAATCCATAAAGTTGTAACATTATTCGGAATGGGTTATATGACACAAAGTCCTCTTCCGGCTAAATCGAATAATGAGCGCAATATTTAAAAACATATGGACATTGGGATCTTAGTTAAATCATAACTTAAAGCCCAAAATCTTTTCTTTCAAATGGTTTAAAATAAATTTTCATTTAAAATCTTTTAAACAAAAGATTTCCTCTTTCAACATCTCTTTCCAATTGAAACAAAGTTTCACCAATCTTTCACAAAGATTCATTCATAGCTTTCAAAACAATTCCATTTTGAAACTTGAAATTCTTTTAACACAAATTGGAAATCCTTTCTTTATATGAAAGCTATTATTATTTGAAAAACAAAGGTTTTCATTTCGGAAAAATCCGATTGCATCTGCATAAGTTAAAACTCTTCAAGTCTAAAATTTGGGTTAAATTCAAATTTCCAAAATAATATTTTTAAAATGGTTTAAAACCCATATGAACATATTCATAATTTGTGTAACCTTTTTAAACCATAATTTCCAAACATAGAATTCAATTTAAAATCTTGAATTCAAATTCAAATCAAACTATTTAAATTTCAAAACTTTATCAAGTTATTCAAAATAACTATTATCTTTAAAACTCCTTTTCAAAAGCTTTTCATATTTAACCCAATTCCATTTCCAAAACCATTTGGATTCAAAATTCAACTTTAAAACCATTTCAAAAATCTATGACTTAACCAATTTCCTCGTGCAATCCATATTTGTGTGTGTATGGTGTAGTCAAGGGGTTTTACACAATAGTGCAACATCATCAATCATTACAGATTCAAGCACAACAATATTGATAAGCGGTATAATCCTATAACGCTTATCTTCATTCATAGATTCACAGATAAATAATATAAATTTATCACAGAAATAAATTACATTCATCACAGCTCAAATCAAAATAGAGCATCACATATCGGGGATATCAAACAATTCAACATTCAATTGAATCCAAACATCCATAAGTCAGATTAGTTAATCATCTGATTGATGTAAATCAGATTAATCACCAATCTTGGTTAATTAACATTAATTAATTACAAATCATTAGATTAATTATCCTTTAATCATTTATTAATTAATAAATTAATTAACCTTTAATCATTAAATAATTAGCCTTTAATTAATTATCCTTTAATTACATTAAGTAATTAATCCTTAATTATTCATTTTAATTAATCATTCTTCATTAATTACTCTTAATCATATTAAGTAATTAATCCTTAATTAATTAAGAAAATTAATTACCCTTTAAGCACTCGCATTAACTAATCTTAAATAAGTCTCATTAATTACATTAATGATCCTCTAATTACTTTCATTAATTAATTACTCTTTAATTAATTACAATTAACAAGTAATCGTTAATCAATCACATTCATTAATTAATCTTAATTAATCATATTAATTAACTTAAATCAATCACATTAATTAATTAACCAAATTAATTACACTAAGCAATTAATCCTTAATTACTTCCATTAAGTAATTATCCTCTAATTACTTTATTAAGTAATTTCTTTTTAATTAATTACATTTAATAATTATAAATTAATTACTTCACTAAGTAATTATAATTAATTCACAATTGAGTGATTATCTTTAATTAGTTACACTAATTAATTTTCTTTAATTAATTATTTTAACTAATCATTTAAAATTAATTAAATAATTACTTAACTCCTAGATTTAAAAGACCTTAATTAATTAAGAAAAATCATTTATCTTAATTAAACTCTTACTTATCAATAAATTATTTACATTAACTAACTATTCTTTAATCATTAACAATAATTGATTAAACTTTATTATCATCACCAATTAATTATCTTCAATTAATCAAAATCTTAATTACTTAAAGATAAACTCTTTATTATAATTGATTACATAATTATATCGTTAAACCTTATTTTTAAAGTAAAACGTTCAAAATCAATTATTATTAAAAACAACTTAAACATCTAATTTAACCTTATTTAAATCTTTGAAAACTTTTCAAAGTTTTTTAATAAATTTTAACACATAGTTATTTTTGAAAACCTACTTATCATATTTTCTAGAACTTATCTACTTAAATATATATTTTAAAACTTGTTAAACATTTATCTTTGAAATCAAATTATTTTCATAACTTAAAAACTTGTTTTACTTTTCTTTTGAACTTGAAACATTTGTAAAACCCAAGCTCTTTGTTTAAAACCTAGAACACTTTTCTTTTAAAAATTTTGAAACCAGAACACTTAACAAAAACAACCCAACCAAAATATCCAAAACCCCGAGCAAAATTTTCAAAATCCCGAGATAAACTCGTGACACTCGCGAATCGCTATTACTTCGAGTCGATCCACCTACTTACCTGAGCTCATCCCCAAGAACCCCAAAACTCAAATGCACAGCCAAGCTTCACTTGATACAATGTGCACGTAGTGTATGTACGCCGAAGAACCATCTCGTTCCGACCCTTTCTCTGATCATCTGCCAGTCATCGATAGCCTCGCCATCACTCTCGTGAACCCAAATTGCCACATCCACCAACGAACGAAAATCGAACCCATGACTCAAAAGCCTAGAAATACAACCATCGAAATTCCTCCAATCGCCGACGAACCCAACACTGATAAACCCCGCCGACATAACCAACGAATCGCCTCGACCTCCCGCACCTATCCCCCCTATCACGTTCGAGACCGGAGCACTATCGTTGCCACATTCGTCATGATTAAATCGATTATCGTATCGTCAGGGAAAACCCTGCTTCGCCCTACCCCGGTCACTACGGCCACTAGTAAAATATAAAACTATTTTTCCAAAAATCAGCAACCCTCCAGCTAGCTTCGACCATGATCTCGACTCCATCCACCATGCCGATCATCGGAATTTGGTGATGAAACGGAAACTGATCAACTCCTAATATCTCGATAATCCCCAAACTAAAAATCACAATTGTTTTACCTAAATTCATGAATTACAATAACTAATCTGGTTATGGATTCCGATTATTAAATCAAGATGTTTGATTTTTGACCCAAATTGATTTTTCACTGAATTTTCCCAAATTTAAATTAATATAAAATTCTGAAATTAATTTTAAAATTGATATTATATAGTTAGGAACAGTTTTCATTTAGGAATCTAAGCCTGAAATCAAATCTATGAGAAGATATAAATTTTTGAAAGTTGTTCCTGAGCCTGTGAATAACAACAGAGTAGATATATATATATACACATGTACAGGCACAATCTCAAACAAATCTAATGTTCATACATACATGCTCAACCAGACATTCAAGTAATCATTGTATACTATATCTCTGCCTATTTCCATTACATACAACAAGTTTAATCACATAATTTTAACTGTTTTTAAGGTAAAAGTTTACTCACCTTGATGTTGAACAGAGCCTACAATTTGAATTTTCTTCTGGAAATTTTTGGTTTTTTTTTTCTGAACTTTGAATTTGTTTTGGTTACTTGTATTGAATTTCCCTTGAATCTTATACTTTGTTTATTGATTTCCAGGTTTAAGATGTTTTCAGGCTTGAAAACTTGGAACAGATTTTGTTTGATCTGGTTCATAACTTCCAGATTGAAGTTTGTTTTGATCTGTTATTGATTTTTTTTCTTCCTTGATTCCAGATTTCGAATTTGAGAATGAAGATGAAGAGAAATGTAGAGAATTTTAACTGAAATGAGTAACCTGGTGTTCTCATTTCATCATTTTTTTCTTTAAAACATATTATTGTAATTAAATTTTCAATGGAGAAATTTGTGTGCCACTTGTAATTATTGTTAACACTTGTAAGTTTATATTAGCACTTGCTTTACAAATAACCTTATATGATAATTTTATGTTTAAATCCCTCTTTCAAATAATTTTATAAACTTTGTTTTTAAACCTTGCTTTATTTTAATTTATGAAACAAGTTTTTATTTTAAATATATACAAATCTTATTTAATTTCAAAAGATATTTTAAATCTTTTATCAAATCTCATTTTATAAATTTACAATTTAATTCACAAATTTATATTAATTACTAAATTTAATTTTACTCAAAACCGAGATTGTTACAAATTCCCCCCTTAAGAAAATTTCATCCTCGAAATTTGCCAGGGAGACAACAAAGAACAGATGAAAGATAGAGAAATATCTTTCCAGGTCAAACTGAATATCTATTCCATATTTGGCTTACCAAATCAGAATATTATCAAAAAATATGACAATGAACTCATTCTATATTTCATAAGATACTCGGGTCACCAGATCTACGAAATGTGCAAGGGCATTGGTTAGTCTGAAGGGATGACTAACCATTCGTAGAATATATCGGACATTAGAGAATAGATAGATTCAACCTTTCATAATTCTCAAACACTAGGTATGGAATCCAAACTCAGGTCGGAATAACCCAAAGTTTACACCAGCTTGTCCCTCTTCGGACTTGAATTCACACAAGAAATCATAACAAAATTCTCAAATTTGGTTTTGGCCGAAATCGTTCTATCGATACAATTTAATTTAACTTCATATTTCGTTAACCAATTTATTTCAAATAAATTTCAAATTTATTAAAGTTAAAACGAAAATATTGATAAGAAATTGATGATTAGACTATGAAATATGAACTTATCTACACAATTCGCAGGGCCACCACCATTTCAAAGCTTCTTCCCGGAGCTTCCATGAAGCCATCGAAGAATTGAAACTGGATCAAAGGAGATTGAGAAGAGTTGCTTCCATTGTTGTTACAGGGTATTGACCATTTGTAGCGGTATTCCCCTGTCCCATACCTCATTCTCTTCTTGCACTCATACTCACTAGCAGTGGGTAGTAAGAGAATTTACTAAGGCATACAGACGAATATCTTAGGGATATACTCATTATAGGGAATTTGTTACCCTATCTCTAACGAGTTACCTAATGTGTTATACTCCTGAGCTAAAGTTCAACCTTCAGCTCTGATACCAAATGTGACGGTCCTGACTCGACCTTCGAAAATCGACACCAAATACCTCACCCGTATTCGAATGCCATAGATTCAAACGTCGAATCTGATTCGCCGGAGCTTATAACACATTAAGTATAACAACACAGCGGAAGAAAGAGAATATATCATTGATATTCAATAATGGATACAATATCCGATACAATATGGTACAACAATATCAGAGACAATAAACAATAGCAGAACAGATAACAACGGAAGAGATAACTCCAATATGATCTTTAATAGAGAGTGAATCCAGAATCTACATCTCCAATCTAAAGCCCCAAAACTCCTTGGCAAACAGCTCACAAACCAAAAGCTCGAACCACTATCAATGATGAAGTTAAGCAACTCCGATCCCAGAGAAACAAATGAAATTGCCAAATCCAAAGGCTCCAAAGATAGCGATTCTACATCTACTATATTATTATACGAAAAACCCAACTCTAGGCTGCCCGTGTAGAAAATTGTGGGCACCCAGAGTTTAGAATAGAACAATAAACTCCGGGTCAGTCATGGGACTAGTATGAGCAAACAAAACATTTTTCTCTTTAAAACAAAACAAACAAAAGAATTTAAAAAGAAATCCGCAATGCTTTTTGAAAAATGAAATTACAATAAGGCCTCCCACCGCACACACAATGCAAACGCGGAATTGGAGGAGATTTCTCCTTATGATAGCCAAACATGCTTAATACGCAAAACTCTTTTGATATTATTATTAGTGCATAGTGCAAAAAACCTTTCGAAAGTATAATATTAATCTTAGCCAGCATACAACCATTATTGTATGCCTAATATAACTACCATGTTCAATAGCAGGTTACCACCACATTCCATGGCAGGTTATACAACTAAAACCGTACAGGGCGCGCTTTCTATATTAGATTTCCAACAAATGGTCAGGCAAAGGAACTTCCTGAGCCACATGGGTACGCCTCTGGAGGGACGCTCTGAGGACCTAACCGGATCTCTGCCAATACAAGGTCGGGTTACCTCTGTAACTAGGTAACTAACTATCATGAGTATGCCATCCCTTGGTCGTAACCGACCTTTATTTGAGGGCCCTCAACCACAAAGCAACAACCTAAAGTAATAAATTTGCAGCAACCACATAAGTTAAGTATCTGGGCTCCATACCATGATACCACTTCTATCCAGAAGGAAATGGACATACCCTCAAGGGGCGCAACCCCCAAATAACGTCAGACATACATCCATACAAGTCTGTTCCGGGTTCGAACAGAACCAAAGGCACTTTAAAAGAAGCCCTTGCAATTCGGATAATCCCTAATCACGTCCGGACTCCCCATCACAAAGGGTGACCAAATCTCTATACGGGGGCCATTCGGTGCAGAGACATTAGACGGGTCATCCTTTCACTTTCGAAAATATCGGTCTTCACCGTCGGTCTTCAATTGCAATCCATAACGTCGTATCATTATTCAGAATGGGTTATACGACATAAAGTCCTCTCTCGGCTAAACCGAATAATGAGCGCAATATTTAAAAACATATGTACAGTGGGATCTTAGTTAAATCACAACTTAAAGCCCAAAACCTTTTCTTACAAATGGTTTGAATCAAATTTTTATTTCAAATCTTTTAAACAAAAGATTTACCCTTTTAACATCTCTTTCAAATTGAAACAAAGTTTCACCAATCTTTCGCAAAGATTCATTCATAGCTTTCAAAACAATTCCATTTCGAAACTTGAAATCCTTTTAACACAAATTGGAAATCCTTTCTTCATATGAAAGCTATTATTATTTGAAAAACAAAGGTTTTTGTTTTGGAAAAATCTGATTACATTTGCACAAGTTAAAACCCTTCAAGTCTAAAACTTGGGTTAAATTCAAATTTCCAAAATAATATTTTTAAAATGGTTTAAAACTCATATAAACACATTTATAACTTGTATAACCTTTTTAAACCATAATTTCCATACATAGAATTCAATTTCAAATCTTGAATTCAAATTCTAATCGAACTATTTAAATTTCAAAACTTTATCAAGTTATTCAAAATAACTTTTATCTTTAAAATTCCTTTTCAAAAGCTTTTCATGTTTAACCCAATTCCATTTCCAAAACCATTTGGATTCAAATTCAACTTTAAAACCATTTCAAAAGTATGTGACTTAACCAATTTCCTCGTGCAATCCATATTTGTGTGTGTATGGTGTAGTCCAGGGGTTTTACACAATAGTGCAACATCATCAATCATTACAGATTCAAGCACAACAATATTGATAAGCGGTATAATCCTATAACGCTTATCTTCATTCATAGATTCACAGATAAATAATATAAATTTATCACAGATAAATAAATTACATTCATCATACCTCAAATCAAAACAGAGCATCACATATCAGGGATATCAAACAATTCAATATTCAATTGAATCCAAACATCCATAAGTCAGATTAATTAATCATCTGATTGATGTAAATTAGATTAATCACCAATCCTGGTTAGTTAACATTAATTAATTACGAATCATTTGATTAATTATCCTTTAATAATTTATTAATTAACAAATTAATTAACCTTTAATAATTAAATAATTAACCTTTAATTACTTAATTATCCTTTAATTAATTATCCTTTAATTAATTATCCTTTAATTACATTAAGTAATTAACTCTAAATTATTCATTTTAATTAATCATTCTTGATTAATTACTCTTAATCACATTAAGTAATTAATTCTTAATTAATTAAGAAAATTAACTATCCTTTAATCACTCTCATTAATTAATCTTAAATTAGTCTATAATTACATTAATGATCCTCTAATTACTTTCATTAATTAATTACTCTTTAATTAATTACAATCAACAAGTAATCGTTAATTAATCACATTCATTAATTAATCTTATTTAATCATATTAATTAACTTAAATCAATCACATTAATTAATTAACTAAATTAATTACACTAAATAATTAATCCTTAATTACTTCCATTAAGTAATTATCCTCTAATTACTTTATTAATTAATTTCTCTTTAATTAATTACATTCAGTAATTATCCATTAATTACTTCACTAAGTAATTTTAATTAATTCATAATTAAGTGATTATCTTTAATTAATTAGACTAATTGATTTTCTTTAATTAATTATTTTTATTAATCACTTAAAATTAATTAAATAATTACTTAACTCCTTATATTTAAAAGACCTTAATTAATTATGGAAAATCATTTATCTTAATTAAACTCTTACTTATCAATAAATTATTTACATTAACTAACTATTCAGTAAGGAGATCGGTGGCTGACCGAAAATGCTACATCGCCGAGCTAAAGTAGGCAAGATGAAGGGAGAAAGGAAAAAAATATGAAGGGGACCCTCTTCAGTAAGGCTTTAGTCGCATAGCAACTACATCCTGAGCCCAGAATCAAGCATCCCAGTCAGTTCCACGATGACATGGACCAATGTAAAGAGCCAAAAGGTGGAAGAGCACCTCCCATCGAGTTGAAGATCGCTGCTCCGGTCAGCTAGGATGATTCGAATCAGGTCCTAAAGGTCAGATCATAGCTCAACACAAGAGTGATGAAGAGTTGGTTGGTTTTGTACAAACCTGGATGTGTTTGCCTGGGCACACTCGAATATGTATGAGATCTCCTTGGAGAGAGTGAGCCATGCATTAAATATAAATCCTAAATGCATTCCTGTGAAACAAAAATGCCAAAGCTTAGGTCTGGAGAAATCCATTGGACTTAAAGAAGAGGTGGATAAGATAAAGGACAATGACTCCATCCGCGATGCTTTCTACCCAGATTGGATATCTAATCCTGTCTTGGTGAGGAAAACGAAAGGGAGTAGAGGACATGAATTGACTATTCTGATTTAAATATGGTGTGCCCGAACGACAACTTCCTACTCCCGAGGATCGATCAGTTGGAGTATTTAACGGCTGGATATAAGATGCTTTCATTCATGGATGTGTACTCGAGTTAAAACCATATCCCGATGCATGTCCCAGATCAAGAATACACTAGCTTCATAACTGATCTCGAACTGCATCGCTACCTGATCATGCCATATGGATTGAAGAACACATAAGCAACCTTACCAGAGGCTTGTAAACCGGATGTTCAAAGACCAAAATGGATGCTCGATGGAAGTTTATGTGGATGACATGATTGTGAAATCATGACGTTTAGGAAACCACATTGATGATCTATCAAAGATGTTTGCCATCCTTTGAAAGTATGCAAAATGAAGCTCAATCCCTTGAAATGCTCTTTCGAGTTGCATTAGGGAAATTCGTAGGATTCATTGTAAACTCCCGTAGGATTGCAGCCAACCAAGAGAAGATTAAGGCACTGAGAAAAATTGAAGCCTTGAAGTCGATCAAGGAGGTCCAACGCTTAAATGGGAAGGTCGTCGCCCTGAATCGGTTCATTTCTAAAGCTTTAGATAAATGATCTCTTTCTTTAAGGTGATTAAGACAGGGAAAGGAACTTCAAATGGAATCGCGAGTGTAAAGATACATTCCAAGTTCTGATGGATCACTTAGAAAGACCCCCCCATCCCCAGTGGATAACGAGGACTTGTTTATACACTTGGCGGTGTCGATGCATGCTTTGAGCGCCGCACTTGTACGTGAGGAATCTTGCATCCCATGGCCAATCTATTACTTCAGTAAGTGGTTTATGTGCATAGAATGAAATTATCCGAAGTAGGAAAAGCTCACATACTGTTTTTGGCCGCTTTAAGAAAGCTCCGCCTTTATTTCTTGGCTCATCCAATCAAAATTCTTATCAACCAGCCTTTGCGAAAATTCTTGTAGCGAATTGAAACTTCTAAAAGGAAGTTGAAATGAAACATTGAATTGAACCAAACTGACATAACTGATCACCATCGGAGAGTAATCTAGGGTCAGCCCTTGGCAGATTTCATAGCCGAATCCACTAAATAAGATGATCCTTAGGAGAGCAATGGCGAGAAAGAAACTGGATGGAAGATGTACATGGATGGTGCATCTAACGAACAGTGTTCTGGTGTCAGAGTTGTACTTGTTACTCCTGATGGACACCGGATCTACTACACCTTGAAGCTTGATTTTTCGAAAACTAACAATGAAGGTGAATATGAGGCCCTGGTTGCTAGACCCAAGATTGCCACAGAGCCGGGATAAGGACTTTACATATTTTATACGGCTCCCAATTGGAGGTTTGCCAAGTTCTAAAATAGTTTCAAGCAAAAGGAGCGAGACTAGCTCCTTATATAAACTGAGTCCTTGAGCAGCTCATTGACATTGAACAATGCATAGTCACTCATATTCCTAAAGAGGAGAACAAGAAAGCCGATTCACTAGCTAAAATGGCCAGCTTTGGAGATGATGCGCAACTCACAGACTTGGTTTTGGTAGAAGTACTTTCAGCTTCTGAGCATCGACCAAATGGATATCAATTGGATCTTAGAGACCGATGTTGAAAGGGAGTCATGGATAACTTCGATTCAGGATTATTTACAGAGAGGAATCCTTCTGGAGAGAAGGAATGAACGAAGAAAGCTCCTTCGACAAGCTTCAAGCTATATCATGGATGAAGTAGTAGTGTACAGGAAGGGTTTCTCTCTCCCTATGCTTCGGTTTATCACTCACGATGAGGCCAAATGAGTCCTAAGAGGGGTTCATGAAGGGGCTTATGGCGAACCAGGGGACAAACCCTAGCGAAGAAGATCCTCCCTTATAGATATTTCTAGTCAATTTTTAACCAAAACGCAACTAATTACACTTGTAGATGTGACAAGCGTCAGAGGTTTGCTAAGATACCGAGAGCCCGTCGATGGGGATTACTCAAATGTCCAGTCCTAAGGCGTTTACAGATTTGGGAAACAGTATCATCGATGTGTTGCCAATATATGAAGATGGTGCGAAGTACGCCATCATTGCAGTTGATTACTTCATCAAGTGGGCTGAGGCAGAGCATTGGCCATGATCACCACAAAGAAAGTTATAAATTTTGTTGTGTGGAATATCATTTGTAGTTTTGGATTTCCATGGGCAATCATTACTGAAAATAGGAACCAATTCGACAGTACCAAGTTCGAAGATTTCTACCATTGGCATCGCATAAAGAGGATATTTGCTGTGTTGGTACAACGTTAGACGAATGGACAGGTTAATGTTGCGAATAAGATTATTAAGTCCATTATTAAGAAGCGGTTGGAAAAGGCGAAGGACAAGTGGGTAAATGAACTTCCATAAGTATAATAGGCTTGTCGAACAACTCACAAGTCAGCAACTAGCCACTCTCTATTCGCCTTAGCTTACAGATCAGAGGCTATGATTTTGGTTGAGTTGGAAGTACCTTCTCATCGAGTAATTCACTATAATCCACGAACTAATAGCAGCTCTTGGGTCTCTTTATATGATCAATGAGAAAATCGATGTAGTTGAGTTGAGCGCAACAACACACTGATACCAAGTCACACGATATTACAACATTAAGGTGTGACGCCCCACCTCTATACTCACAATAACAAAGGTTATTATAAGAAATAACATCTGCTATTGCGAAGAATAAGGCTTGTTAGGAGCGACCATCTATAGTCTTTCCTCAACTATCTATTGAATACATCGACAATTGTTACACAAAGCGGGTCGACGTATCCAATAAATACTTAATTCAAAACCATAGGTGGCTGGAGGATCTATCAAAACAGAATATAACAACTCAAATGTAATATATATCACAGAACAGTGGATCATCATAAACACGTTTACTGATACATAACAGAGTATACAAAATGATATATGTCAAGTGGTATATCAAACCACAATATACAGACAAGTTCACAAGAATACATATCAGAGTTACTAAATAAAGGACTACATAAGGATTATAACAAAAAGGAGCTAGCGGAATAGTCCATGCGGAAGAAAAAGAGGCTAAGTCCAAATGTACCTAACCTGAAACATCTCGGGTCTGAACCGAGTATAAAATACATGGGTCAGTCTAGCTACACAAATCAGTTAGATAAACTGAACGATAATACACCTGCAAGATCATATAGTATAACAATTATCTCCAAAGGAGATAACTCAATCATCTAACGTATGATGAATCATAATAAAACAAACCTCATATCATTGGAAACTCAATTAAACAAAAGATACCAAAATCCCAAACAAGCCAAAAAGGCAAATAACAAATACCAATTGCAACAAACCCAAATATCTCATGAGCGGTGGTGAAGAAATCACTCCAAGATCTCTCGAGCGGTGGTGGAGAAACCATTCCGAAAGCGCTATAAGAAGCAACACCCCAATATCTCTTGAGCGGTGGTGAAGAAACCACTCCGGAAACGATACTACAGGGAACCAACAATCCCAAATATCTCTTGAGCCCGGGCAAAGGACCAACTCCAAAGCGATATTAAAGGCAACAAGCCAGAAGGAGACAGTCCGAAGACACTATCCCAAAGGCAACATGTGTCACAAACTGCCGAAAAGGAACCCGAAAAGTGTTAATGTGAGTCCCATAACCACCCGTTCGCACTAAACGGTTTACTATCCGTTAGTCAATTTCACACTCAAAGCAGTACAAAGTTTACCTCATCTCATCGATAAACCAAACCCAAAGGTCAAAACGTTCAAACGAATAGATTGGGAATTAACTGAAAAGATGAACGCACGTGTTCATTGCACGCGTTTTATCTAATCATTTAATTCTCCTCCCACTTCGCTCGGAGTGCGAAGATGTGTGTATGTTTTAAATAGAATTTATAATTTGGAGAAGGGAGTTTTTAATACGATTCGGAAGATTATTTTATAAAAACCCGTGAATGAAGTCAAGAATAAGTCATCAAAGCCCAAGATGCAATAACAACTAATTAGAACCAACACGAATCGATAAAATTTCGAAAACCATGCAAACTAGGCATAAATAGGCAAAACAGGCAAAACAGGAGCATGTCAGTCGACTGAATTCCCTGAGTCAGTCGACCGAACACAGTCCTGAAAATTTTCGGGCTTCAGCTCAGTCGACTAACTTAGAAGATTCAGTCGACTGAACCTGATTTCCTGCATTTCCTATCCTATTATGAATGAAGTGCAAACTCTCTCAATTTGCAATCGGACGAGCACGGACGCTAAGGGTTTACGCCCATTGGCTACCCGGCCCTATAAGCTCTTCGATTCATCACCAAAAACATGATCAAAACATCAAAGCTATGATTTTTAGAGTTTTGGACTTCCAAAACACCAAAAATTGCAATGTTCACAAAACCAATCCGAATCAAAAGCAATTGCACATGAATAATTGTTAGGAATTCATACCTAACAATCAAATATGGTTATAGACAAAGATGTGAGATAAAAATCCCACCTTTAACCCAAAAACTAAAAAAAAGGAGCTCAATTTGCAAGGAGAAGACCAACCAATCTCCACTTTAACTCAACAAGCTTCAGTCAATAGTTTCTCTTTGATTTTGGAGCGAGGAGTTGAGTTTGCAAGAGGAACTAGGGCTTGGAGTTTCTAATTCCCTTTCCTTTCAACCATTTTCAGTTGTAGCTTGAGTTTGAGGAGTGGGAATGAGTGAATGGAGAGGAGAGGGCTGAGTTAGGGTATTTAGTTAGCTAGTGGGCAGAACCCAAACCCAAAACCCGAATAGAAAAAGTAGAAAAATTCAACTTACTCCAAACATATCAATGATTATACTCAAAAAGATCGCAAACGACATTTTGAACTCGATGGGAGTGGTTTCGAGTCCCAATTCGGCCGATTGCAGAAAGTAGCTTTTCGGACCATAATCCGACAAACGACGTTATATTTAAATAAAATATTTAAATATTCAACCGATAAATATGCGGGTTGTTATAGACTCCCCTCCTTAAAGAAATTGCATTCTTGCAATTCTTAAGAAGAAAATAAAGAGTAACAACCATAAAAGCATATCAACACAAAAGAATAACAGAATAAGAAGTTCATCATAAAGTGCACGAAAGGATAAGCCCGAACTTGTTTGCTTAGGGAATTCTCTGAATTCCTAAGCTCAAATAATTCGGAACACCGACGTAATACAGATGATACGTCAAATGAACCGAAGCTCAACAAACGAAGTGCAACAAAACGTCCGATGAACTTGGTAAAAAGATCATTACATTCGTACATCAACAAAGAGACAATCATTTGTTACTTACAACTAAATGCATTGGCAACACGATCCCCCTTCGGGAATAAAAAGAATATCAAGATCATAAGATGCAAGGAACTCGAACCAATATTAAGTTCCTTATGAGAAAATAAACATTTAAAAATTACAATTACCTTTATGTAATTATTTTTCTAGAAAAGTTTTCTTATTTCAAATCAATTTATTGTGTCAAATTGTCTCATCAAAGTGTTTAGGAGATTCCTATCGATAACGTTGATCAAGCGCATCGACCAGAATTCTTAAAGCACTCAATGGGCAATACAATCACAAAACCATCTTTTATATGATTAACATGTTTCTAAAAACTTTTAAAAATTCTCTTTGTTTATTTTAAGAACAAAAATCCTATTTATACCTATAACTAAATCTTATGAAAAAGATTTGCAAAAATTTTAAATTTCTAATTTCATCCAAAATCAATAAATACAAGAATGGAGTCATCGAGATATTCGCAGAATACTCGATTCATAAAATGGATGAAATGAGCTAGACAAACTGAATAAAGAAATGAATCATTCATAAGAATCACAACGAGTGCGGAATGCGGTAAATGGAGTGCTAACTTCCGCAACTCATAGCCAAATCAAAACCTGTTGCAAGGTCGAGCTGAAAAGACCTAATACCACTCAAAGATTGCTTAGGCGATAAACCTAAGACAAGACCAAAAATACAAGAAAATTCTCAAACTACATGAATGAGAGAAACAACACTTTCCTCATCATGAGGGCTTAAAGAATAAAATGATGCCATCAAATTGGAATTGAAATCACAAAGAAAAATAGAAACCTTCCAAAATAGATGGAGACATACCTTATCCCTGAGAAGAACATCCAGAAGCATCTATTACATTTAACTTGCCAGATGGAGAATTATTCGGAGCATTGGGACAAGTGGAACTACGATGGCCTTCCTTCTTGCAATAGCGGCAGAAGAGAGGCTTGGGACAATTTCGAATCATGTGATCAGGAGAACCAAAATCGAAACACTTCCGAATGGATGGCGTTCCAGCAGACTGAGATTGAAAATCAGATTCAACGGGCTTTTTCATCTTGGAAGGGAAAAATTCCCGCTCATCCAATGGAGACTGCTTTCTGTTGGAGTTCTTGCGAACCTCAACATCATCACCACTATCACACTCCCTCTCGATGGCTTCGAGATGAAGTGCAGAATCAACTAACTCCTCAAAAGAAAGCTTAAGCTCAAGCATCAAAGATTTCTTAAGATATTTCTTAAGACCAGAGACAAACTTCAGATTCTTCTTATAGGAAGTGCTAATGAATTCAAGACCATACTTAGATAAAGCCTCGAAAGATGCAACATACTCAGAAATGGAAGACTCCCCTTACTTCAATTCAAGAAAGCATCGGGCTAACAAAGCTTTCTCAGATTCAGGAACGAACTTGAGTTCGAATCGTTCCCGAAAATGAGTCCAAGAAAGAGCAGAATCATCAATTTCTGCTACAAGAAGCTCGTACCAATCAAGGGCACGCTCTTGCAATAAGCAAGAAGTTATAAGAACTCTATCATGATTAGAAATATCCATTCTAGAGAAGATACGTTCGCACGAGCGAATCCAAGCTTGGACTTCAAGAACAGACTCGGAGCCTTTAAACGGCTTTCCTCCAAGATGAGAAAAATCATTGCACAGGCGTGCAAAGATAGACTTGCGAGGTGGAGATACACGAGTAGGAGATGGAGGCTGGGTGCTCCTAAACAACTCCATAAACTGATCGGCTGACATATAAACGCCATCCGGATGTGAGCCACTGGATTTCCCAGCATCCGAACGTCGTCCTCTGCCTCTTCCAGCCATAAGCTTAAAGTTAAAGAAGATAAAGATCAACCACAAGGTAGATATTTCAATATGGAATACTACGGAATAAAAATACATTCCTAGACGTATTCCCAAATCCTATCTACCCCAAAAACACGGAAGGAATAGAGGCAAGATGATTCAAAGATTTGTAACACTTGTTACACTTTGATGTACCATAATATGTGCTTCTATTCTGTGTTTATCATATTTTGTTCTGAACTCAGCTTTAATACCAAGCTATGACGCCCCACCTCTATACTCACAATAACAAAGGTTATTATAAGAAATAACGTCTGCTATTGTGAAGAATAAGGCTTGTTAGGAGTGACCATCTATAGTCTTTCCTTAACTATCTATTGAATACATCGACAATTATCATACCAAGCGGGTCGACATATGCAATAAATACATAATTCAAAACCATAGGTGGCTGGAGGATCTATTAGAACAGAATATAACAACTAAAATGTAATATACATCATAGAACAGTGGATCATCATAAACACATATACTGATACATAACAGAGTATACAAAATGATACATGCCAAGTGGTATGGCAAACCACAATATACAGACGAGTTCACAAGAATACATATCAGAGTTACTACATAAAGGACTACATAAGGATTATAACAAAAAAGAGCTAGCGGAATAGTCCATGCAGAAGCAAAAGAGGCTAAGTCCAAATGTACCTAACCTGAAACATCTCGGTCTGACCCGAGTATAAAATACACGGGTCAGTCTTGCTGAACAAATCAGTTAGATAAACTCCAAAGCGATATTAAAGGCAACAAGCCAGAAGGAGACAGTCCGAAGACACTATCCCAAAGGCAACATGTGTCACAAACTCCCGAAAAGGAACCCAAAAGTGTTAATGTGAGTCCCATAACCATCCGTTCGCACTAAATAGTTTACTATCTGTTAGTCAATTTCACACTCAAAGCAGTACAAAGTTTACCTCATCTCATCGGTAAACCAAACCCAAAGGTCAAAACGTTCAAACGAATAGATTGGGAATTAACTGAAAAGATGAACGCATGTGTTCATTGCATGCGTTTCATCTAATCATTTAATTCTCCTCCCACTTCGCTCGGAGTGCGAAGATGTGTGTGTTTTAAATAGAATTTATAATTTGGAGAAGGGAGTTTTTAATACGATTCGGAAGATATTTTATAAAAACCCATGAATGAAGTCAAGAATAAGTCATCAAATCCAAAGATGCAATAACAACTAATTAGAACCAACATGAATCGACAAAATTTGGAAAACTAAGCAAACTAGGCATAAACAGGCAAAACAGGAGCAGGTCAGTCAACTGAATTCCCTGAATCAGTCGACTGAACACAGTCCTGAAAATTTTCGGGCTTCAGCTCAGTCAACTGACTTAGAAGATTCAGTCGACTGAACCTGATTTCCTGCATTACCTATCCTATTATAAATGAAGTGCAAACTCTCTCAATTTGCAACCGGACGAGCACGGACGCTAAGGGTTCACGCCCATCGGCTACCCGACCCTATAAGCTCTTCGATTCATCACCAAAAACATGATCAAAACATCAAAGCTATGATTTTTAGAGTTTTAGACTTCCAAAACACCAAAAATTGCAATGTTCACAAAACCAATCCGAATCAAAAGCAATTGCACATGAATAATTGTTAGGAATTCATACCTAACAATCAAAGATGGTTATAGACAAAGATGTGAGATAAAAATCTCACCTGTAACCCAAAAACTAAGAAAAAGGAGCTCAATTTGCAAGGAGAAGACCAACCAATCTCCACTTCAACTCAACAAGCTTCAGTCAATAGTTTCTCTTTGATTTTGGAGCGAGGATTTGAGTTTGCAAGAGGAACTAGGGCTTGGAGTTTCTAATTCCCTTTCCTTTCCACCATTTTCAGTTGTAGCTTGAGTTTGAGGAGTGGGAATGAGTGAATGGAGAGGAGAGGGCTGAGTTAGGGTATTTAGTTAACTAGTGGGCTGAACCCAAACCCAAAACCCGAAAGGTGGCAAAATTCAACTTACTCCAAACATATCAATGATTATACTCAAAAAGATCGCAAACGACATTTTGAACTCAATGAGAGTGGTTTCGAGTCCCAATTCGACCGATTGCAGAAAGTAGCTTTTCGGACCATAATCCGACAAACGACGTTATATTTAAATATTCAGCCGATAAATATGCGGGTTGTTAAAGACTCGCCTACTTAAAGAAATTGCGTCCTTGCAATTCTTAAGAAGAAAATAAAGAGTAACAACCATAAAAGCATATCAACACAAAAGAATAACAGAATAAGAAGTTCATCATAAAGTGCACGAAAGGATAATCCCGAACTTGTTTGCTTAGGGAATTCTCTGAATTCCTAAGCTCAAATAATTCGAAACACCGACGTAATACAAACTGTACGTCAAATGAACCGAAGCTCAACAAAACAAAGTGCAACAAAATGTCCGATGAACTTGGTAAAAAGATCATTACATTCGGACATCAACAAACAGACAATCACTTGTTGCTTACAACTAAATGCATTGGCAACACGATCCCCCTTCGGGAATAAAAAGAATATCAAGATTATAAGGTGCAAGGAACTCGAACCAAAATTAAGTTCCTTATGAGAAAATAAACATTTAAAAATTACAATTACCTTTATGTAATTATTTTTCTAGAAAAGTTTTCTTATTTCAAATCAATTTATTGTGTCAAATTGTCTCATCAAAGTGTTTAGGAGATTCCTATCGATAACGTTGATCAAGCGCATCGACCAGAATTCTTAAAGCACTCAATGGGCAATACAATCACAAAACCATCTTTTATATGATAAACATGTTTCTAAAAACTTTTAAAAATTCTCTTTGTTTATTTTAAGAACAAAAATCCCATTTATACCTATAACTAAATCTTATGAAAAAGATTTGCAAAAATTTTAAATTGCTAATTTCATCCAAAATCAATAAATACAAGAATGGAGTCATCCAGATATTCGCAGAATACTCGATTCATAAAATGGATGAAATGAGCTAGACAAACTGAATGACGAAATGAATCATTCATAAGAATCACAACGAGTGCGGAATGCGGTAAGTGGAGTGCTAACTTCCGCAACTCATAGCCAAATCAAAACTGGTTGCAAGGTCGAGCTGAATAGAACTTAATACCAATCAAAAGATTGCTTAGGCGATGAACCTAAGACAAGACCAAAAATACCAGAAAATTCTCAAACTACATGAATGAGAGAAACAACACTTTCCTCATCATGAGGGCTTAAAGAATAAAATGATGCCATCAAATTGGAATCGAAATCACAAAGAAAAATAGAAACATTCCAAAATAGATGGAGGCATACCTTATCCCTGAGAAGAACCTCCAGAAGCATCTGTTACATTTAACTTGCCAGATGGAGAATTATTCGAAGCAATGAGACAAGTGGAACTACGATGGCCTTCCTTCTTGCAATAGCGGCAGAAGAGAGGCTTAGGAAAATCTCAAATCATGTGATAAGGGGAACCACAATTGAAACACTTCCGAATGGAAGGCGTTCCAGCAGACTGAGATTGAAAATCAGATTCAACGGGCTTTTTCTTCTTGGAAGGGAAAAATTCCCGCTCATCTAATGGAGACTGCTTTTTGTTGGGGTTCTTGCGAACCTCAACATCATCACCACTATCACACTCCCTCTCAATGGCTTCGAGATGAAGTGAAGAATCAACTAACTCCTCAAAAGAAAGCTTAAGCTCAAGCATCAAAGATTTCTTAAGATATTTCTTAAGACTAGAGACAAACTTCAGATTCTTCTTATAAGAAGTGCTAATGAATTCAATACCATACTTAGATAAAGCCTCGAAAGATGCAACATACTCAGAAATGGAAGACACCCCTTACTTCAATTCAAGAAAGCATCGGGCTAACAAATCTTTCTCAGATTCAGGAATGAACTTGAGTTCGAATCGTTCCCGAAAATGAGTCCAAGAAAGAGCAGACTCATCAATTTCTTCTACAAGAAGCTCGTACCAATCAAGGGCATGCTCTTGCAATAAGCTAGAAGTTACAAGAACTCTATCATGATCAGAAATATCCATTCTAGAGAAGATACGTTCGCACGTGCGTATCCAAGCTTGGACTTCAAGAACAGACTCAGAGCCTTTAAACGGCTTTCCTCCAAGATGAGAAAAATCATTGCACAGGCGTGCAAAGATAGACTTGCGAGGTGGAGATACACGAGTAGGTGCTGGAGGCTGGGTGCTCCTAAACAACTCCATAAACTGATCGGCTGACATATAAACGCCATCCGGATGTGAGCCACTGGATTGCCCAGCATCCGAACATCCTCCTCTGCCTCTTCCAGCCATAAGCTTAAAGTTAAAGAAGATAAAGATCAACCATAAGGTAGATATTTCAATATGGAATACTATGGAATAAAAATACATTCCTAGACGTATTCCCAAATCCTATCTACCCCAAAAACACGGAAGGAATAGAGGCAAGATGATTCAAAGATTTGTAACACTTGTTACACTTTGATGTACCATAATATGTGCTTATATTCTGTGTTTATCATATTTTGTTCTGAACTCAGCTTTGATACCAAGCTGTGACGCCCCACCTCTATACTCACAATAACAAAGGTTATTATAAGAAATAACGTCTACTATTGCGAAGAATAAGGCTTGTTAGGAGTGACCATCTATAGTCTTTCCTTAACTATCTATTGAATACATCGACAATTGTCATACCAAGCGGGTCAACATATCCAATAAATACATAATTCAAAACCATAGGTGGCTGGAGGATCTATTAGAACAGAATATAACAACTAAAATGTAATATACATCATAGAACAGTGGATCATCATAAACACATATACTGATACATAACAGAGTATACAAAATGATACATGCCAAGTGGTATGGCAAACCACAATATACAGACGAGTTCACAAGAATACATATCAGAATTACTATATAAAGGACTACATAAGGATTATAAAAAAAAAGAGCTAGCGGAATAGTCCATGCGGAAGCAAAAGAGGCTAAGTCCAAATGTACCAAACCTGAAACATCTCGGTCTGACCCGAGTATAAAATACACGGGTCAGTCTTGCTGAACAAATCAGTTAGATAAACTGAACGATAATACACCTACAAGATCATATGGTATAACAATTATCTCTAAAGGAGATAACTCAGTCATCTAACGTAAGATGAATCATAACAAAACAAGCCTCATATCATTGGCAAATCAATTAAACAAAGGATACCAATATCCCAAAACAAGCCAAAAAGGCAAATAACAAATACCAATTGCAACAAACCCAAATATCTCATGAGCGGTGGTGAAGAAACCACTCCAACATCTCTCGAGCGGTGGTGAAGAAACCATTCCGAAAGCTCTATAAGAAGCAACACCCCAATATCTCTTGAGCGGTGGTGAAGAAACTACTCCGGAAACGATACTATAGAGCAACAACGATACCAAATATCTCTTGAGCCGGGCCAAAGGACCAACTCCAAAGCGATATTAAAGGCAACAAGCCAGAAGGAGACAGTCCGAAGACACTATCCCAAAGGCAACATGTGTCATAAACTCCCGAAAAGGAACCCGAAAAGTGTTAACGTGAGTCCCATAACCACCCGTTCGCACTAAATAGTTTGCTATCTGTTAGTCAATTTCACACTCAAAGCAGTACAAAGTTTACCTCATCTCATCGGTAAACCAAGCCCAAAGGTCAAAACGTTCAAACTAATAGATTGGGAATTAACTAAAAAGATGAACGCATGTGTTCATTGCACGCGTTTTATCTAATCATTTAATTCTCCTCCCACTTCGCTCGGAGTGCGAAGATGTGTGTGTGTTTTAAATAGAATTTATAATTTGGAGAATGGATTTTTTAATACGATTTGGAAGATTATTTAAGAAAAACCGTAAATGAAGTCAAGAATAAGTCATCAAAGCCAAAGATGCAATAACAACTAATTAAAACCAACACGAATCGATAAAATTTGGAAAACCAAGCAAACTAGGCATAAATAGGCAAAACAGGCAAAACAAGGGCAGGTCAGTCGACTAAATTCCCCGAGTCAGTCGACTGAACACAGTCCTGAAAATTTTCGGGCTTCAGCATAGTCGACTGACTCAGAAGATTCAGTCGACTGAACCTGATTTCCTGCATTTCCTATCCTATTATAAATGAAGTGCAAACTCTCTCAATTTGCAACTGGACGAGCACGGACGCTAAGGGTTTACGCCCATCGGCTACCCGACCCTATAAGCTCTTCGATTCATCACCAAAAACATGATCAAAACATCAAAGCTACGATTTTTAGATATTTAGACTTCCAAAACACCAAAAATTGCAATGTTTACAAAACCAATCCGAATCAAAAGCAATTGCACATGAATAATTGTTAGGAATTCATACCTAACAATCAAAGATGGTTATAGACAAAGATGTGAGATAAAAATCTCACCTTTACCCCAAAAACTAAGAAGAAGGAGCTCAATTTGCAAGGAGAAGACCAACCAATCTCCACTTCAACTCAACAAGCTTCAATCAATAGTTTCTCTTTGATTTTGGAGCAAGGATTTGAGTTTTCAAGAGGAACTAGGGCTTGGAGTTTCTAATTCCCTTTCCTTTCCACCATTTTCAGTTGTAGCTTGAGTTTGAGGAGTGGAAATGAGTGAATGGAGAGGAGAGGGCTGAGTTAGGGTATTTAGTTAGCTAGTGGGCTGAACCCAAACCCAAAATCCGAATAGAAAAAGTAGCAAAATTCAACTTACTCCAAACATATCAATGATTATACTCAAAAAGATCGCAAACGGCATTTTGAACTCAATGGGAGTTGTTTCGAGTCCCAATTCGACCGACTGCAGAAAGTAGCTTTTTGGACCATAATCCGACAAACGACGTTATATTTAAATAAAATACTTAAATATTCAACCGATAAATATGCGGGTTGTTACATAAGGTTAGGAATCAGACCTTTGAATCTAGCGACTTGGTTATCAAACAAATTTTCCCTAGCCATAGAAGCTTGGGACTGACCGGGGAAGGTCCATATACTATAAAGCAGATGCTTAGAGATGGAATTTTTAGGCTTGCTATGATAGAGGGGATTTCTCTCCTGAAGGCATGGAATAGTGAGCACCTATGATGCTATTTCACTTAGAAACTAGTTCTTAAAAAATTTGTTAGAGCCAATTAATAAGATAATCTTTTGTTATTTCCTATCTTTTATGGAATAAAACTACTTTTCGGGTCCAAGGCTTTGTCTTTCGATTACTTAGACCGACTCGAATGGTTCTGCATGTGAATAATAAAGGTGTGTAGGTACCTAGAGTTAGGTTCCAACCAAAGCTTCTATGGTTCATATTCGAATCCTTGAAGCCCTTCTCAGTATCCGGAGATAGATACCAGCAAACTCTGATTCTCGGTGTGGGGGTAAGAGTATAAACTAAAACGGATGGGACTCGACCGTCCGTCAACAAATTCTTGTCCTCGGAATGGGGATAGGAGTATAAACTAAATGGATACGAGCCGACCATCCATAGACTAACTCCTATCCTCGGACTGGGGTAAGGAGTATAAACTAAAGTGGATGTGACAAGACCGTCCAACTCTTAACACTCTGCCTAGAGTAAGCAAAACCAAAGGTCCATGCCTGGCATAATGTGGGATCTTGCCTATTGAATTTGAATCGACGCCAAGAAATAGGGGCAATTGGAAGTGTATATCAAGTACGAGGTTGTACGAACTACGATAAGTTAATTCACATTAGTGCTCGGTGTTCGCTGCATTCGGTTATCATGATCCTAAAGAAGGAAACCCCGAACCACTGTTTTAATTGGTTAACTCGAACTAATTCCCAAAGCTTAGCAATTCAACAATTACTTTGCGTCTGTAGAAAGGATGAAAGGCCGGTAAATTATAGAATGGGCTAAAAGATTCAATCCGATAATAATTACTAAAAGGAATATATTACAAGTACGTTGGATGGAAAGTGTATTTCTTAAAGGCATGTAGAAAAATCCATACAAGAAGTTAATGAAAAAAACCTTTATTATTCACATGAAATCTAGAAAGCTAAGTATAAATGTTATTGACACTAGAAACAAAAAGCAAAAGCGGGGGGCTAAACCCACACATAACCGGGCAAAAATCAAAATAGACTACAACCATTATTAATAAGTAGCTTATCTTCGCCAAACAACTTAGCACCCACTTCTTCGATTTCGTTCTCCTTTGTTTCTTTGTAGAGCCGGGAGAAACATCACTCAAGCTTTTAACTTGTCTATTCCCTCCTCTTCCTCCATTTACTTTTCTCTTAGATTGAGTGCTCTACGATGATCCAACAGGCACATTTTTAGCATTCCTAGGCGAAGGAACGGAGTTGGAATGGTTTATGAGGATCCTATGGGCATGTTTTAAGCGCTGCCAGGTGGAGGAATATCGACTGGAGCAAAAGTAGTCTGCTTGGGAAAAACGATGGATAGAGGAGGAGGGATGACTTCCATCTTCTCTTGGTTGATCTCTATAGCAAGGAGGATGTCTTTCCAAAGTTCATGCTCAAGCTCGTGCATGATGGGACTCGACAAGGGCTTGAAGACTCTAGTATTAAGAACATCTTCATTTATCTGCGTTTCCTAAGTCCCACGAGCTCCTTCATCTAACAAAGCATCGATCATATACTCGTCGAGGCAGGGAGTATCTTCAACCGGGATAGTTGGAATCATTATTGAAGTGGTAACAGTAACTAACTCTGTTATAGGCACTTGTAGTCTCGGTTGAGAGCCCTTGTCAGGAAGCAGAGCAATGTGGGGCTGACCTGAAGCTTGAGAAACCAAGAGAGAGAGAGAGATTAGCAATGTTAATTAACGATATGTCAACTTTTTGGAATATAGGAGAACTCAATGAGATACCTTCTTTGCTTTGGTGTTTAGTGCAGATTGTAATGCCGCCAGAGTTCCCCGTAAGAATCAGAGAAAGAATGGTAGGCCTATGGGTCTCAGCCTCTTGGGATCATACACATGTGTCGAAGCAGCTTGGGATCTAAGCATTTGGCAAGCATTAGCATCATGTGGCGTCGATCTGGAGCCTTTGCCTAAGTCTTTATGCACTGTCGAGGCAAGCTCTGGATGAAGAATAAGTTAGACATCTTTCAAAATCTTGGGTCGTCTCCTACCAAGACTTCTCTCTCTAATTGCTCCACGTCCACCTTTCCACCTTCAAAGAAAGCCTTTTCTTCTTCAAAAATCTTCTCCTAGGAAAAGGTGATGATTCTGGGATAATCAACTTTGAATCACTCTAGTTTTTCAAAATTTGAGCAAGTTAGCATTCAACAATGGTTTAAACTTCTCCATCACACGCTCGTCTGCCGGCTACTCTGCTACCTCATCTGCTCTTTTGATGAGTGAGTCAACGTATTTAACATAGTCAAGCACTTTGTCCCTTTCCTTCCTAGCATGGAGCAAGTTATCAAAATAACTCTGAGCTTGTTGGGGATCTTTATCCTTTTCTTTTGTTTCACACTCTAGCTTGGTTTTCAGCTCATCCTCATTTCTGTTTTCAATATCCCTCTCGATTACTAGAGCATGGTTTCAGTGGAAAGCGTTCTCAATTTTACCTCGTCTTTCTTCTTGGCTATGGCTTTGGATGTTCTCAGTTTCTTAACCTTAGCATCAAGATTAGCTATGATTCTCTTATTGTCAGCTTCAACGAGTTTCTGGTTATCGATATCTAGCTACTATCACTGGAGACTTTGGAAATTTTCTCAGCTAACTTCGACCATTCGTACTATTGATGAATATCGATTACAAAACGGTGGTCATCCTTTGTACTCCAGTCCTGTGCAGTTAATGCGCTCGGCAGATTCATAGCGGTGGAGATGCAAAAAGTCATAGCGGGGATACAGCGAGGATATAGCGGGATATAGCGGATGGCTCTAAAATAACATATAAAACTTGTATTTAATGTTTTTACAAATATATAAATGGTAAGTAAATAAAAAATATATCATTCAATTGAATTATAATTAATACGTAAATAGTTTTAAATAAAAACATGTACGAATATGCTTTAAATAAACGTAAAATTATTATATAACATAACTGAATTTAGTAGAATATTAGAGTATTTTTATTTCTAAAAATATATCAAAAATTAAATCAAATAAATTAGTTTCATAATTTTTATAATGTATAAATGCAATTTTTCAATTCATTTTATTAAAGAAGATATAGCGGAAATAGCGGAATATAGCGGGAATAATGGGATATAGCGGAAATAGCGGGGCTTAAAGCGGAAAGGCTATATTTTGGGGCTACATGGAAAAATCGTAGCGGTAGAAACCCGCTATGAGAAATAGCAGGGTTATAGCGGGGTAATAGCGGGGCATTAACTACACAGCTTCAGTAGGGATTCATTTTAGAGTAGGCACAAACATAAGAGCATCAAAGCAAATGTTTTAAAAATCTTCTCTTAGTTTGTCCATTCGGGCATTGGCTGTGGGTTATTCCTCTACAAAGAGAGGTGGTACTATAGCAGTTTCATTACAAAGCCTGTGCTGGGAAGTTTCATAGCCACTCCTATGATGCCTACGTTTGGAGGACCGAATGGAGTGAAATGACAATGGAGGTTGCATAGGGATGGAAGCCGAAGGTCGAGCATATGAAGCATCACCAGGTGGGATGCCATCATGATGATTGGTTTGCTTGTCTGGACCTTTAGGAGGAGGTGATCTAGACCTAGAGTGACATTTAGAAGCAGAATCGTGTGATGATCAATCTACCATGTAACTGCTTCTATCTTGATCGTCTCTTTCTCAGCTAGAATGATAACCTAACTCATAATCACGACGGGTACAAACTTGACCAAGGCCTTTATGCTTGAGATGCTTTCTCCTCCAAAGATCAACATATATGTTTCATTTTCTCCAAGGATCATGCAAAGAAAACAACAAGTTAGATCCAATAAGCAAGGATAAAAGTCAAGTGCAAGTGTTGCAAAGTGCATGTGCACATGAGTATCCTAGTGTCTCCCGATGGACCATGAGCTAGTGTTTTACTCATGGGAGTAATCTCTCTCATACTGGTAGGAATAAAGTCCTTATCAATGCAGATAGGGGAGCCGAACATGGTAGGAATTGACCCTAAGCCAGCAAAAGTGATTTTTGAAGGAGGATATGAAGTTTTCTCCGCATCCATGACTAACGGAGGCTGGGTAAAAGTCTGCGCCTTAGAGATTTTCATGATCAATCTCTTCTTTAGAGTAGGAAGCTGATCATTCCTAGACTGTTTATGCTGATACTCATGACGCGCATCGATGTTACTTTGGTCAACCTCATCACTTTCACTAATAATTTCGCCTTCCTCGGCTTCCTTCGGTACTTATTCAATATTTTCTTCAACTCTAGCCCCATGACTTGGACATGGGGGAAAACTGGAATAGCCCCGCCTCCTCCAAGTAGATTCTTAACATCATCATGATCGTGGTTATTATTGGAAGCTATTTAGATGACACCAGTGCTGGCCCTCTTTTAACAAGTCGTAGGCAAGAAGATTTTAATCTCATGAGAGTACTAATATCTCTATCTCCTGTCGAAACTCCAAAAGATTGCTAACACCATCTGAAAGCGTTAAGCTACTGGGTCTCATCGGAACATCTAGATAGTAAAACAAGGATATGAGTTAATTCTGCACACTATAAGACAAAATTCATGTAAAGCATTTGAAATGGAACTAACATCCGGATATCCATCTCCATGCGAATCTGAGGGGTAGTGGACATAAAACCACTCGCTCTTAAAGTAGCTCAACATGTTCCATACCCTTGTAACCACTCTGCAACCCCTGATTCAAGTAAATCAAAGATGGACTCACTTTTTGACTCTTTAAGATATAAATGTACTAGATCTCCTAATTGCTGGGTTCTCGGTTTAAGTGCTCAGAGAAGACCATATATGTACTAAAGAGGAAAGCATAACTGTTCGGGCGTAGTTATGTCAGAGCCAAGTGCATGAAATTTAGAACTCGATGGACAAACTGGTTAAATGGTAGGATGCAACACGCCAAACACACACACACACACACACACACATATTGCAGGCAGTGTCTTCTGAAGGGATGTGTGGTCTTGGAGGAGGTGAGGAGCTAAAATGTCTTCAAATGAAATCCCGTGTTTATCACATATCCTTCGAAGACATCCTTCATCGATTTTAGAAGCAATAGAATCATCAGGATCTTCTAATATCATGGCATCCTTAAGAGTATCGGGTGCTTCTATTTCTGACCCATCAGATTTTTAGGAAATTTTTGCTCAACTTCAGGATTCTCTAAATCTTGCTATTCTGCTTGTGGGATCTCTTGTTGTTTTCCCTACTAAGCTAGAATTTGTTGGGTATATGGAGATGTAGTCAAACTCGATTTGGTATAGGATTCAATATATTTGGAAGTTGGCGTACTTATGGCTTGAGCATGAAGACATTTGGAATGTCTTTGATGCATTTCTATAATAAAAAATCTATAAATATTCAATATTAAAAGAGTAATGGTAAGCTGTACCCATCCTGCAAAAGTGGATTCTAGTATGGTGTCATATAGTATCATGTAGTTCAAGTTTTCAATATTATTTAACAGTAAATTTTTAAATTTTGGATATCACTCGACATGACCATCGTCGCTGACCATCCTGATAAGTTTCGCATTATTAGTCATGCTTTGGAAAAGGTGCGAGATCAAGAAGAAGATATTGGTTCATGAAGCAGGATTCTCATGTTGGCCAATTGTTCAGAAAATTAGTCTAAGTGTTGGAGTTGTACAACTCCATCACTTAAAGAAATTTCCATCCCTCCTTCTTCCATCTTCACCGATCCCAATTCGCGGCCATCGCCACCTCCTCACCATATCTGTGTCCAATCCCATCCATTTCCAAGAATGATGCCAAACTAATCAAGGGAAGAGATTCCACTAATGGCTCTAGATCTAAGGCTTGGTGCGATCAGGTAGAAGCGTGATGGAGGTGTGCTTAAACAAGGAGCCGGGTGCTGATGCTGGAGGCGTAGGGTCGAATGTACTCAATGTTTGTAGAGGGAGATGGCAGCGACCCTAGGTTCAAGTGAAAGGGAGAGTTTAATTCAAAGTTTAGGATTTTTAATGGCAGCTTGAAGCTTGGGTCGGTGAATAATAAGCAAGTAGAAAGATAAGTGAAAGGAGAATGAGTTTTATAACTCTCAAACACGAAGTTGTAGGAAGCAGAATTAAGAGATATCCCAAGTCTTGAGTTGGTACTGACCCCTATCTATGGGTCGGTAATGAGTCTAAAAAAAGAGAAAAAAAAGGACATGTATATATACTTATATGTATATATGCATGGATATATGTCTGTGCACATATATAAAATGGGTCATGTACGGATACTCCTTCCAACTCAAGAACATGCATGTGAATATGTGCACGTATATATATCCAACACCCGACGATCAGAGCCAAAGGGAAATCAAATTCAAACTGGAGAAATCCATGGATGGAACCGGTTTATGGTTATCAAACTTGGAATAACAAATTAGAAGAATATGTTCCAATTCAATAATCCCGGATGTTGGCAAAGCGTCATGATCGTTATCGACATAACTTTTCATGGAAAGGATGATGACCATTCGAAGCATAGAGTGGAATCCTTTACAGCAATTCTAACTTGTCTCGATTCAAAGCACATTACATTTGAAACGAGATGTACTTTGAGGGGGAAGTGTTTGTAACGACCCTAATTTTGAGTAACATTATTTAGGATATTTAATTAGTTAAATTAAATAAAATAATGCAACGATTAGGGGGTTGTGATTTGTGATTAATAGAAAGGTAGTCGTGCCATATAACAAATGAAGTAAAGGGGAACTAAAATAAAATAGGTAAGGAAAATAGATAAGGGGTAAAATAGGAATAAATATATTCTTTTACCCTAAACCCTTACATATTCATTTCATATGTTCATTAGTAAAATCATATTAGAAAAGAGGATGGCCACCATTAATCAAAGCTAGAAGAAGATAAAGCAAGATCAAGAGCAAGATTAATCAAATCTATTCACAAATCTCAACTCCTTAATTACAAAGCTAAGGTGAATAATAATTACATCTCATGTTTATTCTTATTTTCGGTTCTAGGTTAAATCCAAACAATTTTGCAAAGATTTTGCCATGTTTTAGATTGTTAAAATGGATATATATGCTTATCGATGATTTATGTTATCTTATATGGATTTTATGGTATAATTTAATGTGAAGATCCTATTAAATGACATCCAAATGCCTTGCTATTTTAGTATATGATCGAAAATGATATTTTTGAGATGGGTTTCAATTTTCATAATTTTCTGAATTAATGTGGATTTAAATTGATTTTCTAGTGAAGGAAATGGTTATTTGGATTTAAAATTATTTACGGCTAATATCTATATTTTTTGGGTTAAAAATTAATAAATATTAGAAAATATATTAAAAGTGATTTATAGGAATTTTTATAGAATTTTCCTAAATGCTTTAATAAGTATATAAAATTATTTAAGCTATGGGACTTAAATGTTCTTTATATTTATAAAAAAGATTAGGGCATGTTGTAAATAATTCAAATTGTTTATGTCTGAAAATTCGGCAGTACATTTAGAAAGATTTTAGAAAAGTAATTAGCAACTAATCATATTTTGACATATAAGGTAGGTTAGTTGAAAAGAATTACTTTATAAAGTTAAATTTCAGTTTTTGTTATATCTCTAATGTTTCGCCGCTTTCGGAACCATGTTTTCGACGTGGTACTTCCACCTCCATCTCCATCGAAACCAATGCACATGATATCAAAACTTCGTACGTAGCGAATTAGACATAGACAAAAGGTACTGAGTCGAAACAAAATGTTCCGATAGGGTTGAAGTCTTACTTTGTTATAAATGAAAATGCGCCTGGTTTGCTTTCAAAAAGAATGATATCGACTTGGTTAGCTTTCAACATGGTTAGCCTTCAACTGAGTCAAATTCTTTTAAAAGAATGGTTTCGAAAGAGGTTGCACCTTTTGTATCATAAAGAAGATTTCGAAGGGGTTGAAATCCCTTGCTGCCGCTTCCTACCTTTCGAAGCAATGCTTTCGAAAGGATAACTTTGATTTTAAAACTTAACCGCTTCTCCAACGCTCTCGAAGGGGTTGGTTTTGACACCACCACTTCTTTACTTAGGAAATTGCATCTAAAAGAGTGCTTTCGATTTAGTTATTTTATGGCCTTTTGTCTATTGAAAGTCAAACCAAAGGTTTCGAAGGGAAAGGTTTTAAATGGTTTCGAAAGGTTATTCCACGTGTATTATTTGAACCCAAATGCTTTTGAAAGATTTGATTTTAAGGAATTAGTGCTTTTGTAAGGTTTAAGATAAAGGTTTCAAAGGGAAGGTTCCCTAATGTTTTCGAAGGGTTTTAATATAAGGTTTCCAATAGTTTCGAAAGGCGGGTTAGAAGAGTTTTGAAAATGAGATGTCTAAGTTTTATAAGCTTTAGAAAGGGATGTTTTCAATGTTTTCTAAAGTTTGATTATGAATGGTTTCGAAAGGCATGTTTTGTCCTTCGGCCTGTTATAAAGCAAAGTAGTTTACTTGGTTTCGAAAGGGGTACTTTCAATGGTTTCGAAAGGGATACTTTCAAAGATTTCCAATGTTTTCATCAACAATGTTTTGCGTAAAGTATGTATAACATGGCAGGTGATTTGAGTAAAGCATAAAATACATTTTACTTGTTTAAGTATGATTTAAAGTTTTAAATCAATTTGAGAGAAAATGTTTTCAATGAAAATTTTAAGGATGGATTACCTTAAGTAAAATGACTCAAGTATTAGAATACATATGGAATAGTATGGGTCGCACCCTATACTTTAGCTAGTCGCCCCTGGCTAATGTAAATCCAAAATTCCAGTGTGGAGGGCTTTGTCATGGGTAAGACTAAAATGATGTTACACACAGAAAGAAATCTATAGATGAGAGATAGGTTATTGGTGAGCCCGTAAGACCATCAGGAGCAGTTAACTTGGGAGAAGTAAGTTAGGGACAAACCGACTAGAAGAGCAGTATCTAATAGAAGTTAGATTATTTGTTTATTTTTTCTGTTATGCCCGGTTCAGCCAAAGGTTAGTAGTTAGCCAAAAAAACTATAGTATTCAGACGGATAGTCCATTTATTATCCTATTTATATGCATATATGATGTTGCTTTATTATTTTAACCAGTTTTGGTTACAATATTAAGATTTGCAAAAGATATGTTTTAAAAGCATATTAATGAGGGGAAGTCCGTTCTGGTAAGCAGTGTGCGGTTTCACTTAATATCGAATAACCAAGATGTATAGTATTATTCATGCCAGGCTTTATGTCTGACTCGAAGTTTATGTTTTCCCCTTAAACTCGTTGATGCTAAAATTTGATTTGAATAGGCATACGGTTGAATATTTTCAAATTTGAGTAGGTTGGCGAATAAAGCTTCCGGAGATGAGTTGGAGGCTGATGGATAGCTATTGAGGAGTTCTTTTGTTTTGCTTTATTCTGTTGTGTTGTATTGAGTTTGTTACGACTATTTAGTACTCTCATCAATCAATGGAGCATCTTTGCTCTTGGTGTATTTATATAATAATTATATTTGATCCGAACATGGGAAATGATATGGGATTATATAATATGGATATGAAACATGTTTTGTGAAATTTAATTAGAAAAGTTATTTTTGAAATATGTGATTTTGTTTCATATTCATATGCTTCTGATATTATGGATGCCATTAGCATTACCATATTTTTTCGTTGGAAGTTAATACTATAGATGACTGTAGCATTTGTAGCGCTTAGTTTTGGACCTCAAAATAGGGGATGTTAAAGTCTTATCTAGCCTTTTGACTAGGCTATGTTAGGACATATCCAAAGAGTCGAACTTGGAGTTATCAAGGTAAGAGGCCAAGAAAGATTGCCTAAGATAATAAAAACCAAGCACAAATAAAGTCACGAGGCCAATATCAGAACAACTCAACAAAAGAGGACCTAAGAGTCCATACAAGTTAGGGGACGGTACCGACCATATCCTATAGGTCGATATCGAGTCCCACTCTACCTCAGGTGGACCACATCCTCTGACTACTAGTCATATATAATGTTAGGAGCCTACTTCTAATGTCATTTTGTTGATTCAATGCAATTCTCCATCGATCTCCACCAATGCTTAAGCCATAACTCTATTCTTCCACAACCTCCTTATGTGGACTTAGAAACAAGCTAACATTGGTACGAACAACTATGAAACTATGAAACTAACAACAAGAAAAGTCAAGATGAAGACTCACAACAACCAATATGGCCATCTTAGGGATCGGTACCAATCCCTACTTCTTGATGATGTGGCACCTACTTTTTTGGGCGAGTTGGTATAGGTCATGGATAACGGTGTGGAGATATTTTATGTGAGATATTAAACTCCCTACCGCTATAAATAGGAAGTTTGGGCTCATTTTTGAGGATATTTTAGATTTAGCTCTTCCTACTTTATAATCTTATAATTTTGACTATCTATCGGATTTATACCGACCCCTAAAAACTTCTACCCCCAAGTCAGATATAAGAAATAAATTTTAAGGTGGACGTAGGCCTTGCATTGCCGAACCATTATAAACAGTTGCATCTTGTTTATTTCTCATTTTCATTTGCATTTCATCATATTTTATTTTCGACACAAACATCTGGGTGCTTGTGCCATTTTTGGCTTAAACAACAAGCATATATCAAGTGCATGGTAATTAGCAATTAGGGGAGAGAGATTTGTAAAGGTGATTAGTTAGCAAATTATCTAATCAAGTTATCTGATTGTCTATTTAATCAGATATCTTATATTATGCATATTTTTACATACGACGTCCATTTTGAATGCCATTTCTTACATTCGTAATGGAGAGCTGTAGGACGTGGCATTGGTATAGTTAGATTTGGTTGAAGTGAGTGATACTTATTTCTTGCCATACTATGATTGTAATTATATATCCTATGTTATGTGCTAACTCTATGGATGCAGGGACAGGTCAAGCATGATTCTCCATACCCTCTATTCCATAAACCATATCGACTTTTATAACGTTTTGAGATTATTTATCGCTCACACAAGACTGTTGTTTGACTCGAAGTTTTATGTTTTGCTTCTTATTATCTCGGGTACTCTTAAATGAGTAGAGATAGCAGGTGTAAACGGAACTTAGAGCTGTGCATATGGACTAGCAAAAGGTGATGCTTTCTCATATTTATATGTTGAGTTTATTATTGGTTATTCTGCAATGTGACACTATGAAGTCTTGATAGTGTTGACTTACTATTATTAGAGATAGTTTATCAGTTGAGTTTATTTATTAGTTATATAAACTATATTATTATTTTATATAATTATATGAGCCTATGTACTCTGTTTTTCATGTAGTTATTTTTGTCTTACCTATTTTATATCTACAATGAATATTATATTTTATCTAATGTGCTATGAGATATACGATAGGTTATGTGATTGTGTGATGTTTTATTTCCTTATCTTCTCTTTTATTGCCTTCTCTTCTTTTCGGTTCCTCTTCTCTATTTCTATTTCTTTCCCTTGACAATCATCCTACATTGGCCGGGTGCTCTAGTAGTGCGCTATTCAATTATATGTGCATCAGTGGTGTAAGGTGTCATCATATTTGGTATCAGAGATGTGATTAACCTGAGTTAATACCGTGATTCAGTAGAGATAGGGTAGGATTTCTCACCCAAAACTGAGTCGAGAGTATACTTGTATATGAGAGAGTGCGTATTTGTTATATATTTTGATTTTCAAACTATATAGTAGTGTATATAGTACATAAATTATATTGCACACACAAGCACTATTGATGCCATTTTCTCCATGAGTGACAGATAATCCTCATTGTATACTAGGAATGATCCGGTATGCAATAAAAGTTGTTATTGACTCCATCGTCGAAGTAGAGGATTGGGCAAGGTCGTGGGGTCGCTAAGCACGATATACAAAATTCGTTCATAGAGATAGAGCAAATCATTTTTTGGAATGCCCAACTTGCTCCAAATAATTTTGGCACTCAAGTGTAAATACCTCGACTTTATCGGCTGTATAAGGGATACGTAAGTCTAGGACGTAGACCGTTCCTTGAAATGGAGTCGACTTTTGAGGTGCAAGATGGGATGGATATTAGCGAAAGGATCTTCGATCACTTGGAGTTAGATGATGTAATGAGGTAGAAGTTGACTTCTAAATGACTTTAGGGATGAAAAATGAATTGGAGCAGTGTCATTATAGCTTTGATTCTTGAGGGCCATTTACTTGGGATTAGTTCATAGTTCGCTTCGAAAAAATTTATCCCAACTTTTCAAAAATTGATGTTGTTTAGAAAGTTCATCAGTTTGAAGTATGGTGATATGTCTATGTTGGAGTATGTGACCGAAGTCGATATGCTATCAAAGTATGGTATATCTTCCATTGATACTCCACTCTAAACGAATGGAAATTTATTATTGGGTTGAGTGGTTATCTTAGGAAGCGATTGTGACAAGAGCTTCATCAAGTTGACCGAGAAAGCTTTATGATGTAAGAGCCTATATTCAGTGTTGAAGGATTGACCCGAGCAAGCTGAGTAGGGGAAAATAGTGGAAGCATACGTATTGAGTGTCGTTCTGATTTCATTGATTGCTCCATTGATGAAAGAGAGGGGAAATAGCATTGCCATCTAGGATATGCTTTCCATTTATGATATTTGATATATGTTTTATTACGTCGAGGCTTCATCTTACTTTATGTCTAGTGATTTGTAGATAGATTGGGATTGAGACCATAAATTGTTGACTGACCTTTTAATTGTGATGAAACTTGTTAGGGGATTAGCTAGCCTATACATGGTTTGTCGAGACCTTTCTTATCGAGTCATGGATGTTTACCTGTTTGTTATTGATTTGTTTTAGGTTTAATTCGGTTTGATATTATAGTATAGGAATTGACTGGCTGAAGGGGTATGGAATACCGGTGGATTGTGGGAGTTGTTGTTGATGGTAAGGATAGACAATGAGCAGAAGGTAGTGTTAGGCTTCCTACCTGATGATCAAGTGATGGTTAGCTTTCTATTTTCGCTCAATATCCCACTTGATGAGTTGTTATCTATGCGTATAATTAGAGTGTCTGGACACATTCGATGAGGTGGTCGAATTACCACCATATAGGTTAGAGTTCCACATCAATTTGTTTAGAGGATTAGACCATTAGTTATGTCTTTGAGACATATATTGCCCAAAAGAGCATAGGAAATTAAATATGAAGCGATGCAGGGGAGCATGAGATGCTTTAGATCGAGTTAGATACTAAAGGGATTATTAAAAACTCTAGATATGATGGTTGTTCCTAGGGGCTGGGGTATGTAAGGACGCTCACCTATGTACTTTGGACCATGGGACGGTCTGGCTTGTCCTGAGAGGACAATACCTATGAGATAGGTATCAAAAGAAAACTAGATCTGATTGCGGCATGAAATGCCACTGACCTAAGAGGTTGTTGAGTGAGTTATCATGTATCTGAGAGGGACTATGGAACAGTTATAGTAGAGTGAGACTCCAGGAATGATTATGATGGTGTGAGATTTCCAAAATGGACATACTGAAATAAGAATTTAGAGGGTGCCTTGAGAAGGCCAAATGAAGAAGGACTATGAGATAGTCATAGTGGGGTGAGACGCTGAGAATGATCATGATGGGGCGAGACTCCAAAATGATCATACCGAAGTGAGACCTCGGGGGTGCTTTTAGAAGGCCAAGATAGAGAGAGACATGGGGAAGGTCATAGTGGAGCGAGGCTTTGAGGATGATCAAGTGAGACATAGGTGGTGGTTGGGATAAAGAAACATTTTGGTGATAATGTGATACCTTGGTGATGGAAAGGGCGAAGTGAGACTTCTGTATGTTGCATTTATTTTCAGTTTCGGTATCATTTAGGGTAGTTTAGTATCTTGCATGCTAGGATAGCCATGGGTGTTACATTTTGATAGTTGATCTTATACGTGACTATTGATGTTTGACTTTTGGCATTTGACACGATTACTTATGCTTATATGGTAGTTAGGCATACAAGATAGTTATGGTTTGCTATAGCACATTTATTTGGGACGATTGCGATATATACAATTTAGTATGCTTATTTACATGATGATATTACTAATGTGTTTAATCCTCTTTATTGAGTACTTGATTAGGTACATGGAAGCAAGTGTTGGCTATTTAGATGCTTATCCAATTATATTGCATCGAAATGGTATGCTCTTGTAACACACCATATTTTTATTAACATTATTTAGGATATTTAATTGGATAAATTAAATAAAATAATGTGTTGATTAAGCAATTAGGATTTGATTTTAATTAAGGGGTAGCCATGCCATGTAACCAATAAACTAAATAAGAGTTAAAATGAAATAGGGGAGGGGTAAAATAGAAAAGTGGTCATTCTTATACCCTAAACCCTTAACCACTTAGCACTCACGTTCACTTCATTATTCATAAATCAATAATACAACCTAAGGACGGCTATCATTAGCAAGCTCAAGAGATGAAAAAAGCTAGGACTTCAAGAGGAAGAATCAAATCACTTAATCAAGATCAAATCTCACATCTTTAGTCATAAAGTTAAGGTGAATAATGACTACATCTCATACTTCTTTTTGTTTTTGGTTTTAAGAGGAATCTGAATTTATTTGCAAGGTTTTGCCATGTTTTTGAATAGTGGAATGATTATATGTACTTGTTGATGATTTATAGTTATTCATATAGATTTTATGATATTTTTTGATGTGAAAACCCTATTAATGACATCCAAACGCCTTGCGAATTTATGTGTAGATCAGAAACGATATTTAAGAGACGAGTTTCATTTTTAGTTTTTTCTGAATTTATGTGGATTTTATATGAATTTTCTAGTGAATAAAATGATTATTTGGGTATAAAATTATTTACGACTAAACAACTAATAGTTTGGGTCTGAAATTAATATATGTTAGAAAACATACTAAAAGTGATTTTCTGGAATATTTGTAGAATTTTCCTAAATGTTTTAATGGATATATAAAATTATTTAAGGTATGAGATTAAATGTTTTATATATTTATAAAAAAGAGAAGGGATATTTTGTAAATAATTCAAATTATTATTTCAAAAAATCAGCGGTACTTTTAGAAAATAAAATTTTGCAACCAATCATAATTAGACAAACAAGGCAGGTTAGGTACAAAGAAATTATTTAGAAAGTCAAGTCTACATGCTTTTTCCTGTTTAGTGCTTTCGACACTAGGTTTCCGACTCCTTACCTCCACCTTCGACTCTATGTAAACCAATGCACATGGTATCAAATACTTGGTATGTAATGAATTGGACAAAAAGCGGAGGTACTGGGTCAAAACTAGGGGTTCCAAAGGGGTTGAAGCGCTACTTTGCTTTTAAATGAAAATGTGCCTGCTTTGCTTTCAACTGAATAGCTTGCGACTTGATCTGCTCTCGATTGGGTCAATGACTTTAAAAGAAATGGTTTTAAGAGGTTGGGCCTTTGTTTTTAAGTAACTGCTTTCGACTAGTTCAAAATCCCAGACTATCGCTTTTAACCTTCTGAGCCAGATTGGTTTCGAAAGGGTTACCTTGTTTTTAAAACCAAGCTGCTTCTTCAATGCTTTCGAAGGGATGGTTTCGACACCATCACTTCTTTACTTAGGAAATGCTTTCGTAAGAGATGCTTTTGAAAAATATGCTTTCAATTTAAATGTTTTAATGATTGTTTTATCTATAAAAGGTAGAACCCAAATGGTTTGGAAAAAGGTAGTTTTAATGGTTTTGAAAGGTGTTTCCTCAAGTTATAAATTGAACCCAAATGCTTTCCAAAGACTTGATGTTTTGATGCTTTCGAAAAGTTTTAAAGAATGGTTTCGAAGGGGGTGGTTCTCTAATGCTTTCGAAAGGTTTGAAAGAGAAGGTTTTCTAACTGTTTTGAAAGGTTTGAGAGGAAAGGTTTTCCAAAAGGTTTAGAAAAAAATTATTTAAAGGTTATGAAAGAATGGTGTCTAAGGTTTAAAGCTTTAGAAGGGAAGGTTTTTCATTAGTTTCGAAAGGAAGATTTTGAATAAGTTTTCGAAGGAAGGTCTTGGCCTTTCGACCTAGTTTGAATAAAGGGTTTTACTTAGTTTCAGAAGCGGTACTTTCAATATTTTCAAAAGGATACTTTCAATGGATTTGAAAGGGGTACTTTCAAAAGTTAAATGTTTCATCAACAAAGGTTTGAGTAAAGTATATATATATAACATGGCAAGGTGATTTTGATTAAAGTAAAGAGTATAATATTTTCCTTGTTTAAGTTTGGTTTAAAGGTATTAAATTAATTTTCAAGGAAAATTTTTTCAAGGAAAATTTAAAGGGTAGTTAACCCTAAGTAAAATGACTCAGATATTAGAATAACAGATGGGACTGGTATAGGATCAAGCCCTATAAATTAGCAATTAACCCCAGCCAATTTGATACAAAATTCCAATGTGTAGGCCTTTGTCATAGGTGAGACTAAAAATTATGATTACATATAGAAGGGAATATATATTTGTATACAAATAGGTTATTGGTGAGCCCGTAAAACCATTAGGATCAAGTGAGCCTGGGAGGAACTAAATTAAGGACGATGCCCAGAAGAGAATTATTTAACAAACAGTTAAGGACAGACCGTCCAGAAAATAATTATCTAATAGATGTTGGATTAATTTTGTTTATGTTGTTCGGTAGGCTCGAGTTAGCCAAAGGTTAGTAGTTAGCCAAAAAAACTACATTGCTCGGACAGATAGTCCATTTGTTTCATGATATGTGTATGTAATGATGATTTACATATTTTAACCAGTTTTGGTTGCAGGATAAATATTTACAAAAGATATATTTTAAAAAAATGTTAGTGAGGGGAAACCCATTCCGCTAAGCGGCATAGTCTCACTTAACATTAAATAACCAGGATGTATAGTATTATTCAATTTAGGCTTTATGTCCGACTCGAAGTTTCTATTTTCCTCTTAAACTCTCGAGTGCTCAAAATTGATTTGAGTAAGCTGAGGGTTGAGGTTTTTAGGTTTTAGTAGTCTGGCGAATAAAGCTTCTGGAGACGAGCAAGTGGTTGACGGATAGCTATTTAGGAGCTGTAGTTTTATTATGTTTATTTCCGCTGTGTTGTATTAAGTTAGATATGACTATATTGACTCCCGTCATCCAAAAGGGCATCGTTATATGTTTCTCTTGGCGTATTATTGTGATAGTTATATTTAATACGAAACCTGGTAAACGAATATGGGATTATGTAATTTTGGATATGGAACATGTCTTGGAAATGTAATCATAATTGTTATTGTTTTTGAAAATTGTAAATTTATTTCATATTCATGTGCTTTTGACATTATGGATCTCATTAGCATTACCGTATTTTTTCACCAGAAGTTAATACTGTAGATGACTGCAGCATTGTAGCGCTTAGCTTTTGGCCTTCAGATACGAGACGTTACAACCTGGTATCACGGTATAGGTTTATGAAAAACTTTAAACTAAAAATGATTTTTGAAAATATAATCCTAAGGAATTAGAGATTAGATTAGGGTATGGGATAACACTACAGTAACATGCTTGTATATGCTATATATGAGTATACGCTTTATCTTTATTCTCCTATCTTTGCTAGGTTATTCTTCTATATCTCATGAGGTTTGAATACAGATATGGATGCTAAGAGAGGAAGATTTAACACAGAAGGGAAAAGCATCACAGCAAAAGGAAACGCCAGACCTAAAACAAGGAGAAACCAAGGTCGGGCACAAGCAGAGAATGTAGGTGTTGAAGTCCCACAAGAGGATATGGAAGTTATATATCAGTTTTTCATGAACATGATGCAAGATGGAATTACAGTTGGAGTGGTAGGAGGAAATACTGCAAGAGGAGTTTAGGAAGCTTCGGTGGTCAACTGTTATGTTAATTTGAGCAGGGATTATGCTGAGCTTAAAGGGAGCCATTGATTAGAGATGAAGATGCTATAGAAGTGGAGAACTGGTTACTGGATTGCGAAAGGATCTTTGCGAACTTGGGGCTCAATGATGAGCGGAAGAGGAGGCTTGATTCAAGATAGCTTCAAGGACCAGCTTTAATCTGGTGGAATAGTGTGATGGTTAGAGTGGATGAAGAGGCAATGATATGTGCAGAATTTAAGAGGAGTTTCCAGGAAAGGTTCATATCTGTGATGGCATAGTCTGCTTTGCTCAGAAAGTTTGCTGAGTTAGAGCAAGGTGAGATGTCTATTTTGGAGTATGCTAGAAGATTTGAGGAGCTTGCCAGATATGGGTATGCTACGGTGGATACCATGATGAAGAGGAATGAGATCTTTATCAGGGGGTTGAAGTCTGAGTTGGCAAGAGCTACATTACCTCATATAAGAAACCCTTCTAATATTGTAGTGGAGATGGCCTTAAGACATGAGAAGATGCTTGATTCTTTGGAGAAGAGTAAGGCTAAGGAGGCCATGTAAGGCAGAGTCAGGAGAGGAAATTCTTTCCTAAGAAGGGTGCTCAGAAAGGCGGAGCAACGAAGAAAGGGAAGTCTGAGGTTGTCTGTTTAAGTGCAATAAGAATGGGCATTTCTCTAATGAATGTCACACAGGAAAGGCGAAGGAAGTGGCCGGGAAGAAGAATATCAGGTGCTTCAACTGCGATCAGATTGGTCACTATAAGAATCAGTGCAAAGAGCTTGCTAAGGGTGGAAGGGGCAAGGTATTTGCATTGGAGCCTCCTACTTCGAAGCCAACAGCTCGGGAGATATGGAAGGCAATTTTGAGAGGTACACTTCAGATCCATGGTATGTCTGTTAACGTTCTATTTGATACTGATGCATCACATTCTTTTATATGTCATTGTTTAGCAGATAATCTTAATCTAGAACCCTCGTATTTAGTTACTTCCTTAAGGGTTGTGAATCCAATAGGAGGGTATGCAACTTTAGGAATGAGATATAACCAGTTAGAGTTTGACTTGTTAAGTCATACTTTCGTTTGTAGTTTGCATGTGTTTGACTATGTGGGGTTCGGAATTATTCTTGGTGTTGATTGGTTAAGTGAGTACAATGCTAAAATATTTTGCCATGATAAGAAAATATCACTTAGACACCATGATTGTAGCGACAAAATTATTTATACCATAGAAAGCCCTAACGGTGAGGTGAATGCTTTGTTGGGTGTTTTGGAGTTGGAAGACGAGCTGAATCGAGTTTTCATGGTTAGAGAATTGTAGATTTTTTTAATCCTTAGAAGGGTTGCTATAGAAACTAGCTATTGAGCTTCGGATTGATTTGGTTCCTGAAGCAGAACTAGTGTGTAGGACGCCAAGCAGGATGATACCTACAAAGATGAGGGAGTTGAAGGTGCAGTTGGTGGACTAGGAAGGCAAGATTTTTATTAGACCCAGTAATTCACTTTGGGGAGCAGCTGTATTTTTTGCTAAGAGGCTAGATGGATCGTTGAGGCTATGTATTAATTATCGTAAGTTGAATGAGAGGACGATAAAGAATCAATATCCATTGCCGAGAATTGATGATTTTTTTGACCAGTTGAGTGGAGCCAAGGTATTTTCTCAATTGAATTTGGAAACAGGTTTCCATCAACTTAGAGTAGTAGATGATAGTATTTTTTTTACAGCGCTTAGGACCAGATATGGATCGTACGAATGGTTAGTTTTACCGTTCGGACAAACTAATGCGCCGACATTCTTTGTGGATTTGATGAACCGAGTATTCCGAGAGCACTTGGATAAGTTCACGTTGGTTTTCATACATGATATTCTGGTATACTCTACGGAAGAAATAGAGCGTGAATTTCATCTTAGAGTAATGCTCGAGATGTTGTGGCAGAATCAACTGAAGGAGAAGTTTTCGAATTGTCATTTCTGGAAGAAGGAAGTGAAGTTTCATGGTCATGGTATCAGATAAAGGGTTATCGGTAGATCCGACTAAGATTGAAGCGGTGAATAGTTGGAAGAGACCCGAGATAGTGACTGAGATAAAGAGTTTCCTTGGATTAGCTGGTTATTATCCGAGATTCATTAAGGATTTTTCGTGGATAGCAGCACTAATGACCAAGCTAATGAGAAAGGATGCAAAGTTTGTGTAGATCGATAAGCGTAAGGAAGTGTTCCATAGTTTGAAACACTTATTGACCCATGCATGTTTGGTGGTTGTTCTGAAAGGGAATCAGGAATTAGTGGTTTATACAGATGCATATGCAACCGGATTAGACCTCTGCTGACGTAGAGAGGAAAAGTGATTGCCTATGCTTCTAGACAGTTTAGACCGCATGAAGATATCCGACGCATGATTTGAAATTAGTCGCAATGATTTTTGCATTGAAGTATGGAGATATTATCTTATGGGAGAAATGTTTGTGTCATATATAGATCGTAAGTCGCTGAAGTATTTTTTTCTTTGAGAAGGAGCTGAACATGAAACATCAGAGATGGTTAGAGTTTATTACTGCTTATGACTTTGGAATGGAATACACACTAGGGAAAGGAAACAAAGTTGCAGATGCACTTAGCAAGAAGCATCAAAATGCAGTGTTGGCGAATATTTCTGAGTGGAAAGATTTGGAAGCTTTGTCGGCTTGTAGAGTTCAGCTCAATAATTTTTTATTTCTATGTAGTTTACTCAATATTCTATATAATATCTAAAATCAGTATTTATCTAAAACCGTATATTTCTATACAAAACCATAGAAATCATTTCAAATTATTTCTATATATAGACCATGATGTCTGCATAAAATTTTCTATCCTATGGTCAAGTGATACAGATATTTATCCTTTCAATCCGTAATTTAAAATATAAATACATTTATATATCATTTCAAACCGCAATCCCGAATGAAATAAAAATCCATAACAGCTTGCAGTTTATAACAATATAAAATACATCATCCATTCATCCAATATCAATCATCAAACATTTATCACAATCATCATCTAATTCAATCAATAACATCAATATAGAACATATAATAAATAACAGGTATTTACTGGCAGTTATATTCAATAACAAATTAAATAACTATTTTATCCAAATAAATTCAAATAAACTGACCTGATGATTCAACATATGCCAAACGGTCATAAATAAATTTCAAATCACATCATAAGTCATTTTAACAAACATGAGAAATTTTAGAAGTTGTGAGTAGGTTAAAACACTCACCTTTTGAATATAAATTGAATTTAAAACCAATTTAAACTCAAAATTTGAACAGTCTCAGATTCCATCCAAACAAGCGCCTAAATGTCCAGAATTTATTACGATCCCAGCAGAGAAAACCACGCGTGAATCTAAGTCCGTATGCAAAAGTTATTCATAATAGAATTATACGATTAAAATTTTAAAATAAAATAAAATAAACAATCAACTTCTGTAACGTACGAGGATTTTCGTTGCCGAAAAACCGAATAGTTATGGGGTTTTTAAAAAAAGAATTTGAGAAAAGAAAAAGAGAGAAGAGATAGGAAATAGAGAGGAAAGAAAAAGAGAGAAGTAGAAGAAGATAACAGAAAATAGAGAGAGAGGAAGATAGAAAAATAGAAAATTTGATAATAGAAGATAGAAGAATTTTTTTTTAAAATAGAATGGGAAAGAAGCAACAGAACAACAACAGAATCTCACAATTCGCAGCGGAACAACATATAATAATAAATGAATAATCTTTAAACAAAGAACTATATCAGTTATTACATTACATCACATTTTATTACATCATATCATCACATCAGAGTGTACAACAACATACAACAACAAACAATGCAGCGGAAAAAGAAATACTATATAAACTAGTAATACGCCATGCCATCCAGCTTGCCTCCAGCAACTCCAGAATATCCAGAATATCCTGATAAACCTAACTCTTAACTGCCCGTGTGGAAATTGGTGGGCACCCAGAGTTTAGGAAGGAAAACAATAAACTCCGAGTCAGTCATGTGACTGGTGTGAGAACTCAAAACAGTTTATTTACTTTAAAATCAAAATAGAGGAATATTTTTAAATCAATTCGCAATGCTTTTAAAAATGAGACTACCATAAGGCCTCCCGCACACACACACATGCAAACGCAGAATCGGAGGAGATTTCTCCTTATGATAGTCAAAGATGCTTGATACGCATTTAAAATAATATTTGATATTATTATTAGTGCATAGTGTAGAGGAAAATCATTTCGAAAATAAAGATATAAATCTTAGCCAACATACGACCATTATCGTATGCCTACTATAGCTACTATCCAAACAGTGGTGACCACCATAAGTGAATAGCAGGTTCTACAACTAATACCGTACAAGTTTCGTATTGGGAATTGGATTTCCCACAAATGGTCAAGCCAAGGAACTTCCCATTGCCACATGAGAATGCCTCTGGATGGACATCCCCGAGAACCAAACCGGATCTCTACCAACACAAGGCCGGGTTACCCCTAACTGAGTAACAACTGACCGAATATGCCATCCCCCGGTCCTTTGGGACCTTTATCCGAGAGCGCTCTCTAATCAATTCACACAATCATAAAAACAAAGTGTTTCAACATGAGTAAGTATCTGGGCTCCATACCATGATACCACCCTTTTCCAGAAGGAAATGCACATATCCTAAAGGGCGCTACCCCTCATAACCTTGCTGCTTCTTTCCTGTTTTGACCATTTCCGGGATGTGAGGCTCGACGAATTCACGTCCACAAAACATACTTTATACAAAAGCCATGCTTTGGGTCAACAAATGATCAACACAATGATCACTAAGATAGACGATCAAATAAATGATCCTATCACAAATAATCAACACAATGATCATTTCAGCATCACTCAGCATGTCACATTACCAAACTGGGAATATATCGCTGATAACTCCAACTATATAACCTTTGAGCACATACGTCTCAAAGAAGGGTGTTAAGCAAAGAATAAATTCTCCGCCGCCAACAAAAATATATTTGAAAGAAATCGGCTTTATATCTCAAATTGTAATGTCAGACATACAATCCATACAAGTCTGTTCCGGGATCGAACAGAACCGAAGGCACTTACAAAGAAGTCCTTGCAATCCGGATATTCACAATCCTGATCGGATTCACCATCACATATGGAGAACTCAATACCGTAGCTACTCGGTGCAGAGTCAATCGATAGTTCATCCTATCACTCTCGCAAATACCGGTCTTCAACACCGATCTTCAAATGCGATTCACAACGACGTATCACATATTCGGAGTGGGTTATACGACCCCATGGTCCTTTCCCGGTTAACCTGAATAGTGAGCGCTTATTCAAAAATAAGTGTGCATTCAATTTCAAACAATTCACATCAAATACCCATTCAAAGGGAAATACTGATAGTCGGCTATTGAACTATCACTGGATATGCACACATCACCAGATTCCAAATAATTTTCCAAATTATTTATTTTCCAAAATATCTTTACAAGATATATATAATTTCAACACTTCAAAAATAAATCAATATTTATTTTTAACAAGTTCCACTTTCACATATAAATTCCATAATGAATTTATATTTCAAAATATCATGCATATACAATTTCAACTATCCATTTCAATTTATCTTCAAAAGATAAATTCTAAATATTCACTTCATATTGGAAAACATTTCCATACTTATTAAAAATAAGTAATCGACAAATCTTTTTATTTTCAACCTTTGAAAATATTCAATATACTTAAATCGAATTAAGTATATATTTCATTCTTTAAGGGAAATCATTCTCTTAAACATTTTTATTTGGGCCAAAACGAATGTTGCGTAAAACATCGTTACAACAACCCAAAATCACTAGTATAGGGATTCGAAATTAAAATAGATATATAAATCCCAATATTATTCTAAACATTTCCTTTCGGAAATCATTTACTATAACAACAGTGTTATAGTCCACCATTTCCTTTTATTTCACGAAACATCTATTTCAACAATGAATGTTGAAATCTATGGTTTCGAATCTCAACACCTTTTAAAACATCGTTAGATCGTTTTAATTCTATTTAAAATATCACATTCAAAACATTTCTTTAACGTCTTATTCACTATTCAAAAACGTGAATATACTATGTTCACAAATTCCATTATTTCTATTCTTTTTAACTTAAAGGATTATTCACTGTTTACAACGTGAATATAACTCCATTAATAGGTTATAACAATTAACTTATCAAAATAAGTCGTTTGCGGATTTATAAAACAACGTTTATAAATTCCATTTCCATTTATTTCATAACAACTTCCTTTATAAATCTTCTTTATTTACCTATTCGATTTATAATCTTAATTATAAACCAAAAGTCCAAATTATAAGTCAAACACTTATAATTTATTTATTTGCAAAAATCGTTCCTTTGAACTTTACAAATTTTATAAACCTATTGTTTATAAAATTCCATTTATAACTTCACCGTTATATAATTCTATAAATTTCATTCATTAATGAATTTCATTTTCACTTCATTCAAACACTTATAAAAACTCGTTTTATAATGTCAATATTTCGATTTATAAATATCTATTTATAAATCTCTTAATATAAATCAATTTATATTATTCTTTTAAAACGTCTTTAAATTCCTTTATAATTTCATCATTTCGATTTATAAAATAATCAAATTTTATAAATCCTATTTTTAAACTTTTTATAACAAGTTCAGAATTCCATTTAAACTCTTTTATAAAGTCATTAATTCCTTATTTTCAAAAATCAGCTTTTAACTATATTTCACAAAAATCATAATTTTATAACTTCTAAAATTATATAACGTTTATTTATTTAAATGGATCAATTCCAAAAATATTTTTATATTTCAAAAATCACTTTGAAAATCATTTTAAAATCCCAAAATCTGGGTCCAATGATGCTACACACCAAATAGTCAATCACGACTACAACGATATCATATATCGATATGATAATCCATCAAATATCAAAATATCTGAAATCAAATAAAACTGTTGAGGAATCCTGTTGGATCCCTCCAACCTGTTTTCCTGCATCCAAAAACATTAGCACAATACCAATTTCGCTCCAGTACGAAATTATCGCGGTATATGTTCTTATTAAATATTATCCGCTTAATAACGGCGTAATAGGGTCTCATCCGCTAAACAAAAAATGCGGGAAATCAACAACTGCAATATATACATATGCCAATATATATATATTGATATTATATATAATACCAATTTCACTGTTTATGAAATATTCGCGGTATATGTTTATAATAAATAACATCCGCTTACTAACGGCGCATAATGTCTATTTTAACAATCAATAATTTACAGTCATCATTCAAACATGCATTCAAATATTTTAAATCTAACTATTTAAAATAAAATCGAAACCTATTCGATTGAGTGAGAAGTTCTCACCTTGATTTTAATTTCGTTTTAGCGATTTATTTCGAATAAAATTAAACGCGCGTTTAATTTTACCCAAAATTCTCACTAACTCCAAACGACTCCAAACCAACTCCATCGCGTAGTGCTCGTCCATACGATTCCAACGCAACTGAGTTTGCATTTTTTCGACCTCGTATGAAAAAGTTATTAATTTTACAAGATTGCACACGATTTTAATAACTAATTACTATATAAACTTTTATATTATAACCTTCAACTAATCCTAGCCCTTGGATCCAAAGCCCACACCATCAGGCCGTTCCCCCATCATCTTCTACATTCACGCAACCTACAGGTTTGAGGCCGAACTCCTCAACCCATTCAAAGAAATTAGGTTTTAATTTATCGCCTCCATCACTCGACTATACTTCGATCAGCTTGCTCCATGACGAAGCTCTCCACCACAACCATGCTCGGCCTCATCCTCTCCAAACTCGGCCACCCCTAGCACATAGAAACGCGTGCAAAGGCTGTAGAGAACGGCCACACATCACCCCCCCTCCGTTGCACCAAAATCCATCATCACCGTATGGAATTAAAGCTCTCTCCATGCTCTTCAATGTTGTAGTTAACAACTTTGGCCAAAATTTCACGGATTGGAAGAGATTAAGGGTTGAAATTGGATGATTTCTGGCCTTAGAATCTAAAAGTGGCGGCTAGGTCAAATTAGGTTTAGGTTTTGATATTTTTTCTAAAATTATGAAAGGTAGGGGCTATTTATAAGGAACGAGCGACACTATTCATCCCGGAAATTCCGAACTCCGATTTACGCGCCGTAACCAGCGTACCTAGGGTTTACCCCGCGTTCCGGACACAATGGAACAGGTTTCGGAAGCTAATTCGGAAGTATGTGCGAGTTATGGCTGAAAACGTTCAATTTAAATTAAACCGATTTAAATCGATTTCTAGGCGTTTTAATTTGTACCGGACAAACGGTAAATCCAATTGACTTGAAATTTGAAACCTTACAATAATATCACATTACGGATCCGATGAAACTGGTTTCGTCGAAATCCGAGACTTTTTGAAAAATGGCTATTTTCACTCGCCAGATTTAAATTAAAAATAAATCGATGCGTTTCGAGCTGCCACGATCAAACGATAACTCCGATTGACACGAAAATTGAAATCCGATAATAACTAACTATTACGGATCCAATGAAACTGGTTTCGTTCAATTCTGAGACTGTTCAAAAATTGACTATTTTTCAGTCGATTATTAAATATTAAAATATTCAATTTTCACAAATTAACTTTTAATTCGATTTTAAAAGTTCTAAAATATCATTCTAACTTCAATATGATAAAATAAAATTTTACAAATTATTTTCAATCATATTTAACTCAATTTTCAATTATTTCCATAATTTAACATATTAAATTATTGATTTAATTATCTAATTAAATCTAATAAATCAAATAAAAATTTATTTGACTTATGAATTCACTTATTAATATTTAAAATTAATTAAATATTCAAATTTTAATTATTAAAAATTCTGGGTCGTTACAACTTCCACGTCACCTCAATCATCTAACTCCAGCGAAACCCAAGTTGCACGCTTTGCTCGCGGCTACAGTGACCTGCCGCTACGCAAATCACTCGATACCGGCCACCACAGCTCACCGTTTCTTCGCCGATCACCACCATACGGCCCCCCTCGACGTGGCGCACCCAGCAAAACCCACACGCCTCGCTCTCGTGGCCCGAAGGGATGGCCGCCGCCACCATAGCCAAAACCCTAGGTGAATTTTTAGCGCCGATTCAACCGTCGAATCTCAGAACGAACACCACCGATGAACTTCGCTTGACGACCTCTACAAAACCCATAAGTCAATTCGTCGATCAAACAACGTTCATCGACGTACGATGAACGACCATGAATATTTCATCGATTTCTGGCCACATCGAAACTCAAATTGAAAACGAATCATATATCTGACTTGTGCTCGTCGAGAGCTTCAAATCCATATATAATTCGATATAGTTTGTGGAGTTTTAAATTTTGATTTGGTTTTGAATTGCAATTGGATTTGGAAGTGAGAATTTGTTTGTCTGCCATTGAGGAGGAGAGATAGTTGAATTGTACGTATAGAAAAATGAGAATAAGGAGTGACTAGGGTTTATAACGAGGTATGTATAGGCAAAACTGAAATTAGAATGGACTGGATTGATTTGGATCTAAAGTTGAATGATAAATGGCCCGAAAAGCTCGTTCTGACTCCGGAACGAAAATAAGTCAACCCATATATCAAAATAGATGTTTTTAAATATTTTAAACGCAATGGAATAAGTTTCAAGTTCAAATTCCATCATATGAAGAAGTTATGCAAAAATCACGTTATTTCAAACTGATTTCAATTAAATTGATTTCTAGGCGTTTCGAGCCCGTACGATCAAACGACAAGTCCGATCGTTACGAAACTTAAAATCCTATAATACTTTACCGTTACGGATCCGATGAAACTGGTTTCGTCGAAATCCAAGTCAGTGGCCAAAATGGCTATCTTTCAGGTTAATTAAATAATTTAATATTAAATTAATTAATCACTACTTCAATTCGAATTTAACTATTTACCATTTCTATCATTTCTGATTACAAATAAACTTAAAATTCATTAACCAAAATTTCCATGTCGGTCAAATAAGGATTTATTGCAAAATTTATAGTGTTTACCTTCAATTTAAGTAAATTCAAATAGATAAATTCAATTTGTTTTCAATCTCTTTATTCAATCAACCATCATCTTATGGATAAATTTAACATTAGTGTATATCCAATTACCCTAATAGTTTTACAGTCGTCAACTAAATTCATATTAACGTAGTTTTTAATTACGTTTAATTGCAATGGATTTAGATCTAATTCAATAAATTAAATGAATGGGTAAACAATTAATAATTATCACTATTTGCCAAATTTAATTCTATTCATACTTTATTATCAACCAACAGTTATCATAATTACTTATCTAGCATTGATTCTATCAAATTTTAATTTATTACATATTATTTCATCAATCAATATAACTTTGAATTTATTTCCCAATTTACTAATTTCAATCAATTATAACCTTATAATTGTTTCAATTAATTGGGATTGCACTAAATTAGTTATTTATCAACTTGCATTAACATTATTCCCTCAATTTACATTCAATTACTATTAACAATGTGTTATTTCATTAGTCATTTAAATAATTAAATTTGTTTTCCTATATTCACTTTGCAACCAAAGATAGCCTTTCAATCACCTTATTAAATTTGAATTCCATTAACTTATTAATAATTCACTTAAGTTAACTTTTGTTACATTTCGTTTTAGTTATCATTTCATTCTCAAATTACAAATTTTTTTATTTCTTCCAGATTTAATTACCAAAATCATATTAACTTACAAATTTATAACATCGAAAGTTAGGGTTGTTACAACTTTGCCTTATAACCTTAGGCCTAAAGGCCAAAACATATCTTTCAAAGCCATTGAAAATAGTCCTTTTGAAAACATTGAAAACATCTTTTTTGAAAGCTTTATAAACCTTAGACATCCTCTTTTAAAATACTTTAAATATGCTTTTCGAAACCATTGGAAAACCTTCCATTTTAACGCTAAGGTAATGTAATGACCCTAATTTTGAGTAACATTATTTAGAATATTTAATTAGTTAAACTAAATAAAATAACGTAATGGTTAGGGGATTGAGATTTATGTAAATAAGTGGTAGCCATGCCAACTTAAACTAATGAACTAAAGGAGATTAAAATAAAATATATAAGGGTAATAGGTGAGAGCAAAGTAGAAATAAGTATATTCTTATACTCTAAACTCTTAGGCCACATTCATTTCATACATTCAAGACAAAAATCAAATACTAGAGGTTGACCACCATTAGACAAAGCTCGAAGAAGAAAATCTAAAGATCAACAGGAAGATTAATCAAATCATTCTCAAATCATAACTCCTTAGTCACAAAGCTATGGCGAATAATAGGTTATATCTCATGTTTTTATTATTTTTTATTTCAGATTGAAATTCGAACTATTTTCCAAATGTTTTTCCATGTTTTGATTGTTAAAAATGGATATGTATGCTTGTCGATTATTTATGCTATTTCATATGTATTTTATGATAAGTTTTAATGTGAAAATCCTATTAAATAACATTCAAATGCCTTGTGATTTTGAGATAAGGTCAGAAACAGTACTTTAGATATGAGTTTCAAATTTCATAATTTTTTGAAATTATGTGGATTTATTATTAATTTTCTAGTGAAGAAAATGGTTATTTGGGTTTAAAATTATTTATGGTTAAATTATATTGTTTTTGTGTCAAAATTTATATATGTTAGAAAACATATTAAAAGTGATTATGGGAATTTTTATAAATATTCCCTAAGTGTTTTAATAAGTGTATAAAATTATTTAAGGTATGAGACTTAAATGTTTTATATATTTATAAAAGGAGAAGGGTCATTTTGTAATTAATTTAAATTGTTTATCTTTGACAATTCGGCAGTCTAAAAGGTAATGTGTCTGCTTTGCATTCAAAAAGAATGCTTTCGTCTTGATTAGCTTTCGACTTGGTTAAATGGTTTTAAAGAATGGTTTCGATAGAGGTTGCGCCTTTTATTTTATAAAGCAGCTTTCAAAGGGGTTGAAGCCCCTTGTTGCCGCTTCCTACCTTTTGAAGCGATGCTTTCGAAAGGGTTACTTTGTTTTAAAATCCAAGTCGCTTCTCCAATGCTTTCAAAGGGACATGTTTTGACACCATCCACTTCTTTACTCAGAAAATTGCTTTTGAAGGAGTGCATTCTACTTAGTGTTTTACGACCCTTTGTTCTATTGAAAGTTAAACCCAAAAGGTTTTGAAAGGAATAGTTTTTAAATGGTTTCAAAAAAATTTCCACATATTTTTCTTAAGCCAAAATGCTTTCGAAAGGTTTGATTTTCTGAGCTTTCGAAAGGTTTAAGATAAAGGTTTCGAAGAGATGGTTTTCTAATGTTTTTAAAAGGTTTTAAATAGAAGATTTCCAATGGTTTTGAAAGGCATGTTTAAAGCGTTTTTAAAAGAGGATGTCTATGGTTTTATAAAGCTTTCGAAGGAGATGTTTTTCAATGTTTTCGAAAGGGCTAGTGTGAATGGTTTCAAAAGGTATGATTTGGCCTTCGGCCTAAGGTTATAAAGCAAAGTAGATTACTTGTTTTGAAAGGTGACTTTCAAAAGTTTCGAAAGGGGTACTTTCAAAGGTTTCGAATATTTCATCAACAGTGTCTTATGTAAAGTATATATAACATGGCAAGGTGATTTGAGTAAAGCATAGAATATATTTTCCTTGTTTAAGTATGTTTTAAAGGTTTAAATCAATTTGGGAGAAAATGTTTTCAAGGAAAATTTTATGGGTAGACGACCCTAAGTAAAATGACTCAGATATTAGAATACCATATGAGATTGGTATGGGGCCGCGTCCTATACTTTAGCTAGTAGCCCCAAGCTAATATAAGTCAAAAATTCCAGTGTGTAGGACATTGTCACAGGTAACACTAAAATGATGTTACACAAAGAAAGGAATATATAGAGTAAAGATAGGTTATTTGTGAGCATGTAAAACTATTTGGATCAGTTGACTCAGGGAGAAGTAAGTTAGGAACAGACCATTCAGAAGAGAAGTATCTAACAGAAGTTAGATTATTTGTTTATTTTGTCTGGTAGGCCTAAGTCGGCCAAGATTAGTAGTTAGCCAAACAAAACTATACTGTTCGCACAGATAGTCCACTGATTAGCTAATTTGTTTGTTTACATAATGTTGCTTTATTGTTTTAACAAGTTTTGGTTGCAGGATTATGATTTGTAAAAGATACGTTTTTAAAAAGACATTAGTGAGGGGAAATCCGTTTTGCTATGCGGCGTGGTCTCACTTAATATCGAATAACCGAGATGTATATTATTATTCACACCAGGATTTATGTCTGACTTGAAGTTTATGTTTTTTACCTTAAACTCTCGGGTGCTCAAAATTTATTTGAGAAGGCTAAGGATTGAGGTTTACAGGTTTTAGCAGGTGGACGAATAAATCTTCTGGTGACGAGCAGGAGGCTGATGTTAGCTATATTTAGGAGTTGTTATGTCTTTATTTCTGCCGTGTTGCATTAAGTCTGTTGTGACTATTTAGTATTTTGGTCAAAAAGGGGGCACATTCATATGTCGCTCTTGGCATATTTATGTAATAATTATATTTGATTTGAACCTGGGAAATAGTTAGGGTTATGTAATTGGATGTGAAACAATTTTTGCGAAATGTAATCAGAAAAGTTGTTTTTTTGGTAATTTATGATTTTGTTTCATATTCGTGCGCTTCTGATATAGATATCATTAGCATTATCGTATTTTGTCGCTGGAAGTTAATATTATAGATGACTGTAGCATCTGTAACGCTTAACTTTGGGCCTAAAGATAGGGAATGTAATAACTTGGTACCAAAGCATAGGTTGATGAAAAACTTTAAACTAAAACGATTTTCGAAAAAATAGTCCTAAAGACTTAGAGTAAAGATCATGGGATAACGCTATAGTAACGTACTAGTATTTGCTATATATAAGTCTGCGCTATATCTCCATTTTCCTATTTCTCTTAGGCTATTTTTCTATATCTTACGGTACTCGATTGTAGATATGGACACCAAAAGTGGAAGAGTTAATTTTGGGGGAAGCACCATTACATATGGAAATGCAAGACCAAATACAAGGAGGAACCATGGTCAGGCACAAGCTATAAATTTTGGTGCTGAAGTCCCGCAAGTTGACATGGGAGCAATGAATCAGTTCTTTGTCAACATGATGCAGGCATGAGTTACTGCTGAAGTAGTCAAAGAGAATGCTCAATGAGGAAATTAGGGAGCTCCGGTGGTTAACAATTATGTTGTTTTGAGTAGAGACTATGCTAGGCTGGAAGAAAAGCCATTTTTTGGAACTAAAGACGCTGTTGAAGTGGAGAATTGGTTACTGCATTGTGAGAGGATCTTTGTAGATTTTAGGCTTAATGATGAGCAAAAGAGGAGGCTTACTTCTACGTAGTTACAAGGAGTAGTGTTGTACTAGTGGAACAGTGTGACGATCTTAATTAATGAGGAAATAATGACATGGGTTGAGTTCAAGAGGAGGCTTGAGGAGAGGTTTATGCCTGAGATTGCAAAGCCCACTCTGCTCAGAAAGTTTACTGAGTTAGAGCAGGGGGATATGACCGTGCTAGAATATGCGATAAGGTTTGAAGAGTTAGCAAGGTACGGCTATGCTACCGTGGACACTATGCTTAAGAGGAACGAGAAGTTTGTTAGGGGGTTGAAGCTTGAGCTAGCAATGTCCGCATTACCTCATAACAGGGATCCTTATGATGTTGTAATTGAGATGGCTTTGAGGTACAAGGAGATGCTTTCTATTCTGGAGAGAAATAACACAAAGGAATACCAAGTAGGGCAGGGTCAAAAAAGAGTGTTTCTATAAGAAAGGGGATAAGAAGGGTGGAGCCGCAAAGAAAGGAAAGCGGGAGGCTTTCTTCTTTAAGTTTGATAAGAAAGGGCATTTTGCAAATGAATATCGTTTGAGTGATGGAAAGAAAGTGATCAGGAAGAAGAATATCAGATGCTTCAACTGCGATCAAGTTGGACATTACAAGAACCAATGCCAGGAGCCGGCTAAAGACGGAAGAGGAAAAGTGTTTGCATTAGAGCCAGCTACCTCAAAGCCAACAACAAAGGAAAAAGGAAAGGCTGTGTTGGGAGGTATGCTTTTGATTGATGGTATGTCATTTAACATTCAGTTTGATATCGGTGCATTGCATTCTTTTGTATCTCGTTATTTGATAGATAAGCATAACCTAGAAACTTAATATCTAGTTACTTCCTTAAGGGTTGCAAATTGATAGGAGGGTACGTGACACTTGGGATGAGATGCGATCACCTAGAGTCTGATTTGTTAGGTCATACCTTTGTTTGCAGTTTGCATGTGTTTGATTTTGTAGCATTCAGAATTATTTTGGGTATGGTGGTTAAGTAAATACTATGCTTGGATATTTTGCCATGATAGGAAAATATCGCTTAGACACCCTGACTGTAGTGATTGGATTGTATATTCCATAGAAGACCCTAGTTGTGAAGTTAATGCTTTGTTGGGTGTTGTGGAGTTAGAATACGAGTTGAGTTGGGTTTTCGTGGTTAGAAAAATTCACAGATATCTTTGAACTCGTGGTAGGATTGCCACCAAAACGAGCTACTGAGTTTCAGATAAATTTGGTGCTGGGAGCAGGTCCAATGAGTAGACTGCCAAGCAGAACGACACCTGCCGAGATAAGGGAGTTAAATGTGTAGGTTTTAGATTTAGAATGCAAGAATTTTATCGGACCAAGCAGTTCGCCTTGGAGAGAAACTGCAGTGTTTGCTAAGAAGCCAGACGGATCGCTAAGGTTATGTATCGATTATCGTAAGCTGAACGAGAAGACGATAAAGAATCGATATCCATTGCCCAAAATTGACGATTTTTTCGATTAATTGAGTAGATCCAAGGTATTTTTCTAGTTGGATTTAGCGATTGGGTTCCATCGGCTTAGAGTGGCAGAGGATAGTATTCCTTTGACGACATTCAGAACCAAACATGGATAATATGAATAGTCTGTGATGCCATTCGAACTAACTAATGTGCCAACATTCTTCATAGATTTGATGGACCAAGTTTTTCAAGAGCACTTTAATAGATTTGTGTTGCTTTTCATATATGATATATTGATATACTCTAAAGATGAAAGAGAGCCTCAACTTCATTTTAGAGTGGTGCTTGAGACGCTGAGGCAACATCAGCCGAAGGCAAAATTTTCGAACTGTTATTTCTAGAAGGAAGTGAAGTTTCTTGGTCATTTAGTCTCATAGAAAGGGCTGTATGTAGATCTTACTAAGATTGAAGCAATGAATAAATGGAAGAGACCTAAGACAATAACTGATATAAAGAGTTTTCTTGGATTAGCTAGGTATTATCGGAGGTTCATAAAGGATTTTTCATGGATAGCAGCACTGATGACCAAGCTAATGCGGAAGGATATAAAGTTCGTTTGGACAGACAAGTATAAGGAAGCTTTTCAAAGATTGAAATACCTATTGACCCATGCACCTGAGTTAGTTGTTCCAGAAGGAATCAAGATTTAGTATTATATACAGATGCATGTGGAACTGGGTTAGGAGCTTTGTTAATGCAAAGAGGTAAAGTGATTGCCTACGGTTCTCGACAACTTAGACCGCATGAGGTTAGATATCTAACATACGATTTGGAATTAGCTATGGTTATATTTGTGTTGAAGGTGTGGAGACATTATATTTTGGGAGAAAGGTTTGAGCTTTACATGGATCATAAGTTGCTGAATTATTTATTCTCTCAAAAGTAGTTGAAATGAGACAACGGAGGTGGTTAGAGTTTATAGCTGCTTATGACTTTGGTATTGAGTATACACTAGGGAAAGGCAACAAGGTGGTAGATGCACTTAGCATGAAACATCAGAATGCAGTGTTGGAAATGATAACCGAGGGGAAGGATTTGGAAGCATTGGCGACATGTAGAATACAGTGGAGATTCGAAGCTAGGTCAAGTGGAAAAACCATTGTGTTTTCATGTTTAAAATTTCAACCAGTGATGATTGAGAAGATCGCTTCTAAGCAGAATGAGGATCCAGTATTACTTTAGTGGATCGAGAAGTTAAGGGATAGAACATAGAGCAATGAGTTGAAAGATTTTAGTCTTCACTAGAACGGGTGGCTGAGGAAGAAAGGAAGATTGTGTGTTCCGAATGTGGAAGACATTAGGAAGGAAGTTTTGGAAGAATGCCATCGTTCAAAGTTCACTATACACCGAGGAGGAGCTAAGATGTGTCAGGACATGAAAAGGTGTTTCTTTTGGGAAGGTATGAAGAGGGATGTAGGCTTATGGGTAAAGTAGTGTCTGAACCGTCAACTAGTTAAGGCCGAACATCAGAAACCAAGTGGACCGATACAGGCTTATATGTCCAATGGAACGACGACGAGAGAGACTGTACTTGGGAGACTGAGAGAAGGATTAGAGACGCTTATCCTGATTTGTTTGATGGTATACATTACTTTATGTTTGATTGTTGCAATTTCCTTATCGTAATTTCAAGGACAAAATTCTATAAGGAGGGGAGCCTGTAACGACCCTAATTTTGAGTAACATTATTTAGAATATTTAATTAGTTAAATTAAATAAAATAATGTAGTGCTTAGGGGATTGAGATGTGTGTAAATAATAGGTAGTCGTACCCACTTAAACTAATGAACTAAAGGGGATTAAAATAAAATAATAAGGGTAATAGGTGATAGAAAAGTAGAAATAAGTATATTCTTATACCCTAAACACTTAGGCCACATTCATTTTATCGGTTCAAAACAAAAACAAAATTCTAGAGGCCGGCCACCATTAGACAAAGCTAGAAGAAGAAAAGCTAAAGATCAAGAGGAAAAGGAAGTTTAATCAAATCCGTTCTCAAATCTCAACTACTTAATCACAAATCTAAGTTGAATAATAGATTACATCTCATGTTTTTATTTTATTTTTGGTTTTAGATTGAAATCCGAACTATTTTGTGAGTATTTTGCCATGTTTTGATTGTTAAAAATGGATGTATGCATGTTGATGATTTATGCTATTTCATATGAATTTTATGATAAGTTTTAATGTGAAAATACTATTAAATGACATCCAAATGCCTTGCGATTCTGAGATAAAGTCAGAAATAATATTTTAGAGATGGGTTTCAAATTTCATAATTTTATAAATTTATGTGGATTTATTATAAATTTTCTAGTGAAGAAAATGGTTATTTGGGTTTAAAATTAATTATGGCTAAATTATATTATTTTTGGATCAAAAATTTATATATGTTTGAAAACATATAAAAAGTGATTGATGAGAATTTTTGAAGATTTTCCCTAAATGTTCGTAAGTATATAAATTATTTAAGGTATGGAACTTAAATGCTTTATGTATTTATAAAAGGAGAAGGGGCATTTTGTAAATAATTGTAATTGTTTATCTTTGAAAATTCGGCAGTGTTTTTAGAAAGGATTTTAGAAAAAGAAATTAGCAACCAATAATATGATGACCAACAAGACAGGTTAGTTGAAAAGAATTGCTTTTTTAAGTTAAAATTCAGTTTTTCTTTACTTTTGATGTTTTGCTACTTTCAGCACCTAGTTTTCAACTATTACTTCCGCCTCCATTAAGTCGAAACCAACACACATGATATCGAAAGCCTTGGTACATAGTGCATTGGACATAGGTGAAAGGCATTGGTTCGAAAAAATGGGTTTCGAAGGGGTCGAAGGCTTACTTTGGTTTTAAAAGGAAATGTGCATGCTTTGCTTTCGAAAAGAATGCTTTCAACTTAGTTAGCTCTCGACTTCGTTAAATGATTTTAAAGAATGGTTTCGATAGAGGTTGCACCTTTTGTTTTATAAAGAAGCTTTCGAAGGTGTCGATACCCCTTGCTTCTACTTCCTACTTTTTAAAACGATGATTTCGAAACGGTTACTTTGTTTTAAAATCCAAGCCGCTTCTCCAATGCATTCGAAGGGATAGGTTTCGACATGATCTACTTCTTTATTTAGGAATTGTTTTTGAAGGAGTGCTTTCGACTTAGTTGTTTTATGACCCTTTGTTCTATTGAAAGTTAAATTCAAATAGTTTTGAAAAAAAAAGTTTTTTTAAATGGTTTCGAAATGTTTTTCCACATGTTTTATTTGGACCCAAATGCTTTCGAAAGGTTTGATTTTATGAAAAGGACTTAGTGCTTTCGAAAGGTTTAAGATAAAGGTTTCGAAGAGATGGTTTCCCAATGTTTTTGAAAGGTTTTAAATAGAAGATTTCCAATGGTTTCGAAAGGCATGTTTAAAGCGTTTTGGAAAGAGGATGTTTATGATCTTATATAGCTTTTGAAGGAGATGTTTTTCAATGTTTTCGAAAGGGATAATGTGAATGGTTTCCAAAGGTATGATTTGGCCTTCGACCTAAGGTTATAAAGCAAAGTAGATTACTTATTTCGAAATGGGGGCTTTCAAGGGTTTCGAAAGTGGTACTTTCAAAGGTTTCGAATGTTTTCATCAGCGATGTTTTGTGTAAAGTATATATAACATGGCAAGGTGATTTGAGTAAAGCATAGAAATTATTTTCCTTGTTTAAGTATGATATAAAGGTGTAAATCAATTTGAGAGAAAATATTATCAAGGAAATTTTTATGGTAGATGACTCTAAGTAAAATGACTCAGATATTAGACAACCAGATGGGACCGGTACGAGGTCGTGCCCTATACTTTAGCTAGTAGCCTCTAGCTAATACAAGTCCAGAATTCCACTGTGTAGGGCTTTGTCATAGGTAAGACTAAAATGATGTTACACATAGAAAGGAATATACAAAGAAGAGATTAGTTATTGGTGAGCCCGCAATGCCATTAGTATAAGCTGACCCTGGGAGAAGTAAGTTAAGGACAGACCGTCCAGAAGAGGAGTATCTAACAGAAGTTAGATTATTTGTTTATTTTTTTTTGGTAAGCCCGAGTCAAAGGTTAGTATTTAGCCAAACAAAACTATAGTGTTCAGACAGATAGTCCATTGATTACATGATTTGTATGTTTACATAGTTGCTTTATTGTTTTAACCAGTTTTTGTTGCAAGATTATGATTTGTAGAAAGATATGTTTTTAAAAGGATATTAGTAAGGAGAAACACATTCAGCTAAGCGATGTGGTCTCACTTAATATCGAATAACTGAGACGTATAGTATTATTCACACCAGGCCTTATGTCAGAGTCGAAGTTTATATTTTCCCCCTTAAACTCTTGGGTGCTCAAAATTGATTTGAGTAAGCTAAGGGTTGTGGTTTACAAGTTTTAATAGGTGGACGAATAAAGCTTCCAGAAACGAGCAGGAGGCTGATGTTAGCTATATTTAGGAGTTATTATGTTTTTATTTCTGCTGTCTTGTATTAAGTCTGTTATGAACATGTAGTACTCTGATCGACCAAGGAGGCATCCTCATATGTCGCTCTTGACGTATTTATGTAATAATTTATTTGATCTGAACCTAGGAAATGACTATGATTATTTAATTAGATATAAAACATGTTTCGTGAAATGTAATCAGAATTTTTTTATAATCTGTGATTTTATTTCATATCCATGTGCTTTTGATATTATGGATACCATTAGCATTACCGCATTTTGTCACTGGAAGTTAATACTATGGATAAATGCAACATCTGTAGCTATTAGCTTTGGGCGTCAAGATAGGGGATGCTGCAGGTAAACCTTTCAAAAACACCGGGGAATCACCCCTTTGAAACCTTATACATATACACACCTTTCGAAAATACTGGGGAACCTCCCCTTCGAAACCTTTACTTGTTACCTTTCGAAAGCAATAAAGTATACTACTTAAAACAAACCAATCGAAGCATTGGGTTCAAGTTAAAACATGTTGAAAAATCTTTCAAAACCATTGGAAACCCTTCCTCTCAAAACCTTTGAGTTTAATCTTCAAAATATCAAAAGGGTCTTAAAAAAACTAAGTTGAAAGCAACTCTTTTGAAAGAAATTTCCTAAGTAAAAGAAGCTGATGGCGTCGAAGCCAATCTCTTCGAAAGCATCGGAGAAGTGGCTTTTATTTTTTTAAACAAGGAACCGCTTTGAAGGCACTGCTTTGAAAGGTAAAAAGGTGGAGGTTTCGACCCCTTCGAAAGTAATTTCTTAAAACAAAGGCGTAACCCATTTCGGAAGCTCCTTTCTTTAAACAATTTAAGCAATCAAAATCTAACCAAGTTGTCATTTATTCGAAAGCAAAGCTGGCGCAATTCCTTTAGAAAGCAAAGCAAGGTTTTGACCCTTTCGAAACCCTTATTTCGGCCCTTCCTTCCACCTAGTCCAATTCACTACATACTAAGTCTTTGATACCAGGTGCATTGGTTTCGATATGGTTGGAAACGGAGGTACTAAGTAGAAAGGTAGCTGCCGAAAGTGGTAAAACGGGAAACCTTAAAAAACATAATTTTTAACTTTAGAAAGTAATTCCTTTTAATTAACCTGCTTATTTGTCATCATGTAATTGGTTTCCTTTACCTTTTTAAAATATTTTCTAAAAGGTGCTGCCGAATTTCAGAGATTAACATTTTAAAACGTTTGCAAATAGCTCCTTCTCCTTCTATAAACATATAAAACATTTAAGTCTCATACTTTAAATAATTTTATATACTTTTTTAGGAAAATTCTTGAAAAATTCCCCTAAATCACTTTTAATATGTTTTCCAACATATATAAATTTCTGACCTAAAACTTATATAAATTAACCGTAACTAATTTTTAACCCAATTAACCATTTCCTTCACTAGAAAATTAATAATAATTCCACATTAATTCAAAAAAATTATGAAACTTGAAACCCATGTCTAAAATATAATTTTTGACCATATATTAAAATTGTAAGGCATTCGGATGTCATGTGCTAGGTTTTTCATTCTAGAACTTATCATAAAATACATATGAATAAACAAAGTTCATCAATAAGAATACACACACACACACACACATCTAAATATCATTCAAAACATGGTAATATACTTGTAAAAACATTCGGGTTTGATTCTAGAAACTGAAACATCAAATAAATGAGATGTAGGTATTATTTACCTTTAACTTTGTTGTTAAGGAGTTGAGATTTGATCTTGGATCGAATTTGATTAAGCTTTTGCTCTTGATTTAGCTTTTCTTCCACTTACTTCTCTTTAATGGTGGCCGACCTTTGGTTTAATTTTAGTTTGCTTGCGAATGTCAGAATGAAATGATATAAGGGTTTAGGGTATAAGAATGTGACTTATTCCTATATTGCCCTTATCTAATTTCTCTTTCCTATTTCATTTTAACTCCATTCAATTCATTACTTAACTAGACACGGCTACCCTTTTATTATAAAAATCTCAACCTTTTAACATTTACCTTATTCCATTTAACTTAACTAATTAAATCTCAATCTTACCATCGCAGCGGAATAAATTATAATAGATGATAACAGATCTTTTCACAAAAGAAACTATATCTGTTGATACATACAACATAAGAATACAACATCAGAGTTCAACAACATCTATAACACACAACTGGACAGTTATATTAACTTGTCCTCACCAAATTGACAATACAACACAGCGGAATTATACATCAAGTACGTATACTATGCCTCGCCATCCAGCTCGTCTCCTGAGATTCACAGCATCCTTTCCTGTACTCTATAATACTTGGTCTGACCAGAGCATTATAGTTAAATAACACCTGAGTCAGTCTGGAAAACCAGCATGCGAAAACACACTCAATTGGATTATTAAAGTTTTCAAAATCCTTTGATATCAAAGGTATCTCGTAAGACCACGCCACAAATAAACATGTCAAGTTTTTACCTTACGAAAACCAAAACATTACTTATAAAATCCTCTGATATTATAATAGTGTCTATTTAAAATACTTATTCAAATAGCCGAAATTATTACATTCATTAAATTCCATCTACTAGCCACAAAGTGGGTTCTACAAACAAAAACCGTAAAAGCTCATAGGGAGAATGAATTTCCATCAATGGCAGGGCTACCGGGGTACTGCCCGTCACAGTACGTGGTCTAGGTCACCGTACCGAGGATCCCTCCCGATCCCCTGCAACACAAAGTCGGAGCTACCCCTTACTGGATAGGCCGAATAAGTTCACTCCGCGATTGGGATCAGCAACTGCCACACAGCCAAAATCTAAAGGGACATCTAGACAGGGGTCTTACCCTAATTGGTTGCTAGCCACATAGCCTTGTGTTCACCTCCCATGTTTAAGCCATTCCCGGTTGATGAGGCTCGAAGCTATGCGTTACCTTTTAGCACACATTCACTTAGAATGCTCACCGTCCTCCTAACGATGTTCTGAAAGCATTCGTCCATACAAGTCCGTTCCGGGTTCGAACGGAACCGAAGGTACTACTACTACATCCATTTTGGAATCACTCTAAGGATTAGTAGCGATTAGCCCTTGCACTTCACTGCTCCATCTTTGACTCCAACTATTGTCTTCCTCACGAAAACGTCCAAACTGGATCGAAGTGGTTTTCGGAAAAGTAATCCCGATCTCGGTCTCTTCGAAACGATTAGCGCATTGGATAATATTGATAGTCGGTTATTTAACTCTCAAATAACATTCACAAACAATCATCAAGCCATAATACTTTCTCCCAAATTATTTATTTTTAAATATCTTCGCAAGATATTTTCCTACAATTCAATCCTTTGAAATAGTTTTCAAATCACTTTTCTCTCTCTCGTGGAAATAAATTTCCATCCAATTTTTTTATTCCACTGAAAACCGCCGACTCCTAAATACTTAAGATTTTAAAAATAATTTAAATCGTTTTATTCTAAAATATACTTTAAAACATTTAAATTAAAATTACTTAAACACTTTATTCAAAAATATATACCTTTAAAATATTTAAAATAAAACTACTTTATAAAATATAAAAACTAATTTTTTAACATAAAAGTTAAGCCAAAATAAATTCAAAATAAGAGTTACGAAATTCCATACAAGTTTCAAATAAAACCTTAACCAAACTATATTTAAAATAAAATTAATTTATAAAATATAAATATTAATAATTATCTTTTCAAAGTATAATACCAATTAACCTTTAAATAATTACTACTAAAATAAATTTGAAAAATATTTACTTTAAAAATTAAAACATTTAAAAATAATAAATATTTTAAAACATTTCTTTAAAACAAATTTTTAAATCCTTTAATTTATACATAAAAATTCTCCTTTAAAATATACTTGGCTTTCCAAGGAAATACACTTTTCTCCCACACCTTTAAAAATAAACCACTATTTATTTTTAAAATAAATTCCCATTTCTTTTATAAATTTCCACCGTGAATTTATACTTCCAAATATCCATTGATATCCATTCCACTTTATAAACCCAGTTTTAAATTCCATAGTTTCAACCTTCTTTCAAAACACAGTTTCAAATAATAAATCAATTTCCAAATTGATTTCCAAAATTTACTCCATTAAAATGAATTCCTTTACTTATCCAAATTTATTTCAAAACCCATTAATTTCAGATTTACTCCTTTATAAAAATCTTATTTAAACTGTAAATACCAATTTCATATTTATCTCAAAATTCTTTCTTTATTCATTCCTAAACCAAATAATCTTTTATTCCTTTAATTAATATCCATTTATTCCTATTTATTCAAAATTTCCTTTCCCATACTTGGAATTTTATTTATTAGAATATAAAAATCAACTTTAATCCTTTCCAATTCATTCTTTAACTTATCCAATTCTCTAAAATTATTTTACTTCAAAATTTCCTATTTTATTTTCCTTTAAAAATTCAATCTTTAACTTCTATATCTTAGTATATCCAAATATATTCAATCAAACCATAGCATTCTATATTTCAATCACCAATATAATCTAACCCAGATTATCAAATAAATCATATCACAGAATATTAAACAAATCTAAATGTTTTGAGGAATCCAGTTGGATCCCTCCAACCTATTTCCTTGCATCCACATATGTTAGCATAATATAAAATACCAATTCCACTTCGAGGTGGAATATCGCGGTATATGAGTTTATATTATCTCATCCGTTATTATGTAGCGCATAGGGTCCATCCGCTATATAATGCGGGAAATCAATCACTCCAATATATATACTACTATATATAATATACCACATCCAATCAATTCAATCATTCAACCAACTATTTAAATTTAACTATTTAAATTTAAAAATCAATCCAGATGAGTGAGATTAACTCACCTTTATTTTGTTTTACAACCCACTCCATCTCAACTTATTTCTCCATGATTTCTTTTGACCTTGAATAAACATTTTACATTTTATTAATATTTGAACTAATCAAATAATCAATTACCATTTAATAAATTTAATTTAAATTAACAATTTGGTTCTAAACGAATAATTTAATTTCAAGCAATTTCCTATGATAAATTATTCTTAGGAACTAATATAATTTAAATAATTTATTTAAACAAGTTAATCACCATAATACATTATTTTGAAATAAACTAGTAAGTTTACAACCTATATTTAAAATTAAAGATTTAATTTTTATATAAACTTTTCAACACTAAAAACTCCTACCTTTTCTGTTCAAAACCTTTTCTATATAAATTTTTTTTCCACCTATATATATGTAATCAGATTAAATAGGCATGTATAAAAAAATTCCTTTTCAGAAATAGGTATTTTCTTACGGTAAATACACACACACATATATAAACTTTTGAATTGAAGAAAAAAACAAAATCGTTTTATACTTTACTGTACCTTAAAAATCAAACCTATCTGTATATATATATTTTAGTTTTCTATAAGATGTATGTGTATAAAAATTTAACTATTAAAACTAAAAATACCTTACAGCTTCGAACATGCCGCTCTACCTCCTTCGACATGAAGAAACACCATCAATGCCGACACGCGGTGCTCCCTTTCGCCTATGTCAACATGCTAAACCTGCAGACCTCTCCTCTAGCGCATGCGAACACGAGGGTCGCGACCTCCATACTTGTCCCAAACCCTCGATTCGGCTGCTCCCTTCTCCGCTTTTGCTTCACTCCGCGGTTGGGAAAGTAAACCCTCGATTTGCGTGCTGATATTCCCTCCAATCCCTAAACCGCGTTTAGATGATGGACTCATATTTGAAAGATTAAGACTCACGAATCTCGATTTGAAAAAGGAAGAAAGCATGCGGCTTGAATTTGATTTCAATTTGGTTATGTATATAATTTTTTCGAATATTGATTGGTGGAATTTGGGTTTGGTCTGAGTTCATTTTCATGATTTTGTGGGGAGGGCAATCTCGATTTATTTATGAAGAATGAAAGGGAAAAGCGATTTATCCCTCGGCCATTTTTCTTCGTTTTGATTTTTAGGTTTTAAAATGCTCGGCTATTTTCAATTTTTATTTTCAAAACAAACTCGTGTTAAATTAGAGAGAACACGTGTTGTTCCAGGAGACATGTGTTCTGAAGAGTAAGTGGTGTGAAATTCTTTGACCAGTCCACACACCTATATATTTAAATTTTAAACTTAAATTTTAAATCGACTTGAATTTGCAACTCAAAATCTTGACCTCCTATCGAGCCGTGCCACCAGGCGTTTATAATGTTAAACCCCTATTCCGAACACAATGGAAAAGGTTTTGAGTCCTAATTTGATCGTATGGAGAAGATAGCTTTTTGGACCCAGTTATTAAATTAAATTTTCGATATAGATTTCAGCGCGTTTATCTACCGTATGGTCAAACGGTCACTCCAAACACTATGAAAATTGAAATCCAATAATAATACACTATTATAGATCCAATGTAACTGGTTTTGTCAAATTCCGAGACTGTGCCTCGGAAGGGTATTTTTAAATTCAATTTAAACTATATAAATTTTAAAACTGAAAAAAACATTCACAAATTTAAATTTTAAAACTCCTATTATCTTTAGTACCATAATTATAAATTTTCCTAGTGTCTAAATAATATTTTTAACCAGCTTAAAAACCAAGATTCACTATTTTAATCAATTTCCAATTGTTAAATTAAATAATTTAATTTCCCAATTACAATGATATTTGAAATTCAAGTTAAACTAACTTTAGAATATTTAAAATCAATTAATATTCCAATTTCAAATATTCAAAAATTCCGGGTCGTCACATTCCTTCCCCCTTAAAAGAATTTCGTCCCCGAAATTACTAGTCAAGAGAAATGGTCCTTAACCCGTTACTATTATCAAAATCCAAATAATTTTTAACAACTTCCCAAAACCAAACATTTTTAACAATACCCAAAACAATCCCTTATTTAAAACACTAACCCTTACTGACTTCCCAAACTCTTCTATAGTTTCTAAACAACTTACTCAATAATTCAAATTATAGTTTAAACCAAATTTCAAGCTAACAAATTTTTTCTAACTCTCTAAATTTTCAAAAAATTTCGCCAGCGTCTCCTTTGCGCGGCTAGCTCGGTACAACTACAAAATGCCTCTATGGGCCTCCAGATTTCAAAAGAAAACAAAAAACCAAGTGGCTAGACCAGAAAATCATCAAATTTCATATAGAAATTAAATACATACCTTGGTCGGAAAATTTAAATTTAAATTTATCTTTTGAAATCAAAAATACCAATTTATCCCTTGCCTTTAAAATACCTGTATCCTACTTAGCCATAACATCCAATCACAGAATCCCAGAATCATTTTATACATTTCTTTTCAAAAGTTTCATATCTATTTCATTCACGTCCGTACGATGCACATATATCATCCGTACGCAATACCCAATTCGATCGCTCACTCAATCACACAATTTCACTTCCGAACTAGTATCGTTCCCTCGACTTCCTAGTGCGGACTCAGATCTGGTTTCTTGATCAGAAACCATCATCCTCATTGCATAGCCACAAACTATGATAGGAATTTCCAGAATCAGTCAAAAATCCATATCCAGAGTTCATCGTCGAAAATCGAGTGAAAAATTCCAACTCGGATCGGTATAACTACCTCGAAATTCTATGCTCGAATCTGGATCAAATCGCCATGCGAATAAAATAATTTACGTACATCTCACATATTTATATCCATTGATTATTAACTATATCAATTCTCTTTTATTCACATTATTTTGATTTCTATTTACTTATCCACAATTATCCCATTCACAACTTTACTTAATCTCCATTCCAAAATTAATTAGTATATTTCCAGTACCAAACTTACTTAAGAATTCCACCATTCATTTCTTAAGTTCAATATAAATATTTTATACACTTCTTATATTTATTTTTACTTTACCACTTTAGCCTTATGTCCACTTATTTTTAAACTAGATCTCCAATTCCATATGAATTCAATTTGCCTTCGTTTTAGATATTGAATTCTATTTACCTTTATCTCAAATCTCAATACCTTTTCCTAATTTTCATCCAGATTTTCTTTTGCAATTCTACTTGAATTCAATTCATCTTCAACTCTGAATATTTAATTTTATCAACTATCTTCCATTCACAACTGATTCATATCGTTATTTAAAATTAGTTCCACTTACTAATTAATTTTAAATCTCAAACAATTTCTTATTTCCAAACTTTTATAATTTTAGTTCGCTTTGAATTAATTCTATAACTTCACTTTATTTTACACATTTTAAATTAAATATTATCCAATATACAATTCCAATTCACTTACTTAGCCACTTGAATCAATTAGCACTTACTAATTTTAATTTCAGTACTTTGTTTTATTTAGCCCAACCTGACTAATTTACCCATTCCACATAATTCAACATAATTCAATTTTATTTTCAAATATTCAGCTTCCATTTTACCTGCTTACAAATGTAAATTTATTCGTTTGTCCAAAATTTTATTTCCATTCTATTTACCAACCTTCTTTAATTGGCTTATCTTTCTAACTTTATTCTCTTGTCACACTCACCTTTATTTGACCCTTTCAAGTTGAATCTTATTCCATAAATTTCAAAAAAAGTTTATTTCTAAACTTTTACTTCCTTTAGTTTCTTCGATCAAATTTACAATTCACCTTTCTTGACACAATTTAACTTGATTCCATTATTCAACTTAATTCTAGTTCTATTACTTACAAATTTAAATAAATTTGTTCTCCCACAAATTTACTTTCAATAAAATAAATTTTTACTTTTATTTACTAGATTCAATTACATTCCATTTTAATTCGAATTTTTAACTTCTATAAGTTTCCAGTTTATTTATTCCAATTACATTTTTCATAAGATTCCAGAGTCCTTTTTAAACAATTACTAAATATTTCAAAATCATCTTTGAAATCAATTATATCCAAAATCCTTCGGTAAATTCGATTATCTCTTTAAATTTCAAAACTAAACCCAGTTTTGCAAACACTCCAATTCAAAATCTTCAGGCAGCAATTCCCCCTTGGAAACTCAAAAATAAACATTGATGATGCTGTGGTCATCACCGAAGTTATTTCCCAGCGACCGAAAAGAGTTCAGTGCTTTTACCTCTTCAAAACTTCCTCCAAATACTTTTAAATCCCAAATCTCACTAGATTTCAAATCCAATTTCAAAATATTTCCCAAATAATATTACCCATTTTCTCCAAAACCTTTGGAAAATCATTTTCAAATTCAAAAGGAATATAAACTTTTCCCAAAATTCCAAATTCCGATCCCGCTAATTCATATTGAAACATTACTCTGGAATTTTTATTTAATTTTCAATTATAAATAACATTTATAATTCACATTTACAAATTCCATTCTATTACACGAATTTATTTCCTTAGCTTAGGTTATAATTACAATTTCTTATTCAATTTTTACACAACAATGATAATAATTAAATATTATCACTTCCTAACAATCAAGCAACCATATATAACTATAATGATTTACGAAAAATTATTTCTTTTATATACAAAAATTATTTTGGGTAAAATTATTTCATTTGCCCTATTTTAAAACAATACTGTGTCGGTTTATCTTGTTTAAGAGTTTAGGAATCCCTATCGATGACATGGCATCCCATATATTGACCAGCATCCATAAACATTCAACCGATAAATCAACACAATATAATTTTTTTTATTCACTAACAAATACGCGCTCATATTATTATTACGCTCAAACTCATTCTAGAGTACTCTAGACTCTATTTTTTATGAGAAATCCCCACCAGAGCCAAGGTTCTCGCTTAACTTCGCTCTGATACCAAATGTAATGACCCGATTTTTCGACGCCCGAAAAATCAAACCATTAGGGTTAAAAGAAGGAGGTAGAAGAAGAGAAAACAACACAACATAATCTTACCATCGCAGCGGAATAAATTATAATAGATGATAACAGATCTTTACACAAAAGAAACTATATCTGTTTATACATACAACATAAGAATACAACATCAGAGTTCAACAACATCTATAACACACAACTGGATGTTATACTAACTTGTCCTCACCAAACTGACAATACAACACATCGGAATTATACATCAAGTCTGACCCGAGCATTATAGTTAAATAACACTGAGTCGGTCTGGAAAACCAGCGTGAGAAAACACACTCAATTGGATTATTAAAGTTTTCAAAATCCTTTGAAATCAAAGGTATCTCGTAAGACCACGCCACAAATAAACATGTCGGGTTTTTACCTTATGATAATCAAAACATTCTTATAAAATCCTTTGATATTATAATAGTGTCTATATACAAATACTTATTCAAATAGCCGAAATTGTTACATTCATTAAATTCCAACTAATAGCCACAAAGTGGGTTCCGCAAACAGAAACCATAAAAGCTCGTAGGGAGAATGGATTTCCATCAATGTCAGGGTTACTGGGGCACCGCCCGTCACAGTACATGGTCTAGATCACTGTACTGAGGATCCCTCTCGATCCCCTACAACACAAAGCCGGAGCTACCCCTTACTGGATAGTCCGAATAAGTTCACCCTGCGGTTGGGATCAGCAACTGCCATATAGCCGAAATATAAAGGGACATCTTGACAGGGGTGATCTTACCCTAATTGGTTGCTAGCCACTTAGCCTTGTGTGCACCTCCCCTGTTTAAGACTTTCTCGGTTGATGAGGCTCGACGCTATGCGTTACCCTTTATCACACATTCACTTAGAATGATCACTGTCCTCTTGACGATGTTCTAAAAGCATTCGTCCATACAAGTCCATTTCGGGTTCGAACGGAACCAAAGGCACTACTCCTACTACATCCATTTTGGAATCACCCTCAGGATTAGTTGAGATTAGCCCTTGCACTTCATTGCTCCATCTTCGACTCCAACTCTTGTCTTCCTCATGAAAACGTTCAAACCGGATCGAAGTGGTTTTCGAGAAATTAATCCCGATCTCGGTCTCTTCGAAACGATCAGCGCATTGGATAATATTGATAGGCGGTTATTTAACTCTCAAATAACATTCACAAACAATCATCAAGCCATTTTAATTTCTCCCAAATTATTTATTTTTAAATATCTTCGCAAGATATTTTCCTACATTTCAATCCTTTGAAATAGTTTTCAAATCACTTTTCTCTCTCTCGTGGAAATAAATTTCCACCCAATTGTTTTATTTCCACTGAAAACCGCCAAGTCCTAAATACTTAAGATTTTGAAAATAATTTAAATCATTTTATTCTAAAATATACTTTAAAACATTTAAATTAAAATTACTTAAACAATTTATTCAAAAATATATACCTTTAAAAATATTTTTTTTTTTTTTTTTTTGAAAATTGGTGAATTTTATTGATGCATCAAAGCTCAGTACAATAATCCATGTTCCGTGTATTACCTAGAAGTAAACAGGACACGTGCTAAACGTATTTACAAAGATCATTTCAACAACAAAGCAAAATAACAAATGCCCCTTTCTAAAAAGCTCTGAAGCAAAGGTTCATGGCGGATCCACTTTCCATGCTCGGAGGATTTTGTTCTCCAGTTCAGTCGCATGAGTAAATAATTTTCCTTTAATTCTTCTTGCAAGTATCTTGACATCTTGCTCTATTGTGATTTGAATTTGTTTATGTCCCTTTGCAGTACTCTTGAAGACTCTCCGGTTCCTCTCCTTCCAGAGGTGATATACAGTTGTTGTGAGGCTAATAATCTGCAGTTGAGTCAACAGGTCTCCTCTCTTGCTGTGGCTCAGGTATAGCAGTTCGTCTTCAAGTGTAGAAATAGCATGCATGTCTTGATTTTTGCTTTTAACATGGCTTATTACACGAGCGGAGAATTCACATTCAAAGAATATATGATTGTGTGATTCTGGAATGTTGTTACAAAGTTTACATGTTAGATTAACCTCCATACCCCATCTTGCTAATCTGTCAGCTGTAGGAAGTCTTAAATTAATTGCTTTAAAAGTTGTGAAAGCCATCTTTGGGTTGTTAGATCTGGACCAGATATGGGCTGCCCAATATTTGTTAGTATGTTTAGTTCGTATTGCTTCCCATGCACTGTTTGTGGTAAAAATGCCATCTTTTGTATGATTCCATGTCCAGATATCTTTGGGTTCAGAAGAGTAAATAGGGATGTACTTGACATCTTCAGCTATGGCATGTAATCCTTTTTGTTCTGGTATCCAAGTGCCCTGACTGATGATAGATGCAACTAGGTCATCATATTCCCCAATACATGAAATCATGCCCCAACCATATTTGTTAGCAAATGATTTTCCATTTATCCATGGGTCTCTCCAAAGATAAGTATCCCTTCCATTAGCAATTCTCTTTGTAATGCATGTTTTCAGAACTTCCCTGCTTCTTAAAATACATTTCCAAACTCCAGAAGAGTTAATATCCTCATGCATTGTCCAGAAACTACCTTTTATATATCTACTTCTCATCCACCTAGCCCAAAGAGTATTTGATGTTAGAATTTTCCATCCATGTTTTATTTGATAAGTCTTTCTAAGTTCTTTCAGGTTGATTAGACCAACACCTCCTTCAGCTTTAGGCCTAGAAAGAATATCATAACTGACTTTATGTAATCCCCCCCTCCATATGAAATTTGCACATGCTGATTTAATCTTCTCAATTGAACTATCAGGAATGTGAAATGTTTGAAGCCAAAATCTTATTTTTGCAGTTATAACTGTGTGTACCAATTCAATTCTGCCAGCAAAAGAAAGTAATTTAGAACTCCAACCATTTAGTTTGTCTCTGATTTTACCAACTAGTTCACCACATTCACGATCTGTAATTACATTCGTTGATAAAGGAACCCCCAGATACTTGACAGGAAGATGTCCTTCCTTAATTTTCAAAATTTCCAGGATCTGATTTTTGGATGTACAATATTTGCTAAAGTAGCATTTGGACTTATTAGTATTTAGTTCAAGTCCCACAAACAACTGTAATTGATCAAATATGTGTAGTAAACACTGTGCTGCAGAAGAGGAAGCTCTAATAGCAATTATCAAATCATCAGCATATAAAAGATGATTGACATTAGGGTTATGTTTAAACAAAGGCTGGATCAAAGAATTATGACAAGCTATTTCCATTTGTAGTGTAAAGAATTCCATAGCAACTGCAAATAAGTAGGGGGAGAGGGGATCACCTTGTCTCAAACCCCTATTGCTAGTTATATATCCTTTGGGAATACCATTAATAATAATTGAATATGTAGGGGTGGATATGCATTCTTCAATGAGTTTGATCAAGGAAGTAGGAAAATTCATACAGTGTAGAACATGAATGATGAACTGTCTATTAATTTTATCATATGCTTTATGTAGATCAATCTTTAGACACATTTTGTCAGCTCCAGGTTTATTGAAATTTCTAATTAGTTCATGAGCTAGTAAAGAATTTTCAGAGATGTGTCTTCCTTTTATAAAAGCAGATTGACATTCAGAAATTAAATCAGGGAGGACTTTAGAAATTCTGTTGCATATTACCTTGCTGAGTATCTTATATAACACATTACAGCATGCAATAGGTCTATAATCTTCAATCATAGTAGGGCTTTCCACCTTTGGGATAAGAGTGATGAATGTGTGATTTAATTCATGAAGAATTTTGCCAGTGTTGAAAGATTCCTGTATAGCTTCTAATAATTGATTTTTCAGATGTTGCCAGTGCAATTGATAGAACTTGGAATTCCACCCATCAGGTCCTGGGGAGGAGTCTACGTGTATGGAGAAGACAGCAGCCCTTATTTCTTCCTCAGTAACAGTCTCTTGCAACATTTGTCTTCCCACATCAGATATTATAGCCCTGCAATTAATAGGAGGTAATGTTATCTTAATCTCACTATTATATAAATTTGTGAAATAAGATATGGCTCCCTGTTCAAATTGAGATATATTAGATGCTATATCCCCCTGGTCATTCATAGAGTTAATAAGAGCATTGCAGTTCCTCCTATAAGACATCTTAGCATAAAAAAATTTGGTGCATTCATCCCCTTGAGTGAGCCATTTCTCCTTTGCCATTTGTTTAGCTTGTATAGCTTGTAAATGCAATGCTTCTTTAAGATTCTGTTGTGTAGAAAAATAATTTGAGATTCTAGCTTCATCAAGAGGGTCTGCATCAAGAAGGTTCTGCATCTGTTCACATGTTTGTTGTAAATGGCTTATAGTATCCTTTGTTTTACTCCTTTCTCTGTTCCAGTTCTTCAATCTCTTTTTTAACTCTTTTAGCGTCATGACCATTGAAAACCAGCAATTTCCATCAGTTTTGGTAATGTTATTGAAGTCTACAACATCAGCATATCCTTCTATTAGGTGCCAGTGGTTGCCATATCTAAAAGGTCTTCCTTTCAATAAATTAGCTTGTTGATTAAATTGGATATGTAATGGAGAATGATCACTTGTTGAGCTAGGGAGAACTGATATTTTCAAATTTGGGATGTTTGTTAGAATTTTGTCATTTATAAGAACTCTATCAAGTCTGCAAGCAATTTTTTTTACTTCTCCACTAAACCAAGTAAATTTCAGGCCAGAGTGGATAGCTTCAGAGAGGCCAGCTGCTACAATGCACTTGTTGAACTCCTCTGTTTGTGACAGACTAAGGGTACTTCCACCTCTTTTCTCATTAGTTTTAAGAACTGCATTAAAATCCCCCATTACCATCCAATTATTATTAATTTGCTTTGATGTTTGAATTAAATAAGACCATAATTGTCTTCGAAGAGAAGCCCAGTTATGGGCATAAACAAAAGTGCATATGAAATTCAAACCGCCTACATTAGTACAAGTAACAGTAATATGTTGTTCAGATTTATCTCTGATAGATAAGTTCCATATGGATTTGTGCCAAGTGATCAGTATGCGACCTTTAGAGGATGTTGAATTATTGTCTATCCATTCCCAATCATTACCAAACATGTTAGCAAATATCTGAGTACTACGATCCCCCATCTTATTCTCAAGAAAAGCAATTATGGTAGGATTAACTTTATTTTTTAACTTAAAGAGGTCTAATCTTCTAGTTTCACCATTTAGACCCCTTACATTCCAACAAATAATAGACATTAAGAATGTCTTGATTGGCTCCTTGTTACCCGAGCCAAAGTGTTCCTACTTTTCTTTTTTCCTTTGTTTTTGGCATTGAATTGTTCCACATATTTTGGATTTTCTTTAGTATATTGGTCAGAATAATAAAATTCCTCTTCTGAGTTTATGGATTCCACATCCAATTCAATGCCCATCTGATTAATTTCCTGTATATTATTAGGTGTATCATCATTTTCCACAGCATCATGTTGTTCAACAGCAACAGTACGCTGTGCCTCAGCATTTGCCAGAGACTTATTATGTTGACAAGCAGCTTCAGACCTTGTTGGGAACATTGCAATTGAATGCTCTAACTCCTCAGTTGTTAAGCGTCCATGGGAATGAATTTCAACAGGAGTTTCAACCATGCAGGGATTACCTTGGTCAGCATTATTCTGAAGAGAATGATCACTCTGTGGAGACGCATTTATTTGAACATGATTTTGAAGTGGTGGATTCTTATTCTGCTCTGTTGAACAATGCTGCCCTTCCAGAATGGACTGCCTCTCCTCAGGTGTGTGACTTCCAGTATTAAAGTCAGCTTCAATGTTAGTCTGTTGTAAATCTTTGTAAGTATTATGATCTAGGCTATTTTTTGGCACTGAGCTAGTAGGGAGCTCAGGCAGTTTAGAAGTTTGTTCAGTCAGTGTAGCGGTATGGTTTGGTGCTGAAACTTTGGGGATCCACTTTTGAGTAGTTGTATTTGGGCATTGTGAATCACTATGTCCAAAACAACTACATTGCTTACATCTTGGTGGAATAAACTCATATTCCACCTCTTGTTCATAAATTCTTCCTTTATTATCTTTTGCTCTGATTATTTTAGGAAAAGTAGCATCAGCTGTCACTTCTATTAACACTCTTGCAAATTTAAGCCTTTTAACATTTCTGGTGAAATCATCAATGTCCAAAGGTTTACCAATAAGACTAGCAAGTTTACTAATGCCCCTAGCATTCCACAGAGATAGGTGTAGATTATTTAATCTTACCCAAATAGGATATGAGTCTAACATGTCTCTTTCAAACTGGAAATTAGCATCCCATTTTTTCATAAATATTAACCTACTATCCATAAACCAGGGACCCCCATTTAAAACTTTATCAAAATCAGCATGATTTTCAAACTTTACTAAGAAAAAACCATTATCTCTAGAGAAAATTTCCCATGTGCCTTCAGGTTTCCAGACCCTTTTGATATACGCGTTAAAGTGTACAAAATATGGTCGTTTACCCGTAAGATAAATGAATATTGAGTTATTCCACATCTCATTGGATAACTTGTAATCCAAGTCATCTATAATAGCATAGTCACCTGTGTCGTCCTTAGCTGGTTGATGGAAGATAACATCTTCTTTGATAGAAACATGTTTATCAAACAAATCCGACCATGATCTAACACCCTGTGATTTATTAAATTTAAAAAGAGATGCAGTTGATTTAGGGTTTGACCATGGATTAGAGGGAGCATCTAGTTTCTGCTTTCCACGACGGCGGACCTCCTGCCAGCCCTCCCGATCTTCATCATCGGAGACAGCTGGATTTGTGGCGGCTGCGGTTGAAATAGTGGCGGCGGCGGAATCGGCTGCTGTTGAGGCCATTAGAAATTTTACCTTTATAAGTTTGATTAACACCTATTTTGATTTACCTTTAAAAATATTTAAAATAAAACTACTTTATAAAATATAAAAACTATTTTTTTTAACATAAAAGTTAAGCCAAACTAAATTTAAAATAAGAGGTACGAAATTCCATACAAGTTTCAAATAAAACTTTAACCAAACTATCTTTAAAATAAAATTACTTTACAAAATATAATATTAATCTTTTTAAAACATAATACCAATTAACCTTTAAATAATTACTACTAAAATAAATTTGAAAAATATTTACTTTAAAAATTAAAACATTTAAAAATAATAAATATTCTAAAACATTTCTTTAAAACAAATTTTTAAAGCCTTTAACTTATACATAAAAATTCTCTTTTAAAGTATACTAGGCTTTCCAGGTAAATACACTTTTCTCCCACACGTTTAAAAATAAACCACTATTTATTTTTAAAACAAATTCCTATTTCTTTTATAAATTTCCACCGTGAATTTATACTTCGAAATATCCACTGATATCAGTTTCACTTTATAAACCCAGTTTTAAATTCCATAGTCTCACCCTTCTTTCAAAAAACAGATTCAAATACTAAATCAATTTCCAAATTAATTTCCAAAATTTACTCCATTAAAATAAATTCTTTACTTATCCAAATTTATTTCAAAACCCATTAATTTCAGATTTACTCCTTTGTAAAAATCTTATTTAAACTGAAAATACCTATTTCATATTTATCTCAAAATTCTTTCTTTATTCCTTCCTAAACCAAATAATCTTTTATTCCTTTAATTAATATCCATTTATTCCTATTTATTCAAAAATTTCCTTTCCCATACTTGGAATTTTATTTATTAGAATATAAAAATCAACTTTAGTCCTTTGTAATTCATTTTTTAACTTATCCAATTCTCTAAAATTATTTTACATCAAAATTCCTATTTTATTTTCCTTTAAAATTTCAATCTTTAACTTCTATATCTCAGTATACCCAAATATATTCAATCAAACCATAGCATTCAATATTTTCAATCACCAATATTATTTATCCCTGATTATCAAATAAATCATATCACAGAATGTTAAAAAAATCTAAATATTTTGAGGAATTTAGTTGGAACCCTCCAACATGTTTTCCTACATCCACAGATGTTAGCTCAATATAAAATACCAAGTCCACTTCGAGGTGGAATATCGCGGTATATGGGTTTATATTGTCACATCCGCTATTATGCGGCGCATAGGGTCTCATCCGCTATATAATGCGGGAAATCAATCACTCCAATATATATACTACTATATATAATATACCACATCCAATCAATTCAATCATTCAACCAACTATTTAAATTTAACCATTTAAATTTAAAAATCAATCCAGATGAGTGAGAATAACTCACCTTTATTTTGTTTTGCAGCCCACTCCATCTCGACTTGTTTCTCCATGATTTTTTCTGACCTTGAATAAACATTTTACATTTTATTAATATTTGAACTAATCAAATAATCAATTACCATTTAATAAATTTAATTCAAATTAAAAATTTGGTTTTAAACGAATAATTTAATTTCAACCAATTTCCTATGGTAAATTATTCTTAGGAATTAATATAATTTAAATAATTTATTTAAACAAGTTAATCACCATAATACATTATTTTAAAATAAACTAGTAAGTTTATAATCTGTATTTAAAATTAAAGATTTAATTTTTATATAAACTTTTCAACACTAAAACTCCTACCTTTTCTGTTCAAAACCTTTTCTATATAAGTTTTTTCCCACCTATATATATAATCAGATTAAATAGGCATGTATAAAAAATTCCTTTTCAGAAATGGGTATTTTCATACTGTAAATATATATATATATATATATATAAACTTTTGAATTGAAGAAAAAAACAAAATTGTTTTATACTTTACCGTACCTTAAAAATCAAATATATATATATATATATATATATATATATATAATTTAGTTTCCTGTAAGATGTATGTGTATAAAAATTAACTATTAAAACTAAAAAAAACCTTACAGCTTCGAACACGCCTCTCCACCTCCTTCGACATCGAAGAAACACCATTAATGCCGTCACGCGGTGCTCCCTTTCGCCTACGTCAACACGCTAAACCTGCAGTCCTCTCCTCTGGCGCATGCGAACACGAGGGTTGCGACCTCCATACTTGTCCCAAACCTTCGATTCGACCGCTCCCTTCTCCGCTTTTGCTTCACCCACTCGCGACGACCTTACCCACTGCCTCGCGTGTTGCTATTCCCTCTAATCCCTAAATCCCGATTAGATGATGGACTCATATTTGCATTATTAACACTCGCGAATCTCGAATTGAAAAAGGAAGAAAGCCTGTGGCTTGAATTTGATTTCAATTTGTTTATGTATATAATTTTTTCGAATATTGATTCGTGGAATTTGGGTTCGGTCTGAGTTTATTTTCGTGATTCTGAGGGGAGGGAAATCTCGATTTATTTATGAAGAATGAAAGGGAAAAGTGATTTATCCCTCGGCCATTTTTCTTCGTTTTGATTTTGACTTTTATGTTTTAAAATGCTCGGCTATTTTTAATTTTTATTTTCAAAAATAAACGCGTGTTAAATTAGAGAGAACACGTGTTGTTCCAAAAGACACGTGTTCTAAAGAGAAGTGGTGTGAAATTCTTTGACCAGTCCACACACCTGTATATTTAAATTTCAAACTTAAATTTTAAATCGATTTGAATTTGCAACTCAAAATCTTGACCTCCTATCGAGCCGTGCCGCCAGGAGTTTATAATGTTAAACCCCTATTCCGAACACAATGGAAAAGGTTTTGAGTCCTAATTTGATCGTATGGAGAAGATAGCTTTTTGGACCCAATTATTAAACTAAATTTTCGATATAGATTTTAGCGCATTTATCTACCGTACGGCCAAACGATCACTCCAAACAGTATGAAAATTGAAATCAGATAATAATACACTATTACGGATCCAATGGAACTAGTTTCGTCAAATTCCGAGACTGTGCCTCGGAAGGCTATTTTTAAATTCAATTTAAACTATATAAATTTTAAAACTGAACAAAACATTCCCAAATTCAAATTTTAAAACTCCTATTATCTTTAGTACCATAATTATAAATTTTCCAAGTCTTTAAAAATATCTTTAACCTGCTTAAAAACGAAGATTCACTATTTTAATCAATTTCCAATTATTAAATTAAATAATTTAATTGCCCAATAATAATGATAATTGAAATTCAAGTTAAACTAACTTTCGAATATTTAAAATCAATTAAATATTCCAATTTCAAATATTCAAAAATTCCGGGTCGTCACATACAACATGCATATCTACACGGATTTCTACAAAATTTATTGCACAATAATTGACTATTAGTATAGAATGGATGCGCAATGGTTTACATGACCGAACCCTTAAGGAATTTAGGGGGAAAAATTCTTTTAAGGGGGAAAATGTAAAACCCTATGTATTTATGTTAATTAGTTAAAATAAACATTAATAATTAATAATAAAATACGAAAAATGGAATTTTTACAAGTTTCGGAATTTGACCATGAAACTTATACCATTAGATTCACAGCGATTTTTTGGTCTATTTTCATATATGAACTTTTCCAATTGGATTTCAAACAAAAAAGATATTAGCATTTAAATTTTTGTAGTTGGAAACAATTGTATATATAATTAAAAAAATAATTTAAAATTAAATTAATGATTGATTAACATTGTTACTAACGGTAGATTAATGTTTGGGAATTATAAATAAAGAATAAGGTAACGTTGATTTACATTAATTAGATATTAAAGGTAACAAATCAAAAAAATAGGAGATTGCACACAAATACACTGATTTGGCTTAGTCTACTTGACCATGACCCATGCACGGTCGACTTGGGTCATGGAGCAGTCCACCTTACGTGAGAGGCGGAAGTAAATTAAGGACTTGTGGGCCAGATCTATTCTAGTTTCATCTGATGATTTGCACTGAATTGAATATCTAAAAATTAGGATTCAGGGCTTCACTTCCAACTCATTAGTTTTCTAGTGAGCGCAGCAGCTCTACCATTTTCCTTTCTCTTCCAAAATTTCTAAACATAGAGAAATAGATCTAGATTACACAGATGCACTTGGAGAAGAATAAAAAGAATAGAGGATGGGAAATAGGTTCAAATCAAATTGCTACATCGAAGGTAAATTTTAGATCTGATCTTAATTAGTAAATCTAAATCTAAATCTCTTTTCTCTAATCCAATTCCTAATATATCTATATAAATGTTATTTGTGAATTCGAATAAGGAGTCAAATAAAGAATACAGATAATAAGATTTAGATCTAGATTAGATCTAGAGATTTGGGAACACTTAAGCAAGATGAGTGGGAATATTATATGATTTTATATAATATTAAAATATATCGGTGCAAATCAACTTCTATATGCCTAAATTATAATTGCAAGTATGTAATGATTAGAATTATAATTGCAAGTGCATAATGATTAGATTTAATTCTGCAATTGAGTGATGGTTAGTTTTATTTCTATAATTACGTAATGATTAGATGTAATTCTGTAGTTACACGATGATTAGATTTAATTGGTATTTTGACAACAATTGAAATGAGTAAAATCATAATGAATGCGTAATGGTTAGGGACTTCTTTTTATTTTATGGATATAAATTAAGTTGAAGTAAACTTCATTTTGTTATTTGGGGGTTTTGGTTGATATTTCAATGTATTGGAACTTAAAATGTTGCAAGTAGATTTCTACATATTATTAAGTTTAAAATAAAGAAAAGTGTGACGTTTAGAATAACAATAAATGCACATATGAAGTAAAAAGGAAGAAATGTACAAAATAAGGAAAATTTAAATGTTTTGTACTGTCTATTTCAATAGAAATTAAAAAGGAAATCCATTGTAATTGCAAACACTGTACAAAACATCTCATCTTTTGATAAGATATGGAAATTTACCGCGTTAACATATACTGAATAGAAATTTAGTTCCAATATATTAAAATGTGGTAAATCCCAAAAGTTAAACATTTAAGTCAAGAATAAAATACAAACACCAATTAAAATGAAAGAAAGAGGTTTTGAGGAATAGGCAAGAAAAAGAATAGAAAAAGAATGGGAAAAAATGTTAGTTGGAACCAATAAGCAAAAAGGTAACCATATTAAACAATCGAAAATGAAGTGGTAAATGAATTTGAAGATGGAAAAGAGAAACACATAATTAAATGAAGACCTAAGGTCAAACATAAAAGATGTTAGGAGTAATAAAGAAAGTATAAGAAGAAGATATATACATGAATATTAAATATGTATAGATGTAGCCTCAGATATGCGTTTCTGACAGGTGTGGATAGTTATAATTTAATAGAGATAAATTATAAAACGTAAATGACACAAAGTTATTATAGTTGGTTGGAATATGAAATCATATCTAACCATAGGACCCGTGGAGAGTATACGCTTGCTTATAGAGAAGGGATACCCTCAGGTTAGGACTGTACTTGAAACAGAAGTTCTGCAAAACGTAGGTAATTGGGAAGTCCGTTAGGTGTATGTCGAGGCTAGACTCGCATAGTCAAAGTAGGTCTGCTTCTAATATGTTCGAAAGGGTATTGCCTTGATTGCCTTAGGCAATCTAAACAGATGGTGGTGAGGATCAGACACTACGCAATATCATGTGGTACCGGTTTAAAAAGCGAGGGGTAGAGGTTGTATAGGTCTCGGGTCTTCCATTAGTCCCTTGTGGTCAATGGAAAGGACATGGTTACACCTAACTAATCATTGCCGCCTATCAAGGTTGATTCAATTGGATAACGCAACGCCACAGTTGTTTGTTAGTTTCTTTTGATAGGGCGTGGCTAGTTAACATATAACGAGATTCCTTTAAAATATGGAAGGGGTGGTTTTTGGAGCCGAGTCCACATAATAGAAAGCAGAAATAGTAGAAAATCCCAAAAGAGAATACGACCTAATGGAGGAAAGGTCGTCGGTGTGCACGATAGGATTTCCTTGAGATATACAATGGAAAGATCATGATACAGTGAAGTGATGGATCATAATGAGGTGCTAAATGAGAGATAATAGTGAGACAGTATCAAGGTCCATTAGAGGATCATGAGAGATATAGAGTTATATATATATAGAGATATAAATCTATGGGATGTAGATGGGAACGTTTCGTACCTAAAGATAGAGTCAAAATGACTGATAATATAATCAGACATAACATGAAGTAATGAATAATCGGCATAAGCTAGTGTTATGTATAAGATGTATAATTTTCCAGTAACCAGAATGTTGTTCTGACGCCCTCCTCATTACAACCCATGAGATAGATTGAAGGATAAATACTAGTATTTGGACATGTTTGGTGCTGACAAGGACACTTAATTCTGAAATTGTCGAACTTTGGTCAGTACTTATATGATCTATTATATTTTATATTATTCCATTGCAAATTATTTCATTAGAGCTCTGATATGCATTCTTTTGTTTTATTTTTATGATACCAAAACAATGATCCATACTTTGGTGGACTCGGATTTTTGATTTAGAGAAAAATTCAGGCTCATTGAGGTTGCGGGTTGTCATATTAGGTGACTTTAGATGTGTAGAAGAGGAAGAAGTCTCTAATGACTGAAGGATCAGATCTAGAGTGAAGAGCAGAAGAAGACCTAGATCTCATTTTGGTTCCAAGTAGTTTGGTGCTTGTATAGAAATAAAGCTATTGAGTCAGAAGCCTGCTTGTAATAAATTCCAGAAGGCGATTGAAGTCATACAGGAAAAGTCAAGTGCACACGAACTAAAAGCATAGCTCGGTACCGACCTAAGTCCCATAAATCGGTGTAGTCTTATGATGCTTAGTGCCAGTTGCATCATTTCACTTAATTTGCTTTTCTTTTGTCCACTTGAGTTGTTTAAGCCTCTTTTCCATCGTCTTCGAGCTGATTCAAGTGATCGTCTTGATAGCACTTGAATTGTCCTGGTTTCTATGTCATCAACTTACCAATTTTTGAATTGACCATTCAAACTCTGGGAAAATCACTTGATACTGAACCATTGGAGTTGTATAGGAGTTGTGTGAAGTTTCGAAGGAGAATATGTGATAGGTCGGTGCCTACCTATGGCCACTAACTCAGTACTAAGCTAAGGTGTATGCTCCAATCCTAATGGAATTCCTTCAAGTTGATTCTTTAGCTTTTCCAAGTGTATTCCCAAGTTCGTGAATCTTTTCATTCTTGTGCTGATCTTCAAAATCCGTTTGAAATCTTCTTTGGTCTAAAGTGGGTTAAAATCCTAATGGAATTCCTTCAAGTTGCTTCTTTAGCTTTTCCAAGTGTTCCCAAGTTCGTGAATCTTTTCATTCTTGTGCTGATCTTCAAAGTCCGGTTGAAATTTTCTTTGGTCTAAAAGTAGGTTAATAGAAGGTATAGTTTTATAAGTGCTACTAAAATAGATTGGTTCGTTTAGATCAGGTGCATTAATAGTGAGGTATAAATGATGAATTTCAAAAAAAAATCTTTTATTAATTTGCAAAGAATCTTATCTATGTTTATATATCGATATCAAATTTTATACCAAATCATATTAGTGTATAACAATTAAAGAGTTTGAGAAATATTTTAATTATATTCAAAAATATTTACTCCATTTGTCATTGTTTAAGAAAAATATAGTATTATTAATTTAAATTAAATTTAGTTGACTAATTAACTTTAATTTGTTTTTTGTTTTAATATTTTTAATATGTTTGTATCCACAATACAAACATATAACCACATTGTAAGGAATGATCTAACCCATGGCATTTTTGGAACGATGTTTAATTAACCATTGTGACCTATAGCTAATAAATATATATAGATAATGTCATAAGCAACAATGATGTCAAAGTGATGTATACACACAATTAAACAATCAACTATGTATACATTAATATATATTTTTCAAATTACTTAATTAATATTTATATCCATAAATGTATACAAAATATATAAACTTAACAAATAAAATATAAATATATTATAAAGTAATTTTAGCAAGTATATATTTAAACATTACATATATAATAATTTATTATAAAATAATTATAGTAAGTATATATTTAAACACATACATATACATATATATATATATAAAGAAGTTTACTTTAATATATATATATATATAGACACGGAAAGAGGGTTAGATATTTAATAATTTAATTAAAATTATCCCAACAAACCATGATATTATTTATTAATTTTCTTCCATAAATAAATCCATTAGAATCAAATATATATATATATATATAATCCTTTAAGAATATTTCAAATATATGAACTTTAAAATTCTTTAAACATTTTAAAAAATACCTTTTTAATTCCTGGAAGCTCAAAGCTTCACAAAATATAATAGTTTTTTATTTAAATTTCGGTGTGGAAACACTACATACATATACGAAAAATATAATTTTTTTTGTTTAAATCTGAAAATGAAAATTAACTTGATTTTATTAACATTAAAAGATGTTGCTGAATTTTCTTGCAAGTAGTTAGCAAGCACGTTAAAGGTAGTCTGGCCCAATCAAAGCTAGCCTAATTGATTTGCCATCGTCTTGGAAAGTTCGACCCAAGCTTGCGTTGGTCTTAATTCTCAAACCAATTTTCTACTCAATAAGGCGCCAAGATGAGGCCCGAGCGTCTCATCCCAAGGCAACCTTCAAAGTTAGACAAGATTTGGAGTAGGTTCGGCTTGGTCCCGCTGGTACTTTTATATCAAACTTCTTCTAACAACAGCTAAAAGCCAACACAAATCACTTGACATCACATTAGCTAACAGCCGGCTCCAATCAAGCCCACCCGAATAGGCAGCACATCAGGCAAGAGTGACCCAAGCATGACCCGCCTTTAGCTTGGCTTCAATATTAATATATGGTCCTCATGATTCCATGTCTCTTCTATATTACCGATGGTGGTTTAGCCAGCTCGACCATGTGCGCACTCAAGTGAACAAAAAGCTATCTACTGGATAAATAAGTGGATAACTTTATCGTTCATGTGAGTACCCACATGGCTAAGCCGGCTGACCGACTATCAAAAATATAAAAGAGACTTGGAATCTGAAGTACTATGCAGGAATGACAGTTAATAACCGAGCATGAGGTGGTTGGGAAGAAGGTCTTATACTGGATGGATTTGGTTGTACTGAAGCCATGCTAAAGACGGGCTATGCTTGGGCCACTCTTTCCTGATGTGATGCATGTTGGGCACCAGCTAGGATAGGAGTTGTCCATCAACCATTGTGATGCTGGATGACCGATCGGGACGGAGCCGAACCTATTCCATATCCTATCTAAGTGCGAAGACTGCTTTAGGATGAGATGGTTGAGCCCCATCTTGGCGCCTTGTTGAGTTGGAAGGTTGGCTTGAAACCAACATGGCTTGGACTAGCCTTTTCTGGCTGGTGGCATATCATGGCTGGCTTTAATGGGCCAAGCTTCCCTTAATGGGTCTACTAACTACTTAAGAGAAAATTAAGCAATGTTTTTCCCATGTTCGTATCCACTAGCGGGAGCAAGCTTGAAAAATCATTCAAACCTTGTAATGGCCCTGTAATACATTTAATGCAATTTCCAAATGGGTTTGTGCAATTGGCTATGATGGTTTTTTTTTAGATGTGTCACATCTCCCAACGTGTATGACTTGACTTAATACTAATCTCTTTTGAACGTCTGGAATTCTTTTTGCCTTTTGAATTCAACGCATGTGATAAAGGCATGGGCATATAAGTACGCTTCTTCTTCTTTAAGCCCAGAAAATGATCTTCTAAAAAAAATTCAAAGCTTGTAAGTCATTCGTAACTCTTTACTGATAAATAGCCGTTAGCTTCATCATCTATTTCCTTTCCAAACTCTTTTGCATGCATGCCTTTTAGTCAAATTTAGCTGGGATGTTGAGAAAGGAGAAAGCTCTTTAGTGCTTGTACTGGTGCCTACTCATTGCAGTTCAACCATTGGCTGAGAACTTCTGCATTGGAAGGACTACACATTACCGCTTAGCTTGGACCCTTGCCTGCCATCCAAGGTTCTAATAGTGGTCGGACATCAATCTTGGATTAATAATCCAAGCAAAGCTAGTGCGTTCCTTGCTTCGAGGCTCTGACATTCCTGACCTCAAGTTAGTTAGGATGCTTATACAATTCTTTGGAAGAAGTGCGAGCTGTAACCTCTGCTTCTTCTACTATGGCTAAAGCCTTGGTTTGTCCTTGTTAAGATTGTCTAGTAGCTTTTCAAGACACTTGTAAAGCTCGATGTGGAAGGCTTCGAAGGTAGGAGCATGCTAAGCTTTCTTGAATAAGTTATGGATCGGTCGAAGCATCTAAAGTGCTTCTCCGATGAAGCCAGAGGCTTTCTGGGTGATGATAAGAGTGCAGGCTGGCCTACCTCTGAAGAGTCGTTGACATGCTTCTTCTTCTCGTATCCTTCTCTTATTTTCAACTAACTAGTAATCAGAATGTAATTATAAGCCTAGCTGGGTGGGCATTATGCCCTCGCACTCTTTTGACCTAAATAGATAGATTTTTTGATACAAACTCTGATTTAAGAAATTTGTTGTGTTTCTTGATCTCTTGTGTGTTTGTAAAGGGGAATATCTTAAGTATCTAATGGTCCATGTATTTTTTGTGTAGAAATTTCTTTCTTTTTAGGATTATGCTAACTATTAATGTGATAATAAGGCTGGCTGGATACAACCGTTAATGTAGCCAAGTGATGGCCGAATGTAGAGTGATAATTTGTCCAGCATGAGCTGAAACGCAAATAATCTCATGGCTTCTCCTAGGCAGCAGGTAGTCAAGCATAAAGTGGAAGACGAGCGAAAGAGCATGGGGCTATAAGATTAAGATGAGTGACACATCTCCTATCGTGAGGAAACCATTGATGTCAAACTGAACTAGAGCACATTTGTTTAGCTTAGGCACTCTAGTAAAATTAAGTTGCATTATGGTAAGGTGGGCCATATGCAGCCCGCTAATATGGTCTCAATGGTGAGGCAATCTATACGCACTCTATTCACAAGGAATAGATAGATGAAAAAGTATTTATGTTTATTTTTATTTTTTTAAAAGATAATTTATTCATAATAATGACTCTGACCGAGGTTGTGATGCCCTTGCTTTTAGACGAGGTGGTGGGTTACGAGAGCACATGGGCTTCAGCTAATGTCTTAGGGTTAGGGTTTGTCATCGAAAGAACCAGGGCATTGGACGGCTTATTGGATCTGTTGAGAAACCCATTGTTAATGGTAGAATGTTCTTGGTGCATTATGTTAATACCCTTCTTTGCTTTCCTAAGGGAAATTCTATAGCTTTCCCTTGCTTTTTATTGGTTTCCCCTAATTTCATTGACCCCACCTTGAATAGGGAACTTCATGATGAGGCGGTTGTAAGAGCCGATGCCATCTAGCTTGGAAAGCATCAGTCATCCTACTAATAGGTTATAAGCAGATGATTAGTCACGTACCATAAAGTTAATGTGGAGCTTTGTAAAGAGTGACTCTTGACCGAATATTGTTACGAGCGAGGTTGTGCCCAACAGAACAATTTCTACACTCCTAAAGCCATAAATTTGAAAGGCACATGTAGAGAGACTGGAGTGGGAAGCCTAAGAGCTTTATAGACGTTCTTAAATGTGATATTGACTGAAATTCCACCATCTACGAAGGCCTGATGCACATTGGAGTTGGACAAGGAAAGAATAATGACCATGGGATCATGATGGGGATAGGACATTACTTCTCTATCTTGGGACTTGAAGCCGTTGGCCGCTCTTATTCTAGTTGGGGGCCTTGGATGCTCAGGATTTTGATGAGTAAACTGCTAGGTAAAGCCTACTTCTTTTTTATATCAGGACTAGCATCCTAGCTGTTGTTGGCTATAGTGTTCCTCAGCGTATGGTCGGGACCTTGATGATGACTAAAACCCTGGCACTATTGGGTTAAGGTGGCTGATTCTATCATTTTTCATGGTTTTCCCTTGCTTAAATTGATGTCGAGCAAGTTCAAGGAGTACTCCTTCTTAAACGAATCTTTCAATCTCATGGTTGAGAATAGGGCAGTCTATAGTTGAATGGCCAATAATTCAATGGAACTCATAGTACTTGGCATTGTGGTAGAGTTCCTTCTGTTTTCCATCTCTAATTGAAGGGGCCTTTGACATTACATATGATTCCTGGTATTGAGGTAGATGGTGGCGATGTCCCCATTCAAGTGTGAGTAATTATGATACCTAGGCCTTTAAGGAGAGTCGGCCTCTAGATGCCGTCGGACTATCAGCTTGATGACTACAGTTGCATCAACCGTTATTGCTATAAGGGATAGTTTAGGCAAGGCATTTGCCTTATTGTCTCTGTTTGAAAGATCTGCATCTTCCATCCTCATTATGTCCTTCGCATATTGATAAAAGTCAGTTAGGGACGAAGCCAGTTATTTTGGAGCTTTCTCCACATCTTGGATACCTAACTTCTAAGCATAGAGCCATGACCATATTACTCACGTCTGCACCCCGAGCCTACATGGAATCTCTGTCAAAGTGGCTAACATGTAATCACAAGGTTTTAGAAGGACCCTAACTGACATTGCAAAGCTCGTTGGCCTTCACAACATAGGCATGGGACATGAAAAAATGAATCTTATAGTCCATGCATGGCGGGGCCCATAAGTACATACTGCCTAAACGCAGGTGCAAGAACAAGCGGGGGGCTGATCCTACAAGGGTGGAAGGAAAGAGAGAGCATTTTGCTGAGCCAAAGAGCTGCCCGGCATAGATGATGGAGTTGAATGTCATGATGTGATTGGATGAGTCTGCATTTCCATCATATTTGTCAATTGGTGATAAGGCATACCACCGATGGATGCAAGTGTCTAGGATTCCATTAAAGAACGGTTCCTCGTTCTCGTCATCTTAAAATGCCTAACCCCTCACATATCGGGCTTGCATTCTGTTGAGCTATTGGAAGAGAACGTGCATTTCTTCCCTAAGGCTGGCATCGCCTATTGTGGGATGTTCTGGCCAACTACAGGCTAAGGACACAGCTTGCGTCAAGGTAGAGTAGGAGATCAGTGATGAGATGGAGAACAATGAGGACGAGTTGGAGATCTCCCATGTGCACTAAAGGGGATCTAGAATGCATGGATTGCTCTCCTCTTTGCATGTCTCTAGATATATCCTTATAGGATCGGGAGTGTGTTGAAGGAGCCATGTGTGCCCTGCTGATAGTGGTGGATCATTGCTAAGACGGTTAAATGCAGAAGGTCATGGACTATTGGAAGCTAGTGACCATTCCATTAAAGGGGAACGATGGCGGGCTGACCTCAAGGGCGAAGCCATATCTATGGAGAGATCAATTCAGATAGGCGCATGCATAGTGTACCTTCTAGGATTGATTGACGTCTACCAATGAAGTTTATGGCACCACCCTCTCCAGGGCCTCGGTAGTATTTAAGAGATCGTAACCTCGAGAGGTATTGGTCTACGGGAAGGCAGGTTGACTAGATCGTGGTCAAAGGAATTAGTGGGATGAAATTCATGGTGGCTTGAAAATCCATCTGCGTCTCAAGCTATTTACTTTGTGGGTCAACTGATCCACTTTTGGTTACTATTAGTATAACACGATATGTCTTTATTGGAGCTAGTGTTGGGTTGGACACACTAGTGAGAGTTGTCATTGGTTCAGCGCTTGTTAGAATTGCTACCTTCAAATAATGGAAGATTATCCATGGTAATAAGTTAGATAAGGTCTTATGGAGTTGAAAGGTGTGGAAAGAGGAGAGATTTTAGTGAGGCGCCCTTACTCTAGCACCAAAATATCGACTAGTTTTCTAGCCAACCTTGGAATAATACGAGTGCGTTGTGAAAAGAACATATTACTTGTTAATCCCTAGGCTTAAAAATTGAGAAATGCAGTTGTAAGGTAAATAACACAAGATATAGAGTGGTTCAGCAAAGTTGTCTATCCATTGTGAAGTTCTCCTACTATATACTTCTCTCATAACTATTGGAAATCACAAGAGAATAATAGGAAAAAAGGAGGCACTCAAGTCTAGTAAAGCTATGTAATCTTATGGAGCTATGTGGTAATAAGAGTGCTGAATTGTGCATCATATTCATAATTCCTGAATGTTTCAAGAGTTCGGTCCCTTTGAAGTTGCAAAGCAGAAGTATTTATAGTAGCAGAAGTGGATGCTGGACTGTTGAGATCGCACTGTAGAGCTAGCGGGAAAAATGCTTGACTGTTGATCTGACTATAGGTAGATGGTCGACAATTGTAAAGTGTTCCATAAGATATGTGGTGGATGTGAATGTACTCATTGTCTCTCTATACTAAATGTAGGCTTGCTTTAACTGCACATTTAATGCTACACATCAGTTGATCTGATTAACAACGGTGGTTCGGACAGATGGATTGATAACTTTGTCGTTAACATGGTTGAGCTGGCCGACTGGCTATCAGCAATACGAATTAGACTTGGAATCTTAAGGATCATGTGGAGAAGATGGTTAATGACCAAGCGCAAGGCGGCCAGGAGGGAGCCTTGATGCCATTTGGAGTTGGCAGTACTGAAGCCATGTAAAAGATTGACCATGCTTAGGCCACTCTTATCTAATATGCTGCTTGTTGGGGTGGGCATGGGTAGGATCCGACCATCAACTAATGTGATGTCAGGAAATTTGTGTTGGCTTTTAGTTGCTATTTAAAGAAGTTCGATATAGAAGAGTTGGTCGGGACCGAGCTGGACCTATTCCAGATCTTGTTTTAGTGTGAAGGTTGCTCTGGGATGAGATGGCTGGGCCTCATCTCGACATCTTAGTGAGTAGAAAGGTTGGCTGAGGTGGGCCAGCTTTGTCGGCCGATATATGTCGATTGGGGTGGATTTTATTGGACCAGACTACCTTTAATAGGCATGTTAACTACTTGCGAGAAAATTAAGTAGTAAAAGATAAATTAACCGAATAGTTATATATATATATATAATGTATGTATTAATATATATGTGTGTGTGTGTATGTGTGTGTGCGTGCATTTGTTTGTATATGTAATTTCAGATAAATAAAATAACTTGTTTTAATTTTAAAAACAAAACTAATTATATATGTATAATATTTAATATTTTTTAGTTTATGAATTAATTATTAAAAATTAATTTTTAGAAAGTATTTTTTAATCAAAATATTTCCTATATATATAAAGGAATTGCACGCATACATATGAATATGATTTATATTACATTGTGTTTATTTAAATGAAGAAGTTCATCCTCCCTGCGATCGAGCTGATTGTTTAAAGCCTTAGTTATTAGCTATCTCCTCTATCTCAGTAACTAGCAACACCGTCTCCTTAGCTTCATCGATGAATAATAAAGGTCGAAGTTAGGTTGGTGGAGTGTATTGAAAATGAGAGTGGAAGACACCTTTTTATAGACCTCAAGATGTCAAATATCTCCCTTATTTTGCTCAAAGCCTAGGGGACAAGACCCCTTTGATGACCAACTTCGCATCTTTTCCTTTATGCTCTCCAATGGCCAGCCGCTAAATTCAGCATTCATCGTTCAACATGCCCATTAACTTGAGTCGAATCTACCATTAAACATTTTGTTTAAGCTTGTTCTTCAATTATATCGACTCACAACTTTTATACACCATTTCTAATTCATTTTTCAAATAAATAATTAGAAGCCATTAAAATTTGATACAATATTTATACTAATTTTATTGCGATTTATAATATTTATATATTATTTTTACATTAGTTATATTCGGAAATAACTAACAGCTCAATTGTGTTTACTCTTTGGTTTGAACTTGATTCTCAATCAATATTTAAATGATTTAACTAAAGCATGTATGAACTTTACTTAAGTATGTATCAGACGTAGGTTCGACATTTATAGATCATTTAGAGTAAATCCAATTATAATATACTATAAGCTCGCATAGTAACAATATTTTATACACATATTCTTTTCAACATCGCAGTATCAGTTATTTTATTCGGTATTTGAACCAGGCGGCAGTTTGATAGTATTGGACTTCGGAATGCTGATAAAAGAGCATGAAGAAATAAAGAATGGAGAAGCTAAAAAAAGAGTTAATTAAGGAATCAACAAAATTAGTCGATCCATCCAATAGACTTAGGGGTATGCTCTATGGGTAATTATACAATTTGTTGCATATATCTAACTCGACAACAAAATTGTACATAATAAAGGTGTTTGATTTATATAATATACTTTGTTATATTATGATCTAATTACTTAACTAACTAGTTTAAAATATATTAAACAGAAAATCCTTAAATGATATTATATGTGATAGTAATTACAATGTATTATAATCATGAGTAATTTATCATGTTAAAATAACATATTATTTTAAATATTCATAGTCAATATGTTTCAAGAAAGATATGGATCCATTCGTTGAGGCTAGAGTACGTAACACAATCCAAACGTTGGACAATCCAAATATTGGATAACGATGAAATGACTTGCTTGAGAGTTTCCTGTTGGCTAACTATAACTATGGTGGAACAGGAGATCTCGAGTGACGATGTTACACAGTTCCATTGACTTGACAATAGCGTGGAACTTAAACATGGATAGTCCACTTTGATTATAGTTGAATCATGGCATGGTGATTCATCGAGGGACTATAGTTGGGTTGAGTAAAAGCATTGGAAGTGAAAGATTATTCAATACAGAATTCGTCTCCTCGGTTATAAGAGGTTAGTATTATAGTCAGCTATAGTCAACTCAAATCTAAAGTTCCAGGCTAGAGCAATGCAATTAATAATAAATATTATTACTAAACAAATTATTTTGTGTTTGGACCACTCGATTTGAATATAGAGGATATTGGAGTTTTGACCAAAACCAAATTCCACAAGTCTTAAAGTAGTGTGGTTTTAACGAAGAGAACTAGTGTAAATAATCATTACAATGAGGTACTGGGTAAAATAATAAATTGAATTTTACCAAAAAGTTGTGTAAGCGATTAATTTGATCCAGCTGTCATACTAGCTAAGGTAATGTGTGAACATTAATATTTGATATGTTCAGTATTATTCATTTGTTGATTTTGCATCTCTTCGGAAAACCACACGATAATTAATTTATAAAATATTGTGAATTAATGATATTGATTAATATTTGAGGAATATTAATTAATATTTAATTTATTTGATATTTTGGAGTTTTTTTCAATTATTTGAATGCATTTGTAAAAATTATATTTGCATGCATCGATAAACGATATCAATGTAACTTTAAATAGGTATACGGAAGATAATTGCATAAAGGGATTTATTAAAATTTTATGCCATTTTATGGAAAGTATATTTGGCTAAACATGTAAAGAGAAAGGAGTGGGGGCCGGGGAGAACTAAGGGTACTAATTGGCGATTAACTTGATTGGCGATGCAGATGCTTTTTACAAAAAGGAAAAGAAGCCTAAGGAACTTGTGGACGCATCTATTCATCATATCACTGATCCTTTAATCGTTAAGAATCTGAACAAATCAGCACAAAATCCTAGGCTATGATGGGAATCTGCTTTTGATTAGTTTTTCTTTCTTTCTTCAGCTTTTTGTGCCTGCAACTGCATAAATAGCATGCCAAATTTTAAATAATACGTAATTAAACAAATGTTACCTCAAATATGTAACTATGAATTGAATTCTGGTTTTGATTTGAAATTGCATGATGCTTTGCACTCCATGTTACTATAAGTTTTTTGAATTTTCTTTTTGCTTGTCTACTGAGTTTGTTACTGATTGATGCTTTTATAATTTTGACATGAATACTAAATAACATAGATTCTTGCTTAAATGATATCAGATCTTAAGAAGAACCAAAATTTCATATTTGGTAGACTAAAAACCCTGCTATGGATATAATGAAGAGAACTAGAAATCTATAATTAACGGAAATAAGGATCAAAAACCCATATCTATCAATAATTAAAGACCAGACACCCATGTCTTTAAATCAAGCCTCTGAAGATCTTTTTCATCTCGGAGGCTCGATAGACTTGGAGCACTAATTCGCTCAGAATTTGAAAGAATTGAGAGCAGTACTATGGCTCCGGTTTTGATAGAACTGGGAGCTCTGATTTTGGTATAATTGGAGCACTACTTGGCTTTGATTTTGATAGAATTCGAAGCACTACTTGGCTATGATTTTAATTGATTTTGAGCACTATTTTGGCTCAGACCCTTTATCATCATTTTTGGTTATGGTTTAGATCAGTTATCTAGTGCGTTTGGTTAGCTATTTTAAGCTGGATCAGACTTACCCGACCTCCCTCTAGGAGGCGGTTTAGTGAGGCCTTTAATGGAAATCATTGAAAACAGGTTCGGTGCTTTAGTAAGGCTTTTGATGAGGACACTAAATGCTTACTCCATCCTTCCTCTAGGAGGCACACCAACCAGGCCACGTAGGAAGGGGTTGAAGGCTTGTAGAAACTTTGGACAGGCCCTTTCGGACAACCAAAGGATTACTATGGCCTCTCTCTAGAAGGCACCTTAACTGGGCCTTTGATGATGGGGTTAAGGGCTTATGCTCCGGCCAGGCAACGTAGGTGGGACCGAAGGCTTAGTCTGTGCTTCCTCTAGGCTCTTTCGGATGGGGCCAAAGGTTTACTTCATCCTCCCTATAGGAGATGCTTTGTGTAGGATTGTGTTAGCTAGAGACAATGGCTTTAGCCCCTTACTACCATCTTAGGTAGTGACTTAGGCTTTCCATTATACTTGGAGAATCTTACTCCTCAACCATGTAGAATCAATTATTCTATGAATTTCTTTTATTACTAAACTTGTCTTATATTTTGTTACAAAGTAATCAAGCTTGCCTTGTATTATAAAATTGATAATCATTACTTCTAGGCATCTGTATTAACTAGTATCATGTCCATTTGTAAGATGGTAGTGGCAATATGATCGCCCAAGATTCCTTTCAAACTTGGGTCTTTTCTTTTGTGAAGGCCAATAATCAAGCCTATCTTTGGTCAAGGAGTATTATTCTCAAGAGAGGTAGTGAAGTTGCAACCCTCTGGAAGTCTCGATTTGGAGGCTAGCCTTCTTAGCTAATATCTTGCCCTTTTGCTACTTGGTGCGGGCATTTCACTTTCAATGATCAACTTTCTCTTTAAGGTCCATTGAATCTTGTTTAGGGCCAATGATTGACCTACGGCTCTGTGCCACTTCAGAGCAAATGTGTAAAAATCACTTGTGAACCCTTCTCGAATATAGTTCCCTTACTGTGAAATTGAATGCCCTTTTTATCTTTAAGACCAAATTATTTTTCTAAGGCTCTCTCTCCCCAAAGCAAAATTTGAAGTAGGACCAATATGGAATGGGTTGATGCTCTAATTATATGGATCACCCGCTTGTTTCTTTTCATTTATAATTTATAGGGCCCTCATTCTCAAAACTTGTTATCCGTGGACTTGTAGATCACTGGTGATTTGATTGGTGTATTTAATTATCCAAAGTTCAAAAGATCTTTGTTCAGGCTGCCTAACACGGTTAGGCAACATGGTGTTAGGGATTACGGTTAATCGACTGGAACTGGGATATGCTTGGAAAGGGAAGTTCTTTATGCCTTAGATATGCTGGTCAAGGTAGTCCCACTTAAGGTTTTAACGAAGTTGGAGGTTTAGGACCTCCTTCTAGTGCCAAAATGTTAGCAAATAAATTTGTCAACCTCAAAAGTGCTTTGAAAAATTTTGTTATTCACAAAGAAGCCTTGAAGAGGTTCGTCGAAGCACTAAGGGCTTTGGTATCCATTCTTGTTATTGTCATATTCGAAGTCATATATTCCAAATGAGTATGAGTTCGAAGTTTTATTTTTAGGACAAGATAGAGTTCGAAGTCGTATGTGCAAAAAAAATTCAAGTTCGAAGTCCCTGAGTCGAAATTGGTTATGCGTAGTCACAGTAATTCAAATATACAAAAACATAAGTATGTTCAATTCACAAGTTTAAATCAGTTGCACATATGCTATGCTATGTCTTTGTATAATACTTAGGATCCTATGTGTACAATGTTCTCAAAATTACAAAATACTCTAAAATCCCCATATTGATTTAGACTTTATAATGTAAGAAACGAGAGGAGACTTTTCGACCCCCTTAAAATAACGCCTCTAGGATCATATTTATAGGGGTTTGTAGCTCTCACACCGTTCCTTATGTCTTCGAATGTGTTGACTACGATGACATTAACTTGAGTCTAGGGTGGAGTCTTCACTAGGTAGCTGCATGTAGGAACGTCTTCAATGTGCATGAATGTCTTCAATATGCAGGAGTGTCTCTAACCTTCTTTGGCATTAACCTCTTTGCTTGTATGTCTTTAGTGGTACTGACTTCGAAGTGATTTAACCCCATTCTCTTCTTAGAGTATTGTCCAACATGGTTTAAGGAATATTTGTATGATGCCTTATTAGAAGTTATCTATTCTATTATTTCAATTTTAACCTTCAAAGTCAATGGGAAGTTGTGTGTGAAGTCAATTAAGTGCGGCAATGATGACTTCGTGGATATTGACAATGTCCCTTGTCAACACCGCTTTGCACACATATGTGGCATCCTCAAAGTGCCGTGCAGAACTAGTTTGTGAGGTGGTATCCTAATAAAGAGCGAAGTGGCTTAGCGATCTTACGATATTGCCATTGGAACACCCTCCTCGTCATTGTATGATAAATTCTTCGAAGTGTCTTACTGATTTACGGAGAGGTGTATCCTTGATTTCCTCGCCTCTTCGGCCATGTGTGACTTTGTTCATCATCTTTCATCATCAAAGGGCGGTATTCTATCTCTTCGTCATTAGCTTGTAAGTGCCTCATTGACTCTACATCTTTGATGCAGATTGTAGAAGTGAAACTTTATCTTTTCTTTTCTTCCCGACTTCGACGGTGGCTATCGAAGTCATGAGCAAGTCGCCGTGCACATGTCTTCGACATGGGTTTCTTTGACAACTATGAAGCCATGGCTCTTCGACCTACTTTAATAAAATTTATAGTGATAACAATTTCCAAATTACATTTTCTAAGGAATCAATTTTGTTAATGAATATCATATTAGGTTTGCAATAGGTCAGTAAAAGTGTTGAAAACTTGCTTTAAATGTTCTTTAAAAAAATATTAAGTCCCTCTTTGTTATGATTTAATAGTACAAAACTAAGGAAGCATTCATATATAATCATGTATATCAATTATTAGCCAATTATATGTGCTATAACCATGCATGCATGTGCAATATAAGAACTATATTATCAAGCTTTGGTTGATATATCAATATAGAAATGTTTTCTCTCAAAATCAGATTTTATAAATGTGAACTCAAACTATGAGATGTAAAGACTAATGGATAAAAGAGTAGTAAACTATTCAAAGACATATGAATTTGCTGCATAATGAGCCATAGATTTCTGATTTTGACAAACACATTGAAAGTTCAATCATTTCGATCTGACATGGACGTTAAATAAACAGGCATTTGCTGAAAATCCAATTCCAAGCCTCCTAGTAAAAAACACCACATAAGAATACACTATTATAATGATTCGAGAAATAAAAGTCTAAGCAAATAAAAGAGCAAGCAAGAGAAAATGGGTAACATTGTTTTTCTTTTTTCTCTTTCATCGATTTTGCAAAGTGGCAAAAATGATGAGTTTTTAGGTTAGCGACTGCGGATGTATTGGACAATTTGAGAAAAATTGGGGTGTCTTGGAAGAGATCTACTTAATTTCTTAATGAAATAATTGGATCTTAACCTATTAATAATTGCATTGTTTTTGAAGAATTAAAACTGGACTTTTAGTTATATGGTTGCATTTTATTATTTTTTGAAGAGGAGTTGTATCATTTCAATACTCCTAAATATAAATTTTTAGAACTTATTGAAGTATGTAAACATTATTATTATTTTCAAAAAATAACGAAAAATGAAACTGGAAATCAAATAAAATTTCATTAATTTATGAAATAGAACAGAAGTTCCTTGAGATTGTCAAAATAAAATCAAAAGCTGAAATTTAAAACCTTGGAATGCTCAGTGACCAATATGAAAATAATAGCCTCAAATATATGTAAGATAGTTTGGTGGGTTAATGAAGAAAATAAAATTACTCAACTATGACGAACGCACTACACCACCAATGCTTATATAATCGAGTAGTGCACTGCTAGAACACCCGGCCGGTGTTGTGACGATCGCCCATGACTCCCGCACCAAAACAAGGAAATAATGCGCTGAAAGTGTGCCAGGCAGCCATGGACGATAGTCAAGGGTAGAATAAACATCGCAGACTCTATCGTAAAACTCACAGCGCATGGATAAAATACAATAGAGAAATATAATATAGTGAAGCTCCCATAGAACAGAATATCATCATCTAATCATAATAGCTTTATACATGGTCTGAATCATGAATACAAGAAGCCTCACTACATAGCACTCAGAGTAATCAACATACAGCGGAATATCCAGTACATAGAATATGAAAATAATATGCAAAGCCTCCTGCTCGTCTTCGTCATCATTAGCGTGAGCCACTAAGATCAGCACCTGTCACCTGTCACCTAGTCTGCCCATCCCAAACATGGATGAACAACCCAAGGTAATAAGAGGTGACATAAAACCTTGAGTCAGACAGAGTTTTAGTGAGCAGTAAATCAACTATCAAACATACCAAAAGAGCATAAGGGATAAAAGGAATAGGAACCCAAATCGTCCCACTCCACCACTTTCTACAGTGATAGCCCCCAGACACACACACTAAGGAGAAGCAAGCATAGAAAAGTAGATAATTAAAGTAAAGCAATAATCACTCGAGTCAAGGTCGATGTTTTCCAAATACAAACCCCCAAGGCCTAAACCAAGATCAGATAAGCACCTAGAAAACACCGCTCTTGAGACCGAATGATGACACAACCAAACATGCATGACTCCGGCTATCACTGTTATCATTGCCTTGATTTTATCGTTAATTGAATGACCAACTCATCTTTCAAACATCCGTCAAGGGCTAATGGCAACCCCGGTTCTAGACATAACTCCGCACGTCCTCGTGACCCGTGCCTAGGTATAACGAATCTACCCAGAGTACTAGCACGTCATCATGACCCGCGCCTGGGTATAACGGATCTACCCAACGTACTCTTGCTTTGAGCTTGCTAGAACCTTCAATAACGATAAGATCTCAGCCTTCTAGTCATCCTCCTCGACGACTATTCCCATTATAGCTCAAGCACCTCTCGAGCCACCATTATCCACCAACTCGAACCGCATCATCGAGTAATCAACATGCTTGGGATGATCCCGTCTGGATTAAACCAAGGCTTCCACATCATGCTTTGCTCCAACGCATCTTAGCAAAGTCCATCTCATCATCATACTTTGCTTCCTCTAACTATAGCAAAGTCCTCGAACCCATCCATATGAGCTTCATCATCCGCTTCATATGCCACAGCAGCTTTCACCATTCAAGAGCCTTTCCACTTAGCTTTTGAATCATCTTCACCCATCTTGTCCCAAATCAACTACAAGCTAACTCGAGACAATCAAATCAATCATACATCCAAACAATCAAGCATTCAAACAAGATCTAATCAAGCAATATCAACTATAATGGCAATTTCGTAAATAAATGAGCATAAGTCTAACATATATGAAATCATGGATTTTAGCATAGATCTATCAAATATAAATCATGGGTTTTGTCTCTATAACTTGTTAATTGAACTTGCATAGGTAAACATCTTCAAAAGTAATGAATCTAGTCTTGGAACTAAGAAAAATGCATGAAATCTCTAACTTTAACACTCAAACAAGTCACCAATCCAATATACTCCTTTGGGTCCGCGTGAGAGATAACTACCACTCACCGAATCACCCAAACACTTCAAAAACTAATCACTTCAGATCTGGATAGCAAGGATTCAAGCTTGATTCGTCGAAATCCCGCTTGAAACGATGAAATCTAGCTTCGTTGGATGAAGATCTTCAACTTTGGCTCTTGGATCTTCGATCTTGAATGGATGTTAGAACTAGATTAGAGTGGAGAAAAGAAGATGAAGAAACGCTGTAGTCGAGCTCTCAAAATGGCAGCACTTCGTCGCTTCGAAAACCGGTGCCAAAAAGTGAGCCAAACCCCTCTATTTATAAGCTGAAAACTCCATGAGTCGTTCGTCCATAAGTCGTCCACGAGTCATCCCTGAGTCGTGGAAGACTCATCATATTCCACGACTCAGAGAATCCCAACAGCATACGACCTAACAAGCTACGATTCATCCAATCGCGCGACCTAACCCACACGCGACATAACGACCTAAGCCCTCAACGACTCATCTACTATACGACTCATCCCCTTAACCTGGTCACGACTCAACCTATCCCGTTAACTCGTAACCTGGCAATGTTCTAACTCTATAAGCCGTTAACCACCATGAGTCGTCCCATACGAGTTAACTCATAACTCTTAACTCGTTAGCTCCTTATCCCCTGAGTCGGTCAAAACCTTAAGACATTCACGACTCATACATGAGTCGTTCACTACCTTGACTCGTTAACTCGTGCACACTCATCTCTTAACTCGAACACGACTCATCACTTAACTCACGAGTTAACTTCCTAAACGACTCAGGCTAGAGACAACATAAACAACACTAACGACCTGTAAATTCTACGATATATCGACACGTAAAATACGGGTCGTTACATTCTCTCCCCCTTAGGAATTTCGCCCCCGAAATTCCAAGCAAACCACAACAACCAAAGATATTCCGCATGCCTACCATCCATAGCAATCAATAAACCATACATCCAATTCTAGCCTAGCATGCAGAATTCTAAGATAGAACAAGGTACAAATTCATGAGATGTCACGACACCTTAGGGCCATACCACGAAGAGTTCTGGATGAGCTGCCTTCATCCTCTCTTCCTCCTCCCACGTACAGTCGTTAACATCATCACTCCATTGTATCTTGAGCAACGTAACCGTCTTCCTCCTAAGCTGTTTCGTGTCGGTTTCAACAACACGAAGCGGTTTACGAGGTCTTCTAACAACTGGATCAACTTCTAAATCTTCATAGCTATCAGCAGAAATCACTGTACTCGAGTCGTGCACATACTTCCATAGATATGATACGTGAAAAACATTGTGCACACCCGCCATCTTTTCTGGCAACTCTAATCTATAAGCGAGCTTTTCAATACGCTCGATGATCGGGAATGGTCCAACAAATCTCGGAGTCAACTTCCCTTTCTTCCCAAATCTAATAACATTCTTCAGAGGAGAAATCTTTACAAAAACCATATCACCTACGTCGAACTCCAAATCCTTTCGACGTTTATCTGCATAACTTTTCTGACGATCCTGGGCTGCCTTCATTCGTTGCCGAATGATCTCTATGTAATCCGTAGTCTGACGAATCATCTCTGGCCCAAGTATCAGCTTTTCTCTAGTTTCCAACCAACATGTCGGAGAGTTGCACGGTCTTCCATACAGCGCTTCATACGGTGCCATACCAATGCTTGACTGGTAACTGTTATTGTACGCAAACTCCACCAAATGAAGATGATCTTCCCACGATCCTCCGAAATCCAAAACACAAGCTCTGAGAAGATCTTCCAAAACTCGGTTGACTCTCTCAGTCTGACCATCTGTTTGGGGATGATAAGCTGTACTCAAACACAACTCGGTTCCCAAAACTTCCTGGAAGCTCTTCCAAAATCCACTAGTGAACATTGGGTCTCGATCGCTCACTATACTTTTCGGAATACCATGGAATCGAACTATCCACTTAACATACAACTCAGCCAACTTTGATGCAGTCCTAGTTGATCGAACAGGAATGAATCTTGCACTCTTGGTCAACCGATCCACTATGACCCAAATTCCTTCATTTGCCGCTCTCGTTCTAGGTAGACCATCGATAAAATCCATTGATATTTGCTCCCACTTCCATGTAGGAACTTCTAATGGCTGAAGCAATCCACTTGGCTTCTTTTGCTCTGCTTTAACCAACTGGCAATTCATACACTTGGAAATAAAATTTCCAACATCCTTCTTCATGCCTTCCCAGTAGTAAGTTCTCTTCATATCCCGATACATCTTATTTCCACCTGGATGAATCGTCAACTTCGAGTGATGACTTTCCCTCAGAATTTCATCTCTCAATCCATCAATATCGGGAACAACTAATCGTCCTTGTTTCCGAAGCCAACCATCTCGATCGATTTCAAATTCTTTAATCTTCTCTGGTTCCAATCCAGATTCCAAATCTCGGATAATCCTGACAAGCTTATCATCTCGCTTTTGGCTCTCGCCAATTCTCTCCATAAGAGTAGGTCTTATCGATAAGTTTGCCAACATCTCAGGTTCCAATTCACATCTAGGCCTGAAGTCAAATCCAGCCAAATACTCAAGACTCTTCCATTCTGAAAACATGACTCCCAAACCTGCATGTCTTCGACTTAACGCATCTGCCACTGCGTTACCTTTTCCCGGAGTATAGGCTATACCAAAGTCATACGATGCCAAAAACTCTAACCACCTTTGCTGTTGAAGATTCAAATCCTTTTGGGAGAAAAGATACATCAACGACTTATGATCCGTAAACAACTCGAATCGAACCCCCAATAGGTAATGTCTCCATATCTTCAAAGCAAACACAATCGCCGCTAACTCCAAATCATGAGCCGGATAATTCCTTTCATGCGACTTCAGTTGTCGACTAGCGTACGCAACAACTTTATCTTTCTGCATTAGCACTGCTCTAAGTCCAGTACCACATGCATCGGTGTAAACCACCATCTCATCATTCCCACTTGGAATAGTCAAAACAGGAGCACTTGTCAGTCGCTTTTTCAGGATTACGAAAGCTTTCTCACACTTAGCGTCCCAACTGAACACTTGGTTCTTCTTCGTCAATCCTGTCAATGGTGCAGCTATCTTGGAAAAGTCTTTGATAAACCGACGATAATATCCTGCTAATCCAAGAAAACTTCTCACATCGGATGCATTCTTAGGTCTAACCCAATCCTGGATTGCTGCCACCTTAGCGGGATCAACCGCTATTCCATTTCCAGAGATAACATGGCCTAAGAATCTCACTTCACTCTTCCAGAAGTGACACTTCGAAAACTTAGCCTTCAGCCGATGTTTCTGCAAGATTTCCAAAACAATACGCAAGTGCGTCTTGTGCTCTTCCTTGGTTCTGGAATAAATCAGAATATCATCCACGAACACAAGCACGAACTTATTCAACTGATCTCTGAACACTCTATTCATAAGATCCACAAAATATGCTGGTGCGTTAGTCAATCCAAACGGCATTACCAGCCACTCATAAAAACCGAATGGTGTCCTGAAAGTAGTCTTCGGCACACTATCCTTAGCCACTCTCAACTGGTGAAATCCCGTTGCCAAATCCATCGGAGAGAACACCTTAGCCTCGTGAAGCTGATCAAACAAGTCATCTATCCTCGGAAATGGATACTTGTTCTTCTTAGTCACCTTATTCAGCTCACGATAATCCACACACAACCTCAACGATCCATCCGCTTTGGTTGCGAACACAACTGGTGCACCCCATTCGGACACACTACGCCGAATGAATCCTTTCCGTAAAAGGTCATCAACTTGCACCTTCAACTCTTGCTGTTCCCTAGGCGCCATCCGCCTAAGAGGCATCACAACGGGTCTGGCTCCCTCAACTAGATCAATACGAAACTCGATCTCTCTATGCGGCGGTAACCCTTTGACTTCGTCAAAGACATCCTCAAATCCATTCACAATAGGCACCGATGACAGTCCATCCCGTGGAACAACCAGCGAATACATGAAGCTCATGAAGACGCCTTCCTCATGCTTACATCGTATCACAACCTTTCGCCCTTCCACATTCCCGACTGTCACCTCCAGCCTCTCACAATCAATCCTTGCCGCATACTTCCTAAGCCAGTCCATACCCAAAATAATTCCGAACCCCGCAAAGTTCAGAACAAAGCAATCACAAACAAACGAGCAATCATGACTCGACACAACTAGACCATGACATATCATACACAAACATGACGAACCCCCAACTGGATTAGTCACAACCAATGGCCTATCAACAATATCCGGTTTCAAACCCAACCGTCTTACCAAATCCTCACAAACAAAAGAATGCGATGCTCCAGTATCAAACAACACTCTAACTGGAACACCACAAATGGAAAGAGTACCTTGAACCACCACACTCTTCCCCTTCTCTTCAGCAGTAGGAGCTTTCGAAGATGACGGAACAGCTCCCAAAGCATAAGCTTGCACAACCTGCCTGTCCTTTATCGGTTCCGGACAGTTCTTCTTAATGTGCCCCAGCTTGTCACAGTTGTAGCACTTCAACAACACCTTCGGATTCTTGCAATCCTTGGAGAGATGGCCCATCTGCCGACAATTATAGCAGGTCTTCTCCCCCTTCAGCTTCTTCTGACCATCCTTACCCTTCTGCTGTTGCTGCTTCCTCTTCTTGTTTCCACCCTGCTGTGGTTTAGACTCCTCCTTGGTCACAGCAACAACAGATACTTCCTTAGGAAACAAACTCTCGTGCCTGAGAGCTTTCTCCACCAGCTTCTCAAATGGATCGTCCAGATGATCCACCAACTGCCTTCCAAGATAACTGTCCAAGCCTGTCACAAACTTCTCATTCTTCTGATAAGAAGATTCAATATACGACCGAGCATACTTGGACAAGGCCTCAAACTCAGAAACGTACTCAAGAACCGATCTCCCACCTTGCTTGAGCTCAACAAACTTTTTAAACAAAACAGACTTCTGAGCTGTAGAGATAAACTTGGCTTCAAATCTAACTTGGAATTGCTCCCAAGTAATCTCTTCTTCTGGAGTGTCTATGGTGATAGAATTCCACCAATCAACAGCTCTCCCTTGAAGCTGTCTCGATGCAAGCTTCCTCTTAGTTGCATCCTCATTTCCTAAATCTCCAAAGATCCTCCTACAAGCATCCATCCATCTCTGCACTTCAATGGTCGATTCCGTCCCTAAGAAAATCTTTCCTCCAAGAGCAGTATAGTCCTTACACAACTTAGCAAAATCCACCGATCTTGGAGCTTGAACTTGAACTCCAACATCTACAGATGGCCCTGGAGCTGGTATCCTTCTCATGATAGAAGTCATCATAGCTTCAAACATAGCTCCATAATTAGCAACTCCTTCAGCGGCACGGCCTTCCCTTGCAGCTGGTCTCCCTCTTCGACTCATCCTTAATATCTACAAAAAGGAATGACTTAGAACACCTTGAGAAACAACTGCATAAGGAGTTCAAATCCTTCTAAACTACTATATTATATATAGTAATCATTCATCAAAATACAATTACGTCTCTCATACGTAGTCACGTCAGCGAGCGTTGGCTAAAATCGATTAACCAAAGCTCTGATACCAAATGTGACGATCGCCCATGACTCCCGCACCAAAACAAGGAAATAATGCGCTGAAAGTGTGCCAGGCAGCCATGGACGATAGTCAAGGGTAGAATAAACATCGCAGACTCTATCGTAAAACTCACAGCGCATGGATAAAATACAATAGAGAAATATAATATAGTGAAGCTCCCATAGAACAGAATATCATCATCTAATCATAATAGCTTTATACATGGTCTGAATCATGAATACAAGAAGCCTCACTACATAGCACTCAGAGTAATCAACATACAGCGGAATATCCAGTACATAGAATATGAAAATAATATGCAAAGCCTCCTGCTCGTCTTCGTCATCATTAGTGTGAGCCACTAAGATCAGCACCTGTCACCTGTCACCTAGTCTGCCCATCCCAAACATGGATGAACAGCCCAAGGTAATAAGAGGAGACATAAAACCTTGAGTCAGACAGAGTTTTAGTGAGCAGTAAATCAACTATCAAACATACCAAAAGAGCATAAGGGATAAAAGGAATAGGAACCCAAATCGTCCCACTCCACCACTTTCTACAGTGATAGCCCCCAGACACACACACTAAGGAGAAGCAAGCATAACAAAGTAAATAATTAAAGTAAAGCAATAATCACTCGAGTCAAGGTCGATGTTTTCCAAATACAAACCCCCAAGGCCTAAACCAAGATCAGATAAGCACCTAGAAAACAACGCTCTTGAGACCGAATGATGATACAACCAAACATGCATGACTCCGGTTATCACTGTTATCATTGCCTTGATTTTATCGTTAATTGAATGACCAACTCATCTTTCAAACATCTGTCAAGGGCTAATGGCAACCCCGGTTCTAGACATAACTCTGCACGTCCTCGTGACCCGTGCCTAGGTATAACGAATCTACCCAGAGTACTAGCACGTCATCATGACCCGCGCCTGGGTATAACGGATCTACCCAACGTACTCTTGCTTTGAGCTTGCTAGAACCTTCAATAACGATAAGATCTCAGCCTTCTAGTCATCCTCCTCGACGACTATTCCCATTATAGCTCAAGCACCTCTCGAGCCACCATTATCCACCAACTCGAACCGCATCATCGAGTAATCAACATGCTTGGGATGATCCCGTCTGGATTAAACCAAGGCTTCCACATCATGCTTTGCTCCAACGCATCTTAGCAAAGTCCATCTCATCATCATACTTTGCTTCCTCTAACTATAGCAAAGTCCTCGAACCCATCCATATGAGCTTCATCATCCGCTTCATATGCCACAGCAGCTTTCACCATTCAAGAGCCTTTCCACTTAGCTTTTGAATCATCTTCACCCATCTTGTCCCAAATCAACTACAAGCTAACTCGAGACAATCAAATCAATCATACATCCAAACAATCAAGCATTCAAACAAGATCTAATCAAGCAATATCAACTATAATGGCAATTTCGTAAATAAATGAGCATAAGTCTAACATATATGAAATCATGGATTTTAGCATAGATCTATCAAATATAAATCATGGGTTTTGTCTCTATAACTTGTTAATTGAACTTGCATAGGTAAACATCTTCAAAAGTAATGAATCTAGTCTTGGAACTAAGAAAAATGCATGAAATCTCTAACTTTAACACTCAAACAAGCCACCAATCCAATATACTCCTTTGGGTCCGCGTGAGAGATAACTACCACTCACCGAATCACCCAAACACTTCAAAAACTAATCACTTCATATCTGGACAGCAAGGATTCAAGCTTGATTCGTCGAAATCCCGCTTGAAATGATGAAATCTAGCTTCGTTGGATGAAGATCTTCAACTTTGGCTCTTGGATCTTCGATCTTGAATGGATGTTAGAACTAGATTAGAGTGGAGAAAAGAAGATGAAGAAACGCTGTAGTCGAGCTCTCAAAATGGCAGCACTTCGTCGCTTCAAAAACCGGTGCCAAAAAGTGAGCCAAACCCCTCTATTTATAAGCTGAAAACTCCATGAGTCGTTCGTCCATAAGTCGTCCACGAGTCATCCCTGAGTCGTGGAAGACTCATCATATTCCACGACTCAGAGAATCCCAACAGCATACGACCTAACAAGCTACGACTCATCCAAGCGCGCGACCTAACCCACACGCGACATAACGACCTAAGCCCTCAACGACTCATCTACTATACGACTCATCCCCTTAACCTGGTCACGACTCAACCTATCCCGTTAACTCGTAACCTGGCAATGTTCTAACTCTATAAGCCGTTAACCACCATGAGTCGTCCCATACGAGTTAACTCATAACTCTTAACTCGTTAGCTCCTTATCCCCTGAGTCGCTCAAAACCTTAAGTCATTCACGACTCATACATGAGTCGTTCACTACCTTGACTCGTTAACTCGTGCACACTCATCTCTTAACTCGAACACGACTCATCACTTAACTCACGAGTTAACTTCCTAAACGACTCAGGCTAGAGACAACATAAACAACACTAACGACCTGTAAATTCTACGATATATCGACACGTAAAATACGGGTCGTTACAGGTGTAGGACGGTTGTCAAGGGAAAGAGATAGAGACAGAGAAGAGGAATAGAAAAGAAGAGAATATAAGAAGAGAAAGAAATAAAATATCACAGAATCACATAACCTGTCGTATACAGTGCATCCAATAAAATATAATAACCATCACATATATAAAACAGGCGTGAAAGTAATAATTACGTGAACCACATAATCAAAGCTCATCAGTTATATAAAAGAGTAGTATAGTTTATACAACTAAGAAATAAACACAACTAATAAATTGTCTCTAATAATAGTAAGTCAACACTTTCAAGACTCCACAGTGTCACACAGCGGAATAAACAATAATAAACTCAACATATAAATATGGGAAAGCATCACCTTCTGCTAGTCCATCAGCACAATCATGAAATGCCGTTTACACCTGCTATCTAGCTAATCAATTAAGAATGCCTGAAATAATAAAAAAACAAATCATAAAACCTCAAGTCAGACAACGGTCTGTTGTGAGCAATAAATAATCTCAAAACACTATAAAAGTCGGCATAGTATATGGAACAAAGCGTACGAAGAATCATACCTGATCTGTTCCTGCATCCATAGAGTTAACACATAACATATGATATATGCTACTCTATGTCATAGTCATCATGGATGTACTATACATCAAAGTACTAAGGGTGTCTAGATATCGGCGTCGGTAATATGTATATCGTCTGACATCACTTAGCTAAAAAAAAATAGTCAATCAAACATGGCATCCATCATCCATTCTCACGTTCACATACTCGATGCATTGGATATAGACATTCGTACGACCCAAACGTCAAGTCAAGGACTACTCAACGTCCCGGCTTCTGAATACTCAAGTCTATGCCACTCGATAGGTTAGGAACAAGACTGCATACTCCGTAAAAGTCTAGGGTAAATGGATCTCATCACACGTATCCTTGCTTCATGAGTATATATCGAAATCTATGAATATCAACGACTCCTTCGCACATGTTATTTATACCAGAGTTCATCCTGGAACGGTCCTTACGACTTCCATCTGAAGTCGTCGTGGTTAGGAACTATCCTAGACCATCATCATCCACCATAAATATCGTTGTGCATCCCATACCCTTCCTATACATTTTCTTTCATTCTACTCATAGTCTACTACTCTACGTCTTAAATTACAGCTATCCATCATCAAAGCCATCATTTCTCATCATGAAATCACCATTGTCAAATCCAGAAATCATCGTGTCAAACCATCACATCTTTGCTTCACCGCGTCAAAGAGCAGTAACATCAAAATCAAATGTTGAATGGATGAATAAACCATCGCATCGTGCTCCCCGAAGCCTCTCCATCGTCCATATCAAAATTGGCCAAATCGGCCATCAACAGTAGTGGTAGATATCGACTAATCCAGAGTAATCGATAACAACCACTTTGGTCGTGTACTTAAACCAAAAATGCTTAAATACAAACCAAACAAAAACGTCTGACATCCATCCCGAAATCCAAAGTGGGCCTCTAAATCCATCATCGGTATTCATATCAATCGGTGTGCATGATACTCTATGCAAAATCCTATCCTATGGGATATATTATATTAATATATTAGCTTTTAACGATGTTTTCAATCAAACAATCAAACTAACATACATACATCCAAAAATCATATAAATGCTGATGATAACCTATATATAATAACGCAATACAGTCCATCTAAAGCAACTAATATGCGATAAATATATTTAATAGCCTGAATCTGTTGATATCATCAGAATAGTACGTCAAATGGGAAGAACATGATATTTAACTCAGAACCATTTTAAAACACTTTTAATTCTTTTTATAAATTAAGATGCTGGTTTAACTATTTTAGATATCACATTTTAAAGTTATAAAACATTTCAAAACATCGTTTTATACTATACTAACAATTATAGTATGGTGAGAGATAATATCACTCACCTCAACCAAATTTGTCCAAACAAATGCCAAGTCCTAGAGCTCTCCATCACGAGCGCAATACAAGAAACGACATTCAAAATGGACCTCTTATGCAAAAGGTACGCATAATAAAAGATATTGGATTAAATAAACAATCGGATAACTTAATTAGATAATTACTTAACTAATTACCTTAACAAATCTCTCCACCAATTGCCAATTACTATGTACCTGATATATGCTTGTGCACTATGAACACATTGACGTTGCATTCATTCCTTCATTTCTCACCCATCTCTCAATGATTCGCGATGCTGTCTTCACCAAAAAATCCATCAACCCCTCCTTCCTATAATGCACCCCCGAAGCCAAGCTCGGTCCCCCCAATGTAAAAGCAACCTAACCACTGCTCCTTGCCTGGGCGATCGGTGCCATTTGCTACGGACGTCGGAGATTTCAAAACATGGTGAGAATTTGAGCGTTGGCAAGGGAGAGAAGATGATGGCATCTATTTCATGTATCATCGCTCTGATTCTCGCTAATCTCAAATCCTAGGTCGATGGGTATGCATGGCCATTTCCAAAATTGCCGTTGCACCTTCAATGTGGACATGGGTATGAAGGTCTCTTCGATACGAGTTAAACGGGGGTTAATTGGAAATTTTGCATTAAGCAGTTTAATGGATATTATTTTTTGAATATTGAAAAGGGGAGGAAACAATTTTCTTCGATGGAACAGTAATATGGAGATGAGTGAGATGAGGGAAGGGTGTAGACTGGGTTATTTATTAATAAAATATTCATTTCTATTTAAATTCTCAAATAAAATGATCGTGCGTTTCGAGCTTGCATGATCAAATGGTGTGTTTGATTACCACGAATCTCGTCAGCGTACATCACCTTATTTTTTCTTTCATAATGGTATAAATTTCATTGATATCCGAGACTACGCTCTAGGATGATAATTTCATGCTTTTCGAGATCGTCTCGGCTATCAGATTGTCCAATCTTCAAATATAGTGATCCTTGTATTTATTTTAATTTGCAATGTTGATGCGAACTCAACAGAAGTGGTCTCGAGCCCTAATTCGATTGTATGTGAAAAATCATATTTTTGGGGCGTCAAATTAGTTAATAATTCATTATGTAAATATATTATATAAATATCCAATCGTTAAAAATAAATATGGGTCATTACATTATCCCCTTCTTAAAATATTTTTGTTCTCAAATCCTAAGGATGAAGCAACATAACCTAACACCCTCATAATAAGCAACGATGCAAGAGAAATCGTTGCTTATCAACTCACGACAACAATCACTGAAACCGATTACAGCATAGGGAATAGCCTTGGAATTAGCATGGGACCGTCATCCTCATCCCTAAGTACAATCACTATCAAATCTAAAATCAATGTGGCTAAACTAAATGTCTAAGTTTCATCCTTATTTCCAAAGAAACAGATAATGGAAAACAAAGTTACAACTCACTAATCGAAAGGAAAATCAACTAGATATCGTACATTACCAACTCTCTCAACTATTGGCCAAATCTAATATTTTGTACATTGACTTTTCTCTCTTTTGGCTTATGTCACTTAAAATTTTGATAGCACCTCTTTTGCGGTGCTAGGTACATCTCATATCCGAGACATCTTACTTTTGAAAAAAAAACTAATCATATATAGCCAAATCAATATTACATGTGTTACATACCTTTTTTATAGCAAGAGCTGTAACGTCCCATATTTGGAGGCCAAAAGCTAAGCACTACAGATGCTGCAGTCATCTATAGCATTAACTTCTGGAAAAAGAATACGGTAATGCTAGTGGTATCCATAATATCAAAAGCACATGAATATGAAACAAAATCACAATTTTCAAAAACAACAACATTTCTGATTTTATTTCCAAAACATGTTCCATATTCAAAATTACATAATCCCATAATCATTTCCCAGGCTTCAAATCAAATGTAATTATCACAATAATACACCAAGAGCGACATATGACAATGCCCCCTTGGTTGACCAGAGTCAATATAGTCATATCTAACTTGATACAATACAGCGGAAATAAACAGAATAAAACTGCAGCTCCTAAATTGCTATCCGTCAGCCGCCTGCTCGTTTGCGGAAGCTTTATTTGCCAAACTACTAAAACCTAAAAACCTCAACCCTCAGCATACTCAAATCAATTTTGAGCGCTTGAGAATTTAAGGGGAAAACAGAAACTTCGAGTCAGACGTAAAGCTTGGTGTGAATAATATTGTACATCTTTGTTATTTAATGTTAAGTGAGACCAACCCGCTTAGCGGAATGGGTCCCTTTTCACTAATATCATTTTGAAACATATCTTTTACAAATATTTATCCTACAACCAAAAAATGGTTCAAATCTACAAATCATCATTATGTATAAATATCATGAAACAAAACGACCTATCTGGTTGAATAATGTAGTTTTGTTTGGCTAATTACTAAACTTTGGCTGACTTGGGCCTACCAGACAACATAAACAAAAATTAATCTAACATTAGTTAGATACTTCTTTTCTAGATGGTCTGTCCTTAACTGCCTGTTAAATATTTCTCTTTTGGATAATCTATCCTTAAATTAGCTCCTCCCAGGTTCACCTGATCCTAATTGTTTTGCGGGCTCATCAATAACCTATCTGTATAAAAATATATATTCCCTTCTATGTGTAATCATAATTTTCAGTCTCACCTATGACAAAAGCCTACACATTGGAATTATGGACAAAATTAGCTGGGGTTAATAGCTAATGTGTAGGGCGTGACCTCTATCAGTCCCATATGGTATTCTAATATCTGAGTCATTTTACTTAGGGACAACTATACTTTAAATTTACCTTCAAAAACCTTTTATTCTCAAATTGATTTAATATCTTTAAATCAAACTTAAACAAGGAAAATACATATACTCTATGCTTTATTCAAAATCACCTTGCCATGTTATATATATACTTTACCCAAACCTTTATTGATAAAAACATTTAACTTTTGAAAGTACCTCTTTCAAATCTATTGAAAGTAACCCTTTCGAAACCATTAAAAGCACCCCTTTCGAAACCAAGTAAAACCCTTTGTTCAAACTTGGTCGAAAGGTCAAAACCTTCCTCTCGAAACCATTAAAAACCTTCCTTTCGAAACAACTGAAAAACCTTCCCTTCGAAAGCTTTGAACCTTAGACAACCTTCTTTTAACACCTTTAAACATTGCCTTCAGAAACCTTTTGGAAAACCTTTCCTTTCAAAAACTTTCAAAACAGTTTGAAAACCTTCTCTTTCGAAATCATTAGAGGACAACCCCTTCGAAATCATTCCTTAAAGTTTTCCAAAATCACCCAATCATCAAGTCTTTCGAAAGCATTTGGGCCCAATTTATATCATGCGGAAACACATTTCGAAACCATTAAAATTATCTCTTATGAAACCATTTAGGTTCTACCTGCTATAGAGCAGGTCATTAAAACATTTAAGTTGAAAGCATCTCTTTGGAATGCATTTTCTAAGTAAAGAAGTGATGTTGTCGAAATTATCCCTTCGAAAGCATTGAAGAAGCGGCTTGGTTTAAAAACAAGGTAACCTTTCAAAACCAATCTAGGTTGAAAGGTAAAAAGTGGTAGTCTGGGATTTCAACCTAGTCGAAAGCAGTTACTTGAAAACAAAGGCGAAGCCTCTTAAAACCATTTCTTTTAAAGTCATTGGCCCAGTTGAAAGCTATTCATTCAGAAGCAAAGCAGGTGTATTTTCATTTAAAAGCAAAGTGGCGCTTCAACCCCTTTGGAACCCCTGGTTTCGACCCAATACGTTTTGTCTTTTGTCAAATTCATTACGTACCAAGTGCATTGGTTTATATTCTGATACCATGTGCATTGGTTTATATGGAGTCGGAGGCGGAGGTAAGAAGTCGAAATCCTGGTGCCGAAAGCACTGAAACATGTAAAAGCATGTAGATTTTGACTTTTAAACTATTTCTTCATACCTAACCTGACTTGCTTGTCAAATTATGATTGGTTGCAAAAATTTATTTTCTAAATGTTTGCCGATTTTCAAAAAAAACAATTTGAATTATTTATAAAATACCCCTTCTCCTTTTTATAAATATGTAAAAAGTTTAAGTCCCATACCTTTTATATATCTTTTAAAACACTTAGGGAAATTCTATAAAAATTCTAGAAAATCACTATTAGTATGTTTTCTAACATATATTAATATCAGACCCAAACTATTAATTATTTTGCCTTAAATAATTTTATACCCTAATAATCATTTTCGTCATTAGAAAATTCATACAAAATCCACATAAATTCATAAAAAACCCCAAAATTGAAACCCTAAATATAATTTCGCAAAGCATTTTGATGTCAGCTAATAGAAGTTTCACATCAAAAAATATCATAAAATCTATATGAATAACTATAAGTCATCAAACACTAATATATAATCATTACATCATTCAAGGACATGGCAAAACATTGCAAATAAATTCAGATTCCTCTTAAAACCGAAAATAATAAGAAATATGAGATGTAGTCATTATTCACCTTAACTTTGTGATTAAAGATGTGAGATTCGATCTTGATTAAGTGATTTGATTCTTCCTCTCGAAATCTTAGCTTTTATCTTCTCTTGAGCTTGCTAATGGTGGCCGGCCTTAGCTTATATTTTTGATTTGTGAATAAGAAAGTGAACGTAAGTGCTAAGGTATTAAGGGTTTAGGATATAAGAATAACCTCTTTCCTATTTTACCCCTCCTCTATTTCATTTTAACTCTTCTTTAGTTTATTGGTTATATGGAACGACTACCCTTTAAATAAAATCAGATCTCAATCCCCCAATCAAGACGTTATTTTATTTACTTTAGCCGATTAAAAATCCTAATAAATGTTACTAAAAATATAGGTGTTACAGACTCCCCTCCTTAAATAATTTCATCCTTAAAATTACGATAATGTACATAACAAATCAATCAAGAAGGTAAAACATACAATCAAAAAAATCAGGATAAGTATCTCTAATCATGCTCTCAATCTTCCAAGTACAGTCCCTGTCATCGTCACTCCACTGGACTTTATCTAATCTGACTGTCTTGGTTCTAAGCCTCTTCTCTTCTCTCACAACAATACGAACCGGCTTTCTAACTATAGGCAGGTCCGGTTCTACTACTAAGTCATCTAGCACAGCCGGTGCAATAGTAGTCTCTGGGCCTCTAACACACTTTCTAAGATGAGAAACATGGAAAGCATCGCGGGCTCCTGCCAAACTACTTGGTAACTCAACTCTATATGTGAGTTTCCCGATCCTCTCAACAATAGGAAAAGGTCCACTGAATCTCGATGCCAACTTTCCTGATCTTTCGAATCTGATTAAAATCCTTCATCGGTGGCAGTTTAACGAAAACCTGATCTCCAACCGAGAATTCGAAATCTTTTCATCTTTTATTTGCATAACCCTTCTACCTAGACTGAGCTTCCTTCATGCTAGCTTGAATCAACTCAATATTTTCTGCAGCTTCTCTAACCAAATCTAGACCAAGAACTAACCTTTCCTGGTCTCCAACCAACAAACGAGATATTTGCATGGCCTTCTATACAAAGCTTCAAACGGTGCCATCTAAATACTAGTCTGATAACTATTGTTATACGAAAACTTGACTAAATGTTGATGGTCTTACCATGATCTCCCAAGGTCCAATTCACAAGCTCATAACAAGTCCACTAAGATTTTGTTAACTCTTTCTGTTTTTCCATCTGTCTGTGGATGGTCAGAGGTACTCATCTTGAGCTTGGTTCCAAAAACTTCATGCAGACTCTTCCAGAACTCGCTAGTGTATAAGGAATCTCTATCACTTACTATACTAATAGGAATTCCATGTAGTCTTACTACATCCTACATAAACAACTTCGCTAAAATTGGTGCTGTTCTGGTTGACTTAACTTGAATGAGATGGACATTCTTGGTCAATCTGTCCACTATGACCTATACACGTTCATTTCTCTATTTAACCTTGGAAAACCGTCAATAAAATCCATAGAAATAGAATCTCATTTCCACATCGAAATATCCAATAGTTAAAGCAACCCACTTGGCTTCTGATGTTTGGCTTTTACCTGTTGGCAGTTCAAACACTGCTTTACCCATAAGTCAACTTCCCTCTTCATACCATCCTAGAGGAAACTTCTCTTCATATCATGGTACATCTTAATTCCTCCTGGATGAATAGTGAACTTCGAAAGATGGCATTCCTTCAAAACTTCTTCCCTTATGTCTCCTACATTCAGAAAACATAACCTTCCTTTCTTTCTCAACCACCCCTTCTGGTCAGGACTGAAATCCTTTAAGTCATCGCTCTCGATTCCATCTCTTAACTTCCTAATTCGTTCAGCTAATATTGGATCCCCCTCTTGTTTAGAAGCAATATTTTCAATCATCACCGGTCGAAATTCTAAACAAGATAATATAACAGTTTCTCCACTAGACCCATAGAAATCAAAAATGCTGATATTTCTTTACAATCAGCATAGAAATCAAAAATGAAGAAATAGCTTAAAAATCTTTATCAAAAAGAAAACTTTAATAAACATACAATAATCTGAGTAAACTAACCTATCACCTGCCTGGACAGTTATAACACCTTGTTCTCACAAATGCTGATGGATATAAAAGAAGTAATGTAGTGGAAAATAAATAAGTTAATAGGTCTTGGAGGCATCCAGCTCGTCTCCTGAATCTCCAAAGCGTCCAACTAAATCTGAAAATATACACGGGGCTGGTCCGAGCATTATAAGGAAATTACACATGGATCAGTGTGGTAAACCAGCATGAGAAACTCAAATCATATGGATTTATATCTATGAAACCCTTCAAAAATAAAGGTATCTCATAAGACCACACCACAAATAAACACGGATGAGTTTTTTACCTTACAACAACTAAATAATTTCTCTTATAAAATCCAGTGATACTATAATAATGTCTACGGTGTGAAATATAAATAATCAAGTAGGTCGAGTGCATCACTTTCATATGCATAACTATAGGAATCTCTATGGTAGATTACGTCTGTACCCTATGGGTGGCTAAACCCCTGGTCTATGCTTCCTATCTCTGGTTTTAGTCATATCTACCGGTGATGCTATGCTTGGCATTCTAGCACATGAGTCATAACTCGAACAGATCTCAAAATCACACATGGATTCTCATATCTTAATAGATCTCAAAATCACACATAGATTTGCATATCTCAACAGATCTTGAAATGACACATGGATTCCCACATCCTGAATAGATCACGAACAACTACATGTGTTTGAGCATCCTAAACAGATCTCGAATCTCCACATTCATTCCATCATCTTGAACCAAAAATGAACCTCTTTCAAAGCATAGAACATGTATATGGTTTTGGAGTGTTTATGGTTTCGAGCCATCTTATACAAGTACACTCCCCCGCTTACTGCGTGCTCCAAACAACAACCGATCGATTTTTGGTGAACTTAACTCTGGTTCTTTTGAAAATAAACAGACAATATATAAGAGTGGAGATCATCTCCTAACCAAACGAGGTTGGATTTCCTTATCATTTGTCCCAGAAGGGCAAAATGAGTTCATACATATAGTATAACAACACCAAAGATAACTATACCATATAATTACCGTGTTTCTTCTAGTAATTTTCGTCAACTTCAACAAAAATAAGAATGATCACATAAGGAAACTAAGTCTCGTATACTTTACATAAGCAAGTAACACACAAGACATGACCGACACACACAAGCACGATCAAGTCATATAAACAACTTCTGATCCCTTTTTTATTGGTCTTCCTTTATTTATTAAAACCTCTTTTATTAGTAAAATTTCTTTTTATCCAATAGAACTGTACTTATTATTAAACTTTCATTTTTAATTAAAACTTCCCTATTCATTTCTACATATTTCAATACTTCTTAAAAGTATTCATATACTTATCTCAACGATATAAGTATATTCACAAATCAATAACAAGTTTTACTTACTTAAAACACCGTTAAAGAGGTTAAAACAAATATCACTCAGACATTGTTACTATAAATTCTTCTCTCCTTTATATTTTAAAACCTATACTTTTCTGTTTTTTTCCTAAAGATTCCATACTAGTTATTAAAGATCTAAGTATTATCCAAAATCATTTAACAATACTTTACAATGTCAAAATATTATTCAAGGGTTTAAAAAAAAGATGTTACTAAAACATTGTTTACAACAAACCCAAGGCACTTCACTTAATTACTATCTTTAAAACTCTCTTTAAAGATTAAATTACATTTTACAGGTTTAAGACAATTGTTACTTAAGCAAATGTCACAACATACCCAAATCATTTCTCATATTGTTACTTTAAAGTATTCCTCATTAAAGTCACAATTACAATACCAATTATAATTTCTTATCTCAACATTAATCTAACAAATTAATGTACTTTGGCTTAACTTCACACTTATTTTAATCAAAAGTTTAAAAATCTAAACTTCCTTTTATTACTTTATAAAAGGCTTAATTTACTATTTTCAACTTATTTATTTACTAAATACCTCCTTTAAATGATATTTATATTACATAAGCTCCAAATTACTTTAATAAAACAATCACTAATTTTCTAAAAACTATATATACTTAAATGTACTTTAAAATACTTTAAAATATGGTTTAAAATATTACTTAAAGTATTGCTTCAAAGTACTTTAATATAACTAATTTAAAATCCATAAAAGCATGTTTTATAATTTAAAACCTTTTTCTTTGAAATTCTGAAATAATTATAAAACGTGTTTAAAATTCAATCTTCTTATTAAAATACTCTAATAACTTTTCACAAACTCCTTTTAAAAAGATTCGGGAAAAATATCTAAAATAACGCCCCTTATACTTTACGAAAACCAGGATTTTCAACACCACTTGGTTTCACAGTTTCAATAACTTTCCAAACCAATCCCTTTGGGTCAAACACACCCAAAACATGTGTATAGAACATCTAATATATATTTCCACAATATGTTCGTATTTTTACCGGTTTAACAAGTGTCAAATACTAGGGATTTCAATGTGCTTTTATAACGACAATTTCACTGCAACCATTCACACATAATTTTAACTTTATCAAACTAAAATATCAAACATTTAAACAAATCTAGGCCACGATAGATGTTATAAATTAAAAAGAAAAGAATAAACTACATATAATATTACCATTTGCTTTCAATAGCAAGGAAAGGTCCAAAAGTGATAACTTGCATTGTTTTTGTACTATTTATATTTTAATACAATAAATAGATATATCACAATAATTTAAAAATCAACGAGCGTAACATCCCTAATTTTTAATGACATTATTTAGAAAATTTAATTAGTTAAATTAAATAGAATGATGATGATAGGGGGGTTGAGATTTGAATAAACCATATACAGGGTCGTGCTTATTAATAAAGTAAATGAGCTTTAATTGGGTTATTAGCTAATTAAATTACACATAGGCATACTAGTAAAATCGCCACTTCCTTATACATGGCTATACACTTCTCATTCTTTTCTATTCACGTTCATTTTTCTCAAAACAAAAATAAATGCAAAAACCCTAAGGAGCCGGCCATTATCAAAGAGGAAGATTACAATCTAAAGCTAAGGATCAAAGCTATGAAAGAACTAATCAACAACAAATCTCAAATTCCTTATCATACCCAAGGTGAATAATTATTTCATACCATCTCTATTTTATTCTATGATTATATGTATTCAGATTTATGATTAAATTCATTTTTATGATGACATGGATGATGATATGCTTGAACCATATTCTATTTGATTTATTTTAATTCACTCACATATGAATTTGCATAGTTTTGATGTAAAACTGAGAGTCTATGATTTTAGAATGCCATGGAAATTTTTTATGTTAAGTAAAACACGATTTTGGAGATGGTTTTTATTTTTCAGAATTTTCCAAGCTATAGAAAATTTATTATGAATTTCTAAAGGAAAATATGATTTAATTGGGTTTAAAAATTCATTTCGAGTATTTCAAGAAAAAATTGGTTCTGAAATTTTAATATGTTTGATTACATGATAAAATTGAATTTCTGTGATTTTTGGGGATTTTCCCAATTGATTTACTAGGGGAAATAAATTATTGTAAGAGAAGGAATCATTTTCAAATACTGATTTTGTAAATGGAAGGGCTTAACCGTTTAAATTTATTTAGATTTATATTTAATAAATGTGGCAGTTTAATGGTAAAGCTTTTGAAAAAATTTAAAGTACCCAATCAAGGAATTACAACAGGCAGGCGAGTTATAAAGTAATGGCCATATTTAGCTAAAAATCAGCGTTTTCAAAAAAAGGAAATTCTGCCTATTTCGGAAGTACCTTTTGACTCATTTAACTCTGCTCCATCTCAGTCGAAACCATCCCAGTCGAAATCCACTTAGTCGAAACCAATACACATGGCATCAATGGTATTAGTACGAAGTGAATTGGAGATTAGCGAAAGGTAGGGTGTCGAAAGTAATGCTTTCGCTAGGGTCGAAACCATATTCTGTTTCCAAAAGCTAAGTTCTTGTTTTGTTTTACTTAAAAATTTCGACACAGTCGAAACATATGCTTTTGAAAAGGTTATACAAATAGCATTTCGGGAAGGTTGCTTTATTATGTTAAAATATTAGCTTTCAAAGGGGTACCTTTTTCTTTAAATAAGAGCTTTCGAAAGGATTGGTTCCGACCTAGTCGAAACCCAACCGCTATTTTCCCCGAGTATATTGAAGTCATCCATGCCTTCGAAAGGTTATCTTTGTTTTTAACTTAAGTTAAGCCACTTCTTAAATGCTTTCGAAAGGGGTTAAGGGTTTCGATGACAATGGAATCGAAAGGGGTTTCGACTCTATCTTTCGATATTTTAATTTAAAAGGTTGTTGCTTTCGACTAGATGGTTCCGCCACCAACAATTTTTCCCTAAATTTTTTTTATAATTGGTTTCGAAAGAGATATTTTCATATATAATCATTTTGATTCAAAGGATGTTTTTAAAGAGTAAACGCGATGCTTTCGAAAGGGTACTTTTGTTCGTTTCGAAGCTATGTTTTAAAGAATGTTTTGACACTATCGAAAGGTACTATTGGTTTCGAAAGAGAATATCTAACAAGGGCTTCAAAAGGTACGTTTATTATGTTTTGAAAAGAAGTTTATGCTTTCGACAGAAGTCATCCAGAGGTTTTGAAAGAGATGTTTTAAGATTTCAAAACATAAACCCAATCTCAATATAAAGGAATAACCATGGCATAAGTAAACAAAGGGTTTTGAAATGAAGAAGTTTTCATTGATTATAATGGTTAAAGGGTTTAGCTAGGATATATATATATATGGAAAATGATAAACCACATGTGATGATATTATTTGTTATTATGAATACTTCTCCATATGCTTATTCACATTGTTATTAATCCATAACAGTATTTTGGGAAAGGGTTGAATAACCAGCTAGGTTGACCCTGTAGTGAATATAATTTAAAAAATGTTAAAAATATAAATTAAAGAAATTGGCAGGGACTAATAGGTTCATAGTCAACCCATGAAAACTATGATTTGATATTGGTTGTGGCCAATAAGTTTATAGTCAGCCATGAAAACTATATCCGTACTAAAATATTAACAGTTAGTCAATAGGTTCCTAGTTAGCCCATGAAAACTAGGATAAGAGAACATATAGTGGAGTTACCAATAGGTTCTTAGTGATCCCAGGAAATCTATGAAATTAGACAGATAGTCCATAAAGATTTAACATGTTAATAGTAACCCTAGAAACTATAATTAAGACAGGTAGTCAGAATGAATGAGGATGGGTAATCTAGATTTGATTAACTTGTTTTGCATATCATCATAATGTTTTGAAATACTATGTTTTAACCATTATGGATGCAGGAGCATAGTATATGGTTTTATATATGTTTTAGGATACTGGTGACGGAAAACCCGTTCCGCTAACCGGCGTGATCTCACTAGATATCTAAATGGTTTGAGATGGCAAATTATTATTCATATTAGGCTTTATATCTGACTCGAAGTTTTTGTTTTCCCCTTACACTATCGGATACTTAATTGACTTTGAGTAAGTTGAGAGCTAAAGTTTCCAGATGTCACTACAACAAAACCTAAATTTAGTTGCACTTAATAGCAGCGTTTATAATATAAATGCAACTAATACAATTTTTTGTTTTCTTTTTTCCTATAATTTTTTAACACCGTCAAAATTTTATGCATCCCGCCCCACTAAAGTATACCCTGCGCATTTTTTTCCATCTCCTACTCCACACTGTTACGTTTCTACTCAGTAGCTTCTTCCTCGTTCACGGCCCGATCGATTCTTCTTCATATTGCTCGTACTTGCAGCCTTGCTATTTATTCCCCATGAATCGCCAGATCTAGGTAATCCCGATGCTCGGTTACTAAATTTTTTTGATCACTTCGATGTTTGAATTGAAAACGCGATTCGGTATGGAGTTCAATATGTTCTTTCTGAAATAGATAGTATGTTTTACACAGGTTGCGATCCAGTGTTTTTGTTTGTTGTTTTGTTTATTTACAAAAATACTCATGCAGATTATTTGTAGTTGCGGTTTTTGTTTGATTTATTTTAGAAAATGCTTATGGATCGGGAAGGCTGTAATTCATGTTTTTGTTTATTGCTTTGGCTAGAATTATTTGTAGTTCAATTCTTGCAAATAAGAGGTGACAGAGATGGTCAATGATGTGAAAACAGAAAGATTGGCTAGAATTAGTTGTCTGAGAATGATTATCCAATTAACTTTGCCATCAGATCGACAGTTAGCATATCCATTGTTCCTATTTGCCTCGGCAACTTGATTAGGTTTAATAATCATAATATTTATCTTTGCACCATTTTTGTCCATTTAACTGTTTGGTTGCAACTTTCTCGTCTTCAATGAGCATCCTTGTAACTTGCAATATTTGAGATAAAAGTGTGTCATTAAGCAGTCTTTTAGTCTATATGGATCTATTAAATGATTAATGTATGCCTACTCTCCTTATCCTTTTCTTAACCAATGCTCCTTAGGATCTTTTCCTCTCTGATGACATATTTATCATGTTCCACCTTACCCTACTCTTTGGACATTAACATATATTGCTGCAGGAGATATGGTTGTTGAATTTTTTGAGTTGTGAGTTATGTACTTAATAATAGAAATGATTGGTTAGCTAAGCATAATTAGTAATCTTTTTTTATCCAAATATTGAAATTTTGTCTTTTAGAATATGATGTCTTAATAAGTTTCATGTGTTTACTACATGGAAATTGCATCCTCTTATATCTTAATAGATACTGCATTTGTTTATTTGGTGAATTTTCCAATATGCTGTTGTTGACACCCAAAACATGCTTTTAGGTACTAAAATTGTAATCTATACTACTATATTATTGCTGAGTTTGGTTTCAAGGGCACAGAACCCGCTCCATGTATTTGTGAAATGAACAGTCGCTTTTTTACCTAGCCATCCGCTTCTCACCCTCCCCATTCATTTTATCTGAGAAAAACAAAATTGGTTTTCTTCTCTTCTCCTTTTCTCCTAACCCTAATCATCATAAGACCTATTGTCCGCTAATTTGATGCCCATGAAATGCTCAAAGATAACAATAGCTACCTCCCCTATCGACGTGAATTATTCCAATTGAGTAGGTTTCAGCGAAGGCTATTTATCACCGCAATCTTCCCCGTTGTCGCAGATTTCCCATCGGCGTTTAGCATCCGAACTGCTACCCCATGTCCGCCACCTTACTTTACATCCTGCCATCTTTTGTGTCGATTTGATGTTGCTTTCTCACCAATAGCTTGATTCCTTCACCCGTTCAGCCTTGCCGACGCACTCCTCATTTCTGCGTATGGACAAAAAATTGGGTATGTCTATTCATAAAATTATGTTTCCGTCTCATTGAATATTTGTTTTGGCGATCGAATAACCATCGTTCAGCTGTATTTATTGTACGATGAATGTTGTTTTCGCATATTGATAAGTTGTTGCAAGATTTGTATATATAATCCCAATCGCCACTGAAGTAGAATCTTAGATTAGCACAAATCAGTATAGTACTTGAGCTTAAAACAATAGTTTTGGCTAAAATATTGAATAAATTGATCATGTGGATGCTTTAGAATACCTTATTGGATGATAAGAGCGATATGAATATGTGAATTCATTGCATTTTCCTACTATCATTTAGACTTATAGATCCTGATCTTTTGATTTGTAATTTTTATTACATCGCAGAATTGATTGAACCCTCCTACAACTTAACCTTTGTACTAAATCAAAATCTAATATATATTTTCATTTTCCTTCGGCGAACAATATCATTTAGGTGGTTAACTATTTCAAAATCTAACATACTTTTGCATCAGTGACTAGATCTCCAAAATCGCAGCTTCCCACAAGCTATCAAAAATTCCAAAAACTCAGTAGCTGTTCAATACTGCGGGTTCAGTAATTTATTTATTCCCTCTGTATCTTGTTATTTTCCATTTCAATTTTATTGCAGTGCTTGTGCTCATAACGAGTTCTATGTTAATATTTTTCTTGCTTATAGTCTTTGGTTTTTGGTTATAATACTATTATCAGTGCTCTGTTGCATGACGTGAATCTACAAATGACAGGAAACATAGGTCCTCATGGGTTATTACGTGCATTCCAAATGCATTTAAATTTAAAGGTTCCATGCCATATGCTATTGAACAAATAATTATTTGAAACAAAATTCATGTTTCAATATTAAAGGCAACACTGTTGTGTTTTCATGGACAGAAACCTATGCCATAACCACTGTTGTGTTTCAGAGAGAATTAGTTGTAGTTGTGCAATTCATGAGTAATTTGATTTTAGTTTAGGATAGCGAACGTTGCCAGATACTGTTAGGATTGGTTATGACTACATGTCTGCATTTACGTTATGTATCAACCATAACATTAAATGTCGTCATCTGACATGAGTTGATGACAATTTTTTTTGAGCATGCATCATGTTTTGTGTGTCTGGGCTATATTCATTTGGAAGTTTAGACAACAAATTATGTAGTGTGAAAATCATCAATAGAATCATCACAGATTTTTCTAGCAACATCAAAATTATTCATAACTAATGATGGTCAGCTTATCTGTGTGATATAATCATCAAAAAAATTACTTTCCATCTTTATAGGTAATTCTACTATAGATACAAAGGCTGTTAGAAAAAGTATTTAATTTAATAGGTAAATTTCAATTGTGTGAGTTTTAATCCTTATGAATATGATTTATCTTTCTAGAAAGAAATAAAGTTTTATAACAAGATCTACAATATCTTTTGTTTTGTTAATTTACAGATGTTTTTCCCTATTTATAATAGAGTACGATTAGGTCTAATTAAAGGAATTGATTACTAATTAGTGCTTTCTAAATTTAATCCACAAGTTTGAATACAAATAAAATGGAATTACATATTAATTATTTCCTTTTAATTAATTTTTATCACTCTCTTGCTCCTAAGAATCAATAGTGCTGAATATGCCCACGTTGATATGGATATTGCTATTCCAATTCTACAGCATTTATATCTAAGAGAGATAGGAGTATACATCATTGACACAACAAATATGTTAAGTCATCATACCTTAACTACAATGATTTTAATGTTGCTTGAATTAATAATTATATGAGATCATTTTGTGTATTTTTAGTTGGGGTGTTTCGAATTTGGTAGATTATTTCCAAGTTTAAAATGAAACAGTAGAAAATTTCTTCCCCAAGACAAAAGACAACATTCGAATTTCAATTTGTTCAATTTTTTGTATTGAGTAATTCAAATAACTATTACAGATCCACATATATTTTGCATAAACTGTACCATGTGTGATTTTAGGAAAATTGCTGATATGATTTTTGTAAAAATTTGTCACTCTTTAAAAATATAGATAATATTAGCGTAGTTTGCATTTCCATCTCTATGAATAAGAAAAGCTCGCTTTCAGTGTTTAAAATACAATATGACAGATATATATTTCGAAATAATCGGTCACGTAGTATAAACCTACTACAAAAGAATAGACATATAAAACTATTCCATTTGGTGTGTACTAGGATGTGCCATATTTCGTGACACAAAAAAGAAATTCAAAGTAGGGTTTTATTTATTATGCTAGAACTTTAGATATAGAATCTAATCTCTTATCGATAGTTAAAATTTGTTTGAATACACCAATGACTTGAATTGAGGATAGTGTGTAACCCCTGCTTTGCTTATCAACGGATTCCATTTTCTTCCATTGTTTAATTTATATGTATGCACGTACATGCACTTTTTAATGATGATGCTATATTGCTCAATATGTAACATTTGTTCTATTTGTAAAACTTATGACACACCTTCTTAATACAGGCAATATAACAGAAGTTTCGATTTTGCAAATTTTGATTGTTGGCGGAACAGAGGTAAGTTTCTTGGATTATTATAATAGGTAATATAATAAAAGGATTTGCCTTCGGTCCTGACTAATTATTCATGTGATTATGATTATTGTATTATTATACCACATTTTTTTAACAACATAACCTATGTTATTAGAAAATCATTAGCTGGAACTTCAAATATTATACAATTTTAAGTGTTTCATTGCACTTTATATTTTTAAAATGGAAGTAAATGAAGATTTGGAATTGATGATTTCTGCCAAATATATTTCATTACATTATAGAAACACAACCATGTTCTGCAAAATAAATGATACAAGACACTAGATGCTCAATTTTTTTCATAAGTGAGTGTTTGTTGTCTTTCACTGTACTAAGAATTGCATACAGTGCAAAACCAATACTTACCTTTGATTATAATGATTCAGAATATCCCACCGTGTTGGAATGGGAAATTTGAATCTGAAATGAGACAGATGCAAGTGCGAGAAATTTTTTGGTCAAAAATAGTGCGGACTAATAGTTGATTTGTAAGGTGTTAGTGCTAATGATACGTTGTTTCCTTCTCTTCCTTATACAATATTGTGCATGCGAAATAAGTTATAGATGACAAAACAAGGAGTAAAGATTGTGTTCTATTAGTAATCATGTTTTGCTATATTTGAACATCTACTACATTCCCCCATTTTCCATGCAGCCCGCATATACATGATGTATATCCTTTCTATCTTAATTAATTTCATGATTCAACTTCCTGTATGTATCATTAATTGTTTCATTATATATAAAAATATAAGTTAAGCTTTGCTAAGCTAATGATTTGCTACCCCTAGGTTAATATCTATTCTATTATACAAGTAACTTAAGTGATTACTATTTCATCTTAGTACTATTTTAGGTCTAAATATACAATGCAGTTTGATATAATCTTAGGTTTGGTGATGAAGTTCATATATGGTGGCAAGCTAAGCCTCCTTTAAATGCTTTAGTTTTTATTTATTTTATAATCTCATAATATGCATTTGTAATTTTACCCAATATAGTTCAACTATGCTATTTTAGTTTTCTTTATTTTAGGGAATGTTGGATTTCGGTGCAAGATAGTCAATCTCTGATGAAGAACAAGGTACCATTCTGTAGACTTTTTCCTAGGCTGTACAAGACATTGTTACATACTATAAACATACATTCATTCCACCTCATGCCATTCTTACTTTGCATGTTCGTAGTTCTAACCCAGTAATAACAATAGTGTATAAGCTGTATGTATCTTTGACTAATTTCACTTTCCAAATAAATAAGAATGTGTTTTCTTCATTACAACCTAGCAACTTCTGAGATTTTTAAAGCCCTACCACTGTAACATTGGGGGAGACGGTAAATCTATGTGAATGCATAATTTTTAGAATTGAACCAAACAAAGCAAAAATTGAAGATAGGAAAGGTTGTAATGAGATGGTACATGAGTTGTAATTTATGAAAGGCCTAGCACAATATCATTATTGTTTTTACCTTTTTAATATATATTTTTTGATCATAAACATAGAAATTTAGGGATTAAAGAACACGGATGAATAATTTTTTCCCCCCAAGAGGTTCCAAATAGAACCCAACTCTTCATTCTGTTTCTTCTTTATAGGCACCATTTTCCAATTGCTACATCAACAAAATTTATAGGCAAACAACCACAGGAACATTTCCAGGTTGGTTCTCAACTATCGAGTTATTTGTAACTTGATTTTCATGTATTTGCATTAGTCTTTAATGCCTGCAATTAAATGTCTGTTCTGGTTTAGATTTGCTTTATGATTGAGACAAATTTGAGTTCTTTTTCCTATACCCTAATATACTATCTTAGTTTATGTAATATGTGAATTATATGGTTGTTAACCTATTTGCTTCTACTTTAGTTTTTTAATTTGTCAATTTTACTCTGCCAATTTATGACATAAAGTAAAGTATGAGTATCATTCCTAATACGTAAGTTTAGAAATGCTTATTTGAATATTTCAAATATTGTAGTGTTCTTAGTATGTAGAATTAAACTCAAGCCATGATAAAAATGAGAGTTTTGTAGTTATTTTTGAATAGTAACTTAATTCTCTTTCTTTTCGCTAAGCTAAAACAAAATAATACTTCAGAAATAATTATAGTACCAACACCGTTGGTAGCAATTCATTGTGCATAATCATTTTCATAATAGTCAGTTATACTGCTTAGTATTTATGCTTTTGGTGTTCAATAAAGAACTATATTTGTTGATCATAACATTTATGATAGTGATGGTTATGATAATAAAAGAAATTAGATAGTGATAGTTGCTTAAAATCACTCTTTGTTTTGATGGATATATTATTTGTTGTGTGATCATGTTTACAGTTAATCGCACAGTAGTTCTGCATAGTATAGTCTAAAAAATAGGCGGTAAGGCAACTAGGAATTTGGATGAGTTGAATTTTTTCATGTAGTTTTATATTAAAGTTTTTAGGCATTTATATTTTGCAAGGGTTGTTGAATATGCTTTGAAGAAGATAAAACAGTAAAGATTGTGTTCATGTTTTACATGTTTAGACTGTGGTAGAGTCAACCAAATTATGATGGTTAGCAACTATTTTTTTTAATTTTTGTCTAATTATTTAGAAAACGCGCTCTACAAATGTATTTCAAGTAGGGCTCATAAGGGATCAAATGTGATTTTAGTTGCAGCTAATTACCAAAATTTGTTATCTAATAATTTTTTTCGAATCGGGATAGGGAACCAGCCCCATCTAGCCTCAAACTAACTCCTCCACTATTTTTATTCCAATTAAGAAGAACAAGTGTTTGCGTTGGATAACAAAGACGTAGTATTGTAGACACCCCCCAAGATGTGTGTAAGCTTTGATTTTTGGTCAGATGTGAGTATATTTAATCGTTAATTTTTATTTTACAGTTGGACATTTTGTTATCATAGACTCTTAGCTATGTCCAATATTATATATATGTTGTGTCTCTCCTACACTGGTCACGGTAACATTTCTAACCAGTCTCTCCTGCACTGGTCACAGTAACATTTCTAACCAGCTATGAGCTTTAGATTCAACAAAACGAATCACGAAGTGCTTACTGGAAAAATATTATTCATATAATAATATAATGTGTTATCCACTATGCTATCGTTTATTGAAAACTGAAGTAAGCAAGTTTAATAATTCTATTCACTTAAATGCTTTTTATTCCTTTCATTTCTTAGCTCTATTCATGCCTATTCCACGCATTGTATTCTTCTTTACCCATTTGGGTTTTTTTATATATTGTTTTGGTTCATTCAAATAAGTTTCTAAAATGAAGTCATTCTTTGTTTTGTAGTGATTGTATGGCACAGTTAATTATTAGCGTAGAATGTGACTATTAATTTTGTATACTTTCTTGGAAGTTTATACTGTAATTTTTTATTTTCTTCGTATCGTCTTTATATTATTTTTCTTTTATTGCATATAAGTAAACAAGCTAGGAACTAAGTCTCTACTCGATCTAGATGGATATAATGAATCCATGGTGTATTGTTTCTATATTGTTTTACAAAATATATACATTAGTAATACATACATTTTTAATGTTGTGAGATTTGTTTATAATGCTCAATCCATAATGTCGAAGTACTTAAATCACTCTATGTTTTCAAATATTGTAAATGTATTTCAATCAACAACTTTCAATAAATGTTGAAAACTTCTTTATAACAATGTTATAAAGATAAGTTCAGTTTATGTTAAGAAAATCAAATTTATTGAAAATATGTCTTTCACTAGCGAACAATGTAAAAATCTAGATTTTTCAACGATTTAAATAAGAATTTTAACGAAGATTTTGAAATATATTTTTTTAAAATAAAAATTTGGCAATGAATAACATTTTTTTATTATGGTTCTACGAATGTTAGAAATTCTCGGTTAGGGATCAAAACATCAAAATAAATTCTATACATATATGTATGTGTGTATATGGATGTATATGCGTGTGCACGCACGCGTGTGTGTATAAAGATGTTCCTTAAGTCGAGTACGGTTCCGTGCTTGATTCGCGTGTGTGTATAAAGATGTTCCTTAAGTCAAGTTAGTGTTCCTTACTTGATTCTAATTAGGAAATTTGCTTCACTTTCTCTGGTATGGTACAATGAACCATTATATTAAACAACTCTAAGCAATCTCATATGTATTATGATATGTAGTATCCAAGTACCCAATTTACCTACTATTAGATAAATCATTTATGTTTACTTCCTCTAACTATTACTTCTTTCTTGCTTCAAATACTACATACATAATGATGAAACAATATCATTCTTAACCATCCAAGTGCATACAATTTGTAGCATACCTTTTATTTTGATCTCAACTTATCACTCTTTGAGCCGATCCCATATTCAAGAAACAAAGCGGCAAATATTGAATTGAGTATTTCAACAAAATACAGTAACTTCCTTTAATTGTGTTTACTGAGAAGTCATTCATAACTTGGTGTTAACTTAAACCTTTAAAAAGCATATAGTAAGTCAAATATATAATGTTTCCTATATCTTCTATACCACTCTATGTCATATGACATTTCAGATTTGTTATTATGTATTTTTCTCTTTTTTTTAAATTGGCTTTAGAGGGAAATCTTAATATTTTACATGGTGAATATGATTTTTGGATTATGGATTCATATGCCTATTTACTCTGATTATTAAGTCATATGCATAAGTTTGAACACATTGATAATATGAAGCTAGGAATAGGCTAAGTAATTTGGCCTGCTATTTAATAAAGAAGTCAAAATTATTACTGCTTCTGGTATGTACTGGTGCAAAAATAGCTAATTATTGCAAGAGACTTTAGACCATTGTAGATGTATACCACTTTGTTAGAGTACACTACAAAGGTATATGTCTTGTACCTATCTTTATAATAATTTACTAAGCTTTATACCAAATGCATATAATGTTCGTGAGAAGTTACTAAATTATACAAATAACGTGACAAGTGAAAAACTTAATTCATGGCTCAAGTTAAAAGAAAGTGGGTTATGACCTTTGTTCTCAAAGGTCTATTTTCCCCTTCATCCATCGATGTTTATATTTTCCATTTCCTGGCAAGCATATGAACGCATGGTTAATCAAACTAGCCTCACAAACCTAAATACACAGCCAACAGGGTTGGCGCAGTCGGTTCCGGACTGCGAGATTGAAGGTTATAAGTTCGAGCCCTGGAACTAACAACCTGTAACAAGTATCTGAAGTATGTGTTTGGCAGGCACATACTTCCCTAGAGTTTACAAGCGAAGCTTGGTTCTCTAGGTGATTCAAAAAAAAAACCTAAATACACACATAAAAAATACATTCAACAAATAAATCTTTTTTTTACGGAATAATTAATTTGTTTGCTGTCATTTATGCGACTAAGTTTCCACTCTTTTATGGGTTTTAAGGCAATAATTATTACATTATTCAGTACACTTTATTTTCTAGATAGTGATGATAATATGTTGCATTACTTCTTACAAATAGTTTTCTTCTCTCTGCTCTAGGTTTGTCTCTGATCTATATATTGCATTAGGCGTTTAAGTAGGACTCCTCATTGAATATTTTGCTCAAGTCTTGCCATTATTTGATGCAAATCTTGTAGTAATTGTGACTGGAGAAATTCAGAGCTTGGATTATCACATAAACAACACATGAGGAAGAATAGTTCAACTTTTTGGTACTGGTAGAGACTAGATTGGAGGTATGATGTAGCACATGTTTCTTTACGATTACAATTAGTTGTTTTTGGGGTGTCTGTTAGGAACTGAGTTGATGATGTTTTGATGATAACAACCTTATATAGTTATTATACTTTACTTTATAAAATATGTACTAACATTTCCATATATATATGTATATGTATATAGAAAGTATATGCAGGTATTATCGAAGACTGATCAGTATAAAAACTCAAGCATCAAAGATGAAGATTAGAGATTCAAGATTCAAGACTCTAGAGAATCAAGATTTCAAGATCTCAAGATAAGTGTCTAGTAATTTGTTAAAACTTCATAATAGCACTCTCATCTTTTTTCTAATTTACTTTTGGGATAGAACCCAATTTCTATCGAAACCAGTGGCTTACAAACCCACGACAAGTAGCTTACAAACCTACGATAAGTGGCTTACAAACCCACGAAAATCAAAATCATTTAAACTACTTTGTACAAGTTCTCGAGTCCTATGGAGGAGCTCTGTAGGAAGGTTCTTGCAATTTCAGTTTGAATAGATTTTTCAAAATGTTTTTAAATCTGTTTTCAAAATGTTTTAGTTTTCAAAAATCATGTTTTCAAAATGTTTTCAAATTTTGTTTTAGCCTTGAAATATTCCTCTATTCTGATTTTAAAAACTTCTATTTTTAAAACATCAAAACTTATTCTGATTTTAAATATTACTTATATAACTGACGGTCTATATCAATTATATATATATATATTTAAAATAATGTTTTATATTCATTCTCTATTTCAAAATATTGTTTAAACACGTTACTTTGGTCCAGAGAAGTTTCAACTCGTTTTAAATTCAATTGTCTTTACAAAACAACATCTCAATGTTTTTTAACTAAGGGATGTCGACATATAGGGATACCCCATGTCGACATGATGACAGTTGGATTCAAAAATTTAATTTTCAAAAGAAGTGTCCATTCGTTAGAAATACCTTTCGCAAATGGTTATGACTGTTGTGCATATATATAAAGGCTTCCAAAACGAATTTTTTAACAACTACTTTTCTTATTTTCTTCACTCTTTCTTCTCCACCATTCCATATCCATAAAACTTCGTATTTACAAGGTCGTGCTATCACTCTGCCAAATTCTCAATAGGAAATCATTTAGATACTCTCTCTATTTGATTCTCCATCATTATACTAAAGATCAAAGTGCTATTCAGAGTTATAGGAATAATTTGTATTCAAAAAGTCCATAGAGTCTATCCATTCAAAAGGATTGTTATTAAGAAGTATTAGGGTGATCTTGTGTCCTGTAAATCAAGAGAGTTTACCCCAGATTCGGAGATAGGAGGGTTCCTCAAGGCCTTAGAAATTGAGAGTTGTAATTTGGATATTGGCTTATAAAAATCTATACAAGGATATTGCCTTGGTGCAGGACTGGATGTAGGAGGATTCCGAACCAGTATAAAGTCCGGTGTGTTCTTTCCTTTTACTTGCTTTACTTTACTATTTGCATTTGTTATATGTTCTGTGATCATTCTGTGTTAGAATTCTGTTTAGATTTGTGTTGAAAGTTTTAATTTAGTCATATAGTTCATATATTCTTTAAAACACTATTCACCCCCCTCTAGTGTTAGTTCTGCCTTAAGATCCTTAATACGCATCCCCAACAATTGGTATCAGAGCATTGGTTTTCATTGTTTTCATAATCTGAAATTTTGAAAAGTTTTAATGGCACAACACACTAGTAATGTCACTCCTTTCACTACTACTTCTGTCAACACAAGCACTAACACTAGTTCATTCGTAGAGGGTCAATCTACTGTCAGACCACCACTTTTTAATGGCAGTAATTATGCATATTGGGCATGTAGAATGAAAATTTATTTACAATCTATAAGTTTAGATACTTGGAATATGACACAAATTGAATATGTTGAACCAACCACTAATTTTGCCCAGTGGACTACTGAGCAAAAGACGGTTGCACAAAACAATTCTAAGGCTATGAATATACTATTTTGTTCATTATATAGGAATGAGTTTAATAGAGTCTTTGTTTGTAAGTCTGCATTTGAAATCTGAAAAACTTTGCAAGTAACTCATGAAGGAACAAGCAAAGTTAAACAGACTAAAATTTCCATATTAACTAACCAGTTTCAATTGTTTAAAATGCATGAAAATGAGTCCATTTCCGACATGTATTGTCGATTTCAACATATTGTTCATTCATTAATTGCTTTAGGAAAAGGCTTCTCAGAAGAAGATCAAGTCAGAAAAATACTCAATTCACTCACTCCAGAATGGGATCAAAAGACACTTACTATTGAAGAGGCAAATGATGTTAGTAAAATGAAGATCGAAGAGTTAATCGATAATCTAATGTCTTATGAAGTTCAACTACAAGGAAGAAAAGAATCTAAGGGAACGGAAAAGAAATCGATCGCATTTAAAGCAACAACTAGAGATTCAGAACAAGAGAGTGATGAAGAAATTGCTTTCATGACCAGAAATTTCAGGAAATTTCTAAAGTATAGAAAAATGAATAACCTTAAAAGAAATGATCAAAGAAATTCCAGGAATACTTCGGGGAACAACAACAACTACAACAACAACAACAATGGTGATAGATGCTATAACTGCAACAAAACAGGGCACTACAAGATGGATTATCCATATCCAGAGAAACAGACATTTCAACCAAACAACGAGCAATCAAAGAAAAGAAAGAAGGCATATGCAGCAACTCTTGACGATTCGGATTCATCCAGTGATGACGAGAAGAAAACAGATAATTCAAATCTGTGCTTCACGGTTATTCTCGAATCAAAAGACGATCGGAGTTTGGATCTAAAAATATGTACACATTTATTTTAATTTTATTGGATGCTTGCTTGCTTTGATTTTTTGTTTGCGATTCCTTGAATTTTTAAATTCAAAATCACCCTTTGAAATTTGAATTTTTAAATTCAAAATAATATTATTTTAATAATATTTTAGATACTAAAATATTTTAATATTATTATATTTAATATTATTACTGGAATTATATATAGATATAGAATATAGATTAGTATTCTTAAGATTTTAGGAATTTCTTAGATTTTAGGAATAGACACTTCTTCTCAAATTCAACAGGCACATGTCGACATGTCGGGATACCCCCTGTCGACATGCCTCTCAGAACTTTGATTTCAAAATTTGAATTCAAACTTTTGAATTTCCCTCCACCTTTTCACTTACTTCAAAATTCTGAAAAGATACCTCTTGACCAGAGAACATGACCTTAGAGAATCTATTTAATATACTTCTCTTATCATCTCTTTTCACTTTATTCTCACAATTCAAACTTTCTTCATTATCTTCTACTCCTATCAAATACTCATCAATGGCTTCCTCAAGTACCCCATCAACTATGAGGCTGCCCAAATCCATCAAAAATGATCTTTACAATGACCTGGAGGCTATCAAAGATTACATAAATTATGTAAACTATGGTAAAGTCAATATGGGAAAATTTGCTATTTTTGATGATTTTTCTTCTTATGAACTCAATCAACTTTTTGAAGAAAACTCCATTCTTAACTTGATTGATAACAAGCAAAATGATTTCGTTTGTTATCCAAACCTTGTCAAAAAATTTTATGCAAACCTAAACCGTGAATTTTATAATGGAAATGAAGATCAAATTTGGAGTAGTGTTAAAGGAACACTTATTGTTTTGGATTCCGATATTTTGGGTACTATTTTGGGTTGCAAATCTACCGGTATGAATCTCTCGGAATTTCAAATCAATGAAACCGATCGAGAGACTTTCCATCATATTTTTGAAAGTGATTACCACATGGACTTTAAGAATCGCTTTTTCTGCCCAAAAGCAAGAATTGTCAACCTTCTTATTCAACACACCGTTATTCCTAGGTCGGGAAACTACAATAATCCCACCTCAAAAGTGTGTAAAGCTCTTTTTTCTATATTTGGAAAATATGATATTAATTGGGCACAAACTATTTTGGATGAGTTAAGACCCAAAAATTTTACTATGGGAGAAAACACTCTTTATCATGGAATTTACCTTACTCGGATTTTCAATTATTTTGGTGTGGATGTTAAAAAGGAAGAGTTTGTTAGTAGAAAAGTGTTCAATCATGGGAATATTTCTCTTATGAAAATCCCACTTATGTTTCAACCATATGAAACACTTACCGAGAAGGAAGAAAGACTTGCTCATGAAGAGATGGAAGAAGAGGAAGAAGAAGAAGAACAAGAAGAAGGGGAAGGAATGGAAATTGAAGAAGAGGAAGAAGAAGAAACCTCTTTAGAAAGTATAGAGTATCCACATACACCCGCCAATCCGTCCAACAAAACCATTCTCAAGAACCAAAAGATACTTGCTCAAAATCAAAAGGTTCTTAAGAGATCTTTTAGCAAGAAGATGGATAAAATCTCTACCAAGATCGACAAGTTCTTTGGGAAGATAGGCAGGAAACTTGGCTTGTCCTCATCATCATCTTCATCAAACTAATCCTAGCCATTATCTATCTATCGTTTATCTATCTTTGTATTTTTTACTTTTTTAGTTAAGATTATGTAATGTTAACTAATATAAGTAATGCTATCTTATTCTCTGTTTTCTAGCTTTATATATCTCTAATAGCTATTTATTTTAAGTTTATATAGTTCCACTAGTATAAAAATAAACTTAGAAATCAAAAATAACTCAACTTGGTCATTCTGTCTAGACCATGTCCACATGCCCCATCCCACCCATGTCGACATATAACAGTCAGAAAGTAGTTATTTCTAAACTTCAAATTCATTTAACTACCAAGTGTCAATTCATTTTGAACGACCAATAACTCTTATATATACCTATTTCTTCTAGAAAAACTTCTTTAACTCCATTTCTATTCATCTCCTTTCATACTTTAACTTATTTCTTAAATTATGGCTTCTCTAATTAAGAATTTAAGTGAAAATCTTGAAGAAACTCTTACTTCTTTCAAGAAAATTCTCTCTTTTATACTTAGAAATCATAGGCACTTAGAATTAAGCCAAATGCAGATGATCAAAGAGCAAGAGAGACACTTCGACGCACTTCGTTGGATGATCTCAAGCCTTAGCAAAGACGAACCCGAAGCAAATCCATCGGTCACTCTCGACAAAGATGATTGGGATGTTATCAAAACTGATCCTATCTTTGGAGAAGATGGATGGGTGGATGTCCCAAGGAATGTCTGATCATTATGTATGTTTGTTTGTTTGATTTGATTTGACTTAGATTTGATTAGGATTTGATTGATTTGTTTACTTAAGCTTGATTTAGATTTGGTTTGTATATAACTTCATATACTACACATTTGCTTATGTATGATATTGTTTTGATTGCCAAAATACACTTATATATGTTCACACACTTGATCACTTATACTCACTTGATCACTTATACATTCACTTTACAATATTATTCCACATATATGCTTGATTATCTTAGAACGGGTAAATCTTTTATTTCTTTTTGCTGATGTCAAAGGGGGAGAAAGTTATAAAAGTATATGTGCTTGGTGTAAGGGGGAGTCATGGAGTAAGGGGGAGTTATAGTTTTAAGAAGAAGTCACGGAGTAAGGGGGAGTTATGGTATGGTAAGAATATTTTATAAATAAAGGTTGTCATCATCAAAAAGGGGGAGATTGTTAGGAACTGAGTTGATGATGTTTTGATGACAACAACGTTATATAGTTATTATACTTTACTTTATAAAATATGTACTAACATTTCCATATATATATATATATGTGTGTGTGTGTGTGTGTGTGTGTAGGAAGTATATGCAGGTATTATCGAAGACTGATCAGTATAAAGACTCAAGCATCAAAGATGAAGATTAGAGATTCAAGACTTTAGAGAATCAAGGTTTCAAGATCTCAAGATAAGTGTCAGTAATTTGTTAAAACTTCATAATAGCACTCTCATCTTTTTTCTAATTTACTTTTGGTATGGAACCCAATTTCTATCGGAACCAGTGGCTTACAAACCCATGACAAGTAGCTTACAAACCTACGACAAGTGGCTTACAAACCCACAAAAATCAAAATCATTTAAACTACTTTGTACAAGTTCTCGAGTCCTATGGAGGAGCTCTGTAGGAAGGTTCTTGCAATTTCATTTTGAATAGATTTTTCAAAATGTTTTCAAATTTTGTTTTAGCCTTGAAATATTCCTCTATTCTGATTTTAAAAACTTCTATTTTTAAAACATCAAAACTTATTTTGATTTTAAATATTACTTATATAATTGATGGTCTATATCAATTATATATATATATATATATAAAATAATGTTTTATATTCATACTCTATTTCAAAATATTGTTTAAACACTTTACTTTGGTCCAGAGAAGTTTCAACTCGTTTTAAATTCAATTGTCTTCAACATCTCAATGTTTTTTAACTAAGGGATGTCGACATATGGGGATACCCCATGTCGACATGATGACAGTTGGATTCAAAAATTTAATTTTCAAAAGAAGTGTCCATTCGTTAGAAAACCTTTCGCCAATGGTTATGACTATTGTGCATCTATATAAAGGCTTCCAAAATGAATTTTTTAACAACTACTTTTCTTATTTTCTTCACTTTTTCTTCTCCACCATTCCATATCCATAAAACTTCATATTTACAAGGTCGTGCTATCACTCTGCCAAATTCTCAATAGGAAATCATTTAGATACTCTCTCTATTTGATTCTCCATCATTCTACTAAAGATCAAAGTGCTATTCAGAGTTATAGGGATAATTTGTATTCAAAAAGTCCATAGAGTCTATCCATTCAAAAGTATTGTTATTAAGAAGTATTAGGGTGATCTTGTGTCTCGTAAATCAAGAGAGTTTACCCCAGACTCGGAGATAGGAGGGTTCCTCAAGTCCTTAGAAATTGAGGGTTGTAATTTGGATATTGGCTTATAAAAATCTGTACAAGGATATTGCCTTGGTGCAGGACTGGATGTAGGAGGATTCCGAACCAGTATAAAATCCGGTGTGTTCTTTCCTTTTACTTGCTTTACTTTACTATCTGCATTTGTTATATGTTCTGTGATCATTCTGTGTTAGAATTCTGTTTAGATTTGTGTTGAAAGTTTTAATTTAGTCATATAGTTCATATATTCTTTAAAACACTATTCACCCCCCCTCCTTCTAGTGTTATTTCTGCCTTAAGATCCTTAATCCGCATCCCCAACAGTGTCCACCAGACTTATGATCTTTGTGACAAACACTTACATTTTATTTATTAACTTTTAAGCTCATTTTTGCAAATTTATGTTAAAGCAATAGGTTAAAACACCGAAGTTTGGGACAAAACTGCAAGTAGCATGCCATAGAAAAATATTTTAATTTTTATTTGCATGTTCTGTAATATGATTCCACTTGCAGATTCCTTTCTCTGGTGCAAATTAACTACTAGCTTATGATTGGATGTAATCATAAGTAATGCATAAATGCTCCATATTCCTTCTCCTTTTAATCTAATTTACTCATGGTGTTGTCATAATAATTTCCAGTACCATATACGGATTCAAGAGTCAAAAAAAAATATCAAACTATGAAGTGGATTATGAAATTTAACAGTGGTTTAAATGTATTTGCCCTAAATAATAATTAGCTTCCATTTGTAATGAACTCCAGGAACAATTATCCATTCCATTAAACCCAGGTGTAAAGTCGTTTGTACTGAAATATAGTTCTTTTCATTGTAGAGTTAAGCGTTGACCGGTAGAAAAGGCACCATCCTTCATCGAATCAAAAATTGAAACTGAATTAGTATTCTGAACACTGTACAAAAATTAAAAACACTTAACTTTCCATGCGAGAAAATTCATAAGATGGAATTTATTTAAAATCTCCCAAATTTTTTAAACAGGTAATAAAATAAGAAAGAACTTGAATTACTCTAAGAGCTTCACCAATGAAATAATACCGAGATTTACTTAATAAATAAATTAAAGAAATATGGAATGCAAAATCATTAAACTCAAGTTCATTACCGTTGAAAACAAAAAAGAATTTAATGATAATTGCTATATATGTATGTATGTATGTATGTATGTATGTATGTATGTATGTATGTATATGTGTGTGTGTCTACACACATATATATAAGTATAGCTGCGATCCGTGTGCGTAGCACGGGTTCACACTAGTTTTATTATTACGACAGCTAAGAATAAAGCGATGAGCTTGAATATGCAATATAAATGAAGGTGGATCAAGCATTATCAACTAGCTCATCTGTGTTACTATTATTATGATAGCTAAGAATTTTGAGATGATCTTGAATATACAACTAAGGAGACTGCTTGTCTTATAATATACAATTTCAGCAGATTCCTCCTCCTTTGGGTTAAGTACTACAATAGAATAAATAAGTTTCTGAGTGTGTAAAGAACCTACATACATTTCTTCAAACATGTTTAACGTATCAAACTTTTAAACAATTCACAATCGAAAGGGAAAAAAGACACCCGTTTGGACGAAGAGACCGATCCCTTCATATCATGTAAAACTCTGCAAATCTCATCTTCAGTAATTTCTTCTTTCAATTCTAGCAAATTACTCTTCTTCTTAAGTTAGTCACTCCCAATCAACTTCAATTTTGTGCTACAGTTTTCCACAAAAAATGTCATCATAATTGTCAACAAAAGCATCATTCATTTCAGATAGCTAATTTCTTCAATTCCATCTCTAAAATATTGAAATGATGTTTTTCATTTTTCTGTTGATTTATCTGATCTCCTCCGAACATTGAGTTTCAAAACTTTCACTTGTAATCTTTCTTTTTCTTGATGCAATAGAAGTTCAACAGCACTGTTTTTTCATTAACAAAAAATAAAAATAAAAAAACCTCACTTGATTTAGGTATCGTTTGTTTAAAGTGTTGAATACTGAATGTTGAACACTGAATGTTGAATGTTGAATACTGAATGTTGAACACTGAATGTTGAATGTTGAATGCTGAACGTTGATTGCTGAATGCTGGTTGCTGAATACATGAAAAATTGTTTGTTCGCTATCTAATTAAAATTTTGTTTTAAGATCATAAATTACCATTTTGACAATTGTTATCCCGCCTTTTGGCAAGGCTGCGATACCAAAAGATTGATTGAAAAACCAAAGATAGTTCGTCTCAAAGATTGGTTGTACATTGCTTCACCATGGATATTGGCGAATTTTGTCCAAGCCCGGATCAGGCTACAATTGATAAGACATGTCAAGAAAAGTCATGAAAACCAAGGTTCCAAGTTTCAAGTCAATCTGAGTTCGTACGCTCGAATTATGATCGATGCAAGTTAGTGAAAGATGTTGTTCGAATCCATAGGCAACACTTCTATTCGAATCCATCAGCATCTCTCTGTACGAATCCATTACATTCGCATCACAACCATCTGGTTCTTATCCATAGATCTTGGAGGTCCTTCGAGTGCACAGAGGCATTCCTCTTCGAGTCCACTCTGCAACCTCCTGTTCGTATCGATCAACTGGAGACCATAGAGATCGATACGAACGAAGCTATGCACCAACTCCATAAACAATGACACGTTCGTATCCACCAGAACACCTCACTTCGAATCTATAAATGTTTCTAGACTTCATATCCATTGCATTCACATCAATCAGAAGGAAGTTAGCCTCGCATGTACCTGGTTCGTATCCATCAAGTTGAAGTCCTTCGAATCCATGAAGTTACTCCACTTCGAATCCATCCAGCCATAACCGATTCGTATCGATTAACTGAGGCGTATCACGATTGATACGAACGAAGCCTCGCTCGAATCCAAATGTTGTTGATACTTCCGAGTCCATCGAGTCAAGGCGGCGAAGTCTTCGGGGCGACTCGATCAAAGCGGAGTGAAAAGCGGACCGACACGAAGAACGCGCGCCATGTCATCCTGCTAGCACATGCCACCGTCGATTCGAAGCAATCGATTCGAATTGATCGATTTGAACAGGATGAACAGACGAAGAACGCAATTTCGAATCGACCATAACTTGAGATCTACAAGTCCAAATGCTATGAAATTTTCACAGGAGCTTACGAACATGTTGAAGAACGTGCTCACCAAATTTCAGCTCGATTGGATGATTTCTTGATCGATTCGAATGGAGTTCGAATCGATCTCGGAGCGGGCCCAGATTTCCTGGACGCGGGCGTGTGGGCCCACTCACGGGCTAGAAGTGGTCTCCCTACATTTAGGATAAATGTCAGCCTCCTACGCCTATAAATAGAGCCCCAGGTCATTCAAAAAAGGGGATCGGAATTATGAAGCGCCGAGACTCTACCGGATTCAATTATACACTTCTTCAGTGCGGTTATATTCAAGATTCAAATCTGTAATTCATTGTAACCTGCTGTAATCAATTGAAATCATCAAGTGAATTAATAAATTCATCAACTTCAAAGTGGACGTAGGCATGATCGCCGAACCACTATAAATTTCGTGTCACAAATTGTTGTTTCTGAATTGTTATACTCAATATTGCTTAGATCTGAGATTTGTGTGTGAATATTGTTGATTTACATTCATACACTGGTGCTTTCACGACGTTCGGGGTTTGTGACCAATTTTAGCACAAACACTTTGGTGCTTTCACTAAGAACTGAACTCGGGCACCCGCTACACCATACTTCGGATTCGAAAAATAGGAAAGATCGGATCTGAAGAAAACCATGACGAGACAATCAAGCAGAAAGCCAAGGCCAGAGCGAAGTCAACACGAAGGGAGTCAAGAGGCTTCCTCAGGAGCAAACCAAGCTTCAGTCTTCATCACCAGGGATGAGATGGAGGCTATGATGAGAAGACAAGAAGAGATGATCCAGAACTTCCTTCAATAGATTGGGCAACTTGGAGCGCAGAACCAAGGAGCAACTGGAGTTCTCTGGGGCAGCACCAAAGCTGGGGGGCACACACGTAGAGCATGTTGATCCGATCCCGGGAAGAGAGACAGGGGCATCTGAACAACCTAGTAGCAATAGAGGAATGAATGCTCAGCCAGGGGGGCATACACCTGAAAGCTCACACGAACTCGGGGGGCAGGTCGAAGGCAATGAACGAGGGCTACAGGTTGGAAACAACGATAGATTGGCAGAAATGGTAAGGAGAGCTACGAGAGGTGGTTTAGTAAACAGAGATTTGGAAGACATGAACAGGAGTCCTTTTTCCCCTGCGATTAGGATGGCTTGGAACCCACCAGAGTTCAAGTTACCATCAGTAGAGATGTACGATGGGAGGACAGACCCTGCGGTCCATCTTACAAAGTATATGAGGCACGTGGAAGTGCTGGGGGCATCACAGGAGGTCATGGCCCGGTGCTTTCCATTGTATTTGACGGACATTGCATATAGTTTAGGCAACTGGAGAGCGGCTCCATAGGAACGTGGGCTGATTTAACTGAGAGATTTATGAGGCAATTCAGGGTTCACATCGCAAGACCCAAGAATGTGATGAGTTTGGCAACTTTGAAGCAGAAAGCTGGAGAGTCTTTGAGGAGTTTTCTGACGCGATTCAATGCGGCAGCAGCATCGGTGGATCGGCTAGATCCATCCATGGTTATGATGGCAGTTGTGTTCGGAATAACCGATGGCACAGAATTCAAAAATTCTTTAACTAAAGATCCGCCTATGGATCTGGGAGAATTCTATCATGAGGCCGAAAAGTTTCTACGATTGGAAGATGCTAGTGCGGAGAGAGAAGAAGGAATTGACGTTTACGCAATCAAAGGCGGAAATCCACCTGGAAAGGGTGCGGAGACTGGAAAAGGAAAGACAAAGGCCGAGAATAATGATGATAGGTCAAAGCGGCCATGGAGGGAGCCGCGATTCACCAATTACTCTGAGCTGAATGAGAGTTTGGAGCGGATTTATCAGGATACGAGAGAGCAAGTTTCCTATCGTAGACCAATGCGAAGGGACCCCACTGTTGACGAAAGGAAATCAGACAGATATTGCTTGTTCCACGACCTAAACGGTCATCATACCAACGATTGCAGGCATCTGAAGGATGAAGTGGAGGGACATATCAGGAACGGTATGCTTCTTCAGTATGTGAGGAGGCGAGCTCCAGCAGTGGAGCCAGAGTGACCACCATCAACATCAGCTAGGGGAGCCTCCGAGCCGGGGCATCGTATGGTTATAAATTAATTTGAATAATGATGAACAAGTCGTAAACTTCTCACTAACACCATCGAACCATTTACACATGTAGGAGATCGCGAACGATCCACAGGCATGCTCTGAATGATTATCGACCGTCTCGTAGTGAGAATTTACACTTTGACATCCTTGCTTTGCTTTTTGATTTGGACATTTAGACTTTGTTTGTTTGGGCATTTCTGTTATGGATTTCATGTGAATGTTGATTTGATATTTGCAATTCTGTGGAAGAATTTACTTGCGTATGCTTTGGATCGCGAACGGTCCACAAGCACACCTTGTATGGTGACAAACCAACACGATCACTGATTCAGAAATTCACCCGAACGTGATATCTGACTCCAGTACTACCAATTCCCACTAACCATTCGATCGCGAACGATCATAATCTGCCTTGTACGGCACCCGACCACGAACGCTCACACTTTATCTAGTACAATATTCGATCGCGAACGATCACACTCTGCCTCGTGCGGCACCCGACCGCGAACGGTCACAATTCACCCAATATGAACTTCGATCGCGAACGATCAAATTGTGCCTCGTACGGCAGTCAATCGCGAACGATCACATTCTTCTTTCCATGCCATTCGATCGCGAATGATCACAACTCGTCTAGAACGACATCCGACCGCGAATGGTCTCATTTCTTTATCTGCCTCGTACGGCGCCCGGCCGCGAACGGTCTCACTTTACATTTTGCCTCGTACGGCATCTGACCACGAACGGTCCCACTCCACATTTTGCCTTGTACGTGCAACCGCGAACGGTCCCATTCCGTCTTTTTCCGCGAATGGCACCGGCCGCCAACGGTCCTGTTTCACCTTGGATGGCATACGATCACGAACGATCGTCATTCGAGGTCATATGAAATTATCAAGTTCTTTACAGGTCATCAAGAGGATATGAACATCCAGCTTGTGGCATTACAAAACACACCTTCCTACCGCAAGGCATGTTTTGGGGGGCAAATGTTATCCCGCCTTTTGGCAAGGCCGCGATACCAAAAGATTGATTGAAAAACCAAAGATAGTTCGTCTCAAAGATTGGTTGTACATTGCTTCACCATGGATATCGGCGAATTTTGTCCAATCCCGGATCAGGCTACAATTGATAAGACATGTCAAGCAAAGTCATGAAAACCAAGGTTCCAAGTTTCAAGTCAATCTGAGTTCGTAAGCTCGAATTATGATCGATGCAAGTTAGTGAAAGATGTTATTCGAATCCATAGGCAACACTTCTATTCGAATCCATCAGCATCTCTCTGTACGAATCCATTACATTCGCATCACAACCATCTGGTTCATATCCATAGAGCTTGGAAGTCCTTCGAGTCCACAGAGGCATTCCTCTTCGAGTCCACTCTGCAACCTCCTGTTCGTATCGATCAACTGGAGACCATATAGATCGATACGAGCGAAGCTATGCACCAACTCCATAAACAATGACACGTTCGTATCCACCAAAAAACCTCACTTCGAATCCATAAATGTTGCTAGACTTCGTATCCATTGCATTCGCATCAATCAGAAGGAAGTTAGCCTCGCATGTACCTGGTTCGTATCCATCAAGTTGAAGTCCTTCGAATCCATGAAGTTACTCTACTTCGAATCCATCCAGCTATAACCGATTCGTATCGATCGACTGAGGCGTATCACGATTGATACGAACGAAGCCTCGCTCGAATCCAGATGTTGTTGATACTTATGAGTCCATCGAGTCAAGGCGGCAAAATCTTCGGGGCGACTCGATCAAAGCGGAGTGAAAAGAGGATCGACACGAAGAACGCGCGCCACGTCATCCTGCTAGCACATGCCACCATCGATTCGAAGCAATCGATTCGAATTGATCGATTCGAACAGGATGAACTGACGAAGAACGCAATTTCGAATCGACTATAACTTGAGATCTACAAGTCCAAATGCTATGAAATTTTCACAGGAGCTTACAAACATGTTGAAGAACGTTCTCACCAAATTTCAGCTCGATTGGATGATTTCTTGATCAATTCGAATGGAGTTCGAATCGATCTCGGAGCGGGCCCAGATTTCCTGGACGCGGGCGTGTGGGCCCACTCACGGGTTAGAAGTGGTCTCTCTACATTTAGGCGAAATGTCAGCCTCCGACGCCTATAAATAGATCCCCAGGTCATTCAGAAAAGGGGATCGGAATTATGAAGCGCCGAGACTCTACCGGATTCAATTATACACTTCTTCATTGCGGTTATATTCAAGATTCAGATCTGTAATTCATTGTAACCTGCTGTAATCAATTGAAATCATCAAGTGAATTAATAAATTCATCAACTTCAAAGTGAACGTTGGCACGATCGCCGAACCACTATAAATCTCATGTCACAAATTGTTGTTTCTGAATTGTTATACTCAATATTACTTAGATCTGAGATTTGTGTGTGAATATTGCTGATTTACATTCATACACTGGTGTTTTCACGACGTTCGAGGTTTTTGACCAATTTTGGCACAAACACTTTGGTGCTTTCACTGAGAACTGAACTCGGGAACCCGCTACACCAGACTTCGGATTCGGAAAATAGAATAGATCAGATCTGAAGAAAACCATGACGAGACAATCAAGCAGAAGGCCAAGGCCAGAGCGAAGTCAACACGAAGGGAGTCAAGAGGCTTCCTTAGGAGCAAACCAAGCTTCAGTCTTCATCACCAGGGATGAGATGGAGGCTATGATGAGAAGACAAGAAGAGATAATCCAGAACTTGCTTCAACAGATTGGGCAACTTGGAGCGCAGAACCAAGGAGCAACTGGAGTTCAGAACGGAGCAGGGTAGCACCAGAGCTGGGGGGCACACACGTAGAGCATGTTGATCCGATCCCGGGAAGAGAGACAGGGGCATTTGAACAACCTGGTAGCAATAGAGGAATGAACGCTCAGCCAGGGGGGCATACACCTGAAAGCTCACACGAACTCGAAGGGCAGGTCAAAGGCAATGAATGAGGGCTACGGGTTGGAAACAACGATAGATTGGCAGAAATGGTAAGGAGAGCTATGAGAGGTGGTTTAGTAAACAGAGATTTGGAAGACGTGAACAGGAGTCCTTTTTCCCCTGCGATTAGGATGGCTAGGAACCCACCAGAGTTCAAGTTACCATCAGTAGAGATGTACGATGGGAGGACAGACCCTGCGGTCCATCTTACAAAGTATATGAGGCACATGGAAGGGCTGGGGGCATCACAGGAGGTCATGGCCCGGTGCTTTCCATTGTATTTGACGGACATTGCAGCGTTATGGTTTAGGCAACTGGAGAGCGGCCCCATAGGAACGTGGGCTGATTTAACTGAGAGATTCATGAGGCAATTCAGGGTTCACATCGCAAGACCCAAGAATATGATGAGTTTGGCAACTTTGAAGTAGAAAGCTAGAGAGTCTTTGAGGAGTTTTCTGACGCGATTCAATGCGGCGGCAGCATCGGTGGATCGGCCATATCCATCCATGGTTATGATGGCAGCTGTGTCCGGAATAACCGATGGCACAGAATTCAAAAATTCTTTAACTAAAGATCCTCCTATGGATCTGGGAGAATTCTATCATGAGGCCGAAAAGTTTCTACCATTGGAAGATGCTAGTGCGGAGAGAGAAGAAGGAATTGATGTTTACGCAATCAAAGGCGGAAATCCACCTGGAAAGGGTGCGGAGACTGGAAAAGGAAAGAGAAAGGATGAGAATAATGATGATAGGTCAAAGCGTCCATGGAGGGAGCCGCGATTCACCACTTACTCTGATCTGAATGAAAGTTTGGAGCGGATTTATCAGGATACGAGAGAGCAAGTTCCCTGTCGTAGACCAATGTGAAGGGACCCCACTGTTAACGAAAGGAAATCAGACAGATATTGCTTGTTCCACGACCTGAACGGTCATCATACCAACGATTGCAGGCATCTGAAGGATGAAATGGAGGGACATATCAGGAACGGTATGCTTCTTCAGTATGTGAAGAGGCGAGCTCCAGCAGTGGAGCCAGAGCGACCACCATCAACATCAGCTAGGGGAGCCTCCGAGCCGGGGCATCGTATGGTTATCAATTAATTTGAATAATGATGAACAAGTCGTAAACTTCTCACTAACACCATCGAACCATTTACACATATAGGAGATCGCGAACGATCCACAGGCATGCTCTGAATGATTATCGACCGTCTCGTAGTGAGAATTTACACTTTGACATCCTTGCTTTGCTTTTTGATTTGGACATTTAGACTATGTTTGTTTAGGCATTTCTTTTATGGATTTCATGTGAACGTTGATTTGATATTTGCAATTCTGTGGAAGAATTTACTTGCGTATGCTTTGGATCGCGAACGGTCCACAAGCACACCTTGTATGGTGACAAACCAACACGATCACTGATTCAGAAATTCACCCGAACGTGATATCTGACTCCAGTACTACCAATTCCCACTAACCATTCGATCGCGAACGATCATAATCTGCCTTGTACGGCACCCGACCACGAACGCTCACACTTTATCTAGTACAATATTCGATCGCGAACGATCACACTCTGCCTCGTGCGGCACCCGACCGCGAACGGTCACAATTCACCCAATATGAACTTCGATCGCGAACGATCAAATTGTGCCTCGTACGGCAGTCAATCGCGAACGATCACATTCTTCTTTCCATGCCATTCGATCGCGAATGATCACAACTCGTCTAGAACGACATCCGACCGCGAATGGTCCCATTTCTTTATCTGCCTCGTACGGCGCCCGGCCGCGAACGGTCTCACTTTACATTTTGCCTCGTACGGCATCTGACCACGAACGGTCCCACTCCACATTTTGCCTTGTACGTGCAACCGCGAACGGTCCCATTCCGTCTTTTTCCGCGAATGGCACCGGCCGCCAACGGTCCTGTTTCACCTTGGATGGCATACGATCACGAACGATCGTCATTCGAGGTCATATGAAATTATCAAGTTCTTTACAGGTCATCAAGAGGATATGAACATCCAGCTTGTGGCATTACAAAACACACCTTCCTACCGCAAGGCATGTTTTGGGGGGGAAATGTTATCCCGCCTTTTGGCAAGGCCGCGATACCAAAAGATTGATTGAAAAACCAAAGATAATTCGTCTCAAAGATTGGTTGTACATTGCTTCACCATGGATATCAGCGAATTTTGTCCAAGCCCAGATCAGGCTACAATTGATAAGACATGTCAAGCAAAGTCATGAAAACCAAGTTTCCAAGTTTCAAGTCAATTTGAGTTCGTACGCTCGAATTATGATCGATGCAAGTTAGTGAAAGATGTTGTTCGAATCCATAGGCAACACTTCTATTCGAATCCATCAGCATCTCTCTATTCGAATCCATTACATTCGCATCACAACCATATGGTTCGTATCCATAGAGCTTGGAAGTCCTTCGAGTCCACAGAGGCATTCCTCTTCGAGTCCACTCTGCAACCTCCTGTTCGTATCGATCAACTGGAGACCATAGAGATCGATACGAACGAAGCTATGCACCAACTCCATAAACAATGACACGTTCGTATCCATGAGAACACCTCACTTCGAATCCATAAATGTTGCTAGACTTCGTATCCATTGCATTCGCATCAATCAGAAGGAAGTTAGCCTCGCATGTACCTGGTTCGTATCCATCAAGTTGAAGTCCTTCGAATCGATGAAGTTACTCCACTTCGAATCCATCCAGCTATAACTGATTCGTATCGATCGACTGAGGTGTATCACGATTGATACGAACGAAGCCTCACTCGAATCCAGATGTTGTTGATACTTCCGAGTCCATCGAGTCAAGGCGGCGAAGTCTTCGGGGCGACTCGATCAAAGCAAAGTGAAAAGCGGATCGACAGGAAGAACGCACGCCATGTCATCCTGCTAGCACATGCCACCATCGATTCGAAGCAATCGATTCGAATTGATCGATTCGAACTGGATGAACAGACGAAGAACGCAATTTTGAATCGACCATAACTTGAGATCTACAAGTCCAAATGCTATGAAATTTTCACAGGAGCTTACGAACATGTTGAAGAACGTTCTCACCAAATTTCAGCTCGATTGGATGATTTCTTGATCGATTCGAATGGAGTTCGAATCGATCTCGGAGTGGGCCCAGATTTCCTGGACGCGGGAGTGTGGGCCCACTCACGGGCAAGAAGTGGTCTCCCTACATTTAGGCGAAATGTCAACCTCCTACGCCTATAAATAGAGCCCTAGGTCATTCAGAAAAGGGGATCGGAATTCTGAAGCGTCGAGACTCTACCGGATTCAATTATACACTTCTTCATTGCGGTTATATTCAAGATTCAGATATGTAATTCATTGTAACCTGCTGTAATCAATTGAAATCATCAAGTGAATTAATAAATTCATCAACTTCAAAGTGGACGTAGGCACGATCGCCGAACCATTATAAATCTCGTGTCATAAATTGTTGTTTCTGAATTGTTATACTCAATATTGCTTAGATCTGAGATTTGTGTGTGAATATTGCTGATTTACATTAATACACTGGTGCTTTCACGACATTCGGGGTTTGTGACCAATTTTGGCACAAACAACAATATTACCCCTCAATTTTACAAGTAATTATTCTTTGGCACAGTGTCATTGAAAATGCACGCCTAATTACCTTATCTTATGTCTTATATTTTGTATAAAATAAAATAAAGAATGCTTGATGAAATTATTTATTTATGTTTTTTTTTACATCTGCACTACATATTTCTTTCTATATGTATTTGAATGAAAAATATATCGTAAAAAAAAATATATATATCTCATTTTCGTTTTTGTTAATCAATTTATAAAGTACTATATTTTAATTTATACAGAAACGTTAGGTAGGATACCATCAAATTTTTTTGATCAATAGTTTTTTGTATATTTGTTTCCATTTATTGAAAACCGTTGAATAAAATTATAATCAAAACAAAACGAAAATATTAATTCAAAAAAGAAAGAGAAAACTAAAAACAATACTGATATTATGTCTAAATTTTTTCAATTGTTTGATATACTATATAAGACAACTAAATGATGTGTTACATAAGGGTATAATTGAAAATTCAGTGCAATAAGTGATCAGCACATCCAATTGTTGAATTTGGATGATTCAAATATTCGTTAATGAGGAAAGAAATCGATTAATTGATTCAATCAAATCAATTAATTTAGCTGATATATGGAAGGATATTTTGAAGGAAACTAATTAATTAGTCAATCAATTAATTAGTCAATGTATATCTGCCATATGAAGAAATAAATGATTAGGCATAGAGAATAAAGGAAAGATGTGGAAACGAAGATTACGCCATCTGTTTGTACTAAAATCAAATCACGCAAATTGGAAAGATATCTGGGTAATCAGGAAATTGATTTGCTTAATCTCCAAGAAACCCTTCATTATCAAGTCTATATAAATGAAGGAACTTTATCTTCATGTGAACAAGAAAGTGTAGTATCCACCATTATTCTTTCCTCTCTCTGTTGTACTCTTTTCTTTAGTGAAAAAAAAGGTTGTTGGGTCTCCGTGGACGTAGGATATTCATATCGGAACCACGTTAAATCTTTTGTGTCTCTTATTTCTGTTATTTTTCTGTGAGACTGCATAATTCTTTTTAAGTGTCATTGGTATCTAAATAGGCAATACTAGATCCTGAACAATAAACCGCTTCCGCTCAAATTAAAAAAAATCACTATAGTTTGGTATCGGAGCTAGTGTTATTGTTCCTCTTTGGATATTAATGGCTACTTCTAGTAAGTCTGTTGGAAAATCTGGTGTCAATTATGGAGTAACACGTTTTGACAGAAAAGGAGATTTTGGTACTTGGAAGATAAAGATGGAGGCTGTATTGAAGAAGGAGAAGACTTACAAGGTTGTTTCTGCGCCTGAGAAATTGAAAGATATTGATGCAGCTGATTTGGAAGAGATGGAAGATGAAGCTCTCACAACAATTCAGTTGAGCCTTTCAGATGAAGTTCTTAGAGAATTCTCTCAGAAGAAGATGGCAAAGGAACTATGGGATGCATTATTGGATGAATATCAAGACAAGTCTCTCACTAATCGGATTATTATTCAGCAACAACTTTATTCGTTCAAGATGAAGCCTGGAGCTGATCTCATGGAGCATGTAGATGCTTTGACGACTTTGATTATGAACCTGAAGGCAGCGGAAGTTGATATTACTAATGAGGCTCAAGCTATGATCCTCTTATGTTCCTTGCCTAAGGAGTATACTGCTTTTGTTAATTCCATGATTTATGGCCGCATTAAAATTAGCCTGTCTGATGTAAAGGCTGGTCTTCATAATGAAGTATTAAGAGGTAGATTGGGGAGCACTAGCTTGGATAGTGATACTGAAGGCTTATTTGTTCAGAGAGGTAGAGGCCAAAGCAGGTCGAAGAAAGGTGGAGGGCGGAATTATTCACGGTCTCAGTCCAGAGGGCCTAAGAATTTGACTTGCCATTATTGTAAGAAATCAGGGCACTTCATAGCACAATGTCCCAAGCTTGAAGGTAGAAGAAAAGATCCAAAACAAGCTTCAGCTTTTACAGCAGAGAAATCAGATACAGAAAGTGACACCGATGTATTTACAGCTTCTGGCTCTTCTGGAAAGAGCAACTTATGGCTGATTGATTCTGGCACATCCTATCATATGACACCTGATAGGAACTGCTTTTCCACTTACCGTGAAATTGATGGAGGAGAAGTTCTGATGGATAATGATGCTTCTTGCCGTATGGTAGGTGTTGGTAGCGTGATAATTAGGATGTTTAATGTTGTTATTCGTACGATCACCGATGTTAGACATGTACCTGATTTGAGGAGGAGCTTGATTTCTGTTGGGGCGTTGAGTAGACTTGGCTTGAAGATTGTAATGGAAGAAGAAAAAATGAAGATATCAAAGGGTTCCATGATTGTTATGAGAGGTGTGAGGGCAGAAAATCTTTATCTATTAAAGGGCACTACTGTAATTGGTGAATCGGCATCTGTTACATCTGTTGATTCGGATTCTTCCATATTATGGCACTTACGGATGGGTCACATCGGTGAGCGCAGCATGGATGAGTTGAGAAAACGAGGATTGATTGATGGAGTTCATCATTCAAAACTTGGTTTTTGTGAAGGGTGTGTTCTTGGAAAGCAGACGAAGATTTCTTTTGGTATAGGAGAGCATAAAGCAAAAGCTGTCTTGGAGTATGTTCATACATATGTCTGGGGTCCCTCCCTTGTCCATCTTTAGGTGGAGCCAGATATTTTGTTTCATTTATAGATGATTTCTCTCATAAAGTATGGGTATGTAGGATCTAGATTAACCCTAGAGGGGGGGTGAATAGGGTTATAGCAAATTTTCTCGATTTAAACGCAGAAATAAACTACAGAAATAAATATGCAGTAAAGTAAATCACACACAAAATTTACCCAGCTTCGGCAACCACTGCCTACTGCTGCATTCACAGATTTCTATTAGAATTAAACAGTATCACGCTTACAAACACTCTACTAGACTCGCAGACATTTGCTCCACGCTCACAAACACTCTACTAGACTCGCACACCCTGCTCGCAAACATTTGCTCCACGCTCACAAACACTCTACTAGACTCGCACACCCTGCTCCGCCTATAGAGTTTCGCTTACTCGCAAACTTTGCCTCCCGCCTATAGAGCTTCGCTTACTCGCAAACTCTGCTCCCGCCTACAATAGAATATTGCAAACTCGCACACCCTTCTCACTGAACTAATTCTAACTAGACAATCTGACACTACCTAAACCCTAGGTGGTGATATACAAAGTTTTTATTCGAAAAATAAAAACGATAATTAAAAGACACATAAATTAACCCTAAACCCTAAAAATAACCCTAAAATAAAGCCCTTTAGAAAATAAGGCTGGCCCACTTAAACCCGTTCCTTATTTTTTTTTTTGTTATCTCCAGCCTGATCCCCTTTTGTCTCGTTCGTGAGAGTAATGGCGGCTTCGTTCTGATTAGGGCTTAGTTCCCTTAGTTAGGGCTTCGGCTCTTTGTTCCAATTAGGGCTTCGGTTTCTTCAATCGATCTGAGATATGTTGCCCTAGCTCACTGCTTCTCTGATGGTTGACTATTGCTCGTTTGCAGTTGCTCGATCGAGTTCGTTGTTTGTGAATTCGGTATGTACTGTCTCCTTTTGCTTTACTAAGTTGATACTTGAACTCGATGATTTAATTTGCCAGTGATGATTGGGTTATATATGCATTCGAACTCCTTGAATTACGTTCGTCTGAATATAGTTGAATTTGTCAATAGTCGTTCGATCTTGTATTGATGCTTGGGATTGATCTGACTTTGTCAATTTCGTATTTTGATGCTTGGTTGACACGGCTTCGATTTTGACTTGTTCAACATTGAAATTTTGATCACGGCTTTGGCTTGATGCTGAATAATGTTTGACTTCGACTTGATTTTGGGTATGCGAATCCACTACTCTGTATTAGCTTCGGTCATCACCATTGCTTTTATATTTTCTCTGCTGCATACCACTGCATTTCACTGCACTGTTGAAATTTGTGTCTGCATTTGTTATTTCTGGAGCTCGATTTGCACTTTCTCACTGCTTGATGGTCTTGTGACTCTTGCTATGCCTTTGTATTTTATTCTGTATTGCTTCATTGTGTTCTTGATAAATGCACATCTGTCATTGAGGTTACTTTTGCAGTTTGGTCTTATTTATGCTGTGCATTTACTTGGTGGTGTATTGCTGCCTTCACTGTCCACCTGTATCATGCTTGGTTTTGTTTCAAATTGCATTTGGTCTGCACTTTCACTGTTGTGTCTGGTTCTTTTTATTCATGTTTCAACTCAAATGTTTCACTCTGATATATTTATGCATTTGCCACTGAGCTTGATTCATGCAGTCTTCATTAGCTCGTGTGCTTCCAGTGTTGCCACTGTGTCAAGTATGGTTTCACCTGTACTTGTGTTGTAGCTGTCTTGACTTATCCATTCTCGAGTGTTCATCCCTGTAGTATATGTTAGTGATACATTTTTTGAGTTGGTTCATGTTGCACTGCACTGGCCTGCTGCCATACTTGTTCACTAGTGCATGTATCACTGTATGTAGCTCATTGAAGTGTTGCTCCATTGAATATTGAGTCTTTGTGGTCTGCACTTATAGCTGGACTTGATTTGTGCCTTGTCCATTCTCATGTGTTCATCCCTGTAATATTGTTGGTTCATTGTGATATTTGTTCATTTGCATTGTTGCCTTGTTGACTGTGTTGTTGCATTGTATTCTGGTCAGTGGTGCTTTGAGTCTGCACTGCTTGTTGATGTTGCTTGTGGCACTTGTACAGTGTTGTACTTGTTGTCTTTGACCTGAGCATGTTTATATTGAACTACCTCCTGTACTTGTATTCTGGTTCTTCATGTAGCCTTTTGGTCTGACTGTTGCTTCATGTTGCCTTCAGTAGCTTCACTGTTGCATTTGTATACTTGGTCGAGTCCATTTGCATTCTGCAGGCTTGTACTGTCCACTACCGTCTGTAATCTTGAGTTGCAGTGAGCTCGACATTGTTGTTTGCTTCACCACTGACTTGATGCTACATACATGTTTGTTGCAGTCCCTTTTTGCTGTTGCTATCCACATTGAACTGCTTTTGATGCACTTTTGAACTTTGTTGCATTCATGTCCTTGCAGTCTTCATGACTGTACTGTTGCAGTCGAGTTGTATTCATGTACACTTGTGGCTTGAACTGGAACTGTTTGTAGTCAATTGCTTTGTCTATTTGCCTTGAGTTGAACCTATCTTGGGTTTGACCTTGTTTTTGATTTCTGTGCTTTTGTTTGATTTTTTGCACACAAGTTGGCGAGGCAGTGCACACGTATACGAATGTACACGTGTGTACTGCAGCTACTTATAGTTACCTGTCCCTGATAAAAATACTGATATGCACAGATATTGCACAGTCAAAAATGATGACGAACAACCCAAATAACTGAGGCAAACAATGTTTTCAAAATCATCGTTTCTTTCAAATTTCAAAAATATTTCTCTTTCAATTTTACTGCGTTTGAAAATATTTTTGCAGATTACTCAGATGCTGGATTCAAACTGGACTATAGTTGAAGACAAAAATATGAGTGTGAGTGATATGTAGGAAGGTTGTGATGTAAATGTGAAATGTCATGTATTGTAGTCAAAATTGTATATGTATAGTGAGAGCTTGAAATTGTACTATCAAAGTTGTAATAAATATTTGTTTGAATAAAAATTTCTGTTTGAATTCAAAATCTGTTTAACTTGTTCTGTTTGAATTCAAATTCGAATTCTGTGTAATTTAATTTTATTCAACAAATATTTATTTAATCTATGAAAAAACAAAATAGTACATTACCAAATACATACTATTCAAAATTGTAATAAATATTTGTTTGAGTAAAATTTCTGTTTGAATTCAAAATCTGTTTAACTTGTTTTGTTTGAATTCAAATTCAAATTCTGTGTAATTTATTTTATTCAACAAATATTTATTTATTCTATGAAAAATAGTACATTAACAAATACATTTAAATGAATGTATATATGTTTATTATCATCAAACAAAAATCATATAGCGCAAAGCGCATATTCAACAATCTCCCCCTTTTGATGATAACAAACATATATTCAAGATTTTGAATATATTAAATGTATTTGATAATTTCATTTGCTCTCCCTATTTGAATGCTTCCTTTTTATGTGATACTCCCCCTACATATATGGCTCCCCCTACATATATGCATACAAATAAAAATATGTAAATGAGCCCATATGCAAATTGAAAGTTATTTGACCTTTGCTTGATTCTATTTGACAAAATCTTAACTTTTCTCTCCCCCTTTTGTTATCAGCAAAAGAATAATAGTGTTATAAAATAGGGATGAAGTGATAGACATGAATCAAACATTTAACTCAATTAAATATAAATATCAAATCTCAATAAAACTCAAACAAAAATCATAATTACCCTTGTCAAGCGCATATTCCACTTTCAGAAGTGATGGGGATAGAATCATCAAAAATCATACAATTCTGTCTATTTGTGGTATATTTATTTCAGGAAATTTGAATATCTACTAACCATGCATAACTGTTAGGACTTTTAAATGAGATTAGTAGTATTCACAATTCTTTTATTTAAAAAATGAAATCAAGTATCTTCTAATCACGCATGACCGTGAGGACTTTTAAATGGGATTAGAATCAACTTGTCTATTTGAATCAATTAGTTTTGATATGCGTTCCATACATGCATAACCGTGAGGACTTTTAAATGAGCATGGAAGCACATAATCAAAAATCCAAGTAATTCACCCATGCATAACCGTGAGGACTTTTAAATGAGAGTGAATACTTTGGATATTTATTTTTAATTGCTGAATATAATAAGTTGAAGCACAAATAATTTCCTTCACAGATTTAAAGATATTGAAGAACAAATGATTTCCTTTGTAAATTACCACAAATTTACATACTAAATATGATCTTGAAGAGTGATGGTCGATAGAAAGATGATAGAAATAGAAATGGTCATGGAATTATTACCCAACAAAAAGTTTTTATAACTCTTGTTATGAAATTCTAAAGAAATTTTCTAATTATACTTTCTCGAGTTATAATATATGATAAATATCTACACTCATCTCTTTTTCAATCACTATTTATCTTTTCGATAATCAAAGGGAGTCAGATTAGTCAAATTTGTCATTTAAAATCAAATTAAAATTATAAAATCAATTTTTCAAAAATGATTAAGCTGTAAATATGGTCAAACATGATTTTCTTGAGGGGAGTTTTATAAGAAAATTTTCTGCTATTTGAAAATTATTTCAAGTGAAAAATATGCAGATATTTTCTTTGAAAAAAAAACGATGCAGCAAATGAATGTTTCAAAAATTAATCACGTTACATTAATAATTTTTCTATCAACTATATTACCAGTGTAATCCGCATCTGAATTTAAATTTCACTCAATATTCACTTGTTGAATCAAACCATGAGATGTGCACCAAAAATTTCAAAACATCATTCTTTTGAATTTGAATTTAAGCCGTGTTAACACTCAAACAAATATCATGATGTTAATTTCAGAAGCCAGAGGATAAACAATTATATTCATGAGTAATCAACAGTCAATCAACATCATAATTATTTCAAAAACAATTTCTTAAAATCATTTTTCTCATGAATTTGAAATCGTGCAAATTTACAAGCAGTGACCAAAATATATCTACATGCAGCATGACTAATCAAATACCATCATTTGACCGAACAAATTTATATGGATTAGTTCAAAGTTGAAAATCTGATTGGTCATCGATTAAGCACAAATCAATGTCATAAATAAGAACAAGTCAAAAAAAAAATTTCTTAAAATCCTTTTTACATTTTTTTTTTAATAGAATTCATTAGGATTTTAAATTGAAGCCATGTAAATAGAAGAAATCATGAATATAGATTTAGCCAAAAATATTATCATCAATCAATAAAAACACCATCAGCAATCCAAATTAATCGATATAAAGTATTTCAAGGATTGTAGTGTTTTTGGCATAAAAGCATAATTGGCCAACAATTTTGAAAAAATCAGAATCAAAATTATCATCTTTTATTCATCTCAATATTGGCTGATTTTAATTCAGAATATGGTGCAGATAATCACATTTAAAAATAATTACCTGTTTTACCTTTACGATAATTTTTCGTGATTGCCCATTGTGATTCTGTCACCTTTATACTAGGCTAAGGAACTTTGCTTTGTCGTCCGTTGTGTTTCTGGAACAGCCGAAATCCAGATAACACTGTTGTTGTTGCTTAGCCTGCCACCACACCTACACGATAAAAGATTTATGTGACCTATTTGTTTTTATAGGTCCATTGTTGTTAGTGGCAGAATATGAAAAATATGTTTTTGGAGACTCAAAACTATTTATATATGTTCCTTTTGGCACCCAAATTTGTTTGACTTTCAAAGATTTTATATTTGTGCCTTTTGGAACCCAAATTGGTATAGTTTTCACGTGTTTGGGTCTATACCAACAATTATTTCGATTATGTCCAAATTCTCTACAAAACGAGCTCATTAAATTGACTTGATTAAATTTTGTGTTCCTATGACTATGATTTTCAACATAATTTCCAATTATTTCAGATCGAGCAAAAACACTTTTACTTTTTGCATTATCATCATTTTGTGATTTCCCAAAGCCTAGTCCTTTTCTATTGTTAGCAAAAATTTGATTTCCCAATAGCATGTTGAAAGATTTTTCGCCTCTTGAAAAGTTATTCAAAGATTTCTCAAGATTTTGGACTTTGGTTTTTAATGTTGAGTTTTCAGTAACAAGTGAGGTGCATCGATTAATAAAATCCTTTCTCCTAGTGTCGATGGTTTCCTTAAGATTCAAGTTTTCATTTTCAAGACTTTCAAAGTTATTCCTCAGTTTTGATAATTCTGAATCTAAAATCTTACATTTTTTACATTCTAGGTTTTGAATATTTTCAAGTTCAGTTTTTAACCTAAAACTTTCACGAGCAAATTCTCTCCTATCAGATTTCAGTTTTTCAATTTTAGATTCAAGAGTATCCACTACCTTAGTAAGATCAGAACACATAAAAACAAGTTCTTTATAAGAAAACTCACCTGCCTCACTAGATTCGTCGGAGGTTGCTTCTGATTCTGATTTTGCCATGCAACACAAGTTAGCCTCCTCTGAGCTGCTATCCGAAGCTTGCTCTCCTTCTTCATCATCCCAAGTCGCTGCAAATACCTTCTTCGCCTTTTTCTTTTCTTTGTTGTTTTTGAGAAGTGGACATTTTGGTTTGATGTGGCCAGGCTTGTTGCAGTTATAACACGTCAGTTCATTATCAGAATTTTCGGAATCTTTTAACCTATTGCCCTTTGTTTTCTTCTTGCGTGGCTTGAATCTAGACCATCTTCTAAGATTATTGACAGCCATTGCAAGCTCTTCAATTGGATCTTCTTCATCGCTTTCTTCTTTACTTTTTAAGGCAATCGTCTTCTTCTTTGGTTCGGAGTTGTTGCGTTCTTCCTTTGCTTTTAACTCAAGCTCATATGTCATCAAGTTGCCAATCAACTCCTCCATGCTTAGTTTACTCAGATCTTTCGATTCTTGAATTGCTGTGACTTTTGCCTCAAAGTTCATTGGTAAAACTCATAGTATCTTCCTCACAAGCTCTACCTCGGTGAATACCTTCCCAAGCGCTCTAGCATTGTATACCAAGGTTGAAAAGCGTCCAAACATGTCTTTTATGCTCTCGCCTTTGTCCATCACAAAGTTTTCGTATTCGTTGCTGAATAGGGCTAGACGAGACTCCTTGACTTGAGAAGTTCCTTCGTGTGTCACCTCCAAAGTGTGCCAAATTTCCTGTGCTGTTGTACAATGAGAAATTCTATTAAATTCATTTTTATCAAGAGCACATATCAAAGCATTCATGGCTTTAGCATTTGTCGTTTTCAATTCTTATCGTTAGCATCCCACCTATCCTTTGGTTTAGAAATCTCAGTACCACCAACGATTATAGTGGGAGGTTTATAGCCAGTTTCAGTAATATCCCAAACATCATAATCAACGGAACTAAGATAAATACTCATCCTAACTTTCCAATAAGCATAATCGTTCCCGTTAAACATGGGTGGCCTAGCAATAGATTGCCCCTCAGAAAAAGCATTATTTTGTAGACTCATGACTCTAGAGTTAAATAAATATACCGGGCTCTGATACCACATGTAGGATCTAGATTAACCCTAGAGGGGGGTGAATAGGGTTATAGCAAATTTTCTCGATTTAAACGCAGAAATAAACTACAGAAATAAATATGCAGTAAAGTAAATCACACACAAAATTTACCCAGCTTCGGCAACCCCTGCCTACTGCTGCATTCACAGATTTCTATTAGAATTAAACAGTATCACGCTTACAAACACTCTACTAGACTCGCAGACATTTGCTCCACGCTCACAAACACTCTACTAGACTCGCACACCCTGCTCGCAAACATTTGCTCCACGCTCACAAACACTCTACTAAACTCGCACACCCTGCTCCGCCTATAGAGTTTCGCTTACTTGCAAACTTTGCCTCCCACCTATAGAGCTTCGCTTACTCGCAAACTCTGCTCCCGCCTACAATAGAATATTGCAAACTCGCACACCCTGCTCACTGAACTAATTCTAACTAGACAATCTAACACTACCTAAACCCTAGGTGGTGATTTACAAAGTTTTTATTCGAAAAATAAAAACGATAATTAAAAGACACATAAATTAACCCTAAACCCTAAAAATAACCCTAAAATAAAGCCCTTTAGAAAATAAGGCCGGCCCACTTAAACCCGTTCCTTATTTTTTTTTGTTATCTCCAGCCCGATCCCCTTTTGTCTCGTTCGTGAGAATAATGGCGGCTTCGTTCTGATTAGGGCTTAGTTCCCTTAGTTAGGGCTTCGGCTCTTTGTTCCAATTAGGGCTTCGGTTTCTTCAATCGATCTGAGATATGTTGCCCTAGCTCACTGCTTCTCTGATGGTTGACTATTGCTCGTTTGCATTTGCTCGATCGAGTTCGTTGTTTGTGAATTCGGTATGTACTGTCTCCTTTTGCTTTACTAAGTTGATACTTGAACTCGATGATTTAATTTGCCAGTGATGATTGGGTTATATATGCGTTCGAACTCCTTGAATTACGTTCGTCTGAATATAGTTGAATTTGTCAATAGTCGTTCGATCTTGTATTGATGCTTGGGATTGATCTGACTTTGTCAATTTCGTATTTTGATGCTTGGTTGACACGGCTTCGATTTTGACTTGTTCAACATTGAAATTTTGATCACGGCTTTGGCTTGATGCTGAATAATGTTTGACTTCGACTTGATTTTGGGTATGCGAATCCACTACTCTGTATTAGCTTCGGTCATCACCATTGCTTTTATATTTTCTCTGCTGCATACCACTGCATTTCACTGCACTGTTGAAATTTGTGTCTGCATTTGTTATTTCTGGAGCTCGATTTGCACTTGCTCACTGCTTGATGGTCTTGTGACTCTTGCTATGCCTTTGTATTTTATTCTGTATTGCTTCATTGTGTTCTTGATAAATGCACATCTGTCATTGAGGTTACTTATGCAGTTTGGTCTTATTTATGCTGTGCATTTACTTGGTGGTGTATTGCTGCCTTCACTGTCCACCTGTATCATGCTTGGTTTTGTTTCAAATTGCATTTGGTCTGCACTTTCACTGTTGTGTCTGGTTCTTTTTATTCATGTTTCAACTCAAATGTTTCACTCTGATATATTTATGCATTTGCCACTGAGCTTGATTCATGCAGTCTTCATTAGCTCGTGTGCTTCCAGTGTTGCCACTGTGTCAAGTATGGTTTCACCTGTACTTGTGTTGTAGCTGTCTTGACTTATCCATTCTCGAGTGTTCATCCCTGTAGTATATGTTAGTGATACATTTTTTGAGTTGGTTCATGTTGCACTGCACTGGCCTGCTGCCATACTTGTTCACTAGTGCATGTATCACTGTATGTAGCTCATTGAAGTGTTGCTCCATTGAATATTGAGTCTTTGTGGTCTGCACTTATAGCTGGACTTGATTTGTGCCTTGTCCATTCTCATGTGTTCATCCCTGTAATATTGTTGGTTCATTGTGATATTTGTTCATTTGCATTGTTGCCTTGTTGACTGTGTTGTTGCATTGTATTCTGGTCAGTGGTGCTTTGAGTCTGCACTGCTTGTTGATGTTGCTTGTGGCACTTGTACAGTGTTGTACTTGTTGTTTTTGACCTGAGCATGTTTATATCGAACTACCTCCTGTACTTGTATTCTGGTTCTTCATGTAGCCTTTTGGTCTGACTGTTGCTTCATGTTGCCTTCAGTAGCTTCACTGTTGCATTTGTATACTTGGTCGAGTCCATTTGCATTCTGCAGGCTTGTACTGTCCACTGCCGTCTGTAATCTTGAGTTGCAGTGAGCTCGACATTGTTGTTTGCTTCACCACTGACTTGATGCTGCATACATGTTTGTTGCAGTCCCTTTTTGCTGTTGCTATCCACATTGAACTGCTTTTGATGCACTTTTGAACTTTGTTGCATTCATGTCCTTGCAGTCTTCATGACTGTACTGTTGCAGTCGAGTTGTATTCATGTACACTTGTGGCTTGAACTGGAAGTGTTTGTAGTCAATTGCTTTGTCTATTTGCCTTGAGTTGAACCTATCTTGGGTTTGACCTTGTTTTTTATTTCTGTTCTTTTGTTTGATTTTTTGCACACAAGTTGGCGAGGCAGTGCACACGTATACGAATGTACACGTGTGTACTGCAGCCACTTATAGTTACCTGTCCCTGATAAAAATACTGATATGCACAGATATTGCACAGTCAAAAATGATGACGAACAACCCAAATAACTGAGGCAAACAATGCTTTCAAAATCATCGTTTCTTTCAAATTTCAAAAATATTTCTCTTTCAATTTTACTGCGTTTGAAAATATTTTTGCAGATTACTCAGATGCTGGATTCAAACTGGATTATAGTTGAAGACAAAAATATGAGTGTGAGTGATATGTAGTAAGGTTGTGATGTAAATGTGAAATGTCATGTATTGTAGTCAAAATTGTATATGTATAGTGAGAGCTTGAAATTGTACTATCAAAGTTGTAATAAATATTTGTTTGAATAAAAATTTCTGTTTGAATTCAAAATCTGTTTAACTTGTTCTGTTTGAATTCAAATTCGAATTCTGTGTAATTTAATTTTATTCGACAAATATTTATTTAATCTATGAAAAAACAAAATAGTACATTACCAAATACATACTATTCAAAATTGTAATAAATATTTGTTTGAGTAAAATTTCTGTTTGAATTCAAAATCTGTTTAACTTGTTTTGTTTGAATTCAAATTCAAATTCTGTGTAATTTATTTTATTCAACAAATATTTATTTATTCTATGAAAAATAGTACATTAACAAATACATTTAAATGAATGTATATATGTTTATTGTCATCAAACAAAAATCATATAGCGCAAAGCGCATATTCAACAGGGTATACTTTCTTCAGTCAAAGAGTGAAACCTTTTCTAAGTTTCGAAAGTGAAAATCTATGGTTGAGAAGCAGTCAGGGAAGAAATTGAAAGTTCTCCGTTCGGATAATGGCGGTGAATTTGTATCACAGGAATTCATCGATTATTGTGAGTTTGAAGGTATTAAGAGGCATTACACCACACCAGGCGACCCCCAGTCTAATGGAGTTGCAGAAAGGATGAATCAGACATTATTGGAGAGAACAAGATGTCTTTGACTGACTGCTAAATTGAAGAAGGGATTTTGGGCTGAAGCTTTATCTATGGCGGCTTTCCTCATCAACCGTATACCTTCCACTGCCATAGATATGAAGATTCCTGAAGAAGTATGGAAAGGAGAGCCTGTTAGCTATTCATTTCTCAGAGCGTTTGGTTGCCTAGCTTATGTGCATGAGAGCAAAAGGAAGCTGGAACCTAGAGCTCGCAAGTGTATTTTTCTAGATTATAGGAGAGGAGTGAAGGGATATAGGTTGTGGTGTCCTATTAGCAAGAAGATCGTTATGAGCAGGCATGTGACTTTTTATGAGAAGTCTATGTTGAAGGTGGAGCCTTCCTCATTGGATGACAATGAGAGGACATGTGAAGAATACCAGACACAAAGCAAGTCATCTGTTGATTCTTTCCATAGACGTTCAAATGGTGTTTCCGATGACACCGTGGTTGATGAGGATAATATCGATGTTGGTACAGATGATCAAACTCAAGGTGGAGCTCATTCGGAACCTAGGCATGTCAGGCAAAGAAGAAAGCCTAAGTGGCTTGATGAGTTTGTTGGATTGAGCATCGAAGATATTAACTTCGATGATATGGCAACATATGCTTTGAATGTTGTCCATGATGAGCCCTGTGATTATAGAGAAGCTATCGCATCAGTTAACAGTTCCAGTTGGTTAGTTGCTATGGAGGAGGAGATTGAATCATTGCAGAGAAATCATACTTGGGATTTGGTGCCTCTTCCCACCGACAAGAGAGCTATTGGATGCAAGTGAATCTATAGAGTGAAAGATGGTGAAAATGGTAATCTTAGATACAAGGCAAGGTTAGTCGCAAAGGGGTATGTTCAGAAGAAAGGGGTAGAGTATCATGATATCTTTGCTCCAGTGGTGAGGCATACTTCTATTCGTATTCTTTTGGCATTAGTTGCTCATTACGATATGGAATTAGAGCAACTAGATGTCAAAACTGCATTCTTGCATGGTGATTTGGATAAGGAGATTTATTTAAAGCAGCCGGAAGGGTTCATTGATAGTAGCAGGCCAGACTATGTTTGCAAGCTCAACAAATCTCTATATGGACTAAAGTAGTCTCCTAGACTATGGTACAAGAGGTTTGATAAGTTTATGCTTTCACTGGATACTACAGAAGTTTCAAAGACCAGTGTGTTTATTTTAGGAGATGTGATGGTGATATGATTTATTTGTTGTTATATGTTGATGATATGCTGATTGCATCTCGGAATATGGTCAGAATTAAGGAGTTGAAAGCGGAGCTCGGTAGAGAGTTTGACATGAAGGATTTGAGAAAGGCACAAAGAATCTTGGGTATGGAGACAAGCAGGGATAGAAAGCGGAGAGAGCTAAGGCTCACTCAAGCGCAGTACATCGAGAAGGTCCTCGCTCGATTTGGAATGGAGAAAGCTAAACCGGTTGACACTCCATTAGGCTCTCATTTTAAGTTGTCAAAAGACTTATCTCCCTCATCGGAAAAAGATAAGAGGTATATGGCTGCTATACCTTATTCTAGTGTTGTTGGTAGTCTTATGTATGCGATGGTGTGCACAAGGCCAGATTTGGCCCTTGCAGTGGGTGTTGTGAGTCGATATATGTCTAACCCAGGCAAAGAGCATTGGCAACCTGTGAAGTGGATTCTTAGATATCTTTGAGGCACTTCTTCGGTGGGCTTGTTATATGGTGGAGTGGCTGGTGACATCTTTCTTAGAGGATACTGTGATTCTGATTATGCTGGGGATAAAGATGCTAGGAAGTCAGTATTGGACTATGTTTTTACACTTGCATAGGCTCGATTTCATGGAGATCAAAGCTGCAATCTATTGTAGCTTTATCGACTACCGAAGTAGAGTTGATATCGATTGTGGAAGTAACAAAGAAAGGATTATACTTACTTCAGTTGTTGGATGATCTTTCAATGGTGCAGCGGACAGTAGAGCTATTTTCAGACAGTCAGAGTGTGATTCATCTTGTAGAAAATCAAGCTTATAGTTCACGGACGAAGCACATTGATGTTAGAGGTTTCTTTCTTATGCTTGAGGAAGAACGAAGCAAGATCAAATTGTTGAAGATGAGTATTTTGGATAATTCTTCAGATATGATGACTAAGTCATATCCAAAGGACAAGTTTGAGTATTGCTCAAACTTGATCAGTTTGATACATGTTACTTGAGCGCCATAGGGTGCTAGACCCAACAACTTATATGTTTATTACTTGATGATAAGATGATGAAGAGAGATTATTATATTTGAATCAAGGTGGAATGTTGAATTTGGATGATTCAAATATTCGTTAAAGAGGAAAGAAATTGATTAATTGATTCAATCAAATCAATTAATTTAGCTGATATATGGCAGGATATTTTGAAGGAAACTAATTAATTAGTCAATCAATTAATTAGTCAATGTATATCTGTTATATGAAGAAATAAATGATTAGGCATGGAGAATAAAGGAAAGATATGGAAACGAAGATTACGCCATCTATTTGTACTAAAATCAAATCACGCAAATTGGAAAGATATCTGGGTAATCGGGAAATTGATTTGCTTAATCTCCAAGCAACCCTTCATTATGAAGTCTATATAAATGAAGGAACTTTATCTTCATATGAACAAGCAAGTGTAGTATCCATCATTATTCTTTCCTCTCTCTTTTGTACTCTTTTGTTTAGTGAAATAAAAAGTTGTTGGGTCTCCGTGGACGTAGGATATTCATATCCGAACCACCTTAAATCTTTTGTGTCTCTTATTTCTGTTATTTTTCTATGAGACTGCATAATTCTTTTTAAGTGTCATTGGTATCTAAATAGGCAATACTAGATCCTGAACAATAAACCACTTCCGCTCAAACTAAAAAAAATTCACTACAGTTCGGTTTTTCGGCATTCGATTGTTCGGCATTTGATACAGTGGACATATTAATGTCGATTTTCGGGTATCGGAAAATCGGGTCGTTACATTATAGTCTTAATCAATTCCTCTGTGGCTGATTGTTGAGATGTTGATGAGTTGTTAGAGTTTGCAGAATTTTCTCCAGCCATGATTAGTCAGGGAATCCAGATGATAATGATGATGGATTCTCTGTTACAGAGGATATTGCACAGAAAGAAACAAAATATATTTCAAGAAAAGCAAGAAAGGCTTGAAAACAAGAACACCTGATCTGAATCTTCAAAAGATGAAGGTAAGTGCAGTCATTAACCCATATGATGGTATTCTGATGGGTTTCTCTGGCGCAGGACTTCTCTTTTTGAATCTTTTGATGATTTTTGATGATTTCTTGAATTGATTTTTTGGGTTATTTTCTGAAAAACCAATCTTGTTGCAGCCAGATCCAGTATACGATCTTTGGCAAGGCACTAGATCAAATAATCTCAAATGATGATGATTATCCGATGAGATTATGAGAGATATGCTTAGTCAAATGATGATACTATATCTGATGATAATTTGAAATGATGATATGCCGTTTGGCAGTGATGCTCTGATACCAAATTGGATTTTATGTATTTTGTAATTGCGGATAAAAGATGAAGAGAAAGATAGTCTTTGTTATCCAGATTGAATTATTTTTACAGAGTACAAAGCTTTTATACCGACACAGGGCAAACCAAAGTGATGAAAAATAAATGTTTTGGGCTACAACAGATATAGCCCAAACTCAGCCTATGTTACAAAATACTACAGAGACAAAATAAAGTAGTTCCAGCCTCACATACGAAACCTTATTATCTCATTTGTACTCTTTATTTGTTTTAAGTTTTCATAATAATTCTAAAAAAGCGTAAGAAGTTTTTTTGGCACTGGATTGTATAGCTCTGGTAGGATAATCTTTTATTCTTTTTGCTTGGTCGTTAAAGTATAATGTTTTTATCCATGAGTCGCTTTTTTAAGTAGAATAATGTAAATTATAGAGTTATCTGTAGAATAAGATTCTGGTTATTTGAATTTATTTTACTTTTACCTTTGCATGAAGCTGTGAAGTTCATTGATTCTTTGTTGATACATGCAATAAATTAATAGTCAAACACTTATTCTTTTGTTAAAGCGCAAACCTGATCACTAGTTTTTATTTGAAGTCTTTTGAATTTTATACAGTTTTGTTATCTCCATAGATCTCTAAAGTGAGAGCAAGCATAGAAAATTCCTTCCGTGGAAGCATGAAACTCTTCTAACAATTTCCTTGTTAATGGTGATTTGGAAACCATGATATATGGTGGATTTACTAATGGGCTTCCTAGTCTTTCACGTATTGGAAGCAAGATTATCAGAAATGTTGAATTAATTTGGATTGCCTGCAAATGCTCATGGGGGAAATGATATGTGTGCTCGAGTCCTCTTACCTACGAGCATTGAGGATGCTAGGGAGAGTAATTTTAGGGAGGAAGAAGAGAAAAATGTTTGATGAATATGGTGGTTAATAGGCTGATTCCTTATGTACATCCACGTAAGACAACATTTTCTTCCTCTAACTGTTAATAAACATGCATCAGCTTACTTGCATTTTTTCTTAAATAATATGAGTCGTATGCACCCCTATTGAATTGGATGTATATAGCATCAAAGCTAACCAATAATAAAATCACATGTGGGCACCAATATTCTTTTTATGCGCAAGGATGATCATGCCTTATTAGTGTGATGTTTAACTTGCTTATTAAGGATAGCATATCATAGATATTATTGTTATAATATTTAGCGTTTGTATACGGTCATAATGAAATTGATTGGCAAGCATTGCAAAAATGATGAAAACTGAAAAGTGATTGGAGTAATCATGTGAAAAATACATTAAGATATGAGTTGTATTAATCTTGACTTGTTTCAACTGATTTACTTATCACTGAGCTAATAGCATTGTATTATATCAACAAATATTTTATCGTTTTTTCATAATATTTGATCTTTTCAATTTTTCATTACCGAATCGATTTTGAATGCAAACAGAACATAATTTATGGTTTTTTAGCCCTCTTTATTGTAATCAATTCTACAAGTTATTTAACTCAATTTCAGATTGGATTCCTTCTAGAACTATAACTGTAATTTACATTCGAAAGTTATAATCTTCTTAGTGCGATCTTTGATGTCTGTAACACAAAACAATTGTTTACTATAGAGAAAAGCCAATTTATATAAAAAAGATTGGTGGTATATACAGGTCTAACTTGTAATTTGAATGACTGTAAATACCATAAATATAATTGTTGTGAACAAAGAAATATAAGCCTATTGTTCCCTATATATCCTTTATACATCGAAGTTTTCAAAAATTGCAATATTTGGAGTTGAAGTGGAATATATAAACCTGACTTAAGAACTAATGACTTTAATGCCTAAACTTGACAACTGAGACAAATAATGACAACCAACCATATATAAATCATCATAGGAAATAATTCATTTCGTTTTTTAAGCTCCTCATATTTTCACCTTACATCAATTTCACTCTGAAAATATGATTTCAATACACAAGCAAGCAGCCAAACATCAATAGATATAATCAAAAGAAGATTAAAATGAGTTTATTGAAAAGAGGTAGTTATTCTCAGTAAACTATAATGGTAGAGGTTGCTGCAAAACTAGCAGAAGGTTCTTTGATTCTCCAAGTAGCGGAGGCATGTCTAATTCGTAAACTTTTTGTTCTAGTTCACTGAAATGGTGATAATGCTAAGTCGAATTCATTTGAAATCGTGTTATGACTTATTAAACTTCCTTTTTGCAAGTAAATTAACTGACGTTAGTGGGGCACTAAGGATAAAGCCAATCAAAAAATGGTTTACAACAGACGCAGTATGCATAAGAATCCAATAGTTCATGCTTTTGTAGTTTGTATGATATTGTTCACATTTCAATTTTTCTCTCTTGGAATGATATATGACCCTTATCAGGACTGGTTCACATAATCAATATGTCTACCATCAACCAAGTGCAGTTCATTTCTTATTGAACCTCATAAGTAGAATTTTGCATCATGATGCTCCTTATAAAACATGAGCGGTTTCTGACATGCATTTCTACATTTATCATAAATCTAGGTTTGTCATGAACTATGTCCCATAGAAAGTACCAATCTCACAAGAATGCTTCTTCGATTTGTATGGTGCCTTTGAATCAGTTAGAGCTGTCTGAAAGGGTCAATATGATGGCTTCGAATCGAGTTCGTCCGCTGAGCCAGATGTTGATACTGATCTTAAAGAAGTTTACTTTTTAATTTTGCATTTTTTGTCAATGGGGACATGCAAGAGAACTAGTGGGAAGTTCTGGAATGCGCTTTTGCAGCATCGACTTTTGCCTACGAGGTACCATGTTTGGTATTCGAGGAATGGAACCGTAAGTGGGAATGAAAACGATGATGGCATGTCTCTTCCATTGTCCTATGCAAACTTAGTTGAGAGGTACACATCAAAATATACTATTTACTTCTAGTTCAAACGTATCATGTTTCTTTTATAATGCTTGCAAGGGAAGACACTTTCTAGAAAAGTTATTTAAGCAGTTTCCACTCTCAATGCGTTCTGAATCTCAATTTTTTAATTTTGTTAATCTTCGGTCATGACTAAATAAATCAGTGCCACTTTTCATAAGTAAAAAGTAAATCTTTTGTAGATTTTTTCCATGTTTAATAGTTTCTTGGACATGGACACATTGTCAATGCCTGCAAGTTCTATATCTTGAAATCAATTATGAGTGTTCACGATTGTTTAGGAGTACGAGCACAATTCATAATATATTCTTACTGTGCCTTGAAAGCTAAATCTTCTAGAGCTTAAATCCCATCAGGCTTACCTTGCTTCAACCATGAATTTTATTATGTAAGAATTGCATGCTTCTATTTTTTTATTTATGGTTTTTTTGGCTTCCCCTGTATGATTTTATTTATTTGTATTTACAACCAGTGTAGTTGGCAATTGTTCAACTTGATGCATATAATGTTGGTACGCATAACATTCGTTTCCTTGTGTATGTTGTTTGGTTTTACCTTGTTATTGTCCTGGTGTGTTGTTATGGCTAAGCAGTTGACAAGTAATAATTTTATGCAAGATATCAACTTCTTAAATTTATTTTAAATACCTTAGAGCTCATTTCACAACCTGGGATTATAGTTTTATATTTCTAAGTTTGAATGTTATGTGAACTTTTCTTTAGCTTAGTCTGATTATTTATTCTCTTTGCTGCACCAATGTAGTTCAAAATAAGATGATTAGTAGCTAGCACATCGCACATGCAGTCTAATCCTATTATGCACGTGTTGAGTGTCAGAAAAGACCAAGCTTTTGTGATTGTTAATATTAAAATATCAAATTCATATGGACTGACCATCCAAAATTATCTTCTATTAGAAAAACTAGTTTACTCGTCACACAAGTTTACAAATTAGATTTTCGCTACTTTGAAAATCTGTATTAGTAATTTTGAACAATAATTATGTTGTAATTAATTTATAACAACAAACTATAGCAATAACAACAACAAATTGCTGTGTAAAACTATTGCGATAAACAAACGTTGTACTACTTCGCAGAAACAGCACAACGTTGAAACGGAAAGAGTACAGAACGATGTATAGAAATATATAAGTAAACAGAAATCTAACCGGATGATGAAGAAAATTTTGTCTGAGGCTTGCCGTAAAAATTTCCTTAAGACTCTATTCAGAGTCTCCAAGATACAACAGACGTGATCTGCTCGAGATGGTGATGTGTATGATCTTTTGTGTGATATGCAAAAGCGCACGGATTACAGAAATTCATAAATGAGGAGGAAGAAGAGAAAACTCGTAGTATCCAACTAATCAGGTTTCCTTCTCCTTTTATAGGCTAATTCCCAACGGTTATGTCTGTTGGGAACAGCTGCATCTTTTCGTCTGCAAAGGCCAAAAACTGTCGCGGTCTGCAACAGTCGTGTCTCTAACATGACTACCTGACCCTAAGGGCCAATATGAATTTGAGAGTAGTATATAAACATGAATGCTAACTTATTTTTGACGATGTGGGACAATATCTCATTCGTCTTATAAAGGTCTCTAACAATCCCCCACATGAATGACGATATACCTCCCCCCCTCCCACACACAAAGTGTAATATCACACAGTTCATATGGAAATAATGCTATATCGAGGATAAGTAGATATTTCACTTTGAACTTTCCCTAATTAAAACTTATTGGATATATTTGGCTAATCGGTGAATTATTTCATCTTGAACCTCAGCCGTTTGTGCATAACCAGACAATAAGCTTTACAAAGTATTGTTTTCCTTCACATCCAATCTCTTAGTTGTGTTCATTTTGGTCCTGAACAAATTTGGTTTTATGAGTGTTTTAGAGAATTTAAGCCTTTAATATTCTCATAGAGCCGACCCAGCTCATACTTACATAGGTGATCGCAACCATTAAGAGTATCCTACATATACCTTGCTTGTTATTTTCAAGATATGGTCATCGGTAAAAAGCATAGCTTTAACATTTTAATGTTTCTGTAGGTATGCATTATATTGTGCACCATAGGAATGGAGTAGGACTAAGTCCAAACAAATGCATTACTTCTTGAGTTACTCGGAACTGATTTGCCTATTGATCCTTGTTCGTGGGATCTCCAATCGTTAGGATATGTTTTCGTATAAGATAACTTTTGTTGATTTAGGCATTTAAACTCATTCCCCTCGATGCGCAGTTAATTTTCTCTCTTGATAATCCTTTAGTAAATGGATCCTCAAGGTTATCAATATTTCTTACATAATCAATGGAAATAGTTCCATTTGAGAGTAACTGCCTAACTGTATTATGGCGTCGACGAATATGTCGTACTTTTCATTATACACAAAGTTTTGCGCTCTACTTAACGCTACTTGATTATCACAGTGTATGTATATGGTCGGTACAGGTTTAGGCCAAAATGGAATTTATTCTAAAAATTAACGAAGCCAATCTTCTTCTTCGCCTTCTTTCTCTAAAGCGATGACTCTTATTCCATAGTGGAACGAACTATGCACGTTTGTTTATTAGATTTCCATGACACTGCTGCTCCTGCTAGGGTGAAGATATAACCACTAGTTGATTTAGATTTCTATGAATCAAAAAACCAGTTTGCATCACTATATCCTTCTAAGACGGCAAGATATTTTTCGTAATGTAGGGAAAAATTCGTACTCTTTAAATATCCCAACACTCTTATTAGTGCTTTCCAGTGTTCCTTTCTTGGGTTGCTTGTATACCTACTCAGTCGACTTAATGCATACGCTATATCTGGTCTTGTGCAATTCATGAGGTACATTAGACATCCTATTACACGAGAGTATTCCAGTTGCATTACACTCTCATTAGTGTTATTATGCAGTACTTCTAATGGATTAAAAGGTGTTCTTACTTCTTTAATTCCATGATTTTGGAATTTTTCAATCACTTTTTCCACATAATGTGACCGAGATAGTTCAATTCCATTAGGTGTTTTTATTATTTTGATTCTCAAAATAACATCTGCAACTCCTAAATCTTCATGTCGAAATTGTTGATTAACAATTTCTTTATGGTCTCTATTACTTTACTATTTGGACCAAAGATTAGCATATCATCTACATATAAACAAATCATTACATATGATTGTCCAACTTGTTTATAATAAACACATTTATCACATTCGTTTATACAGAAATCATTTTTCATCATGACACTATCAAATTTTACGTGCCATTTTTTTGGAGCTTGTTAGTCTGTATAATGATTTTACTAATCTACATACTTTGTTTTCATTTCCTTTGGAAATAAAACCCTCGGGTTGCTCCACGTAAATCTCCTCATCAAGATTTCCATTTAAGAATGATGTCTTTACATCCATTTGATGAATCTCTAGATTATATATGGATGCAATTTCTATTAACATTCTTATAGAGGTTATTCATGTAACCTGTGAATAAGTATCAAAGAAGTCTATACCTTCCTTTTGATGATACCCTTTGGCTACCAATCTTGCTTTATATTTGTCAATAGAGCCATCTGGTTTCATCTTCTTTTTAAAGATCCATTTGCAACCAATCAATTTTATTCCAAGGAAAAAGATCAACTATTTCCCAAGTTTTATTACTTAGAATCGAATCAATTTCACTTTTGATTGTTTCTCTCCAACATGAAGATTCATAAGATGACATTGCTTCCTTGTATGTTTGAGGCTCGTGTTCTAACATGTATGTTAGAAAATATGAACCAAATGTATTGGACGTTCTTGCTCTTATGCTTCTTCTTGGTTCAACTTCCTCAATTTCACGATGAGTTTCATCGTCATGTGGCTTGCTTGATTCTTCTCTTGTCCTTTTAGGGAAATAATTTCCTTCATTTCTTTTGTGCGGAAACACATCTTCAAAAGATGAGGCATCTTGAGACTCTATGATTGTATTGACATTAATATCAGCTATATCAGACTTGAATACTAAAAATCTTTAGGCACTACTATTTTGGGCTGGTGCTAGATAGTAATAGTCTACAGTTTTTGGTCCAAATTTGACTTTCTTGAGAGGCGGAATTGGAACTTTTTCCAAGCACCCCCACACTTTGAGGTATTTGAAACTTGGTATGTGTCCATTCCAGAACTCATGTGGAATTATTCCTATTTTATTGTGAGGAACCTTGTTTAATATGTGATTAGATATATTTAAGGCTTCCCCCCACAAGTTCATCGGTAGATCAGAGGTCAATAGCATTGCATTTATCATATATTTTAATGTTCTATTCTTTCTCTTGGCAATACCATTTTGTTGTGGTGAATATGGAGCTGTTGTTTGATGAATTATACCAGTTTTTGCACAGAATTGTTCAGATGGTGATTCGTATTCTCCACCTCGATCAGATCTCAATATCTTGATCTTTATTTTTAACTGATTTTCTACTTCAGCCTTATATTCTATAAACAATGTAATTGCTTCATCTTTACTATTCAAAAGATATAAATAGCAATATCGTATATAGTCGTCAATAAAAGTGATAAAGTACTTTTTCCCACCTCTTGTAGGTAATGATTTAAAATCACATAAATCAGTGTGAACCAAACCTAGTGGTTTAGTACTTCTATCAACAGTATGAAATGTTTTTTTAACCAATTTTGCTTCTACACATGTCTCATATTTGTAGTTTTTATCTACTTAGAATTTAGGAATTAATCCCAAGTTTGCTAATTTTTTCATTTTTTGAAAATTTACGTGTCCTAATCTATCATGCCATAGTAAAATTTCATGCTCAAACGAATAAGAAACTTCATTTTTATTAATAGCACAATCAAATACATCGTTTTATTGCCGACTATGACTACATTTTCCTTAAATAGGCCATCATATAAATAACCCCTTTCTATATAAATTCCAGCCTTAGACAGAACTACTTTATCTGACTCGAAAAACATACGGAAGCCTTTCTTTGAGAGCACGGGTCCAGAGATAAGATTCTTGCGGATATTCGTAACATGAAGAACTTCATTTAGTGTCACGGTTTTTCCGGACGTAAATTCGAGGACGACGGTGCCATTACCTTCGATCATGGAAACTGCAGAATTACCTATATAGAGTTTTTCTTCTTGATCGTATTTCTTATAAGTGGAGAACGTAGATATATAAGAACAGACATGACGAGTAGCGCCTTTGTCTACCCACCACTATGTAGGGTTCTATACTTAGTTGCATTCTGAAACAACTCCTGGAAAGTTCATCTCCTCAATGGTTGAACTCAAATTTTCCACTATATTTGCCACTGATTTGTCATTCATCTTCTTTTGCCTGCAATTTTTAGCTGCGTGTCCAGTCATTTCGCAGACCCAACATTCACCTTTGAACTTCTTGGTTTGCTTATCTTTGGATTGATTATCTGGTGCCTTTCTCATTTTCTTTTTGTTGTTGAAGTGTCCTTTATTTTTTGACCCTTCTGTAACAAGTGCCTCTTCGCCTTTGCGTTGTGTTATTCCACGATTATTTGCCTCAATTTTTAATTTGACAATGAGATCTTCTAAGGAAATCTCTTTTTTCTTATGTTTCAAATGGTTGCGGTAGTCTCTCCGGGATGGTGGTAATTTTCTTGTTTTCGCTTCAACAAGGAATAATTCTCCAACTTGATGTCCTTCCGCTTCAAGTTTATGATTTATAAGTTGGAGTTCCTGCACTTGACAGTTATGGATTTGGATTCCACCATTTTGTATTACATGAATTTATCTACTATGATCTTCTTCAAACTGACATTCTGCGTCTTGTATTTATTTGCAAGTGCAGTCCATAGGGATTTTGATGTCTGGTGTGGCTGATATAATTTATATAGTACTTTATCTAGAAAATTCAAAATGTAATTTTGGCACAAGAAGTCTGAATGCTTCCATGAGCCAATTTCAAGAAAAATAGCTGCGTCTTTTTCTTTAGCTTGTCCATCTTTAGGTTTTGGTTCATCCTCCTCAATGCACTTCTGCAGCCCTAACATGGTGAGATAAAACAGCATTTGATTCTGTCATGTTATAAAGTCATCACCATCTCCTTTAAACGGATCAGGCCTGTCGTGAGTAGTAGGTTTTGCTGATAATTCAACTGTCGCCATCTCTGTTTTAGTGAAAACAGGAAAGTCTTAAGATATTAAAACACCAGTATACCAAAACAGAGACCAATATGTTATAAACTCGTCACACAAGTTTACAAATCAGATTTCCACTACTTTGGAAATCTGTATTAGTAATTTTGAATAATAAGTATGTTGTAATTAATTTATAACAACAAACTACAGCAATAACAACAACAAATTGCTGTGTTAAACTATTGCAATAAACAAGCATTGTACTACTTCGCAGAAAAAACACAATATTGGAACGAAAAGAGTACAGAACGATGTATATAAATATATAAGTAAACAAAAATCTAACTGGACGATGAAGGAAATTTCATCTGAGGCTTGTCGTAACAATTTCCGTAAGACTTTATTCAAAGTCTCCCAAGATACAACAGACGTGATCTTCTCGAGATTGTGATGTGTATGATCTACTATGTGATATGCAGAAGCGCATGGATTATAGAAATTCATAAATGAGGAGGAAGAAGAGAAAATTCGGAGTATTCAACCGATCAGGTTTTCTTCTCCTTTTATAGGCTAATTCCCAACGGTTATGTCTATTGGGAACAGCCGCATCTCTTCTTCTGCAAAGGCCAAAAACTGTCGCGGTTTGCAACAGTCGCGTCTCTTCATTTGCAACGGCTTGCAATAGTCGCGTTCGTTCAGACAGCCCACAACGAGCATTTCCAGTCAAATCCACTAGTCGCTTCTATTTGAATTTAAACAGTAGAAAACTGTTTACTTCTGTGCAGCAAAAATATAACACGGTCCACTCTTATTGGACTCGCACCCGCACCCGGCCCGGTTCGGTTCGTTATGGGCGGGTCGCGGCGCGCTCGTGCTAGTTCATGGTCATATAGGTTCTCTCCCTTGTATAAAATTACTTGACCCTAAGGGCCAATATGGATTTGAGGGAATTAGTATATAAACATGAATGCTAACTTATTTTTGGCGATGTGATATAATATCTCATTCATCTTATAAAGGTCTCTAACATATTATTGATAACATTGTTGTCTTCCATAGTTTTCAAATCAGAGGAATAAAGTACCAATGAATTGTCATATTTTTGCTGCCCACCTCGCTCGTTACTGTTAAAGATGTACATTCATCAACGTTATAGGCATTATATGTCGTGTGTATTCATCTTTATATATGTGCCTTCAAGTTTTTTGTATTTATTTACTGTTCATACTTTATTGATGATACTCTATCATGACTTTTTTTCGTATGGAATATCAGTTAAAAATGCTCAAAGTAATGCAGAGAGCTTCCCTCCTTTTCATATTTCATTTTTTCAATTTTGTTATTTCCCGTGTGCTACAATGATTTATCAAGCTTTCATCTTAAATTGTTGATCTTTATCTTTATATATATCCTCATATTAAAAAAGATCATTTGGTAAAGCTTCTTAAGCAATTGATTCAGAGCTGCTCCACTCAGTTGAATGGGTAATCAAGTAGTGAACATTTCAGTTGAGTTTATTTGCCCACTTTACGATGATATCGCATCTTAGATGACAAGATGTTTTGAAGTCGAACAACAATACATTCTTATTAGCAAATGAAAGCTTTGTAACTTGCAATTGTTCTCTAGCCGTTGCATGTTTTTTATTTATGATTCTGCAACTTTTTATTTGTAGGTCTATAGAAGGAGAAAATCACTCTAGAACTTTGCCACCAAAGATTGCTAAGCTTAAATATCTTCGGTAGGTGCATGTAATTTTAGTTTTAATTTATTGTTTCTGCTCAACTTATGAAGCTTTGTAATGTACTGATAACATTTATGGGACCTAATTATCTCTCTTTAAAGTGCCATAAGTACTCAATATATTAGTAATCAAGTAATAATAATAATAATAACAACAACAATAATAAACAATAGTTTGAATAAATTAACTAAGTTTTACAAAACTTAACAAATTTATAATAATAGTAGTAGTAGTAATAATAAACTAAGTTTGATAAAAAAATTAACGAGTTCACAATAATAGCAGCAGCAGCAGTAGTAGTAATAAACAATAGTTTGAATAAATTAACTAAGTTTATAAAATTTAAATACATTTATAAAAATTAACTAAGTATTATAAAAATTAACAAGTTTATAATATTAATAAGAATAAACTAAGTTTGATAAAAAAATTAAATAAGTTTATAAGAATAATAATAAACTATAGTTTGATAAAAATTAACTATGTTTATAATAATAAAAAATTAATAGTCATATAAGTTTTATAATTAATAATAATAATAACAACAATAATAACTAAAACTAAGTTTATAAAAATTAACTAAGTTTTGTAAAAAAAATAAGTTTATAAAAATTAATAAGTTTATAATAATAATAGTAGTAGTAATAATAATATATTAACTAAGTTTACACTTATAATAATAAATTAGCTAAGTTTACGAAAAATTTATAAGTTTGAGATAATTTATAAAAATTAACCAAGTTAATAAAGTTTAAGTTTGTGATAATTTATAAGTTTAAGTTAACAATATATAAGTCATGACATTTAAGTTTTAGCAATCGAGATGATCTATAAGTTTGAGTTAATATAAATAAAGTTATAAATAAGTTAACCGAGCTTTATAAAAATTTAACTAACCAAGTTTTATACAATTTAACTACGATTTATAAAAATTAAATAAATTTATACAAATTAATTAAGTTTTATTATAATTTAGCTAAGTTAATAAGTTTTAAAAATTAGATAAATTATAAAAATTAACCAAGTTTTGTAAAAATTTAACTAAGTTAACTAAGGTTTATAAAAATTATTAAATTTAATAAAAGTTTAACTAAGGATGTTTGATGTACTTTAAATATGCAAAACAGTTTCATAATCATCTATTGATTGTTAAACTTGTCTACAAGTAATTAGTTTTTTAGGAGTAAAGACCAGCTGCAGCGAAGAATTGTGGATAATCAAGTAAAGAGTATGACTTTAATTGTTATACGTACTATAAAATTTTGTTAATACTTGTTGTGTAAACTTGTTTATGAATGGTTATGGATTTTATGTGAATTTGCTCAGTTTGTCGAAAACTGTTATCGAAATGGTTATGCATATTATATTTGATTATGTGATTAACGTATTTTTTTAATTGTTTGAATACGATGATTATGTATTGAATGATTGATTATTGGTTTGAATACGACGATAATGTGATTGATTGCTAGTTGTAATAAGACTATTATATGAGCGATGGTTGGAAATGATACAAGCCAATAATAGGAAATGGGAGCGTATAGAGTATGCTACAGAACAATTAATAACTTTTAGTAGGGTTTTAAAAACGCTATAGAAATAAAGGTAAACAGCTTAGATACGACTTTCGTAGCGTTGAGAAAATGCTAACAATACTTTTCGTAGGTTTCGGTAAGCACTACAGTACAACATGCTACTAAAAGTCTGCAACTTTTTGTAGCGTTTTTAAAATCCTACAATAGGTCAAGTTTTGGTAGCGTTTTCTATAAGCCTACAAAAAGTTTCGGGCTTTTAGTTGCATGTCGTATCGCAGCATTTACTGAAAGGCTACTATAAGTTTTGGCAGCGTTTTTTCAACGCTACAAAAGGCCTTTTCTAGTGTAATGTGTTCTTTTAGAGAAATAAAGCTTCTGAGAACGTACAGGAGGCAAGCTTGTTATTAGAGTTCTTTTATTTCTACTGTATGTTTTAATTGCATAGGCAAATTTGTTTTATTGCCTTATTATATACTCTGATCAACCAAGGGGCATCTTTATATGTCGCTCATGGCGTATTTTGTAATAATTATATGTTAGTTGAACATGGTCTACGAACTGGGATTATGTAATCAATTTGAAATATTTTGAAATGGAATGTGAATTTTTTTTGTTGTTCAATTTTTTTATATTCTTATGTTTCTGTGTATCAATGTATCTAATATCACCGTATTTGGTCGCCGATGATTAATAACTATGGATGACTGCAGTATCTCTAGCTATTAATTTTGGGCCTCCAAGTAGGGGATGTTACAAGTTGGTATTAGAGCATAGGTTTATTAAACTTTAAAAGAGACTTAAACCTACAAGATTTTTACATAATCTAGTGAATCAGATATTAAGCTTGGAGTTTGGGTTAACACTATAGTAACATACTTGTATTTGATATATATAGTTATATATAAGTACGTAATTCCCGCTCTCTTAGACCGTTCTTCTGTATCTTACTAAGGCTCGTATGCAGATTTACTAGAAAGGAGATATGAAAGCAGGAAACAGAAGAGGAAATTTCGGTGGAGGAAGCACCACAACTAATGGAAATGCTCGACCCTCTACAAGGAGGAACTCGGGTCGACCGGCTAATGCCAGTAATCAAAATGTTGATGCCAATGTGGGTGCTGGAAATCCACCAGTAGATATGTGGGTGATGTATCAGTTCTTTGTTGGTTTGATGCGAGCAGGAGTTGCTGTTGTTGTTGTTGGAAATGTAGGAGGAGCTAATCATGTGGGTCTAGTTAGGAATAATTATGCTTTGTTGAGTAGAGATTACACCAATTTGGGCAGAAAGCCATTCTTAGGAACGGAGAGTGCCATAGAGGTTCAGAATTGGATGTTGCATTATGAGCGTATATTTACTGATTTGGGTCTGAATGATGGGCAAAAGAGGAGGTTGGCCTCTAGAAAGTTGTAGGGGTCAGCACTATATTGGTGGAATAGTGACACTATCGGAGTTCCGAAAGAGAAAATAACTTGGGATGATTTTAAAACAAGATTTGAGTAGAAGTCTGTATCTAAGTTTGCTAAGTCAGAACTGATGAGGAAGTTTGTGGATCTAGTTTAGGGAGAGATGTCAGTAGTCGAGAATGCTACTAAGTTTGAAGAGCTGTCTCGATATGAATATGCTACTATAGATACTGACATCAAAAGGAATGAGAGGTTCATTCGGGGGTCGAGGACTGAGCTTGCTAGAATGACTATGTCACACGTCCGTGATCCTTGTAATATAGTGGTGGAGATGGCCATTCGCTATAAGGAGTAACTTGCTGAGTTTGCTAAAGAGAAACCAGTGGAAACTCAGAGTTCCCAAGGAAAGGAGAGGAAGTTCTTTAAAAAGAAGGGAGCCCAAAAGGGAGATACTACTATAAAGTCAATGGCTGAGATAGTCTGCTACAAGTGTGACAAGAAGGGTCACTTTGCACATGAGTGTCGATCAGGAAATGGGAAGAAAGTTGCAACCAAGAAGAATGTGAAGTGCTTCAACTATGATCAAGTTGGGCATTACAAGAATCAATGTCCAGAGCCAGCTACGGAGGACAAAGGAAAAGTTTTTGATATAGGACCAGCTAGGCCTAGTGCAGCTAATAAAGGAAAGACTGTAATGGAAGGTACGCTTTTGATTCAAAATATACCAGTTAGGGTACTTTTTGATATTGGTGGACCACATTAATTTATATCTCAGTGTTTGGTTGATAAATTATATTTAAAACCCGCTCACCTTGTTACTTCCTTAAGGGTTACGAATCCAATAGGAGGGTATGCAACTCTAGGTTGAGATGTGACCAATTCAAGCTTGACTTATTAGGTCATAAATTTGCATGCAGTTTGCATGTTATTGATTTCGTGGATATCGGAATCATTTTGGGTATGGATTGGATGGGTAGGTATGAGGCTAGAATCATTTGCCAGGATAGGAAAATATCACTGAGATACCCTGATAGCCATAACCGAGTGATATTCTTAGTAGATAATACTGACCGGAGTGTTAGTGCTTTACTTAATGCTATGGAGGTAGGAAATGAGTCAAGTCGGATTCGGATAGCAAGAGAGTTTGTAGATGTTTTAGAGCCAGTCATTGGACAACCACCGAAAAGAGCTGTTGAGTTTAGAATAGATCTTGTACCAGGAGCTGAACCTGTAAGTAGACCACCTAGCAGAATGACACCAACCGAGATGAAGGAATTGAAGGTGCAGCTATTAGATCTAGAAGGAAGGAGTTTTATTAGACTAGGCAGTTCACCTTGGAGAGCGGTGGCGGTGTTCGTAAAGCAACCGAATGGGTTATTAAGGATGTGCATTGACTATCGTAAGTTAAAAGAAAGTACGATTAAGAACAAATATCCTTTGCCAAAAATAGATGATTTGTTTAATCAGTTGAGTTGAGCCAGAGTGTTTTCCCAATTAGATTTGGTGACAGGTTTCCATTAGTTAAGAGTGGTAGAGGATAGTATTCCTTTGACAACATTTCGAACTAGGTATGGTTCATATGAGTGGTTGGTGATGCCATTTGGATTAACGATGCATCTTCTTTCTTTATGGATTTAATGAACCGAGTTTTCTGAGAGTATTTGGATAGGTTTGTGCTGGTGTTTATAGATGACATTCTAGTGTACTCTAAAGATGAGTGGGAACATAAAGTTCATCTTAGAGTGGTATTTAGGACATTGAGGAAGAATCGGCTAAAGGAAAATTTTATCAAGTGCCATTTCTGGAAGAAAGAGGTTAAATTTCTTGGTCACGTGGCTTCAGAGAAAGGATTGTCAGCCGATCCAGATAAGATCGAAGCCGTGAATAATTGGAATAAACCAGAGATGATGACTAAGATTAGGAGTTTTCTTGGACTTGCTGGCTACTACCGGAGATTTATTAAGGATTTCTTAAACACTAGAATGTCATGTATTAAGGACTTGCTGGATAGGTTTGTGCTGGTGTTTATAGATGACATTCTAGTGTATTAGATTAGGTGTCATGTATTAAAGCATTTTTGGATTAGGTGATGCCAGAATGTCATGTATTAAGGACTTGCTGGATAGGTTTGTGCTGGTGTTTATAGATGACATTCTAGTGTATTAGATTAGGTGTTTTCTGAGAGCATTCCTTAAGTTAAAGCATTTTTGGACCAATGCACCCATGTTAGTAGTTCCAGACGGAAACCAAGGATTGGTGGTGTATACTGATGCATGTGGAATTGGATTAGGAGCAGTGTTGATGCAAAATGGTAAAGTTATTGCCTACGCATCTAGACAGCTTAGACCGTATGAAGTAAGATACCCTACTCATGATTTGGAATTGGAGGTAGTGATCTTCGCATTGAAGATATGGAGACGTTATCTCCTAGAGGAGAGGTTTAAGCTTTATACCATTCATAAGTCTTTACGGTATTTATTCTCTCAGAAGGAGTTGAATATGAGGCAGCAGAGATGGCTGGAGTTTTTGGCTGCATATGATTTTGGTATAGATTATACATCAGAAAAAGGTAATAAGGTAGCAGATGCTCTTAGTAAAAAATATCAGAATGTGGTGTTAGCTATGTTGAAAGATTTAGAAGCTTTAGTCAGTTGTGATGTGCAGTTAAGAACGACTGTTAGTTTTAGTCAGAGTTCGGCCAGGTTGTCTTGTTTAGAAGTTCGATCAGTATTGATTGAGAAAATTGCTTCTAAGCAGAAGGAGGATCTAGTGTTGGATGAGAGAATCAAAAGGCTTGAGGTTGAAACTGAGATCGATGATCTAAAGGATTTTAGCCTTGACCAGAGAGGATGGTGAGAATGAAGGGACGATTGTGTGTTCCAAATATTATAGACTTGAGGAAAGAAGTTCTTGGAGAATGTCATCGGTCCAAGTTTACGATTCATCCAGGAGGGACCAAGATGTATTAGGATATGAAAAGGAGCTTCTATTGGGAAGGCATGAAGATGGATGTTGGCTTGTGGGTTAGGCAGCGCTCAAACTGCTAACAACTGAAATCTGAACATCAAAAGCCTAGTGGGTTGTTTCAGCCTTTAGAGATTCCAATTTAGAAACGGGAATCGATATCTATGGAATTGATAGACGGGTTGCCAAAGACAAATAAGGGTAATGAAAGTATATGGGTTATAGTGGATTGATTGACCAAGAGTGCCCATTTCATTCTAGTTAGGTCAATCAAGACGGCACCTGCTTTAGTTAAGTTGTTCCTGAAGAACATAGATAGAATACATGGAGTTCCTAGTAGTATAGTCAGCGACAGAGATGCTTTGTTCACTAGTAAATTCTGAAAGAGTCTAAAGGAATTGATGGGTACTAAGCTTAACATGAGTATTGCATATCACCCTTAGACAGATGGGCATATAAAGAGAGTCAATAAGATACTCGAGGATTTATTGAGGGCTAGTGTACTGGACTTTGGTGGATCTTGGGAAGATCACCTACATTTGGTTGAGTTTTCCTATAATAATAGTTATTAGACTAATACAGGAATGGCACCGTTTGAAGCTTTGTATGGAAGACCATGCAGATCACCAGCATATTGGTTGGAGGCTGGAGATAGACTAGTCTTTGGTCCAGATTTAGTCAGAAAGGCGTCAGAGAAAATTGAGTTAATCCGAGGAAGGATGGAGGAAGCTTAGTCAAGACAGAAGAGTTACGTAGATAAGAGGCGTAAGGACCTAGAATTCTCAGTTGGGGATAAGGTTTTCATTAAGGTATCACCAATGAAGTGTGTGGTACGATTTGGAAAGTCAAGGAAGTTAGCCCCAAGATATGTAGGGCCATTCCAAATTATAGAAAGAATTAAAAATCTCGCATACAGAGTAGAGTTGCCGAGCTGTATGACAGGTGTCCATAATGTATTTCATGTGTCTCATCTCCGCAAGTATGTGCATGATCAAGAGACTACTATCCCTCCGACATGGTTGGAAGACTTAGTAGTGGAGCCTAATTTGATTTTTATTAGACAACCAGTTCAGGTTGTAGATAGAGATGAGAAAAGATTAAGGAAAAAGGCAGTCAGGTTGGTGAAAGTTCAATGGAGCGACAATGAGAAGGACTGTACTTAGGAGGCAGAGGACAGGATTAGAGATACTTATCCTGATTTGCTTTGAGGGTATGTCTATATTAGATTTATATAGATAGTTGCTAGTCAGTTAGACTAGTATGGTTATTAGGAGTTGTTACAGATGATTGCTGTGTTTAGTATTAGTCCTTACTGAATTTCAAGGATGAAATTCTTGAAGGCGGGGAGCATGTAACGTCCTTAATTTTTTATAACATTATTCGTAAAATTTAATTAGATAAATTAAGTAGAATAATGATGATAAGGGGATTGAGATTTGAATAAACCATATATAGCACCGTGCTTATTAATAAAGTAAATGGGCTTTAACTGGGTTATTAGCTAATTAAATTACACAGTGGCATATTAGTAAAATAGCCACTTCATTATACATGGCTATACACTTCTCATTCTTGTCTATTCACGATCATTTTTCTCAAAACAACAATAAACGCAAAAACCCTAAGGGGCCGGCCATTATCAAAGAGGAAGATTACAATCTAAAGCTAAGGATCAAAAATAGGAAGGATTAATCAATAAAAAATCTCAAATTCCTTGTCGTACCTAAGGTGAATAATAATTTCATACCGTCCCTATTTTATTTTATGATTACATGTTTTCAGATTTATGATTAAATTCATTTTTATGATGACATGGATGATGATAAGCTTGAACCATATTATATTTGATTTATTTTAATTCATTCACATATGAATTTGCACGATTTTGATGTAAAACTAAGAGTCTATGATTTTAGAATGCCATGGAAAAAAAATTATGTTAAGTAAAAAATGATTTTGGAGATGGGTTTTATTTTTTAGAATTTTCCGAGCGATAGAAAATTTATTATGAATTTCTAAAGGAAAATATGATTTAGTTGGGTATAAAAATTCATTTTGAGTATTTCAAGAAGAAATTGTGTCTAAAATTTTAATATGTTTGATTACATGATAAAATTGAATTTCTATGATTTTTGGGAATTTTCCCCAATTGATTTACTAGGAGAAATAAATTATTGTAAGAGAAGGATTTATCTGCAAATATTGGTTTTGTAAACAGAAGGGCTTAACTGTTTAAATTTATTTCGATTTATGTTTGATAAATGCGGCAGCTTAATGATAAAGCATTTGAAAAGTTTTAAAGTAACCAATCAAGGAATTACAATAGGAAGGTTAGTTATAAAGTAAGGACCATATTTAGCTAAAAATCAGCATTTTCAGAAAATGGAAATTCCGCCTGTTTCGGAAGTACCTTTTGACTCCTTTACCTCCGCTCTGTCTCAGTCGAAACCATCCCAGTCGAAACCCACATAGTCGAAACCAATGCACATGGTATCAATGGTATTGGTATGAAGCGAATTGGAGATAAGCGGAAGGTAGGGTGTCGAAAGTAATGCTTTCGTTAGGGTCGAAACCATATTCTATTTCCTAAAGCTAAGTTCTTGCTTTTTTTTACTTAAATCTTTCGACACATTCGAAACATATGTTTTCGAAAAGGTTATACAAATAGCTTTTCGGGAAGGTTGCTTTATTATGTTAAAGTATTAGTTTTCGAAAGGGTACCTTTTTCTTTAAATAAGAGCTTTCGAAAGGATTGGTTCTGACCTAGTCGAAACCCAATCGTAATTTGCCTTCCGAGTGTATTGAAGCCATCAATGCCTTCAAAAGGTTATCTCTATTTTTAACTTAAGTTAAGCCGCTTTCTATATGTTTTCGAAAGGGGTTAAGGGTTTCCAAGGCAATGGAGTCGAAAGGGGTTTCGACTCCGTCCTTCGATATTTTAATTTAAAAGGTTGTTGCTTCCGAATAGATGGTTTCGCCACCATCAACTTTTTCCCCAAAAACAATTTTATAATTGGTTTTGAAAGAGATATTTTCGTATATAATCATTTTGACCCAAAGGATGTTTTTAAAGGGTAAACCCAATGCTTTCGAACGGGTACTTTTATTTGTTTCGAAGCTATGTTTTAAAGAATGTTTTGATACTATCGAAAGGTACCATTGGTTTTGAAAGAGAATATTTAACAAGGGCTTCGAAAGGTATTTTTATTATTATTTTTAAAAGAAGTTTATGATTTCGATGGAAGTCATCCAGAGGTTTCAAAAGAGTTGTTTTAAGATTTCAAAACATAAACCCAATCTCAATATAAAGGAATAACCTTAGCATAAGTAAACAAAGGGTTTTAAAATGAAGAAGTTTTCATTGATTATGAACGTTAAAGGGTTTAATCAGATATATATATATATATATATATAAGGAAGATGATAAACCACAGGTGATGGTATTATTTGTTGTTATGAATACTTCTTCATATGCTTTTCACATTGTTATTAACCCACAATAGTATTTTGGGAAAGGACAGAATAACCAGCTAGGTATACCCAGTAGTGAATATAATTTAAGAAATTTTATTAATCTAAATTAAAGATATTGGCAAGGGCTAATAGGTTCATAGTCAGCCTATGAAAACTATGATTTGATATTGGCAAGGGCCAATAGGTTTATAGTTAGCCTATGAAAATTATATCTGTATTAAGATATTGACAGTTAGTCAGTAGGTTTCTAGTTAGCCCATGAAAACTAGGATAAGAGAAACGATATTGGAGGTACCAATAGGCTCTTAGTGATCCCATGAAAACTATGAAATTGGACAGATAGTCCATAAACATTTAACAGGTCAGTAGTAACCCTGGAAACTATAATTAAGACAGGTAGTCAGAATGAATGGGGATGGGTAATCTAGATTTGATTTACTTGTTTTATATCATCATAATGTTTTGAAATACTATGTTTTAACCATTGTGGATGCAAGAGCACGGTATATGGTTTTGTAAATGTTTTAGGATACTAGTGAGGGGAAAACCCGTTCCGCTAAGCGGCATAGTCACACTAGATATCTAAATGGTTTTAGATGGTAAATTATTATTCATACCAGGCTTTATGTTTGACTCGAAGTTTTTATTTTCCCCTTAGACTCTTGGGTACTCAATTGATTTTGAGTACGTTAAGTGTTAAGGTTTCCAGGTGTTATTTTAGACGAATGGAGCTTTTGAGGACGTGCAGGAGGCAAGCTTGTTATTAGATTTCTTTTATTTCCGCTGTGTGTTTTAATTGTAAAGGAAAATTTGTTTTATTGCCTTATTATATACTCTGATCAACCAATGGGGCACCTTCATATGACGCTCTTGGGGTATTTTGTAATAATTATATATTATCTGAACGTGATCTACGAACTGAGAATATGTGATCAATTTGGAATATTTTGAAATGGAATGTGAAATTTGTTTTAATGTTCAATTTTTTTCCACAATCTTGTGTTCTTTGTATCAATGTATCTAATATCGTTGTATTTGGTCGTCGAGGATTAATAACTATGGATGACTGCAGTATCTGTAGCCGTTAGTTTTGGGCCTCCATGTAGGGTGTGTTACAACTGGTAAGTAAACTCACCCAAGCCCAAGCATACCCAATTCGTAGATAATCGCGCTATGAATGCAATGGTAAAGACGGCGTCTCGATTGGACCTCATATGCAAAACTTATGATTTTAAAAGAAATTGGATTATTTAAAATTAACTAATTACTTAATTAACTCAACTAATTACCTCCCTCTGCTCTAATCATTTTCTTCCCCAAATCTCAATTCTAGGCCATGCACGCACAAAATAACCCACCAAGCCATGCATGCCAATTTATCGACATGGAGCATTGCTCGACGAAATCAAACACCGCTCATGCCAACGAACTTCTCTTACCGAGCTCGACGCTCCCGATCCGACCAAGTTGAGTTAATCACTTCATGACGCTCCAAAGTTCAACCAATATAACTAAACGACAGACCTAGATTGCAATTTTCTCTTGGCCATCTGAGCACCACAAATCGACGCCAGTCGACCTCCTATGCCACCATGATTTCAACCGTACCACCAATTTCTCCTCCAGCTCCTTCCTCCTCCTCGCGGTTGTAGCTCCACCACATGCCAAAGTAAATGTTGCACCCCCTCAACCAGCACCGTACCATTTTAGACCAACGCCAACCCACTCACCTTCGCTCAAGAAACCCAACGCCACCAACGTCAGGGCCTATCTCTCCCTAGCTCCTCCACGTCTAAGCCTTAGTACGACAAACAAAATTCGAGCTTCACCAAACTCGATCGCACCTATCAATGACTACACGGAATCGAACCGCTCACTCATATGAAGCAAACCAATCTAACATTGAGTTCTAACTATGCTTCTAGCCTCAGATTTAATTAATTAAAGAGGAAGAAGGGGCATCGGCTACTTTTGAAGTGAAGAAGAGGAAGATAATGAAAAGGGTTTGGGTGTAGTGGTACATTTATAGGGAAATTACATTATAATTTTCTTAATTAAATTGTCGAACATTTCGAGCTCGCACGATCACACGGGACGTCCGATTGCAACAAAACTCGTCGGCGCACAACAAGTCATTATTCCAGACCCAACAACACTAGTTTCATAAAAATCTAAGATAGTGCTCTGGGTGATAATTTCACACATCAATTAAAAAGAATTATTATTAAAACAATTTTAATCCCTTAATTAAAAATTAAAAGTTTACCATTATCATTTATTATTTTAAAAAAGTTTAATAAGCTTATCAAAATCATTTTTATTCACATTAAATCCAAGATTCAATTATTTAAATGTTCAGATATTTAAATATAAAACATTCGAAATTTCAAGTCATTACATTCCCCCCTTGAATATTTCATCTTCGAAATATCGACACAAGCAACAAAATAACAATCTCATATTAATACCTAACAGTATTGCAATCGCTAGCAACCAAAGAACAATCACATAACAATACTACATAGTATCGTAATCACTGGCAACCATAGCTTATGGTTCATCCAAGTCATCGCACAAGAATGACAAAATATCCACTAAGCATTACCTTGTGCTCAACAGCCTCAGGTTATTGCTTAGTCGATTACTTATGCAACCTCAGAACAAATCAAAGAGTCATTTCCCAAACTCTCCACAAGCCAATAAAACATAACATATAAATATTATTAAAGCCAGTAGTGTAATACCCCATAATTTTATATAAAACTTAAATAAAAATAATAACAAATAATAAATAAATTTTTCGTTTAATTGAAGGGTAATTTGGTAATTTTAATATAAGGGAAAAACAATAATTTTTAAAAAAAATTGAATTAGCTAATGGAAGTCGCACCACTGCGTAGCTCTCACTTTTTTGGTCAAGATAGTATATTCACTTGGTCGAATCGGATGTGATGTGAGTGAGATAGCATTGTTTTATTAAAGTGGGCTAGATTATGCGCGGATAGCGGGTATAGGCTGAGTCGGGCCAGGCCCATAGTTTGAATTCAACTTGAGAAACCATTTTAGTTTTCCCTTCTAAGATCCATTTAAAAGTTATGTACGTATATTCATGTAACGACCCGTAAATTTTCGATAATTAAAATAGCTAATTTAAATAAGATTTCGTGTTTTAGCGTTAGAAAAAAATTGTAAGTCGTTCGGAATAATAATAACTAGAATGAAATGCAACAAATTTTATCTAAGTTAATTATTTATGAATTGAATGAAATCCCAAATTAATCGAAATAATATATAGTCAAAGGTAATTGAATGAATTTGTATTGTATAGGTAATTGTGACGTTTGTTTGTAAATAATAAACTTATGAGTAATTAACAGTTAACGGTGATAATTATTTAAGTTACATATTCATTTAGTTAGTCGAATTGAATTTGTGAACCAATTGAAATTGAAATGAAAGTTCATATATTAGTTGAGTGCATTATCTTTAACTATTGATTTATAATAATGTAGAGTTCCTTTGATGTAATATAGTAAATCGACTAATAATGAAATTTTATTTAAAAATTCAATATTGAAAGCCGTCAAATATTGAACAATTAAATTGTTTAAATTTACTATTTAAAATCTATTGAATTAATTGAATAACGGGAATTGAATAACTGTTTTAATGAAAATGGTTATTCTATAATTTGAATTTGTTAAATTTTATAAGTTTGCATGAATATTTCAAAAGGTAGTGATTTAAGAATCATCAATTTGTCTAAATTTAATATTACAAATGTTTGAATAATTAAATTTCGAATTCGATACGGTTTATTTGATATTGAAATTTAATATATGAAAATAGAGTGAATAATTGAAATTTAATTTAATACGATTCAAATTGGTTTCCAAAGTGAATGTAAGTTATATCGGGATTATAATGGAGTTAATAAGATTTTAAAAATTGGAATTTATTGGGTAATTGAATAACGGGTTTAATATGATTAAAAATGATTTGTAAAATTTTATGTTATCATATTGGAGTTATAGTGATGTTATAGAACTTCTAAACTGAATTTAAAATTTATTTGTGAAAATTGAATATTTCAATATTTAATTATCGACTAAAAAATAGCCAATTTTGAACAGTCTCAGAATTGGATGAAACTAGTTCCATTGGATCCGCAATAATTTGTTATTATCGAATTCCAATTTTCGTAGCAATCGGAGTTGTCGTTTGACCGTGGCAGCTCGAAACGCATCGAAATGGTTTTAATATTAATTTGGCGAGTTAAAATAGTCATTTTTCAAACAGTCTCGGATTTCAACGAAACTAGATTCATCGGATCCGTAATGTGATATTATTGTAAGATTTCAAATTTCGTTTCAATCGGATTTACCGTTTGTCCGGGGCGAGCCAAAACGCCTAGGAAATTGTTTAATCGGTTTAATTTAAATTTGATCGTTTATTGCCGTAACTCGCACATACGATCGAATTAGCTTCCGAAACATGTTCCATTGTGTCCGGAACGTGGGATAAACCCTAGAAACGCCGGTCACCGCGCGTAAATCGGAGTTGGAAATTCCGGAATGAGTAAGTGTTCGATATTTCCTATAAATAGCCCCCCCCCCCTATCACAAAAAAAAAAAAAAAAAAAAAAAATAGGGTTTAAAATCTAGCCGCCGGCCTCTAAAACCGAAGGCCAGAAAATCGTTTCGTTCTCCTCCTCTTATCTTCAAATCCGTTCATCCATTCAACAAACCTTCAACATGGAAAATGTAGAGCATCGCAAGACGAAGGTAATCAACGGCTGTGATCGGAAAACTCGCGGTGGATCGACCAGAAATTGCTCGAGATGGCCGGCCGTTCTTCACGTTTTTCGAGAGCTACGGGGGCACCGTGTCTGACCGGTCTTGGGCCGAAGGTTGCTCGTTGTCGTGGCTTTGAAGTGGCACTCTCTGATCGTTGTGTAGCTCGACGATGGAGGCTAGAAATTCACAAAGAAGGGCGGCCTTTGGGTTTATGTGCATGCGTGGACTCCTGGCTTGGAACGAATGTGAGGGAGAGAGGGGCAACGGCCTGGATTAGCCCTGGGGGAATCAGCGGCGAGGATGGTATTTTAGGTTTAAATTAAAATAAAGTTGAAATTAATTTATATAAAAAAATTGTATTAACTTATAAATGTCATAACTTGTTCGTACGAGGTCGGAATTCGGCGAAACTTTTTGCGTTGGAATCGTTTTGTCGAGCACTACGCTATGGATCAGGATTGGAATCGTTTGGAGCTAGAGAAAATTTCGGGTTAAATCGAACGTCGTTCGATTTGATTTAAAATTGAAAATCAAGGTGAGTGTTTTATAACGCTCACAACGTACTAAATATCTTTATGCTAGTTAAATTTGATAATATGAAGTGTTATGATTTTATTTGTCGTTGTTTGATAAAAAATTAATTGTCATATAGCTTGTCATTTGAATTAACCGTTGAAAAATTAAATTGACAGTTAAATTGAAATTGAAATTGAATTACGATTAAATTACCTGACATTGATAACTATGAAATTGCCATGAATTGTATTGTCTATTGGATGATTTATTTCGATGGATGCTATTGATTGATATTTAAATGTTTGGATGTTTATTTGCTTATATATAACCTGTTATGCATACATATGATACTGTGATTTAATTTAAGTAATATATACTCATCCCTGACATTTAATTGAAATAAGTAATTACTTGGCCATAGGATAGAAAACTATATACGGACACCGAATTGGCTAAATTAATAATTTTAAAAATCGTCGATTTGAAATTTGTTTAAATGTTTTGATTAAAAAGTTATAAATAGAAATCAATTGATAGAAATCGAATGTATCGAAAATTTGAGTTTGGAATGTTGAAATTAATTTTGGTTAAAAGAAATTGTTAAAAAAAAATTAAGTGGAGACTTTGGAATTTAAAATCAGGATATGATTGAATTTCGATATTGATTTGTTTAAAGATTTAACCTTAATTCGATCTTTGAATATTACTAAGTAAAAGTGATATAAAAATGATATTTTGAAATCGAGCTTGGAATTGAACCATATTTGAAATTTGGATTTAAACTTGAATATTGATGGAAAATTTGTTAAGGGTTATAAATGGATATTTCGAAATCAAGCTCCAAATCGATAAAAATTGAAATTGAATAAATTGAAGGTGAATGTAGAATTGAATTGATTTGAAGTTAAAGTTGACGTTGTTTTGAATTGAAATCGAAATGGAATCGGTAGAATGGAAATTGAAATTGATTTGAATTGGAAGTTATAAATTGAAATGGATTGGTTTTGAAGCTGTTTTATTTTGTTTTCCAAATTACTCGGTTATATAAACCATTTTGGATACTTAAACTGTTTTAATCTATTTTAAATCTACTTAACCCGATTTAAATTATTTTAAACTAATTTATCTATTTCACATCCATTTTAAGATTTTAAGTATTTTAACTATTTTAATTATTTAATACTACTTTTAAACTACTTAAAACTATTTTCTAAAATTCTAAGCTGGTCAATAAAGTGGATTGTTTATATTTAAATCTTGAATTTAAATACGAATTGAGTTAAATGAAGTTGCAACCTAAATTGAAATTCGAAATGATTTTGAAATCGAAATGAGATATTGATGCGAAAAATGATTTTCGAAACGGAATCTTACATTTGAATAGATAGGATGATATTTGAAATGGGTTTGATTTTTGAAGCGAATATGATATTTTGATATCAAGTATGAATCGATTTGAAATGTAAAAGAGCCAACGGTGTAATAATACGTAGTTATTAAAGAGACCGGGATCGGATATGGACATACTCTCTGTCGATACCGAACACCACTTTAATAACTATTATACGCGGAGTGTTGATCCAGAATGAAGTGGATGATTTGGTGAACGCGTTGATTGAAGAAAGAGAACGATATTGGATGACCCCTGACATGACTAAAACAGGAGCCGCGCCGGGCCATTGAGGTTCTCCACCTCTAGCGGACACGCTTCTTCGATACCATATCTATTACATTTGTGATGCGATTTGGGTGCACCCCTTGATTTCGGAGTGTTGTTTCGCGGTGTTGGGGTGGCTGCTGGCTATGCCCAACATCAGTCCGGATCACGCAACTACTAGTATCCTAGTTGGTATCGCCTCATGTACCTTGTCATACTGATTATCCTATTCGCGACCACTACGTTTTGATTTGTACCTTGAGTATATGGATTGCCCTCTGGTGACTTCCGGTTTTGGGGAAACTACGGTCTTGTATATGCTTTTGGGAATATAAAATGTGTTAAGGGGGATTATGGTAACGCCTTAACGCTATTTTGATACTTTATATTACTGATAGGCATTATCTACTTAGCGTATATTACTACATAGTAGATAGTTTCACGGATCCTTGAGAGATGGAAAATCCCATAACATCTCTTGAGTTATTGCACGCACGTTAACACTGGATAGGAGATGTCAAACCCCGTAAACATCTCTGACGCCGTTACACTCATATTTATTTACGATTGATTTAACTTTCATAAGGATATTTTAGTCCTGACTCGAGTGTTTTGTTTTTCATTACGCTCGGGTCAGTCCTGAGTTTTTCAGATTTTTGAAGATCTATTCTGGAGGACGAAGACGAAGATTTGGTATACTATTACTATTATTACCCTTGCATCATGCTATCTGCTGCATTATTTAATTGTTCTGTTGTATATGTATAAACTCTGATAAATGTTGTATAAATAATTGTCAAAGTATAGTAAACAGCTTCATGAACTGTTTATTTGACTATTATATTTTATCGTTCCACTGCGAGATTCTGTGTTGTTTCCTTTCCTTTATTTCTCTTTCTTTTCTTTTCTTATTTACCCCAATAACCATCTGCCCTTTTGAATGGTTTGAAATCGACATGTGTATTTGATCGTCGGTTTAAACTGTCCAAAAAAGGCGAGTCGTTACAGTTGGTATCAGAGCTTCGGTTTAGCGATAAACTATGGCTCTAGTGGGGAATAACTCATTGAATAGAGGTAAACTATATGAATGAGTTGAGTGTATATGAGAGAGCGTACTTATTATTTGATATAAAATGGTTTTATATTGTGTTAACTTTGTTCCGTTGAGTATTTATGAATTCTGGTCGATACTTGGGACGCCAAGACGTCGATAGGAATTCCTAAACACTCGAATCGGACAAACCAACACAATATCATTTTGGAATATATTTTATATAAAATAATTATTTGAATATTTATTCATTTTGATTGAATTGATTGTTAGGAGATGATAATATTAGATTATTATCGTTATTGTTTGATCAGTCAATATTTACAACAATTGATTAAATAACAATGTATTTAGGAAAATGAAATCTTGTAAACACAATTGATAATGAATATAAATGAATTTTAATTTGGATTTGGGAATTTAAATTCCGGGGTTTGAAATTGACTTACAAGAATTTGAAAAATATAATATGAGTATTATATGATAGTATAATTGAGTTGAAATTGTTTTCGAAGGATTTTTTTTATGATAAGTGTTATATTCCCTTCTCTTGACGCTAGAAAATGATTTCGGTGATGATTGCACGCATCATCGGCGTTTATTTTCGAGAGTCCGAGTGGGGGAAACCACTTAATAGCTTGTCTAAACCTTGTTTTGATTCAAATTTTATTTTATTTTGTATTCTCTATAGTATGATTTGATATATAAATTATATAAGTATATATTATTTCAAAACTTGATTTGAAATGAAACCGGGATTGGAATTCTTAAGTCCTTTAATAATTAATGATTTTTTTTAATGATTGAAATGAATTTAGACTTGAATCATTAAGGAACTTCTGAATTGTGAAATGAGAAATGAACCTTAGAGCTAAGTGAAAATATCAATTGAAGTAGAAACCCTTAGAATTAGGAAATTATGAACTTCAAAAAAAAAAAATTGAAACTGGAAAACTCGCCTAGTATTAAATTTCATTCTATAGCATAGATATAACTTACCAAAATATTTAAGAAGTTCAAAAATGTTATATGAATTGTTAATTGGATAATATACAAGTATAGGTTTGAATAATGAAATATGCATTTAATTAATGGTTTGTAAATATAAAAAAAAATTGTTAGTAAATAATTGGAATTTAAATTAACATTTAAAGGTGATTCACAATTATGTTAATATGAAATGGAAATACTATATGTGAATGTAAATGTGAAATTAAATTATAGTGTAATTTAAGTAATGACTTAAAAATTAATTAATTGAAAATTCAACTTTAAATGAAAAGAAGTCGTATGTTGTTTAACTACATTCTATTTGCATAACTATAACTTACCAAATACTTAAAAGGTTTAAAATGCTAATAAGGATAAGTAGAGAAATAATATACCAGTGTGAGAATGAATAATAAAATGTGAAGATCTATTGATAGTTGTAAATATAAAAGAAATTTAAGCTGTAAAATGAATGATATATATAAGTCAATGAATAAAATTTAAAATTAATGAAAAATAAAATTGGTAAATCGAAACTAATTAAATTTGAATATAACTAAATGTCAATAAACTTGGAAGTGTATGAAATTAAAATTGACTTGGAAATGTATATTTGATTTAGTGTAGATTTTGGATAGATGTTAATGTTTGATATGCATTGGTTGTTAGATGGATGATAATTGATTAAGTAGAATACATTAGTGTTAATGGAATTGAATAAACGGAATAAAATTAAAAAAAAAATTCAAATTTGAAGCAAAGTGAAATTAAATATAATTGAATTCAATTTAAATTGAAGCAAATTGACTTGAATTTAAAATGTGAATGAGACAAACTTGAATAAATCGGAAACAAATTGAATGTAAACTTATTGCATGGATGAATAAGAAAATAAATGACTTTGTGTTTATGATTGTTCTTTAGAAAATTTGAAGTTTTAATGGTTTGTACTTTGAAATAATAAAAGAAAAATTTTGGGAAAGAAAAAAATAAAATCCAAAATTGTCCAATATATGCTGAAACGAAAACAACCATAACTTTTAAATGGCTGAACGGAATTCGACGACCTTGGACTTTTCGAAAAACTTAGAAACTATAGCACAACTTTTGTTTAGATAACTTGAGAAAATTCCTTCGTCTACTAGGTTAAAAACTTGAATGTTACTCGCTGTCCTGTGTAAAAATAAGTAAAATCAGTAGTATACACCCTTAGTATTTTCACCATATCTTTTGGCTGGTTTATCGGATTTTGATGATCTTGCACTTTCTGGAAAGCTAAGAACTTAAGATAAAACTTTTGTTTTAAGTGTTTTGTGTTTTGATGTCGTTTAGAAGGTCGAAAACGCGGGTGAACGTCGCTGACCTGCGCAATTCATTGCCCAGACTGAGGCGTATCCGCTAAGTAAAACGGCCATAATTTTTTAACGGATGGTCCGAATTCGATGATTTTGGACATTCCGGAAAGCCTGAAGTGAATGCAACAACTTTTTTTAGATTCTGTTGCCAAATTTTATCGTTTAGGTGTCCTAAAACTAAGATTTGTTTGCTGTCCTGAAATTGGAATCTCAGTTTTGAAGCTAAATATGTTATATATATGTTGTGTAGGCTAAGTATATCGATCTATCTTTATATGCATGATTCTAACTTAGTTATTGAGTGTTTAGTAGGTGCGGATTTCGCTTGCTTCGCATTTGGAGCTCGCTTTCGCGCTATATTAGCCGTATATGCCCGCTAACAATATATAAGGTACATATCTCGGATTACATATCGTATTTTTACACTTTTTCCCTGCGGGATGCCTCATCACCTGATGAGATGTATATTTGTGATATATATACTGTTATATTTTTTTCCGATCGAGCCGCGCAAAGGAGACTCTGCCGAAATTTTCCGTAAAATCCGGGTGTTAGAAAATTTTTCAAGTTTTAAATTTTTTTAACTTGTTTTGATAACTAACTTTTAAAGTTGGAAAGCCGTTCGGAGTAACTTAGTGGAAGCGTAGTTATGACTTTATAAATGGAATTTCATTATTTTATAAGTTGGTAACTTTGAATAAAATATATCTAATGTTGAATTCTATACTTAGTTCTTTTTCCCTTCTTTTTCCTTTTCGGGGACGAAAAGTTTTGAGTGAGGGAGAGTGTAACGACCCGTAAATTTTCGATAATTAAAATAGCTAATTTAAATAAGATTTCGTGTTTTAGTGTTAGAAAAAAATGTAAGTCGCTCGGAATAATAATAACTAGAATGAAATGCAACAAATTTTATCTAAGTTAATTATTTATGAATTGAATGAAATCCCAAATTAATCGAAATAATATGTAGTCAAAGGTAATTGAATGAATTTGTATTGTATAGGTAATTGTGACGTTAGTTTGTAAATAATAAACTTATAAGTAATTAACAGTTAATGGTGATAATTATTTAAGTTACCTATTCATTTAGTTAGTCGAATTGAATTTGTGAACCAATTGAAATTGAAATGAAAGTTCATATATTAGTTGAGTGCATTATCACTAACTATTGATTTATAATAATGTAGAGTTCCTTTGATGTAATATAGTAAATCGACTGATAATGAAATTTTATTTAAAAATTCAATATTGAAAGCCGTCAAATATTGAACAATTAAATTGTTTAAATTTACTATTCGAAATCTATTGAATTAATTGAATAACGGGAATTGAATAACGGGAATTGAATAACTGTTTTAATGAAAATGGTTATTCTATAATTTGAATTTGTTAAATTTTATAAGTTCGCGTGAATATTTCAAAAGGTAGTGATTTAAGAATCATCAATTTGTCTAAATTTAATATTACAAATGTTTGAATAATTAAATTCCGAATTCGATACGATTTATTTGATATTGAAATTTAATATATGAAAATAGAGTGAATAATTGAAATTTAATTTAATACGATTCAAATTGGTTTCCAAAGTGAATGTAAGTTATATCGGGATTATAATGGAGTTAATAAGATTTTAAAAATTAGAATTTATTGGGTAATTGAATAACGGGTTTAATATGATTAAAAATGATTTGTAAAATTTTATGTTATCATATTGGAGTTATAGTGATGTTATAGAACTTCTAAACTGAATTTAAAATTTATTTGTGAAAATTGAATATGTTAATATTTAATTATCGACTGAAAAATAGCCAATTTTGAACAGTCTCAGAATTGGACGAAACTAGTTCCATTGGATCCGTAATAATTTTTTATTATCGGATTCCAATTTTCGTAGCAATCGGAGTTGTCGTTTGACCGTGGCAGCTCGAAACGCATCGAAATGGTTTTAATATTAATTTGGCGAGTTAAAATAGTCATTTTTCAAACAGTCTCGGATTTCAATGAAACCAATTTCATCGGATCCGTAATGTGATATTATTGTAAGATTTCAAATTTCGTGTCAATCGGATTTACCGTTTGTCCGAGGCGAGCCAAACGCCTAGGAAATTGTTTAATCGGTTTAATTTAAATTTGATCGTTTATTGCCGTAACTCGCACATACGATCGAATTAGCTTCTGAAACCTGTTCCATTGTGTCCGGAACGCGGGATAAACCCTGGAAACGTCAGTCACCGCGCGTAAATCGGAGTTGGAAATTCCGGAATGAGTAAGTGTTCGATATTTCCTATAAATAGCCCCCCCACCCCCTTATCACAAAAATAAAAAAATAGGGTTTAAACCCTAGCCGCCGGCCTCTAAAACCGAAGGCCAGAAAATCGTTTCGTTCTCCTCCTCTTATCTTCAAATCCGTTCATCGATTCAACAAACCTTCAACATGGAAAATGTAGAGCATCGCAAGACGAAGGTAATCAACGGCTGTGATCGGGAAACTCGCGGTGGATCGACCAGAAATTGCTCGAGATGGCCGGCCGTTCTTCACGTTTTTCGAGAGCTACGGGGGCACCGTGTCTGACCGGTCTTGGGCCGAAGGTTTCTCGTTGTCGTGGCTTTGAAGTGGCACTCTCTGATCGTTGTGTAACTCGACGATGGAGGCTAGAAATTCACAAAGAAGGGCGGCCTTTGGGTTTATGTGTGTGCGTGGATTCCTGGCTTGGAACGAACGTGAGGGAGAGAGGGGCAACGGCCTGGATTAGCCCTGGGGGAAGTGGTGAGGATGGTATTTTAGGTTTAAATTAAAATAAAGTTGAAATTAATTTATATAAAAAAATTGTATTAACTTATAAATGTCATAACTTGTTCGTACGAGGTCGGAATTCGGCGAAACTTTTTGCGTTGGAATCATTTTGTCGAGCACTACGCTATGGAGCAGGATTGGAATCGTTTGGAGCTAGAGAAAATTTTGGGTTAAATCGAACGTCGTTCGATTTGATTTAAAATTGAAAATCAAGGTGAGTGTTTTATAATGCTCACAACGTACTAAATAACTTTATGCTAGTTAAATTTGATAATATGAAGTGTTATGATTTTATTTGTCGTTGTTTGATAAAAATTTAATTGTCATATAGCTTGTCATTTGAATTAACCGTTGAAAAATTAAATTGACAGTTAAATTGAAATTGAAATTGAATTACAATTAAATTACCTGACATTGATAACTATGAAATTGCCATGAATTATATTGTCTATTGGATGATTTATTTCGATGGATGCTATTGATTGATATTTAAATGTTTGGATGTTTATTTGCTTATATATAACCTGTTATGCATACATATGATGCTGTGATTTAATTTAAGTAATATATACTCATCCCTGACATTTAATTGAAATAAGTAATTACTTGGCCATAGGATAGAAAATTATATACGGACACCGAATTGGCTAAATTAATAATTTTAAAAATCGTCGATTTGAAATTTGTTTAAATGTTTTGATTTAAAAGTTATAAATAGAAATCAATTGATAGAAATCGAATGTATCGAAAATTTGAGTTTGGAATGTTGAAATTAATTTTGGTTAAAAGAAATTGTCAAAAAAAATATTAAGTGGAGACTTTGGAATTTAAAATCAGGATATGATTGAATTTCGATATTGATTTGTTTAAAGATTTAACCTTAATTCGATCTTTGAATATTACTAAGTAAAAGTGATATAAAAATGATATTTTGAAATCGAGCTTGGAATTGAACCATATTTGAAATTTGGATTTAAACTTGAATATTGATGGAAAATTTGTTAAGTGTTATAAATGGATATTTTGAAATCAAGCTCCAAATCGATAAAAATTGAAATTGAATAAATTGAAGGTGAATGTAGAATTGAATTGATTTGAAGTTAAAGTTGACGTTGTTTTGAATTGAAATCGAAATGGAATCGGTAGAATGGAAATTGAAATTGATTTGAATTGGAAGTTATAAATTGAAATGGATTGGTTTTGAAGCTGTTTTATTTTGTTTTCCAAATTACTCGGTTATATAAACCATTTTGGATACTTAAACTGTTTTAATCTATTTTAAATCTACTTAACCCGATTTAAATTATTTTAAACTAATTTATCTAGTTCACATCCATTTTAAGATTTCAAGTATTTTAACTATTTTAATTATTTAATACTACTTTTAAACTACTTAAAACTATTTTCTAAAATTCTAAGCTGGTCAATAAAGTGGATTGTTTATATTTAAATCTTGAATTTAAATACGAATTGAGTTAAATGAAGTTGCAACCTAAACTGAAATTCGAAATGATTTTGAAATCGAAATGAGATATTGATGCGAAAAATGATTTTTGAAACAGAATCTTACTTTTGAATAGATACGATGATATTTGAAATGGGTTTGATTTTTGAAGCGAATATGATATTTTGATATCAAGTATGAATTGATTTGAAATGTAAAAGTGCCAACGGTTTAATAATACGTAGTTATTAAAGAGACCGGGATCGGATATGGACATACTCTCTGTCGATACCAAACACCACTTTAATAACTATTATACGCGGAGTGTTGATCCAGAATAAAGTGGATGATTTGGTGAACGCATTGATTGAAGAAAGAGAACGATATTGGATGACCCCTGACATGACTAAAACAGGAGCCGCGCCGGGCCATTGAGGTTCGCCACCTCTAGCGGACATGCTTCTTCGATACCATATCTATTACATTTATGATGCGATTTGGGTGCACCCCTGGATTTCGGAGTGTTGTTTCGCGGTGTTGGGATGGCTGCTGGCTATGCCCAACATCAGTCCGGATCACGCAACTACTAGTATCCTAGTTGGTATCGCCTCATGTACCTTGTCATACTGATTATCCTATTCGCGACCACTACGTTTTGATTTGTACCTTGAGTATATGGATTGCCCTCTGGTGACTTCCGGTTTTGGGGAAACTACGGTCTTGTATATGCTTTTAGGAATATAAAATGTGTTAAGGGGGATTATGGTAACGCCTTAACGCTATTTTGATACTTTATATTTCTGAGAGGCATTATCTACTTAGCGTATATTACTACATAGTAGATAGTTTCACGGATCCTTGAGAGATGGAAAATCCCGTAACATCTCTTGAGTTATTGCACGCACGTTGACACTGGATAGGAGATGTCAAACCCCGTAAACATCTCTGACGCCGTTACACTCATATTTATTTACGATTGATTTAACTTTCATAAGGATATTTTAGTCCTGACTCGAGTGTTTTGTTTTTCATTACGCTCGGGTCAGTCCTGAGTTTTTCAGATTTTTGAAGATCTATTCTGGAGGACGAAGACGAAGATTTGGTATACTATTACTATTATTACCCTTGCATCATGCTATCTGCTGCATTATTTAATTGTTCTGTTGTATATGTATAAACTCTGATAAATGTTGTATAAATAATTGTCAAAGTATAGTAAACAGCTTCATGAACTGTTTATTTGACTATTATATTTTATCGTTCCGCTGCGAGATTCTGTGTTGTTTCCTGTCCTTTATTTCTCTTTCTTTTCTTTTCTTATTTACCCCAATAACCATCTGCCCTTTTGAATGGTTTGAAATCGACATGTGTATTTGATCGTCGGTTTAAACTGTCCAAAAAAGGTGGGTCGTTACAATTCAGTTTCTCATTTTTCCATTCCTAGAACTAGAAAACATCATCTTCCTTCTCTCTTCAATTCATCAATAAATTCAAAAATCTTAACAAAAACTGGCGAAACAAGTTGCGTAGGAATCGTATTGTGACTCTCCACCATCTTGAATAAGAATCATAAACACATTCGTGGATTGGGATTTCTAAAAATTCCGGAAGGCGATGAAATCAAAGGATTTATGGCAAATCGATGTGAGAAGATCCCATTTATTCGATGTATAATGCCATGCCATTGTTTTAATCATAATTTAAGGCCAATTAGAGTGAATTGATATAAGAATTGAGACTAATTTGACGTTGGTATTTAATATGATATGATTATAGAATTAATTAAGGTTAATAATATTCTATTTAGGGGTAAACTAAGATTAGATTGTATATTTTCAATAATTGACATTTAAAGGATTGAGTTATGATAATTAAGGAATGATTATGGATAAATTGATGATATGTGATATATGGAAGGTTAGAATGGTGTAAAATGATGTCTAAGAGAGGTATGAAGCACTAAAATAGTAAACGATAAAGTAGAAATTGAATTGGAAAAGAAAAAATTGAAATCTAGAAATTTGGAAATATGAAAACTGGAATTTTCGCGTCCATCGGTCCTTTAGTGGCCTCCACCGATCCACTTGTAGGCATTTTATTTGCCAGCCTGAACCTAGACCAGGGCTGGTGCAATTTTACTCCAGTCAGGCCTACACGAATAGTTATTATAATGACTCGACTTTTTGACCCTCGAATGTTGACTCTAAATACATCCACGGTATTCGTGTGTCGGACACGCAAGTATCGGAAAGACAGAAAGTTAAGGTAAAATAAGACAAAAAGAAAAGAACAAGAAGGAAAGAACACAACATCAGAATCTCACAGTGGAACGATAATATATAATATCAATAGAATAGTACAAGGGTTACTCTAAATATAAGAATTTCATAATTACAAAACTTAAGTACTACCTTCAACCAGGAGAGTTACAACTACCTGTCCATACAACGCCAATATATACATAGCTAAACCGAAAATAGAAATGGATAGATAATGGAAGCCTTCATCTCGTCTTCTGAACTTTGAAGCGTCCATGGTAAAACTTACCATACTCAGCCTACTCGAAGGAGTGCGTGAGGATTTTAGGGAAAACCAAAACCAAACGCTGGACTTAAGTCTGGTATGAGAAAACACGAGACACATGAATACATGTAACGGTAACTATTGAGACCGTACAGATTCCCATAATAGTTTTTCCCTCAAAAGAACCAACCATTTATTAAGTTTAATATAGTAATGTGATAGATAATATCTAGAGTGTAGAATATAAATCATATCAAATAACTGTGGTGCTTACATTCATCACACCACAACGTATTTTGGGTACAATCAAAACTGCTAAGGTTCATTTGCATATTTGGTTTTTTCGTGGAGATCTCTTTGATCGACGCCGAATCCAATCTCCTACACAAGGGTTAGAAACTAACTCGGTGCGATGTATATCTCTAGATAAAATATACCTTTAGGTAAACATAGCCAATCCATGCCCTAACGCGTGATCCCAATATCATCAACTCCCATTAGCAACATCGATAAGTATACTCAAGATATAGAGTTGATATATCCTATCGAGGGTTAGCCAAGCCCCAGGCTATGAGGCCTACTCTGTTTTTATCATTACCAATGTCGAGGTTACGTTCAGCATCCTTTACATGAGTCTTCATTACTTGAAAGAACATGAATCCAATATAGCATCCTCACATCTCGAACAGACCTAAGAACCACACATGGATTTCCTTATACGAATAGATCTCGGAATCACAAATGGACTCCCACATCTTGAATAGATCATGAAAAACTACATGTGTCTGAGAATCATAAATAAATCTCGAATCTCCACGTAGATTTCCTTCTTCAACTGCTTCCAAAACATTGAACCCGTATGCTAATTTTGAAGTGGTATTCGATAAGTAAAGCCCTTACCGATCTCGGACCCTTTGAGACTAATTGATGAATTTCTGGTTAACTCGATTCCAGTTCTCTTAGGAGTAAGTGAAAGCTAGAGACGCTTCATACCAATACTCCTCCCTAGAGGTTTGTATTGGTATAAAATCGCAAAGCCTTTCGATTACTTCCTGAGTTAATATTAGGTCCAGTTTGATAATTGACTAATCGATTATCTAGTCAAAACAATTGCTTATACAAATTACGATTCATACGCTTAACTCATTTCTGATATTCCAACTTAACTATTCCTCGTCCAAGATGAATCCAAGTAAGTTTGGACACTGATTGCTCCAAGCCTTGCATGGACACTTCATTCTTGAATCTCATAAAAGGATAAGTCTACCTCGTCGGCTTTTAGGGTTAAGTATAGTATTAATGATTTTCATAAACAATAATAAATCAACATGATTAACACTTTTCAAACTTTTCCACTTACATATTCTTCGGTTAAGCGGGAAGTCCGGTAGGTTAGAGCTCTATTGTTCCAGCCCCACTTGACATCAATATTAACTCTCACAAATAAATAAGATTACTTCTTCGGCTTATTAATGTTAAGCATAGTTAATTCTTTTATAATAAGTAATTAAAAAAGTAACTATTTGTCCATTAAGCAGTTACTAGCTCCTTTTGAAAAAAAATTAAAATACTTGGAAATACTTATAATAGGTTTTAAAGCATTAATTCAAAATATTACTTAAAATTACAAGTTTGAAAAATCAACAAAACTTGGAAAAAGAACATGTTTTATTCTAATATTTCTTTCTTTGAAACTTCATAACTAATTCTTAAAAATTCATGAATATCTCAAACTACTTTTAGAATACTCTAATATAATTTAGAAAATACTTTTAAAAAGAATGAAACAAATTGCTCAAACTTAAAGTCCTTTTTGAAACATTTGAAGTCCAAAGATCAAGGTTAAACGGGGTTGTTTTGTACTAGTGATGTTTTGGTCGTTTACGAGATGTTACTTAACTTTTTACTATTCAACCTTTTAATAGTATGACACATATATATATATAACTATGTAAATATGGCGATAAATCCCTATGGATCTCTCTATAAAGTTCCGTAACAATTGTCAGAAATAAGACAATTCTGAACTGCATCCATAGCGAATATCGCCATAAGTGCACTTTCAAAACCCAAGTCATACTTCAACCTATGTTCAATTACAACCTATGTGCTTTGTTCTAAGGTCTAGTCATATGTTATACAAGTCCATTAAAGTTCATATATGGACCTTATGTGTCACTTGTTTTCAAAACAAGAATCCAAATCAATGTTTTAACATATGTCACTTAACAATTCAAACAACTTTAACACAACTAAATATAATCATATATGAGTTATATTATCAATCCAAGTGGTGAGTTAGCTCACCTTAAATCCAATAAACAACCAAGCCTAAGCACTCAAGTTTAAACCCAAGCTAGCAACGCCTTTCCTCCTCTTCCTTTCCTTGTTATGCCTTGGTCATATGCCTTCTAAGCCACCTTAATGCTCACGGCCTAAGGGTATTGTAAAAATTTGGCTTTGCTTTTTCAACTTTTAATTAGGCAAAAGGTTTTGTTGTGTGGTAGTCAAGTCACACTCCAAATTTGAGGTGATTTGGAATTGATTTGGAAATGATTTGCTTTAGGAATTTAAGATGAAGAAGATGATATTGAAATTTTCTCTTAAGCTTTGAAATATTTGTGATATATATCCTAAGGGTACATCCCTCCTTATATAGGCTTAGAAATGATGATGGGAAAAGACCAAAAACCCCTCAAAACCGTACTAGCATTAACTACACACATCACTTCTCCTTTATCATATGCTTAACACTTAAGCATTTCCACATTTGCTCATTTCCTAACATCTCCCCCTAGCTCATGCATGACATCATCCATAAGTTTATTTTCATAAATGGCATAAAATTTTTATTTCATTAAATTGATTTCCTAACAAATAAGTGTATGCAAACAAATATGGATAATTTCTGATGGTTAAAAAGCTATTTATCGATAAAACGATTTTTGGTCACATTATCGAAATTTTTCCAAAGAATATTTTTTGTAAACAATTTTCAAAAAAAAGTTTCTTATCCTTTTCTATTAATTAATGATGTTAAGTAAGGTTATAAAATCATATTTATAATACTTTACTATTATTCAAAATGCATCGATATTCGAAGACAAAGTGTTCGAATTTCCCGGTCGCTACATTCTCCCCCACTTAAAACATTTCGTCTTTGAAATTCAAGCAAGAACAATAATCAAGGAAGATAGAAGAACAAGATATATACAACACCGCTGAAACTATATACAACTAAACTGCAACTCAAATATAAACTAAGATAAGAAAGCTCTAGTCTGGGAACAAATCTGGATAAGACCTCCTCAAACTATCCTCAGTCTCTCATGTACAATCCTGAGCATCCTTGCTCCATTGTACCTTGACTAGCTTTACAACCTTAGTCCTTATTTGCTTCATATCTGTATCAATAATACGAATAGGCTGCCTCAACACAGTCAAATTTAGCTCAATCACAAAGTCCTCCTATTGCGACGCTTCTACTATCATCGAAGGGTTATGCACTAACTTATGCAGATGTGATACATGAAATACATTATGCGCACCCAATAGCTTAACTCGACTCTATATGCGAGTGTACCAATCCTCTCAAGAATCGAGAATGGTCCTATATAATGAGGAGCTAACTTCCCAGCCCTTCCAAACTGAACTACCTCTCATCGGGGAAACCTTTAAAAATACAAAATCTCCAACCAAGAACTCCAAGTCTTTGTGTTTCTCGACTGCATAACTCTTATGTCGATTTTGTGCTTCCTTTATTCACTTGCAAATCTCTATAATTTTACCTGATGCCTCTCGTACCATATCTGATCCAAGCACAAAACGATCTCCAGGTTCTATCCAACATGATGGAGATTTGCAAGGCCTTCTATACAACGCTTCAAATGGTGTCATTCCGATATTGGCCTGATAAATGTTGTATAAAAACTCAACAAGTGGTAAATGTTCTTCCCACGAACCCCAAAAAATCTAAAATGCATGCTCTAAGCAAGTCCTCCAATACTTGGTTCACCCTTTCTTTTTGCCCATATGTCTGTAGATGGTAAGCGGTACTCAAACTGAGCTCGATCACTAATCCACCATGCAAACCCTTCTAGAACTGGCCTATGAATATCGGATCTCTATCACTCACGATATCACATGGAGCACCGTGCAAGCTGATGATCTGCTTAACATATAACTTAGCCAAACTAGAAGCTATCCTCGTAGTCTAAACGGGTAAGAAGTGCATGCTCTTGGTTAATTGGTCCACTATAACCCACAACCTTCGTTGCCTATCCTCGACCTAGGCAACCCCTTGATGAAGTCCATAGAAATCTGCTCCCATTTTCACTTAGGAATCTCAAGTGGTTGAAGCAGTCCAACCGCCTTCTGGTGACTACCTTTTACATATTGGCAGTTAGCATACCTGCTCGCAAAGATAGAAACATCTATTTTCATACCTTTCCATGAAAAAGTATGCATCATATCCAGATACATCTTGATGACCCTTGGATGTATCGTTAACCATGAATAATGACTCTCCTTTAGAACCTCCTACCTAATCCCATAAAACTTTGTACATACAACCTTCCATTCATCCTTACTAAACTATGGCTATCTACTTCAAACCTCGGCCACCTCTCTAGTGCCTCATTCTCGCTTATTGCTTTGGCTATTCGAGCAGAGGATCTCTAAGCTGATTCTCTTCTATATGGCTGATTAAGGTCGGACAAACCTCAATACTAGCCATAATAGCACACTTCCTACTGAGCGCATTAGCTTTCCCCGGAGTATACAAAATATCCAGATCATAGGTTGCAAGAAACTCCAACCACATTTGATACCTTATGTTCAAGTCCTTTTGCATAAAAAGATACTTTAAAAACTTATGGTCCATATATAACTCAAACCACTCACCTAGAAAATGATGTCTCCACATCTTTAATGCAAATACCACTGCTAACAACTCTAAGTCATGATTTGCATACCTCGCTTCATGCGGTTTGAGCAATCAACTCGCATAAGCGATAAGCCTCCCATGCTGCATTAACACAACGCACAAATCTTTTCCACATGCATCAGCGTAAACAGTCAAAGCCTCACCTCCATCTGGCACCATAAGGATAGGAGCACTAGTCAAAATTTTTTTAGCTCTAAGAATGACTGCTTGCATCTATCCATCCATACAAATTTGACATCTTTCTTCGTCAAACTTGTTGAGAAAAAGGCAATCTTTGAGAAATCATGTCTGAATCTTCTATAATAACCTACTAGACCCATAGATCTTCTAATATCCATTGCATTTTCTGGCCTCTTTCAGTCCTGAATGGCCACAAACTTAGCAGGATCAACATAAATACCCTCCGCTGAAACAACATGACCTAAGAACCTAACTTTCGAATGCCAAAAAAGACACTTCGAGAACTTAGCCTTCAACACTTGCTCTCTTGGTGTTCCTAGAACAATCCTTAAATGGTATGAATGTTCCTCCTCGGACTTGGAATAGACCAAAATATCATCGATAAAAACAAGGACGAACTTGTTCAACACATCTTGAAAAACTCGATTCATTAGGTCTATGAAATATGATGGAGCATTAGTTAGGCCGAACAACATAACTAACCATTCATAAAGCTGGTCGGATCTAAAAGCGGTTAAGGGTACACTCTCTTCTACCATTCTCAACTGATGGAACCCTGTAGCAAAATCAAGCTGAGAAAATACTCGAGCTCCATGGAGCAGATCGATCAAGTCATCTAGTCTAGGCAAAGGATACTTGTTCCTAACAATCTGCATATAGAGCTTGCGATAATCTACACACAATCTTAAGGAACCGTCTGCCTCCATAGCAAAAATAATAGGTGCTCCCCAACTAAAACGACTTGGTCAGATCAAGCCCTTCTACAACAAATCACTAACCTAATTTGTTAGCTCCAACCTCTCCTTTGAGGAAAGTCTATAAACATGTAATAAAAATAGGTTTTGCTTCTTTAACCAAATTAATGTGGAATTCTATCTCACCGTGAGGTGGTAAACCTGACACTTCTTCAAAGACATCCTCAAACTCTTGAACAACTACAATCGAACCCAACTCCTCTTCCGCCACATCCAATAATAAAGGAAACTAGTCATAAGTGAGTTATGCCCTTCTAAAGATACTGCCATCATCTTCCTTCCCTTCTTCATTAATGACACGGTTCGCTCAACATAATCTAGGACAGTATTATTTATGATAACCAATCCATCCCAGTAGAACATCAAAACCAATAAAGCCTAGAACATACATATTGAAAGAGAAGAATTAGTCAAAGAAAGAAATTGGAACTCCTAAACAAACCATGCTAATATTGGTCGAGCCCCTAACAGGATTCGACACATAAATAGTGTCTAAAGCACTAATTGGATCGAGTTCTAATTTAGCAACCAAAGTACGAGAAATGGAAATAAAAGAAGCACCCGTATGAAATAAAACACGAATAGGATTGCCAAAAATTGATGGAATACCTTTCAGATATTGCTTCCCCTTTGCAGTTGCAGAAGTGGAAGGTGCTGAAGCTAGTGCGAAAGCTCGGAGCTGTTTTCCCTTCTAGAGCAACAGACATTCTCTAGAAAAATGGCCTAATTGATGGCAGTTATAGCAACCCTGCCTTGGAACGAACTGAGTCTTGGTTGTTGGTGGCTCAATCTTTGGGACCTTAGCAATAGGTGCCTTTAGCAATGACGCTTTTGCCACTTGTCCTCCCCCAATTGATGTACAGCTCCTTACGAATGCCCCTTCTTCCCATGCTTGTGACAAGCTAAACCAGAAATTTCTCAAGGCGGCTGGAACTTCCTCTTGTTGTTCCAAGTTAGTGCAGGAGTAGATGGCTTCGGTGCTATGCTCTCAAACCTCAACCCCATGTTCACCAAGTTTACGTAAGACCCCAAGATGTTATTAGTCATATTACTCTTGAACTTAGAATGCATCCCTGTGATGAACATCTCATTCCTCTTCAAGGGCGTATTTACTAAACCAGGCCCAAAACTAGATAAGGCAGTGAATCGATTATCATACTCCGCTACTGTCATATCCCCCTACTTCAAGTCGAGGAAGCTCCTAAACAATAATGTCTTACCGCCTTCTAGGGCAAACTTCATCTCGAATCCCTCCTTAAATTGGGCCCAAGAGATGTTATTCCCCTGGACATTAGCAGTGATAGAACCCCACCAATCCATGGCAGCGCCTTCAGATGTCGTGACGCCAATCGACACTTCATCACGTCATTCAGCTCCATATCCCCAAATATACGGTCACATAACTTAATCCAAGTTTGGACTTTTATGATCATCTCCATACCACCAAACCCCTTACGTCCTAGCCTCTTATAATTGTGGCAAAGCAAAGAAAAATTCACCTGAGGCTTGACTTGCACGACCTCCTCTACAATACCACCCTTGGTTCCTAGACCGAAGAAACATTCCTTGGTGCTCGATCTCCACCATTTGTGACAGTAATACACCGACCACCTCTACCTTTACCTTCTTGAGCATTGGTAGCTCTAGTATTCATGATGTACAACTTGAACATAGCAGAATATATTTAGGATATGAAAGGCTAGAGTTATTTCAAAGAAAGAGATTATTCTTAAGGAAGCTGAAAAAAGAGGTATTGGTTAATCAAAAAAATACAAATACACTCTCTCGTATACACTCGACTCTTTCTAGGGTGTCACTTACCTTATCTCTAATGAGCCACATCCAACCAAAGACAAGGTGTTTGCTCAACTGTGGGCTCTGATACCAAATGTAACCACTTGACTTTTCAAGCCTCAAATACTGACACTAAATATATCCATGGTATTTGTGTGCCAAACACGTAAGTGCCGAAAAGAGAGAAAGTAATGGTAAAATAAAACAAAATGGAAAGAACAAGAAAGAAAGAACACAACATCAGAATGTCACAACGGAATGATAATATATAATATCAACAGAAAAATACAAGGGTTACTCTGAATATAGGAATTTCAGAGTTACAGAACCTAAGTCTATCATCAGCTTGACGTTATAACTACCTGTTCATACAACGCCGATATATACATAGCTAAATTAGAACAATGAAAATAGAAATAGATAGATAATGGAAGTCTCCAGCTTGTCTTTTGAACTTTGAAGCATCCAAGGCAAAACCTTTCATATTCAGCTTACTCGAATGAGTATACGAGGAATTTAGGGGGGAAAAAAACCAAGCGTCAGACATAAGTCTAGTAGGAGAAAACTCAAGATACATGAATACATGTAATGGTAACAATTGAGACCGTACGGATTCCGGTAATAGTTTTCCCCTCAAAAGAAACCAACTATTTATTAAGTTTAGTATAATGATAATATAGATAATATCTAGAGTGTAGAATATAAATCATATTAAATAGTTGTGGTGCTTACATTCATCACATCATAACATATTTAGGGTACAATCAAAACCGCTAAGGTTCGTTTTCATATTTGGTTTTTCCATGGGGATCTCTTCGATGGATGTCGAATCCAATCTCCTACACAAGGGTTGAAAACTACCTCTAAGCGATGTATATCTCAAGATAAAATATACCTTTAAGTAAATATAACTGGTACATTCCCTAACACATGATCCCAAATATCATCAGCTCCCACTAGCAACATCGATAAGCATACTCTAGATATAGAGTTGATATATCCTGTCATGGGTTAGCAAAACCAAAGTCTATGAGGCCTACTCTGTTTTTAGTCATTTCCGATGTCGAGCTTACGTTCGGCATCCTTCACATGAGTCTTCATTGCTCGAACAGAACACGAATCCCAAATTGGATCCTCGCATCTCGAACAGATCTCGGAACTACATATGGATTCCCATATCCCAATAAATCTCGGAATCACATATGGACTCTAATATCCTGAATAGATCATGAAAAACTACATGTATTCGAGTGTCTTAGAGAGACCTTGAATCTCCACATATATTCCCTTCTTTAACCACTTCCAAAATATAGAACATATATGCTAGTTTTGAAGTGGTATTCAGTAATTAAACCCTTACCAATCGTAGACTCTTCAAGACTAATTGATGAATTTCTGGTAAACTCAATTCCAGTTCTCTCAAAAGTAAGTGAAAGCTAGAGAAGTTTTATACCGATACTCCTCCTGGGGGTTCGTATTGGTATAAAATCATAAAACCTTTTGATTACTTCCTAAGTTAATATTAGGCCAAGTACGATAATCGACTAAGCAATTATCTACAATTGCTTATATAAATCGCAGTTTGTATGCCTAACTCATTTTCGACATTCCCACTAAACTATTCCTCACCCAAGAGTGAAGCCACGTAAGTTTGGGCACTAGTTTTGCGAGCCTTTCCTAAACACTTCATTCTTGAATCTCATAAATAGATAAGTCTACCTCACCGGCTTTTAGTGTTATGTATAGTATTAATGATTTCCATAAACAATAAGAAATCAACATGATTAACACGTTTTTAACATTTTCCACTTACCTATTCCTCGGTTACGAGGGAATCTTGGTAGGTTAGAGCTCTATTGCTTCGTCTCACTTCGACATCAATCTTAACTCTTAGAAATATATAAGATTACTTCATCGGCCTATTAGTGTTAAGCATGGTTAATTACTTTTCTAATAAGTAATTAAACAATTATCTATTTGGCCATTAAGCAATTAATAACCCCTTTTAGAAAAATTCTTGGAAATACTTATAATAGGTTTTAAAACATTTATACAAAATATTACTTAAAAATAACAAGTTTGAAAAATCAACGAAACTTCGAAAAAGAATATGTTTTATTATAAAATTTCTTTCTTTAAAAATTCATAACTAACTCTTAAAAATTCATAAATATCTCAAAATACTTTTAAAATACTTTAACATAGTTAGGCAATACTTTTAAAAGAATGAAACAAATCGTTCAAACTTAATGTCCTTTTTGAATCATTTGAAATCCAAAAATCAAGGTTAACGGGGGCAGTTTTGTACTAGTCATGTTTTGGTCATTTTCGAGATGTTACTTAAATTTTTACTATTCAACCTTTTAAAAGCAACAAAATAACATACAAAACATTGTAAATATGGTGAAAATTCCCTACGAATCTCTCTACAAGGTTCCATAACAATTGTCAAAACCAAGACAATTTCGAACTGCATCCATAGTGACTATCGCTACAAGTGCACTTTTAAAGTCCAAGTCATACCTCAACCTATGTTTATCTACAACCGATGTGCTTTGTTTCCAGGTCTAGTCATATTTTATACAAGTCCATTCAAGTTCATACATGGATCTTATTTGTCAGTTGTTTTGCAAACAAGAATCCAAATCAATGTTTTAACATATGTCACTTAATAATTCAAACAACTCTAATACAAAAAATATAATCATATATGAATTATATCATCAATCCAAGTGGTGAGTTAGCTCACCTTAAACCCAACAAACAACTAAGCCTAAGCACTCAAGTTCAAACCTAAACTAGCAACACCTTTCCTCCCCTTTCTTTCCTTGCTTTGCCTTGCTCCTAACCCACTTTAATGCTCACAGCTAAGGGTATTTTGAGAGTTTTGCTTTGATTTTTCAGCTTATAACTATGTAGAAGGTTTTGTTATTTGGTGGTAAGGTCTCACTCCAAATTTGAGGCGATTTGGAATTGATTTGCAAATGATTTGCTTTAGGCATTTAAGATGAAGAAGAAGATGATGACATTGAAATTTTCTCTTAAGCTTTGAAATATTTGTAATAGATTTCCTAATGGTGCACCTCTCCTTATATAGGCATAGGAATGATGATGGGAAAAGACCAAAAACCCCTTAAAACCCTTCTAGTATTAATTACAAACATCATTTCTCCTTTATCATATGCTTAACACTTAAGCATTTCCATATTTTCTAATTTCTTAACATCTTCCCTTAGCTCATGCATGAAATCGTCCATAAAGTTTATTTCCATAAATAGAAAAACATTTTTATTTCACTAAATCGATTTGTTAGGCAAATACGTTTGTGAAAAAAAAATCCGATCAGCTTTTGACGGTTGAAAAGTTATTTATCAATAAAATGATTCTCGGTCACATTATCGATGTTTTTCCAAAGAATGTATTTTTTTAAACAAGTTTCAAAAACAAGTTTCTTATCATTTTCTATTAACTAAATGATTTTAAACAAAAAAATAAAATCATACTTATACTACTTAACTATTATTCAAAATGTATCGATATTCGAAGACGAAGTGTTCGAATTTCTGGGTCGCTACAGTTGTTAAATAACATGTTGGGTTTTTGGTGATATTTGGGAGTGTATAACATGTAGATACATCTCCATTGATTGTGCACTTTGAAAAGTGGATTTGATAATTTAAAATATAGTTATATATGCTACATGTGCGAATGTGACAAAGAATGTAATAAACATACTAAATGTATGTTTATGTTATAACGAAATTAAATGATAGTGTAATATCTGTACGCTAGGTGTGTATGCTTATTATATATGGATATGTTCCAAAATAAATAATAACTTATTCTGACATGAATATTTTGTTGTAAATTGGATGTAGAGCTTGTGAATACCGTGTACACTAGGTGGGTATATGTTTTATATTTGGTTAAGGTTGATTAGTAGATAATAACTTCAAAATTGGAAGTTTGTAATCGAATGATTAATTCATTTGAATATACTAATCATGAAATGAAATGTATTGAATTGAAGACATGATCAAAGTAAAGAATTGGATATATATATATATATAAATAGTTTAGTAACACTGATCTGTCGTATAACAGGAAAATTTGGGTTGAGACGAATTAGACGCTAGTCATGTTATAACACTGACATTGTAGTATATATGGATTAAATGGACTTCATTTACACAGACTTATGTCTAACCCCCTCTCATTTCCTTTTATCTATAAAATTTAGGTTGATGGAACTCGACAAAGTGGGGGATCTAGAGATGGGAACATGTAAATGTTTTAAATATTATATTGAAAAAGTGAAGACGTATAATTATGAAGTGTGGTGCAATTTCGATTTTAAGTATAAGGATATGTAATTGTGTAACTGATATCTATATATAAATAAAAGTGTGCTTATTTTAAATGGTATTAGTGTTTTATTCCTTCCCCTATGATCTCTAAAATTATTAGATAGTCTATTTTCAATTATGTAATTAGCCCTCTCTGAATATCAACATGTATCACATAATGACTAGTTGTTTTTGGACTTCATTGTATGATTATTTTTCGAAAATAGTGGGTTGTTACATTTGATATCAGAGCATAGGTTATTGGATTAGGGAACATATTGAGAGAGCGTAATTGTATAATTTATAAAATATATAATATAATATATGTATATGAGTCGAATATATTTGCAGTTATTCCAGTTGAACTATCTATCTATTGGAGAGTTGCTAATGAATCCCAACTACGAATAGCTAAGAATAAGTAAGTTGGTAAGGATGGGAGTTGAAACAAGATATTGTTGGTGGAGCAAGACTGAAGCTGAAATGGTACAAGGGTCAATCTTAGAGATATTGCAGTATGAACGCCAACTTTTGGTTCCACCGATATCTATAAATGATAAGTCAAACTAGTGTAAACCTACAGTATCCGCATTTGAAATTTGAGGAGTGGTTCTTAGTATTACGTTGGAAGTGAACCCGATTGCCATGGAAAATGTGAACAAGTACTTGTGAGAGTATATGTGATCGTTTAGATTTATTTATAGATGTATTTGCTAGTTGGTTACCAAGGATGGTAAGAGGATTGAGTTTTGGAGGTAAAATATTTTTAAGAGAGGAAATTTAAAGAAAATGTTTAAAAGGGAAAGTAGTTTTAAAAGTTGAAATTATAAACCTCGTTTATAAAAAAAAATTATGAATTTTTGTTGTGTTTATATAAGGGTGTTTGGATGATTTTTAAGATTTAAAATTTTGATCCAAGGTAAGTAGAGTTTATATTCATTGTTAAATAAAAAATTGAAGTAATTGTGAAATGAAATTTTTGAACACATGTATAGTAAATATGATTAGAGATTATAGAAATGGTTTTCCAAATTTATATAAATAAGGTGAGTAGCTAGAGTGAATTTTAAAGTATATTTTCATATATATAAGATGTATTATTTAAAAGCATTGGAAATTTTATTACAAAATAAATTGTATGCATACTTATATATATGATAATATGATTATAAATTGTTTTGAATAAAGAAAAAATATTTTTGAGGATGGCTATATTTTATTAAAAGTTTAAATATATTTTAAGTGGTTAGTATTATATCACTGAAGGTAAATGTAATGACCCGTAAATTTATCACTTTAATTAATTATATTTATATTTGAAATATTCAAACACAAGATTTTATAACACAAATTATAATGTTTTGAACTATAAATATGATGGTAAATCTGTTTTAAAGGTATATTAACAAATATGGATATTCGAGGGCTTTCATCGGAAATCAATTTTCGGTAAAATTGAGATTTTCTCAATATTAGCATGCACAGAACTTGATACATACACTTATTTATCCATTTAAGCAAGAATATGAAATAAACTTTATTTATATTATTTTTGGAAATAAAATATACACATCATCACGGATGTATCGATTTTTATATATTTTCTGTAATTTTAAAATTAAGTTTAAATAATTAAATAATTATTTTAAAACGATAATAATTCATTTTAATTAGTAATATAGTGATAATAAATCATTTATAATATTTTTATAAAGATATATACTTTTTTTAAAAATATAAGAAAATTCATAGCGTTTGGTCGATACGACAACATTTTTTGTAAACACTTGTTTAGTATTGATTTATATGAGTTAATAATTCAAATGAGCATGTTTTAATTATACTAAAATAATAGGAAATATATTTTCAATATTTGTTTACAAATATATATAGTTTAACAAAGAAGTAAAAATAAGATCGAAAATCGGATTTCGGGTTCGTAACGGTTTGACGAGAAGAAGTTGTTTCGAGATGTTGTAACTTAGTATGTCACATATATGATACATGCACACACACACACACACACACACACACACACACACACACATATATATATATATATATATATATGCATATACATATGTCATATACAGACAAATACACATGCATGCATACATATATACTTAAGGAAAAATATCATAATATTTTGTACCAAAACAAAACAAAACTGCACATGACCTTACACACTTATACATTACATGGAGGTAGCATATGGGAGGAGGTATGAGGGGAGAAGGTCACGGCCGTACATGAGAGGAGAGGAGGGATGTGGGCAATGGGTAGAATGGTAATTGTACAATTTAGATACTTTACACATTTTTTCTATGAATACCCACTCATTCTCTCATAATTTTATCCACCAATCTTTTTCATCTTCTCCTTCCTCTCAAGCTATTTTAATGGCCACTTACATTAGAGAAATAATGGTAAAAATTATGGCAAAGAGAAAGTAAATTTATATAAGTATATATATTATCAATCCACTTCAAAAGCAAGTTCAAACTCCTTCTCTTCTCCTTCTAAACCCGCGACCACCACCTTCACAAGTCAAGGCCAACCCAATCTCTCCTACAAGCCTAGGTCAAGCACTTCTAAAGGCAACCAGGGTTGATTCCATAAGCTTCAGTGAGATAGTAGCGAAGCTATAGTCAGATTTAGAAAATATAGAAACCAATGAACATGAGAAACTCTACTATTAAATTTATAAATTATATGATGATATAATATGATTGATATGGATGTTTTCTATATTTGATCATCATGTTATGGATGTTGATGTGGAAATGATTCACGGTATAATACACGTCGAATTTACACCAAGGAATCAGTTTTCTTTATAAAATGAAATGGTACATATGACATTGTTAAACCTCTTTAAAATAGTTTAAAATGATTTATAAATGGTTTATAAACTCATTTCGGTAACGTTTGAAAAAGTTTGGAAAATGGGTAAAAATAAGCCGTTATGTTTCGGCAGTTCGCGATTTCGCGACCTAAAAAGTTAAACGGACGTGTAGAATTAAATATGAGTCGGATTCTTTGCAATAAGAATTTTCCGTACAATAATGAATATATTTTTCAAACAAAAGAAGAAGATCAAGGTTGTGTTTAATAAAGTTTGAGATATATCCAAATCAAGTTCTCCAAAATGTTGCGTTTTGGCAGTTCGTAAACCAAAGTGGTAAAATCTTAAAAATAGATATGTTAAAAGCTTTAAAAATATGAAATAAATTTCATAATTATATTAAAAAGTTTTAAAAGGGATTTGAGTTATAAAAATGCACATATATGGAATGAAGTTAATGTTTTTATCAAAGAAGCTTTTAATAACACTATTCGCGGGCATTTTTTGCAGCACCTTTTGGTAACTTTTGAAATTAAGATTTAGACTTGGGATTTTCTTCCCAAACCTTTTGCAAATTTTTTCATATAATAAATCAAGAATTTTAAAAGAGTTTAGAGTTGATCAAATAACTTGACCGCCTTATGGGTGACAGAGAGATAGTCTCTAGACCCGAATCTTTCTTAGGTTATTCTTCTATATCTTATAAAGACTCGAATGCAGATTTTAAGGACGTAAGATATGAATGCTAGGAGTGAAAGAGTTAACATTGGTGGAGGAAGCACCATAGCCAACGGAAACGCTCGGCCCAACAGGAGAAACCCGGGTCGACCAGCAAATGCTAATCCAAATGCAAATACCAATATAGGTGCTGGAGTGCCGCAAGCTGATATGGGAGCTATGTATCAGTTCTTCATTAGTATGATGCAGAGTGGAGTTGCTGCAGGATCAGTTGGACAAAATGTTGAAGGAGGAAATCAAGGAGCTCTGGTGGTCAATAACTATGAAATCTTGAGCAGAGACTATGCCAGGCTTGGAGGAAAGCCGTTTATCGGTACTGAAGACACAATTGAAGTGGGTAATTGTTTACTTCATTTCGAGAGGATCTTTGCTGATTTAGAACTTAATGATGAGCAGAAGAGGAGCCTTGCTTCTAGACAGTTGCAAGGAGAAGCACTGTATTGGTAGAACATTATCACTGTGGGGAGGAGATCATGACTTGGGCTGAATTTAAAAGAAGGTTTGAGGAAAGATTCATGTCAGAGGTTGCTAAGTCAACACTTCTCAGGAACTTTATGGAGTTGGAGCGAGGGACACGACAGTGCTTGAGTATGAACCAGATTCGAGGAGCTATCAAGATACGGATATGCTACAGTCAATAAGGTTATCAAAAGGAATGAGAAGTTCATCCACGGACTGAAACCTGAACTAGCTAAAGCGACTCTACCGCATATCAAGGATCCATGTGATGAAGTTGTTGAGACGGCTTTGAGGTAGGAGGAGATGCTTGCTTTTCATGATGGTAACAAAGCAGGGGAAGCTCAAAGTGGGAAGAATCAAAAGAGAAAGTCTTTCCATAAGAAGGGCGCTCAAAAAGGAGGAGCAGTGAAGAAAAAGAAGGCCGATGTAGTTTGCTACAAGTGCGACAAGCAAGGACACTATGCTCATGAGTGTCGGACAGGCAAAGGGAAAAAGACTGTTGATAAGAAAGAGGTGAGATGCTTTAACTATGATCAGATTGGACATTATAAGAACATGTGCAAGGAACTAGCCAAGGATGGAAAAAGCAAGATGTTTGCATTGGAACCGCTACCTCTAGACCAATAGCTGAGAAGAAAGGAAAAGTTGTGCTGTTAGGTACGCTTTTGATTCATGGTGTATCAGTTAGAGTTCTATTTGATACTAGTGCAACGCATTCTTTTTAATCTCATTGTTTGGTTGATAAGCTTAACCTAGAACCCTCATACTTAGTTACTTCCTTAAGGGATGTGAATCCGATAGGATGGTATACGACTCTTTGGATGAGATGTGACCACTTAGAGTTTGAATTGTTAGGTCATATATTTTCTTGCAGTTTGCGTGTATTTGATTTCGTAGGGCTCGGAATTATTCTAGATATGGATTGGTTAAGTAAGAATGATGCTAGGATATTTTGCCATGATAGGAAATTATCACTTAAACACCCTAGTTGTAGTGATCGGATTATATACTCCGTAGAAGACCCTAGTATTGAGGTAAATGCTTTATTGGGTGTTATGGAAGAAGAAGATGAGTTGAACCGAGTTTTCATTGTTAGGGAGTTTGTAGACGTCTTTGAGCCCGTAAAAGGACTACCACCGAAACAAGCTATTGAGTTTTAGATAGATTTAGTACCAGGAGCAGAACCGGTGAGTAGACTACCAAGTAGAATGACACATACTGAGATGAAGGAGCTAAAGGTGCAGTTGGTGGATTTGAAAAGTAAGAACTTTATCAGACCATGTAGTTCTTAGTAGGGAGCAGCCGCAGTGTTGGCAAAGAAACCAGATGGATTGTTAAGGTTGTGTATCGATTATCATAAGTTGAATGAGAAGACAATAAAGAATCGATATCTATTACCTAGAATTGACGATTTGTTCGACCAGTTGAGTAGAGACAAAGTATTTTTCCAGTTGGATTTGGCAATAGGGTACCATCATCTTAGAGTGGCTAAAGATAGTATTCCTTTAATGATGTTTAGAATAAGATACAGATTGTACGAATGGTTAGTGATGTCGTTCGGATTAACTAATGCACCAACATTTTCCATGGACTTGATGAATAGGATCTTTAGGGAGCATTTGGACAGATTCATGTTATTCTTCATAGAAGACATTTTGATATACTCTAAATATGTAAGATACCATGAAGTTCATCTTAGAGTGGTGCTTGAGACGTTGAGGCAACATCAACTGAAAGAGAAATTTTCAAAGTGTCATTTCTGAAAGAAGGAAGTGAAGTTTCTTGGTCATGTAATCTTAGAAAAATGGTTGTCCGTAGATCCGGCTAAGATTGAGGTGGTGAATAATTATAAGAGACCCAAGATAGTGACTACAATAAAGAGTTTTCTTGGATTAGCTAGTTATTATCGGAGATTCATTAAGGATTTTTCACAGATAGCGGCACCGATGACTAAGTTAACTCGGAAAGATGTGAAGTTTGTCTAGACTGATAAGTGTGAGGAGGCATTCCAGAAATTGAAACACTTATTGACAAATGCACCTTTGTTGGTTGTTCCAGAGGGGAATCAAGATAGAGTGGTATACACGGATGCATGTGGAATAGGGTTAGGAGCTGTGTTAATGCAAAGTGGTGAAGTGATTGCCAACGCTTCACGACACATTAGACCGCATGAAGTTAGATATCTACTTCATGATTTGGAATTAGCTGCATTAATTTCACATTGAATGTGTGGAGACATTACCTGTTGGAAGAAAGATTCAAGTTGTATACGGATCATAAGTCATGAGGCATTTATTCTCTTAGAAGGAGATGAATATGAGACAACTGAGATGGTTAGAGTTTTTAGCCGCTTATGACTTTGGAATTGAGTACACATGGGGAAAAGGTAGTAAGGTTGCAAATGCACTTAGTAGGAAACATCAGAATGCAGTATTGGCAATGATAGCCGAGTGGAAGGATTTAGAAGCACTGACTACATGTAGAATACAGTGGAGATCTGAATGAAGTTCTAGTAAGGAAACTTTTATGTCTTCATATTTAGAAGTTCGACTAGTAATGATGAAAGGATTGCTTCTAAGCAAGAGGAGGATCCATTATTAGCTGAACGAATCAGAAAACTAAGGAATGGGATGAAGAGCGATGATTTGAAAGATTTTAGTCTTGACCAAAATTGGCGGTTAAGGAAGGAAGGAAGACTACGTGTTCCGAATGTGGGAAACATTAGGAAGGAAGTTCTTGGAGAATGCCATCGTTTAAAGTTCACCATTCATCCAGGAGGAACTAAGATGTATCAGGACATGAAAAGAAGTTTCTTCTGGGAAGGTATGAAGAGGGATGTTGGCTTATGGGTGAAGCAGTATTTGAACTGTCAACAGGTAAAAGCCGAACATCAAAAACCAAATGGGTTACTTCAGCCTTTAGATGTTCCAGTTTGGAAATGAGATCCTATCTCAATGGATTTTATAGACGGGGTGCCAAGGTCAAATCAAGGAAATGAAAGCATATGGGTCATAGTGGACAGGTTGACTAAGGGTGCCCATGTCGTTCCAGTTAAGTCAACCAGAATGGCACCTGTTTTGGCTAAATTATTCATGAAGAATATAGTTAGACTGCATGGAATTCCTTGTAGTATTGTAAGTGACAGAGATTCCTTATTCACTAGCGAGTTCTGCAAAGGTCTACAGGAGACTTTGGGTACCAAACTCAAAATGAGTACCACTTACCATCCACAGACAAAAGGACAAAAGGAAAGAGTTAACAAAATCTTAAGGGATTTGTTAAGGGCTTGTGTGCTTGACTTTGGAGGATCGTGGAAAGACCACCTACAATTAGTCGAGTTTTCGTATAACAACGGTTATCAAACTAGTATAGGGATGGCACCTTTTGAAGCTTTATATGAAAGGCCATGCAAATCTCCCGTTTGTTGGGTAGAGACCGGAGATAGGTTAGTTCTTGGTCCAGATTTGGTTAGAGAAACTGCAGAAAAGATTGAGTTAATTCAAGCTAGAATGAAGGAAGCTCAGTCTAGGCAGAAGAGTTATGCTGATAAAAGACGGAAAGACTTAGTGTTCTCAGTTGGAGATCATGTTTTCTTCAAGGTGTCACCGATAAAAGGTGCAATTAGATTTTAAAAATCAGAAAAATTGGCATCAAGATTTATTGGACCAGTTCCTACTGTAGAAAGATCGAGAAACTCGCATATAGAGTAGAGTTACCGAATAGTTTGGCAGGAGTCCACAATGCCTTTCATGTTTCTCTAAGGAAGTGTATTCAAGATCCAGAAACTATTATTGCACTGACTGTGTTAGATGATTGAGTAGTGGAACCTGATATGACTATAGTTAGAAAACCAGTTCGTATAGTAGCAAGGGATGAGAAGAGACTAAGGAACATGACAGTCAGATTAGTCAAAGTGCAGCGGAGTGATAACGAGAGAGACTGTACTTGGAAAACTGAGAGCAGGATTAGAGATACTTATCCTAACTTGTTTCATGATATGTTTTACCTTTATGTTTGATTGTTATGAGTACCTTTTGTAATTTCGAGGAAGAAATTCTTTAAGGAGGGGAGTCTGTAATGACCCTAATTTTGACTAATATTATTTAGAACATTTAATTAGATAAATTAAATGAATTAATGTAGATGGTTAAGGGTTTGAGATTTGTTAACCAATAAAAGGGGGGCATGCCTTAATGAAAATAAGCAAAAGAGAAATAAAATTTAGTTAGTAGAAGGAATATGAAAAGGGCAAAAAAGGAATATGTTATGTTCTTATACCTTAAACTCTTCTTATCTTCATTCTTTATTCATTTTCAACAATTACAAACAAAACCAAAACCCCTAAAGTATTCGGTCGGCCACCATTACGAGATTCAAGAAGAATAAAAGGCTAAGATTCAAGTAGGAAGCTTAAGAAAATCAATCAAAAGACAAATCTCAACCTTCTTAACACCAAGCTAAGGTGAATAATGATCTTACATCCCATTTTTGTTGATTTCGGTGTCTAGTTAGATCCGAGTTGATTTTGCAAGTAATATGCCATGATGTGGTTGTTTAAATGGATGTATACGCGGCGTGATCTCACTTAATATCTATAAACCGAGATGTAATAGTATTATTCACACCAGCATTTTTGTCTGACTCGAAGTTTATGTTTTCACCACAAACTCTCGGGTGCTCACTATTTAATTTGAGTAGGTTGAGAGTTAGGTTTTTCAGGTTTAGTAGGTTGGACGAATAAGCTTCCAAAGAAGGAAAAGTTAGCTATGTAGGAGCTATTTAGTTTTATTTCCACTATGATGTATTTATGACAGATATTTAGTACTTTGATCATCCAAGGGGGCATCTTCATATGTCGCTCTTGGCGTAATTTGTAATAATTAGATTTGATCGAAACATTGGATTTTTTTTGGATTATGTATCTGAATATAAAAAATTGATTTGAAATATAATCAAAAAGGCTGTTTTAAAATCTGTGTCAATTTTATTTCATATTCATGCGCTTCTGATATTTTGAATACCATTAACATTACCGTATTTTGCCACCGAAAGCTAATACAATGGATAACATCAGCATCTGTAGTGCTTAGTTTCGGGCCTCGAGATAGGGGATGTTACAATGGAACTGGATACTTACACTTATTTATCCATTAAGTAAGAATATGAAAATTAAATGGACGTCTAGAATGGCATATGAGTCAGAATTCTTTGCAATAAGAATTTTCCAAACAATAATGAATACAGTTTTCAAACGAAATAAGAAAATCAAAATGTCATTTAATAAAGTTTGAGATATGTCCAAATCAAGTTTTCAAAAACGTCGTGTTTCGGAAGTTCGGAAAACAAAAGTGGTAAAATTTTGAAAATAGATATTTTTAAACCTTTAAAAATATGAAATAAATTTCAAAAATACATTAAAATGTTTTAAAAGGGATTTGAGTTATAAAAATGGACATATGTGAAATGAAGTTAATGTTTTGATCAAAGAAGAATTTTAAAAACACTATTAACAACACTTTATGCAGCAGCTTTTGGTAACTTTTGAAACTAGGATTTAAGCTTGGGATTTTCTTGCCAAATCTTTTGCAAATATTTTTCAAATAATAAATCAAGAATTTTAAAAAAGTTTATAGTTGATTAAATAACTTGACCGATTTATGGGTGACAAAGAGATAGTCTCTAGACCCGAGCTTGGACAACCAGTATCTGGGTTCCGCTCTAGCAATCTGGACTGGCCCGACAGAGGAGATGTTAAATTTAATTTGCTTGGACCACATTTTCCTAAGATAAAATGAGATTTGGAACCTTCCAAAAGTTAAATAAGATATAAAATAGAATTTTGGTTGCTAAGAAAATGTTTATCGACGAATTTCCTGTCGAGCTAGAAAATCACCGATAAATTTTAAAATTAAATAACCGCAAGCGCACGGCGTATAAAAGTTAGTATGTGACTAGTACAGGTCGATCCATAGGGAATTGTTAGATTTCAAAAATCAATTCAATCAAATTATACCAAATGGAGAGGAAATTGTTAATTACAAGCAAAATGAAGCTAAAACTAGAATTAAAATGAGATTAAAAATTATGAGATTAGAGAACAATTTAGAGGCAAATCCACTTTCTTATATTTTTCACATAAATCAACAGAGAATCAAATGATCATCTCTTTTTAATCTAAGTAGGATTAGTTATGTATTTATAATAAGCATGGCCTATCTAAATTATTAATTAACACAGATCAAACTATCAAACTATAATACAAATCGAGTCCTACTTTTTCAAATCTCATAAAATAAGGCATAGAAAATGAAACCAAAATCTAGTTTAAGCATGATCAATTTACTATTAATTAGTAACATAGATCATTAAATTTTGATTAAAACTTCACTTCATCGCCATGATCATATTTTAGATGAAGAGGCAATTTGCGATTAATGAGATAAGCATAGCCTATTTGTTATGAACAAAGTAGGTTATCAAATTCAACATAAAACACAAACAAACACAAACATCCATTTTCTCGTGAAACACAAAAGAGATCATACATATAAAATTATGTTGAATCTACATGATAAAAGAAAGCTTCATTACCCCTAAATTATAGGGATTTAGCATCTCATTTGTGTTATCATTTCAATACATAAAGATTTCAACATTGAAAATAAAATAAAGTAGAAAATAAATAAAGGAAAAGAAGATTAACTACTAGAAGGAAATGAACTAAACTAAGTGCATAAATGCAAATCTAAGCTATGAAAGTGAAATGAAAGAGAGCATAAGAATAAAAATGAGCATAAAGGTAAAGAGAAGCATGTAGAAAAGAAAGGCTTAGGAAGCCATTTTTATTTCACTTTGCTTTGTGTTTACATCTTACTAATTTCCTAAATGGAAGAGTAGGAAGATAATTTACAAGTACATAAGAGGGCTATTTATACATGCATAAAACTCAAATTCAATTTTTAGGGTGCTTTCCAAAATGCCCTTTAGGAAGTGTGACCACCAAGTAACCATTAGCCACTAATTAATCCATCATTAAATATACATGAAGCTTTAACCACTTAGTTGTCCATCATCTTTCTAATTGTAGATTTAGGTAAGTGGGTGAGGTCCTCCATGATCAAGAACTTGAATTATTTCCTTTTCATTCCTTTCTATTCATTTGTGCATGCATGTATCTTCATAAAAGCCTCTTTCATATGCATCCAAATTCATATAAAAATCATAAAAAAATGTTCAAGTAAAAATTCTAAAATTGACACATACACAAAAATGACCATTTTTCCTCTAAATGAAGATGAATATATGATGATTTGAAAATACTAGAATTTTGGTTTTAAACTTGTTAAAATGCCCAAATATGACATTTATTTAAATAAAAATAGATAAAATATGGATATAAATATATGCACATTTACGTGCACATCAAATACCCCCACACTTATCTTCTTATTCGTCCTCGAATAAAGGAAAACTAAGATAAATCCATTTTCGTAGGGAGCACAATTGCATTGAGCGTATGCAACAAGCCGTTAAACCTCTAGGTGTCCACAGAAGGACGAGTGTTGCCTCGTGAGGGTTTTCAGCGGATACTACCCACAAAATCCGAATGCATGATGAAAATATTTACAAAATGCAAGATATATTTACAAAAGAGATGAATGCAAGTTTTTGAAAATATGTACAAATGAAGGGTTTACATTTAAATTGACGCATATAAATTAAATATATGTTTTGGTCATTATCTTGAAAATTTAAGTCATTTACTCGTCAAAATTTCCAATAAAAACGAAGTTATCGAAACAAATGGGCTATAGTTTAACTCGTTGTTTCGTTCGATAATACAATGTAACTATGAAATAGATCATTAGTTGATTATCAAAGTTTATCAAAGTTGTATTTTCATTTCTTTCCAATAACAAGTCAAATCAAACAAGTTAAAATGGTGCTTGGATTTCAATTGCTTACTCTCTCTTCTTTGAAAATTTTATTCATATTAACAATATTTACATTAACTCAGGTAAACTGAGGCCAAATATATTACCCATGCACTGCCATGTAGACTGATCTGAGGGAAATACAGAGCATGGCGAGCGAACACACAAGTGTGAACACATATCGACTGTAGGCGTTATTAAAAAGATTTTTTATATACATACACCTAACTCAGATAAATTGAGGCCGGATATACCGATCGTGCACTGCCTTTCGGGCTTACATGAGAAGCGTACAGAGCATGGCGAGTGAATATACAAGTGTGAATACATGACTCTAGGTGTTAAATATATACATGTATACAAATGTTTTTTTTACTTATATATTTTTTGTGTTTTTTTTCTATTTATTTTTTTAGAAAGAGAGTTTTGCAAAATCATCTTATCACCATTTAACTTAGAAGATAAAAATGTTATATCCTTTAAATTTACCACTTTTTTTAAATAAAGATTTTCAATTAGAATATACTTCATAATTAACACATATGAACCTTTCTATATACTAGTTAAACCATTGTTATTTGTAATCAAACTTCATTTTTATTTTTGTTATGACAATTAAATTTTCAAAAATTACAATTTATCAACCAAAACTTATACTTATCCTATAGTGTTTCTACAAAAATAAATCAAAATACTTAAGAGAAAATGTTTTTGAGATTTAGAAGTTTTGAGATTTTTTTTTAGATAAAAGAAAATGATAATTCAAAAATTCCATTAAAATTTAAAAAAATGAAAATAAGACTCCCTCCCACACTTAATATTTAACTGTGTCCCCACAGTAAATGCATGATATAATGAGTGTAACGGGGAAAAATATGTACCTATTTACAAAAGAGGGTTAACATTCTTACTAGACGTAGCTTGGCTCATGAAGAATCATGAGCTCCTCCTCTTGGTTACTTGGCAATTCCAAGAAAGGTTTCAAACGATGACCGTTGACTTTGAAAATCGATCCATCCCTAGGGTTTTCTATTTCTACGGCACCATGTGGAAAAACAATTCATACCACAAATGGTCCGGTCCATCTCGATTTAAGTTTCCTAGGGAATAAATGAAGTCTTGAGTCATATAAAAGAACTTTCTGGTTAGGCGAAAACGTTTTCCTTAAGATTGACTTGTCATGAAAAACTTCTATTCTTTCTTTGTAAATTTTTTCATTTTCATATGCGTTGTTCTTAAGTTCTTCTAATTCGTTGAGTTGTAGTTTTCGGTTTTCGCCATCTTTCTTCAGATCAAAGTTTAAGTTCTTTATTGCCCACAACTCTTTGTGTTCGATTTCAACGAGTAAATGGCAAGATTTTCCATAAACTAAATGAAATGGGGGCATCCCAAGGTTAGTTTTAAAAGCAGTATGATAAGCCCAAAGCGCGTCGGTCAATTTTTGAAATCAATCTTTTCGATTTTTGTTGACAGTTTTCTCCCAGATTTGTTTTATTCGATGATTTGAAACTTCAACTTGCCCACAAGTTTGAGGATGATATCGAGTGGATAACTTGTGGGTTATCGAGTATTTCTTCATTAAAGTTTCAAAAGAACGATTGAAAAAATGGGTTCCGTTATCACTGATTATTGTGCAAGGTGTGACGAACCTCGAAAAGATGTTTTCTTTAAGAAATTTCACAACAATTCTATGGTCGTTGGTTTTACAAGGAACGGCTTCGACTTATTTTGAGACGTAATCGACAGCGAGAAGGACATACAAGTTTCCAAAAGAATTAGAAAAAGGTCTCATAAAGTCGATACCCCAAACATCAAAGATTTTGATCATAATAATAGGGTTTAGAGGCATCATATCTCATCAAGAAATTTGTCCAAGCATTTGACATTGATCGCAAGTTTTTCATAATTCGACTAAGTCTTTGAAAAGAGAAGGCCAATAGAAACCACACTGAAGCACCTTTTTCGGAGTTTTTCGAGGACCAAAATGTCCACCGCACGCTTGATCGTGGCAAAACGAAAGAACACTCATAATCTCATTATCCAAAATGCAACGTCGGATGATTTGGTCGGTACAACATTTGAACAAGTATGGATTGTCCCAATAGAAATATTTCACTTGGGACATGAATTTGCATTTATCCTGTTTGGACCAAGATGAGTGAGTTTCTTTAGTGACTAAGAGATCGATAGAAATTGAAAGAAGTTGTTCATCGGGGAAGTTTTCATTGGTTGGCAAAGAAGATGGTGCGTTCGGAAGATGAGACAAGTGATCAGCTATGACATTATCGAATCTTTTTGTCTTTGATTGTAAGGTCAAATTCTTGAAGTAAAAGGATCCAACGAATTAAATGGGATTTAGCATCCTTTCTGGAAAAAAGGTATCGAAGAGCAGTATGGTCAGTGTATACCATGATGTGTGAACCTATCAAGTAAGGTCGAAACTTTTCGAGCGCAAAAACGAAAGCTAGAAGATCTTTTTCGGTTGTTGTGTAGTTGAGTCGGGCGTCGTTCAAAGTCGTACTTGCGTAGTAAATGACATGAAGGATTTTGCTGATGCGTTGTCCTAAGACAGCACCAAGCGCAAAGTTAGAAGTGTCACACATTATTTCAAATGGGAGATCCCAATTGGGTGTGCAAATGATTGAAGCTGAAATGTGTTCTTTTTAGGGACATCCAAAAGAAGAGATACACTCAGAGTTGAAATCGAATTGAACGTCTTTTCCGAAGAGAGTCGTCAAAGGACGAGCAATTTTGCTAAATTCTTTCACAAAGCGTCGGTAAAAGCCAACGTGTCCTAAAAATGATCGAATGTCCATAACAGATTTGGGAATAGGTGGGTTTGCAATGACATCGATTTTCGCTTTATCTACCTCAATGCCTTTATTTAAGATGATATGTCCAAGGACTATGCCTTGTTTGACGATAAAGTGGCATTTTTTTTCCAATTTAAAGTCAAATTTTTTTCTTTACATTGATTTAGAACCAACTCGAGATGGTGTAAAAATTCAGAAAAAGGGTCGCCAAAGATAGAGAAATCGTCCATAAAAACTTCTAGAAAGCGTTCAATTATGTCAGAAAAAATGCAAACCATGCATCGTTGGAAAGTAGCAGGAGCATTACAAAGTCCGAATGGCACACGTCGATAACCAAAGGTACCGAATGGACACGTGAAATTCGTTTTCTCTTGATCTTCGAGAGTGATTGGGATTTGGTTATAGTCGGAATAACCATCAAGGAAGCAGTAGAATTCATGGCCAGCTAAACGTTCGAGCATTTGGTCAATGAAAGGAAGAGGGAAGCGATCTTTATGTGTTGTGGCATTTAGTTTTTGATAGTCAATGAAAACATGCCAACCCGTTTAAGTACGAGTTGGAATAAGTTCATTTGAATCGTTCTTGTTAGCCCTGACTTTTTCGGTACAACGTTAATTGGGCTAACCCATGAACTATCAGAGATTGGGTAAATGATTTCGTTGTCGAGAAGTTTAAGAATTTCATCACGCACCGCATCTTTCATTTTTGGATTAAGCCTTCGTTGCGTGTCACGAATAGGCTTGGCATCGTCGATTAAATGGATGCGATGCTGAACAAGAGTGGGACTAATTTCCTTTTATATCGAAGATCGACCATCCAATCGCTTCCTTGTTTTTGGACAGGATTGAAAGTATAGAAGTCTCTTGATTGAGAGAGAGTCATAGAAATTATGATGGGAAATGTTTTGTTATCAGCTAAGTATGCATACTAAGGTGACCGGGAAGTGGTTTGAGGTCCAACTTCCGGTGTTGCTCGATCGAAGAATTAGGTTGAGATTCGAACTCAACTGGAAGCGATTCAAAAGGAAGAGTGTATTCAATCTCATTGGGTATTTCATGAAACAATTTTTCGTACTCAGCTTTGCGTTCATCATTAAGGTCAAGTGTCTCGTTTTTGAAGCTTTCGTGAATGGCACTACCTTCCAACGTTTGGTCACGAGGTTCATTCGATTGGCTTACAAGATTGAAAATATTAAGACCTAAAGTCATGTTTTCAAAAGAGATTTTCATCGAACCGTTATGACAATTAATTAATCCATTTGAGGTGGCTAATAATGGTCAGCCTAAAATCAATGGAATTTGACTTGTGGGATTTGTCATGGGTTGTGTTTTGAGAACGATAAAGTCAACGGGGAATATGAATTGCCCTACTGAAATGAGCATGTCCTCGATTTCTCCCATGGGTTTCTTGATAGAACGATCCGCGAATTGAAGCGTGACCTTTGTGGGTTTGGGCTCACCTAAGCCTAATTGTTCGTACATGGAATAAGGAATCAAATTGACACTCGCACCTAAGTCTATCAAGCATTTCTTAATCGTCTTGTCTTCAATTGTACACGAAATCGTAGAGTAGCTAGGACCTTTGTATTTAACAAGCATGGATTGGGAAAGGACTTCACTCAAACTAGCGATTAAGAAGACTTTTTTGGGAACTTGAGTGTGTCGCTTTTGGGTGCACAAGTCCTTAAGAAATTTCTCCTATGTGGGGACTAGCTGAACGATGTCAAGAAGCGGTTGTTAACTTTCACTTGCTTAAAAGTTTCCAACATCTTTTCCATTTGGTCCGAGTGTTTCTTGGGTGAAAGATGGTGTGGAAATGGAACACGATACTTGGTAGGCGGGTCTACTCGAGTAGAAGAAGAAGAATTTTGATTAGCATTCGATTCAATGTTTGGCTCAACGTTCTATTCTGATTCGTTTGTTGTTTTAGAAGTGTCGAGAGAGGTTTTCGGTAAATCATTTGGATTAATGACTTGATTATCGATTTATCTACCGGAAGGAAGAGTTGTGATAGCATTCAATTGGGTGACATTGCTATCTTGAACAACAAGGGCTTGATTTGAATTTGTGTTTTGATTTTTGGGATTTGGAATGGGCTGGCTTGGAAAGGTGCCTCGTTCGCATTCACTTACAGATATGGCTAATTGACTCATTTGCATTTCAAGTTTTGCAATTGATTGGTTCATTTTTTGCATATATGAGGTCAATAAATTTTGCAAATTGATGTTTGATTGAAGGCTTTGAGTAGTTGTTTTAGCCAACGTTTCAAGAGTTTTCTCAAATGAACTTAAACATTTATCGTCTTGGGGAGGATGAGAAAAATTTGGTTGAAAATTTGATTGTAGTGGTTGATTATGAGACGGTCCCGCAAAATTTGGTTGAAAATGATTGGATTGAAAGGGACGATTTGAAGCATTATTCGGGAATGCTTGAATGTTGGGATGAACCGTATTCTTGTTGAGATTGTTTTGGTTCCAAGCAAAATTTGGATGATTTCTCCAACTAGGATTGTACGTTGGAGAAAACAGATCGTTTTTGGCATTATTGAAAGAATTGATTTGTTCGACAGAATTGGGACACTGATCGGGTATATGATTAGGATCGTTGCATTTATAAAACATCGGTTAGAAAGCTTGGTTCATTTAATTCGATGAGAAAACATTATCGAATTTTTTAATCATTGCGTCGATCTTAGCTTCCAAAGCAAAAGAAGATCCTATTGAGTGTGCACTAGATCGTGAGTAAATTGATTTTTCGTTCGAACGTTCCCATTGAGAAGATTTTTTGGCGAGGTTTTCAAGAAATTGCCAAGCATCGTCGTCATGTTGGGCAAGAAAGTTGCCTTGGCACATTGATTCGAGCATGGTCCGTGAGCTGTTTTCTAGTTCATCGTATAAGATTTGGAAAATAGTCCATTTTTCGAAGTTATGGTGTGGATATTTTATCAAAAGCTCTTTGAATCGTTCAAAATATTTTCCGAATGGTTCTCCCTTGAATTGATGAAAATTTACAGTTTCGTTTCGGATTCTACTCGTTTTTTCCAAGGGTAGAACTTTTTTAAGAAAGTTTTTACGAATTCTTCCCATGTTTTAATCGAGTTCGATGGTAAGCTGTACAACCATTTTTCAGCATAATCCGTAAGAACGAACGAGATTAATTGAAGTTTGATTCCGTCATCGAAAAGTTGTTGGAGTTTAATGGTTGCGCAAACTTGTTCGAATTTCGTCAAAAAGATGTATGGATCATCATGTTCAAAATTGCTAAATTTTGGAAGCGTGGCAATATGTTTCGAGTGAATTTCAGAAATTATATCGAAAAAGATTTTATCCATAAGAGTTCGAGGGGCGTTCTCGTTCGCCATTTCGGGAGGATCGTCTGTTTGAGTTAAATGATTAGTTGTTGAGTCACGAGTCCAACGATTTGTTGTTGTATCACGAGTCCAAGTACTCATACACAAGTGAAAATTGAGAAGAGAAAGAAGTTGGAATCGAGTTTAGAGAATGAAAGAAGATTTGAAAAAACGAAGTGAAAAATTGGTTTTTTTTAGGAAGAAAAATATTTTCCAAGTGAAATTTGTTATCAAAAAAGAAGTTTGAATTTTTTTTTTGGCTTTTAAAAAAAATTATATTTTTTTTTGTTTTTGTATTTATTTCCAATATTTACCATAAAGAATTTTCATTTTATTTTAAGAAAAGGGGAAATTTGATTTTTGTTTTTGCTTTGAATTTTAAAAAAAATTCTTTTTGAAAAGATTTTATTTTTTTGGATTTTGTTTTCGATTGAAAATTTTCAAAGGAAAGGAAAAAGGATTTTTTTTGGAGATTAAAAACTAAGTTAAGTAAAATTTAAATTTTTTTTGGATTTTTGATTTTTTTTTTTAAATATGCATGAACTAATGCAACTAAATGAATGCAAAGGACTTAATTACAATTTTCTATCCTTAGTAACTCGTAATCAAAAATTGTATAATTACACTTTGTCTTAAATCAACAAAAATATTTCTCACCCAAGTAACGGGCAGGGGTTATCGGTGCAGCACGAATCACCGTAGCAATGCAACCGAAGGTTTAAGTACCTTCAGAGGAACAACTGCTATAATGTTTACGAATCACCGTAATATTTATAAATGGTTATTACTCTACCGTAGCCTAGACACCAAGAAATAAAATTGTTTAAAGAAAACAATTGTGAAGATACAATTAAGCACTAGATGAGCTTGCGACACCCTTAAGTCAAATGTCTAATCTTTATTATTAGCCAAATTCTACGATGAAATGTAATTTGTAGGCTAAGGAAAGGGTGATGAAATCCCTCACCTTATGTGAATTGGGGTATTGCCCTTAGAAAATAAAACAAGATAAGATGAATGAAAAACAAAAATTAAACGTGAATTTACAATGCAACTAAAATGAAGTTTGTTTTTGGATTTTGGATTTTTTTTTATATATAAATGCAAATGCAAGCAACCAAAAATGAAATTAAAATGAAACTAGAGATAATAGCACGATACTAGAGTGTGCAGAATTATTAGCAATTTCTATTTTAGTGGTAATTTTTTTAACAAGCAAAGCAAAGCAAGTCCTCTTAATTTTCTGCTTTGGCAACCTGAAACAAAAACAAGATATACACAATTGTTTTTATTTATTTATTTATTATTATTATTTTGAAAAAATTAAAACAAACCTAATTAAAAAAAACTAAAAACAAAACAAGTTAAACAAAAGAAAACAAATTAAGCAGATTCTTTTTTTTTGTTGTAAATGCAAAACAAATCGCACAAACTCCTGAAAACTAAAATCAAAACAAAACAAATCAAAACTAAAATGAAGACACAAAACTCAAAATGATTTAAAACAAAATAAAGTAGAACAAAAACAAATTCACACTCTTTTTTGTTTAAAAGGCCAACTTCACCAACCAACCGGCCCAATAATAAAATTCACTTCATAGTTTAAAACGCGCTTCACAATTCATGTTCACAGAAAAGAAAATTATACTCCAAATCGCGATTTCACAATTCGCGATTCAAATTGTCCATCCAATCTCATGAAAGCTTGTGATTTTTCATTTCGCGGTTTCACAGTGCACGATGGTTGTCACAGTGATCGATGGCGGTGGGTGATGATTGATGAAGGTGATTTTGGATGAGGTCGGCGATTGGGTTGTTCGAGTAGGTGATTGCTATTGAGATGAGGATGTGGGTTGATTTTGTGTGGTTGGTGGAGATGCGGAGGTGTTGAGTCTGTCGAATTTAGGTGGTGGACTCTGTCGAATTGGATGTGATAGCAAGTTAGTGGTTGCTGCAAGTGGAATTGATAGTCGTGATGTGAAGATAGTTGATTTGGTTCGAGATTAGGAGTCACGACAGGTGGGTTGGGTTGTCAGTTGAATTGGATTGCAGTGGTTGTTAGGTGAAGGTGGTTAGTAGCAGACAGGTGGGTATTGTTTATGATATGTGTTGTTAGCGAATGAGGCAGGGCAGTTTTGGTTGTGAATATGCAGGGTTCGGTGATTGCTTTTTGTTTGTGGTTGATGACAGAGATGTTATGAGTGGTTAAATGGATGGTCAGCGATGAGTTTCTTGCTTGGTGGTGGAGGAAGAAGGCAGTAAGAATTTGTAAGGTAGAGGAACGTTTTGTAGTTGAAGTGGCTGTTGTGGAGAAGTTTGTATGTATAGGTGCTTTGCGCTTATTGTTGTTCTAGTGATCAGTTGAAGGGTGATGGGTGAGAAGTTATTGACTATTGATCAGGTTGTATGCAGAACTGATGAATGGAGTTGGAGGATTAGCACTTGTATGAATGGATTGTGGAGGTAGCAAGTGTGTAGGCAATGGTGGTATTTTTGTAGATGTTTGTGGGTGTGGTTTGCTTGGCAATGGCAAATGAGTTTGTGGGTTTGCAATGTAGCTGCTGTTGAATGAATGTATGTCGTATGAAATTATGCAATTTTGATGGTTGTCAGTTTGGGATGGTGGGTAGTTGTTATGGGCTTGGGGCACTGTTAGGAGATGGTGGTATCGCAGAGGTCAGGGAACGGTGAAAGAGTGATGGAGTGATGGTTATTGAGTTGAAGAAATGTTTGAGTGGTCTGATTGTATGTTGATGGGGAAGTTGCTTGTAGGGAAATAGGAATACACTAGGATGGTTGTTGAGGGAAGGTGTTTGAATGTGGTAAAATGTGGATGGTGTAGCACTGGCGGCGGGTGTTGAAGCCTGATGGTCAGAGAATGGTGATTCAGATATGAAAGGCGGATGGTTTGTATGTAGGAGTTCAGGCAAGTGTTGTAACAGTACATATGAGGAGGGGAATGAGAAGTAGAAACAATGCAAATATTTGAGTGGTGGTAGCAGAATTGGTACAGATTGAACTGTTTCTGGTGGATGTTGCATAATGGAGCAGAAATTGTGGAGCAAGGAGGGTGTTTGACAGTGATTGTTTTAGGGATCAATGGGCAAGACAGTGGATAGTAAGAAGAAGTGCAAGGTAATGTAAATGCAATGTAAAAAAAATGCGATGTAAAATAAAATGCAATGTAAATGAAATGCAAGTTTGTACAGAAAATGAAGTGCAATGTAAATTTGGAGAACTGTTTGTGGATTTTTTTTATAAAATGAAATACGCAACTAGAACTTGAAAACAACACACAACACAACGTAAACAAAAATCACACAACACAAGTAATTTTTTTCTTTTTAAAAAAAAATGCAAACACACACAAAAATTAAAACACATTAAAATCAAAAGAAAAATAATTCAAAGAATAGAAAACTAAAATCAAAGCAAATTTCCAGCAACGTTGCCAAAAATTTGTTTAACGACAAATTTTCTATCGAGTTAGAAAATGTCGATAAATTTCAAATTAAAATAACCGCATGCGCACGGCATACAAAAGTTAGTACGTGGCAAGTATGGGTCGATCCACAGGGAATTGTTAGATTTTAAAAATCAATTCAATCAAATTATACCAAATGGAGAAGAAATTGTTAACTACAAGCAAAATGAAGCTAAAACTAGAATTAGAATGAGATTAAAAATTATGAGATTAGAGAATAATTTAGATGCAAATCCACTTTCTTATATTTTTAATTTTCACATAAATCAACATAGAATCAAATGATGATCTCTTTTTAATCTAAGTAGGATTAGTTATGTATTTATCATAAGCATGGCCATTTGAGTTATTAATTAACATAAATCAAACCATCAAACTATAATACAAATCTAGTCCTACTTTTTCAAATTTCATGAAACAAAACATAGAAAATGAAACCAAAATCTAGTTTAAGCATGATCTGTTTACTATTAATTAGTAACATAGATCATCAAATATTGATTAAAGCTTCACTTCATTGCTATGATCATATTTTAGATGAGGTGGAAATTTATGATTAATGTGATAAGCATAGCCTATTTGTTATGAATAAAGTAGGCTATCAAATTAAACATAAAACACAAACAAACATAAACATCCATTTTCTGATGAAGCACAAAAGAGATCATACATAGAAAATTATGTTGAATCTACATGATAAAGAAAGCTTCATTAGTTCTAAATTGTAGGGATTTAGCCTCTCATTTGTGTTATCATTTCAACACATAGAGATTTCAACATTGAAAATAAAATAAAGTAGAAAATAAATAAAGGAAAAGAAGATTAACTACTAGAAGGAAATGAACTAAACGAAGTGTATAAATGTAAATCTAAGCCATGAACATGAAATAATAGAGAGCATAAGAATAAAAATGAGCATAAAAGTAAAGAGAAGCATGTAGAAAAGAGAAGGCTTGGAAAGTCATTTTTATTTCACTTTGATTTGTGTTTACAACTTGCTAATTTCCTAAGTACATGAGAGTAGGAAGATAATTTGCATGTACATAAGAGAGCTATTTATACATGCATAAAACCCTAATTCAATTTTTAGGGTACTTCCCAAAATACTCTTTAGGAAGTGTGGCCACCAAGTAACCATTAGCCACTAATTAATCCATCATTAAATGTGCATGAAGCTTTAACCTCCACTTAGTTGTATATTAGCTTTCTAATTGTAGATTTATGTAAGTGGATGGGGTCCTCCATGATCATGAACTTGAATTATTTCCTCTTCATTCCTTTGTATTCATTTATGCATGAATGTATCTTCATAAAAGCCTCTTTCATATGCATCCAAATTTTTATAGAAATCATAAAAAAATGTCCAAGTAAAATTCTCAAATTGACACATACACAAAATGACCATTTTGACTCTAAATGAAGATGAATATATGATGGTTTGAAACTAATTGAATATTGGTTTTAAACATGTTAAAATGCCCAAATATGACAATTATTAAAATAAAAATAGATAAAATATGGATGTAAATATATGCATATTTACATGCACATCAGAAAACATTATAGTTAAACTCTATATTAAATTTCGAGGAGGGAACTCGTATTGTCCGTATGAATTTAAAAGGTGATTTCACTATTATTCGACGAATGGTATAGGTTGAATATAGAAATTAGTATTGGGTATGATTAGTCTCAAATTTATGGATCCTTTTTATTCAATATTAACAAATTTGCGTTTACAATAAATGATGTCTTAAATAACAATGTTTTTTACCATTAAAGATATGTTTTTAAAATGTGAAATCTTCATTAAGGTTTAAATCATAATTTTCCTAAGTAATTAAAGATGAAATGTTTTGGTATTTTCAAAGTTAAAAAAGGGGGTTTTTATTAACCAAATAATTTGATAAAAGAGGTTTGATTATCTCGTATATGCTAAAACAGAATATGGTTTAGAGATGTATATCTCTAAGGAGATATTTTACTTGGATAAAAGATATTGATTAATTGAATAATAATCACATATATACTTGACATCTTTTATCGATAATTGGTTCAGAGAAACCAAGGTCACATTTGGATGATTCCTATCCGAAAACCACTTCGAACCAGATATACGTTCGAAAGTGAAAACATGTTGAAGACAGTGATTTTGAAGACGGAGATTTCCATAATGTAGGGCTACTTGCCACTAGCCTCGTGATTCCATATTGTAAATATATAATGGCAGTAGTGCTTTATTATGAAAATCTTCGATGCAAGGACTGCTCGTTACTAATCCCAGGGTTGATTCCTGACAGGATGTAGTAGGAGAGTGGGATTCAAAGTGGGATTTGTCAAGTGAAAGGTAAAATGCTACATTAAGGCTTGCACGTCGAGAATGGAAATAACAGGGTAGATGTGGCTAGGATAAGTAGGTCGTTTCGATTAGGAGGTGTTCATCTTATTTCTATATTATCCTCTATATTTCGAGTTTGTTGTGTATGCAGTAGTCATGGATAGGTCAGGAATGACCAGGGTGATGTCATATTCGGTACTATCTACGGAAGAGGTAGGCCAGTCCTATGTTGGTAGATGGCAGCGGGGCTGTACCTCGGTACATTCTTCTAGAGATATATTATCGAAAGGTAGTCCCTTACCTTGTCATTATATGGAATCCATTCTCTAATACGACCCTTTATAGTTTTATTTGTAAACCTATTATGCTGGAATTTAATAAACGTAAAATTTTTGGTTAAGATTATATATATTTATTTGAAAGAGTTTTTAAGGAATGTTATTATAAATTATATCTCTAATTTTTTATAGCAAATAATTTGGTATCATAAGGTAAAAACTCATCTGTGTTTATGTGTGGCGTGGTCTTATGAGATACCCTTTGTTTTCAAAAACTCATGTTTTAAGTTTTCTCACACTAGTCTCATGACTGACACGGAGTTTATTTTCTTTTCCCTTAAACCCTGGATGCTCTATTTTTTCGGGCAACCCAGTACTTTAGGTCTAGCTTGGAACATTTTGGAGGAGCTTGGAGCAGGAGCTGGAGTTTCCTCTGTATATGGTTATCCATTTCCATATCCGCTGTATTTGTTTACTGTTTGTATTCATCACTAATATGGACAGAGATTTATAACCGTCCAGCTAAGATTATGATAGACTTTGATGTATGTATTTAAAATTTCCGTTGTAAAGATTACATATTGAAATAATACATGTTATTCCATTCGTGTAAGATTCTATTCTGTCTTAATTTTTTCTTCTTACCCTTGATTTATTGGTCTTTCCAACACCTGGAATTGCGGCACGTGAATACCATGGATGTATTAGTGTCGATTTCTAAGGGCCCAAAAGGCGGGTCATCACAGTAAAGATGTAATTGGTGTTGGAATTAAGTTATAAAGACTAAGTAAATGTTTGCTGAAAATATTTTATTTATTTGCTTTAAGCGAATGAGATGTTTTGGTTAAAGAAATATTTTGAAAAACGGTGATGTATTTTAAAAAGCGAATGGAAATTTTTGTCTTGGGTATATGATAAGTTCTTGATTAGTATGACATTTGTAAAGTATACAAAGGAATTTTGAATGGTTAAAATTTAAAGTTTGTTGATGGGTTAAAAAGAGAATAAGTAAGAGAAAGGTTATGGAAGTGACCCCTAGTGCAAATATACCATCATTAATTATAAGAAAAGAGAAGCGGATTTTTAAGGCATATGCGTTGAAAGCTACTCCTTTGTCGAGTGCACCTACTCTCGAGAAAAGAATGATTTCTAGATAAATGATATGCTCATATTACGATTTGGATATTCCTATTGTTTCCTGGATATTTGACCAGGCAATTAAGTACTCGGCATTAGCATACTGTTCGGCATTTATGGGTCGTTCAGCATCCATATCGTTCGGCCCAACTGGATTGTTCGGCATCCAGGAAGCGCTCGGCATTCGGAAACGCTCGGAATCCAGGAAACGCTCGGCACTCAGAAGCGCTCGGCATCCAGGAAGCGCTCGGCACCCAGGAGCGCTCGGCATCCAAGATCGATCAGCATCTATGGGACGATCGGCATGCAAGAGCATTCGGCATTGAGAGACGTTCGATATTGAATATCGTTCGGCATCTATAAACGTTCGGCATGGCAGAATTGTCCGGCAACCCATATTGCTCGGCATCCAAATCTCGTTTGGCACATCACTCCGTTCGGCATAAAACTTGCTCGGCATTCGCCTACCGTTAGGCATCCAGAGTCGTTCGGCACAAATGGTTTGTTCGGCATTCGAGTTCGTCCGGCATCCAAAGAACGTTCGGCATAAGTCTCGTTTGGCATCCAAAAATTGTTCGGCGTCTCGAGATCGTTCGACAGCCGGAGGTGTTCGGCATTCATCCAGTCTCAATCAACTTCGACCATTGCTCGGCATACACTCCGCACCTCACTTCGTTCGGCATGAAGAAGGTGGTTCGGCATTTGGCCGTTCGGCATATATGGGTCGGCACACAGAGCTTACTCCATTTGGGCCGAGGTATTCATCTACCAGGCCTACCAGGGAAGTCCAACCCATCTCCATCTATAAATAGAGAAGCAGGGGAACAGTGAAAGGGATCGGTTTTTCGAGAACACTGGGGAAACTCTGCCGCATTCAACACTCACTCAAGACTTAATATTTTAACTTTGCAATGGTATTCAAGTAATTGGAGACGGATTATATATGTAATCAATTTCAAGTAAAGTAATAAAGATTAACTTCAAAGTGGACGCAGACAGTCACGCCGAACCACTATAAATTTGGTGTTCTTGTTCTCTGCATTTAAATTTACATATTGTCTTCTGTTTTAATTTACTATCTTCATTAATCTCTCTACACAATCTTTCTTATGGGTGTTAGTGACCAATTTTGGTGCTAACATTTTGGTGCTTTCACTGAGAATCGAATTCTCAGACTGTTAGGATCTGCTTTGTAGCTACTGGATTGCATAAATCCCCCAAAGGAGATCCGAGATCATTCACAAGGCATCTGTTGATTCTACTTAGAGTTACAACCAAAAACACTACCATGGGAAGACCACGAACCAGATCAGCCTCCTACAATGTAGATGTCCACGAGACTGCTAGCATGCAACAAGTTGAACCTAGAAATCAGCAAGCAATTCGAGGTGCAGGGCCCTCCACCCAAAACCAAGCGGAAGTCGACTCCCGAACAGAGTTCAACGACTTGATAAGAGAACTCAAGGAAAGTAGAAGACAACTTGCTGAGCAGATTCAAGCCAACACTAACCTCATGACTCAGCTTACTCAGCAGCAGCGTCAGAATGCTGGAGGTAGCCCTGCCCCTTATTCTGAATCTGATAGTTTCACCTCGGCTGATGAACCTCCTAGGCGTAGGCGCCGTAAGGATGAAGGTGCACAGGCAGGTGCCATAGATCGATTGACTAGGGATCAAGCCCGTGAAGAGACTGGACGCCCGAATCTCCAAGACCCAAATCAGGCGGGACACCAACCTGCACGGTCCCGTGGAACGGAACCCAACCTTCCATCCTCCATACAAACTCCGGACTTAACAGCTATGGTCAGGAAGTTGATGAGAGAGAACCAAGGCTTCACCAATGAAGATTGGGAGTGTCCAGAAGTCATACTCCCTTCACACATGATATCCTACAGGCTGAGTACCCCAAGAAGTTCAATATGCCGACGATCCCAACCTACGTAGGGAAGACTGATCCTAGGCAACATGTGATGAGGCACGGATGGATGATTGACTCCACAAGAGCCAATGATGAGACCAAGTGTAGGTGCTTCCCAATCACTTTGTCCGAAATTATTACCATGTGGTTTACTCGACTCCCTCCACGATCTATATCTAGCTTTGACGAATTGGCAATGAAATTCATAGAACAATTCAGGATACACACCAGTCGTCTAAAGGATGTGATGTCCTTATCAAAAGTAATCCAAGCTCCGGGAGAGTCATTGAAAGCATACTTGCAGAGATTTCATGTTGCTACTACTGAAATGACCAATCCTAATGACCACGCAATTTTGATGGCGATAATGCGTGGAGTGGATCCAGATTCTGAATTTGGAGATTGGTTGGTGGGAAAGCCCCCAGCTACACTGGAGCGTTTTTATTCGAAAGCTCATCAGTTCATAAGGAGAGAGGAAGCTCGATGGACAAGACGAGACAAGGCACCAGGGCCAGCTCAGAAGACTATGAAAAGTAACGCCGTCGTGAAGCAAACCGACGATAATTCGGGAAAAGCTCAAGTCAACTTCCAAAACAAGGCTGGGCAGTCTAAAGGATCCGGAGGTGGAAATCCCGGAAAGAAAAGAGAGGTGGGGAAATGGAAGTCAAGGATCCCGACCTACAATGAATACACCCCGCTAAATGCATCTCTTGAGAACATCTATTTGTCAACTTTCAAAACTTTTCAATATAGAAAACCATGCCCAAAGGAATCAATAGAGGAACAGAAGCGGACTGGGAAGTATTGCCGCTTTCACGAGTCTTATGGGCACAGCACAGAGGAGTGTAGACACCTCCATGACGCTACAGAAAAGCTGATTAGACAGAAGAAGCTGCAGGAATTTGTCAAAGACCCACAAGACGGAAGGCAAGAGACATCGGACCCCAGACGTGGGCCAGCTCCACGCCAACCAGAACAACCTGCTCGAACTGTGGGTAGATTGTTTATTAACATGATTGTCGGCGGACCTCATCCTACAGATAAGAATTGGCAGGAGATGGAGCGATATGCTAACTCTTTAAGACATGCAGAGTATGAGTGTTGTTCGAATGTGGAGGATGGGACTCCTGCAAAGCACTAGCGTACGATGAATGATGATATTGTATTCAGAAGCAGAGATGCGGATAAGGTGGAGGCTCCTACCGTCGACCCGATGGTCATATCTACGACAATTGGGCCGGCGTTCGTGAAGAGAATTCTAATTGATTGCGGAAGTTCCGTTAACATCATCTTCAAGAAGGCGTACGACCAAATGAGGCTGGAGACCAAGGATTTGGAACCATCTAAAGCCAGAATCCATGGCTTTAATGGCGCAGCAATTGATGCAGTGGGATATACGGAGTTACTAGTTGAACTGGAGCAAGGTGAACGTAGGAGGGTACGAATCCTACCGTTCATAGTGTTGGATGTTGACTCTCCATATAACGTATTTCTGGGACGTCCAGCCCTGGCAGAATTTAGGGAAGCTTTGGCCCCTTGGCGTCTGACGTTAAAATTTCCAACAGACAAAGGAGTTGGGGTGGTACACGGCGATCAGGAGACCGGTCGTGCATGCTATGTGACTGAGCTGAGAGAGGCTCGGCGTAGAGAGAAAGGAAAGGTTGCGGACAGCTCCGTCCGCATCCAAAATTCTGATGATTGACAAGTAGCGCCCGGGCCCTGGCTCGGGCAACATTCTCGGATCCATAGAGACATAGATTCGAGAGATGATGATGGGGGACCCAGGGAAACAAATGCAGCACCGGTTGAACTAACAATTGACATCCCAGTTACCCGGGATGACCCGTCACGAATTCTAAAAATTGGATCACAACTCGACCCTGTGGTGGCCGAGAACCTCGCTGACTTCCTCCGAGCGATTCTTGATGTTTTCGCTTGGACACATTCTGACATGTGCGGGATTTCTCCTGCAATCGCGAGTCATATGTTGAACATAGACCCAAAACATGTTCCTGTGAAACAGAAAAGGAGAGGCATGGACCCAGAGAGGTCCGCAGCTCTCAAAGAGGAGGTGAACAAACACAAAGCCAATGGGTCCGTACGCAACGCCCTCTACCCTGAATGGGTATCTAACCCGGTGCTAGTGAAGAAAGCGAATGGAAAATGGAGAACTTGTGTTGATTATTCTGATTTAAACAAAGCATGCCCGAAGGATTGTTTCCCATTGCCTAGGATTCACCAGTTGGTCGATTCAATAGCCGGACATGAGTTACTATCATTTATGGATGCGTACTCTGGATACAATAAAATCCCGATGCACATCCCAGACCAAGAACACACCAGTTTTGTCACGAACGTTGGGTTATATTGCTATGTAGTGATGCCCTTTGGGTTGAAGAACGCGGGAGCAACTTATCAGCGTCTGGTAAATCGGATGTTCAAAGACCAGATTGGTAGAACGATGGAAGTCTATGTGGACGATATGCTCGCGAAGTCACGGTAGTCAAACGACCACATCCGAGACTTAGAGGAGATGTTTGACATACTCAGGCATTATGGAATGAAGATCAATCCTTTGAAGTGTTCATTCGGCGTAGCGTCAGGAAAATTTTTGGGTTTCATTGTGAATGCGTGGGGAATCAAGGCTAACCCGGAGAAGATTCAAGCTATCCGAGATATACAAGTGTCCAGAACCATAAAGCAGGTGCAAAGCTTGAATGGAAAGGTGGCTGCGCTGAGTCGATTCATATCTTGGGCTACAGACAAGTGTATTCCTTTCTTCGATGTTATAAAGAAAGGAAAGAGAAATTTCGAATGGACATCCGATTGTGAGGAAGCATTCCGAGCTCTGGTAAGGCACATAGAAAGTCCCCCGGTATTGTCAAAACTAATAAACCGCGAAGTGTTGTACGTGTACTTGGCTGTATCCTAACACGCTATCAGTATAGCCTTGGTTCGCAAGGAAGACCGGGTTCAAAAGCTATTTTACTATGTTAGTAAACGCTTGACGGGGGTGGAAAGAAATTATCCAAAGATTGAAAAACTAGCATATTGCTTGGCGATTGCATCACGCAAGCTTCGTCCATATTTCCAGGCACACTCAATTAGTGTTTACACTAATCAACCCTTGCGACAGGTACTCCAACGACCGAAAACTTCCGAAAGGATGTTAAAATGGAATATTGAGTTAAGTCAGTTCGATATTACCTATCTGCCACGAAGGGCCATACAAGTACAAGCACTAGCTGACTTCATTGCTGAATTCACCGTGTCAGATGAATCAAACAGTCACAATGTCATACCGCCCGTTCGATGGAAGATGTACACCGATGGGGCATCTAACGACCGTTGCTCGGGGGCTGGCATAGTTCTTGTGACTCCTGAAGACCGATCAATTTGCTACGTTTGAAGCTTGAGTTTGCAGCAACGAATAACGAAGCCAAATATGAAGCATTGGTTGCTGGCTTGAGATTTGTTAACGAACTGGGAGTGAAGTCAATTGAAATCTTCTGTGACTCGCAACTGGTGGTATATCAAGTGCGGGGAGACTATCAAGCGAAGGGACGGAGACTTGCCTCTTACCTTGCTCGGGTTCAAGAGCTACTGGCAAATCTGGAATATTACGACATTTCGCATGTCCCGCGTGAACAAAATAGAGAAGCCGATTCGTTGGCGAAATTTGCAAGCACTGGCGATGCGCAGCAAATGGGATTATTTCCTGTTGAGACCCTCCATGCTCCGAGTATAGATATGATGGAGATAGATTTCGTGTTTGAATCCGAAATCGAGAAGGAATCGTGGATGACCCCAATCAAGCAGTACTTGCTGTTCGAGATCTTACCCGAAAAAAGGAGCGAAAGATGATAAGTCCTTCATAAGGCTTCGTGGTATATAATGCAGGATGGGGTAATGTATCAAAGGGGATTCTCGACCCCCTTACTCTGGTGCGTGGCCCACGATGAGATAAAGCGAGAGTTAAAGGAAGTCCATGAGGGAGAGTGCGGTGACCATACTGGGGGGCAGACATTATCAAAGAAAATCCTCTGTTACGGATACTATTGGCCAACTGTCAATCGGGATGCTGCAGACTATGTGACGAGATGTGACAAATGCTAGACATATGAAAAAATCCCGAGAGCTCCACCGACGGAACTCACACAAATCGTTAGTCCCTGGCCATTTGCAATGTGGGGGATCGACATAGTTGGTTCTTTACCCATATCCAAAGGTGGTGCGAAATATGTGATGGTTGCGGTCGATTACTTTACCAAATGGGCGGAAGCAGAGCCTCTGGCCACGATCACCACCAAGAAGGTTACTAATTTCGCTGTACGAAATATCATATGCCGTTTTGGCCTCCCACGGACCATCATAACAGACAATGGAACTCAATTCGAGAGCAAGGAGTTCAAAGAATTTTGCCAGAAATATCGCATTGAGAAAAAGTTTGCGGCGGTTGCTCACCCAAAAGCAAACAGACATGTGGAAGCCGTGAACAAAATAATCAAGTCCATATTGAAGTAACGTTTGGAAAAGGCTAGAGGCAAGTGGGTAGATGAACTCCCAACGGCGCTTTGGGCGTACAGGACCACCCACAAGACCGCGACTGGCCACACTCCATTCGTATTAGCATATGGCACGGAAGCTGTTATACCCGTGGAACTCGAAGTTCCATCACATCGGGTAACTTATTATGACCCCGCGTCGAATCAGGATCTTTTACTGGAATCATTAGACTTCATTGATGAAAAACGTGAAGAAGCTGAGTTAAGAGCAGCTGCATACAGACATCGGGCTGCTAAGTATTATAACGAAAAAGTCCGCCCAAGAGTTTTTGATGTAGGAGACCTCGTTTTGAAACGAGTTTTTACGGTCCCGTCGCGTATGAATCCCACCTGGTAAGGTCCATACGTCATCGAACGGAAGCTTGGAGAAGGAACTTTCAAGCTAGCGACCGTCGATGGTGCGACACTCCCCCGAGCATGGAACAGCGAGCACTTGCGGCATTATTATACTTAGTCTATTTCTTTCATGTATTAGTTGCATTTATTTCCAGTACGTTTTTATTTCTAATTCTTGGCATGTAATAAGACAATTTAGCTTGCTTTCATTAATAAAGGCTTGAAGCCACCTTTTCCATGAATTATTAATGTTTCTGCGTATGATGATCCTGTGAGAGGCAACTAAAATTATATTATCCTAGCAGACGTACGAACGCGCGCGGACACTCAAATCTCCAAGTCCCCAGAGTGCGGACTGGAGTACTCTAAGTCCCCGGAGTGCGGACTCGAGTATAAATGTCACGACCCGACTTTCCACTCCTAGAAAATCGCATCATGAATTAAGAAAGAAAGGGATAGAAGAAGAAAAGAAAGAAGAGAAAGAAGAAACAACACATCAGAATCTAACAGCGGAACGAATAAATTATATTAATAACATAAGTATTTACATAATATACAACACCAACCAGAGATACACAGCATACACATCACATATACTAGACAGTTATAAGCACCTGTCTAGTATTTACAACTCAATACAATCAACACAGAGAACACACAGCGGAACTATATATCTAAAACGCAGAAGCCTCCTGCTCCATTGCTCCCCCATTATTCGTCAAAGCCAACCTGAATCCTAACCTGAATCCCTTGACTACTCATAAAAATTTGAGTACCCAAGAGTTTATGAAAAACAAAAATAAACTCCGGGTCAGACATGGGTCTAGTGTGAGTAACAGGTTAAAGTTGCTTAACTTTCAAAAACCTTTTGAAAAGAAAGGTATCACGTAAGACTTCCCACACATAAACATGGAAAAGTTTTTACCTTACGCTAACCAAAACATTTGATAGGAAATCCGATGATATTATAATAGTGTCTAGGGTTTTCAAATAAATAAGAAATAGCCGAAATTGTTACATTCATTAAATTCCAGCTACTAGCCACAAAGTGGGTAATACAATTAAAACCGTTGGCACTTATTGGATTTTGGATTCCATACAATGGCAGGGCTACTGGGGTACCGCCCGTCACAGTACGTGGCCTAGATCACCGTACCGAGGAGCCACCCTAACTCCCCTGCAACACAAGGCCGGACCCATTCCTTACTGAATAGTTCCGAACAAGACAACCCCGACGGTTGGAGCTCAAAACCGTCCACACAGCCGAAATATAAAGGGACCTCTAGACAGGGATCAATCTTGCTCTCCAGTGGGTGCGACCCACGAAGCCTTGCTGCACCTCCCCTGTTTTAGCCATTCCCGGTTGATGAGGCTTGAGGCTACGATTACCTTTATAGGACATATCATCTTAGAATGCTCATCGTCCGCCTGACGATGTTCTGAAAGCATTCAATCCATACAAGTTCGTTCCGGGTTCGAACGAAACCGAAGGCATTATCTCGTTACACTCATTTTGGAATCATCCTCAGAGTTAACGACAATAACCCTTGCACTCTGATTCACCATCTCGAATCTATAAGTACTATTCCGTCAAACTCATTACGGAATCACCCACAGAGTTATACTGACGTATAGCCCTTACACCTCGAGTCTTCACTCGCTCCACTTTGATTCACGACCTAACGTTATTTGGAATCGATGTGGTTTTCGGATATCCAAATATGGAAACCCGATCCCGGTCTCATCGAAATCCAAAGCGTGTCTTTTAGGGCCAAGTTGTTTTAAAGTTTAAAACAATTTAATTACAGTATCTATATACACACAGATAGATAATTCATAAACCATAACTGATAATTAACATTATCACATAACAGGTAATCTACATTATCAATATCAAATAGATATTCCATATATCACCATCACAATAGATAACCTATGTTATCATCACAATACAACCAAGCATCCATATCACACAATATATTTATCTCATTACTAAGATTTCAAAGCATCCAAGTCAAACAATGACATCCATTCATACATAAGCAATGATTTCCTCATCATAATATAATTAATTTAAAATAAATTAAATTAACTATCTCCAATTAATTTAAAATGAATTAAATTAATTACCCCAACTTTAATTAAAAAATAAATTAAATTAATTACTTCATCTTAAAATAAATTAAATTAATTTCTTTACCAATATTTATCTTGCTTACTCAAACATTTAATTGATTATAATCAATTAATCATTCAAAATAAATCATCCTAATTAATCATTCTTGATTAATTACCCTTAACTACATTCATGTAATTATCCTTAATTAATTTTACAAATTAATTATTCTCAACCAAACAGTAATTAACCTTTAATTACTTCAATTAATTACTTAATCATAATTAATTACCTTTATCCTTAATTGATTACATTAATTAATTACCTTTAATTATTTATCATTGATTAATTAATCTTAATTTTTGGACTTTAATTATATCATTAATTAAATAATTAATGATCCTTAATTATTCCTTAAATTAATTACTCTAAGTAATTAACTTATAATTATTAATCATCCCAGATTAATTACATTTAGTAATTAACTAACTTAATTACTATATTAAACAAATTAATTATCCTTTAATTAATTACTTAATTAATCCTTTGATTAATTTATTAAGTAATTTAAATCCAAATTACCTCACACTTAAACATCTCCCCTTAATTACAATCATGTAATTATTAATTAATTACTTAACTAAGTAATTTACAAATCATTAATTACATAAAGTAATTATTTATAAACCCAAATGTTTAAAATTAATTAAACTTAATTAATTAAATTAAACAATCCCATTAAACTAAATTAATTACATTAAGTAATTAATTTCTTAATTACTTCATCAAGTAATTACCCAAACCATTTACAATTGATTATTAATTAATTAATTAATCTAATTAATTATAAAAATTAACCACATTAATTAATTATTTAAATAATCCTGGTTAATGACCTTCATTAACTATTTTCCAATTATTTTTATTAAGTAATTAACTGATATTAATTACAAATTTAATTATCTAAAATTTAAAGTCTAATTTTTAAAATAAATTAAACTTGATTAAAAAACTTAATTACTTAATAAATAATTTATTAATCATTAACTAATAATCTAATTAATGATCTAAATTTCAAATTGATTAACCCCTAAATCAAAATTCATTCAACTTTAATAATTAATTAAATTAATTTCAAAACATTCATTTTTAACTAAATTTTAGAATATGACATTTCTAAATTATGTTTGAAACAAATTTTAGTTTAAACAAAGTACTTTTGAACTTGTTTCTAAATTTCATTTTAAATACAAGTTTTAAAATGAAAATAATTTAAACTTATCAAAGTTTAAACAATTTCTAACTTTAGCATCTCAATAACTCAATTTATTTGTAGTTTAAATCTTCCAACTTCAAACTTTCTTTCAAATTTCAAAAAAAAACTGAATACACATTCTACTTTGATCCCAAATTTAAACTTAAGATTCAAATTAGCTTTGAATTCAAATTTAAGTTTAAATTTTAAACTCTGTTTAAAACCTTAAACTTCATATTCAAAACATTTTATAAAACACTTTAACAAATTTCAAAGTTGTTAAAAACCTTTCATTTTATTTTATAAAACTTATATATCTTTAAATCTATAATTCAAACTCATTTTGAATTAAGATTTTAAACATGTTTTAAAACTTTGTTTTAAAACTTGCTCTACAATCTTTTTAAATTCTGTTTTATTTTTAAAAACTCAAATACTGTCAGGATTTGTAAACCAGTTTCAGGTTTATTAAAACCTGTAAAAATTTCTTTACCCTTTATTTATTTAAACTAGAATGTTAATTAACTTGAATTCAAATAAATTCAAACTTGAATTCAAATATGTTTTAAATTTTCTTAATCATTTAAAATGATTCAAGCTTTTGCAAATTTTAAACCCAGAGATTACAGGTTTTATAAAACCTGTAAAACAAAAACCAGAACCCCCACAAATTTCTTCGAGTCCGATACACCACATCCCCGAGTCAAACACATAACTGCTTCGGGCAACTCACCTTATTTACTCGAGCCAACCAAACACAGGCTATCCTTCATCAGTAATGTCCCACCCCCGTGCATATGCACAGCGTCGCCGTCCACCACCACTCACCTCCGATGATCTCCCCACATCGGCAAACAAACCCAGGTCCTAACACGACCCACTGTCTCCTCTCTACAGCTTAAAATCAAATTCAAGATTTATTTCAAAAACCTGGAACAGAAGACCAAAACCCATCCAAATCCTGTCATCACTTCAACCACCTTCCTCCGACCTTCAAAAATCCAACAACTCCGGTCACAGCCTCGCCTATACGTCAGCAACCACCTCCCAAAGGCATTTGACTCTCGATCATTCTTGCAGGTAGAATCGATCCCAAACAACCTACCCAGATAAAACTAGGGCTACAGAATGCAAATCAACATTTCTGCAACCATGGTGATTTTCATCACCTTCACCTATTTTTTCTATCATCTCTGATCCATTCTCCATCACCATGCCGAAAACTCATCTCCTCCAGATTCATGAATTCCCAGGAAAACGCCAAAATTCATATTCAGTTCAATAGCAAACTGTACATTCATCCCATTTTTAAAAATCCAGATTTCAATGTTCAAAATCATGATTTAGTTAATGCTTTCAATTTAAAATACTTAAGTAAGGAATTACACAGTTTAGATTTTTGGTTTGCATCAACATGCACTGACATTTCACATTTACCAGAGGCCAACAGACTCTGTTTATTTTGATTTAAATTTTTTTTTCTAAGCTATGATAAGCAACTTCTTTAGTTTAAAAATTCAGGTACTATCACAATTTAAATCAAGTGTAGAGGGTTCTTAATTGGAAAGATGGATCAGGGAACAAAGGAGGGCACTGACAGTATGCATACACAAATATATTTCATCGGACTTTAATAAATGCTCAAATAATACTTATTTATATCAAATCATTAGCATGCAATCCTAATTAAATTTTTAGATTTTAAAGTTACTCACCTATTAACAAATGCAGAGCTGTTTTGATCCTGATTCACTCCATGTTTGAAATGACATGCAGATGATCCCAGAGACAAGAATGCAGACCTCTGTTTTGACTTCCATTTGAATTTATATGAAGTTTTTCCTAATTGTTTTCTCTGACCAAAATGCTTGCATGCAGGTGCTAGTTGATGCAACTTCTTTGATTTTGCAAAAGTGGAGTATGCAGATGTTCTGTTGAATTTGCAGACATCTTTTGATTTTGAGATGAAGGTGAGTTTGATTGTTGAAGAAGAGGAATATGCAGTTTTGATCTTTGATTTAAGAAGTTGATGATTTTCTTTTGATTAAAGAAAATGAAGATTCAATATGAATGAAAAATGTAAACTTAGCTAAATGTATTTTCAGATTTTTAAGGAAAGCAAAGAAAATTAAATACTAAAAATCTAACACATGTCCATTTGTTACAACACTTGTCAAATTGTAAAGACAAATTTTGAACACTTGTTTATATGTTGTTAGTTTATTTTTAAAATATATTTATAAATTTACAAAAGAAGTAAAAACAAACAATGTTTCACAATTTGAAGCTTATACATATTAAAAATTAAAACAAATAAGATTTTATACCTTTGAACTTAAATTCAAACTAAATTCAAAATAAAACAATATCAAATCAAGTTAAGAATATAGATTCAATTTTAATATAAAAATTTCAAATCTTATTCAAAGCTTATTTAAATAGTCAATACAATATTAATATTGCTTTACAAAAGTCATTTTACAAGAAATTATATTTTTATAAGTAAAATATCCATTTTATTAAACCATAAAACATTTTATTGAGTTCATTCTAAATTTAAAACTAAATCCAATTTAATTTAAAAATATTCCAATATTTTTCTTTTCAATTTTAAAATCATATTTTTATTTATGAAATAGTCTTTGAAAACTCAATACTAGTTTGTATTAAAATTTCCAAATTAAAAATGTATATATTAGAATTTTAAAACATGATTCATTTATTAATTTTAAACCAAAATCATTTATTAAATTTTGAAAAGATTAAATATTAATTAAAACAAATTTCCAAATTACTACAAATATTAAAACTAGAAAATATGCTTTATTTATTAAACTAAAACAATGCCAATCTATTTAAAATATAAACCATATATTTATATTGTAAATAGAAATCAATTTATTATTTTTAAAAGATAAAATAACCAATTTAAATATTTACTGAAGAAGATTATTAAATTTATTTGAATAATTATTAACAGATTATCAATATCAATTTAATTTTAACTACAGATTATTAAATTGATATTGTTAAAAATTCCGGGATGTTACAATAAACGACTCAAATCTCCAAGTCCCCAGAGTGCGGACTGGAGTACTCTAAGTCCCCGGAGTGCAGACTCGAGTATAAACGACTCAAATCTCCAAGTCCCCAGAGTGCGGACTAGAGTACTCTAAGTCCCCGATGTGCGGACTCGAGTATAAACGACTCAAATCTCCAAGTCCCCAGAGTGCAGACTGGAGTACTCTATGTCCCCGTTGTGCGGACTCGAGTACAAACGATTCAAATCTCCAAGTCCCCGAGTGCGGACTGGAGTACTCTAAGTCCCCAGAGAGCGGATTCGAGTATAAGTGGTTCAAATCCCAAAGTTCCATGAGCGTGAGCTAGGACACTAATGACTTGAATTTATCAAGTCCCCGATGTACAGACTAAAAAATATTCTAAGTGCTTGAAGCCCGGAGTGAAAAATGAACAACTCTCAAAGAATTTCCGAGCTATATGAAGATGAACCGAGAAGTCTATGTTACTCACAACAGCTTGGATTTAAATCACAAAGAAAACTGAACGATAAGAGTCTTTTGTAAGACAGAAAAAGGAACTAAACTTTATTCAGAAATAAGTTTCTACTACAAACCCTCCAAAGTTCGGAGTCGACAATCTATTTACAAGGACTACGGAAGTAGATGAAAATAATTACATAACTTAAACTAACTCTCGTTGAACGAGAGTAATAATCACTTCTTGTGTTTCTTCGACTTCTTCACCTCGGTTGTCTTCTCAGACGGCCCCCCTCCTGCGCGTTTACCCTTGGTACTCTTCTTTGATGGAGGGGTAATGTAACGACCCGTAAATTTTCGATAATTTTTATTTGTTTTATTTATTATATTTAATTTAAATTTGAGAAATTGAGAACAATAAAATTTTGAAATAAAAATTTGATATTTGAAATTCGTCGAGTTAAACATAGCAACTGGTAAATTTTCGTCCGAAAATATGAAGTTTATTCTCATGCGTAAATTTATTTCAATTTAATCAGTTAAAAATTGATGAAAATAAAATGTTTTCGAAACCTAAATATTTTTACATAGAAAAATTCTAAATCATCTTCTGAGCAAGACGTCATTTTTCGTTTTTTCAAATTCGAACTTCTTTAGTTCCGTCGATCTTATTTTTCGATGTTTTTACTGCATTTTCCGCCAGTAGAAAATTCGAATTTTTATAATTCGATCATACCACTGATATCTATATACCGTTTTTATCGTCTCGTCGTGCTGATCTCAACGGCATATTCAATTTTCATTTTCGATGGCCGTTACACAGTGTAATCCGTGAAACTGTAAATTGTATCGGTACCACTTTTAATAGTTGGTTCCACTCAAATTTAAACGTGAATGAACAGCAAACATTTATTGTAACATTCATTATCTCCTAGAATTCAGCCGATGTCATTCCATTTTTCCACCCTCTTCCTTTATTGACGCCGTTTCGGAAATAGAAGGCGCATTGGTAAACGTATTGTAAAGTGAACGGTTCATACTTTATTATCTTTTACAATTGCATTTTTTCCATTCGTTTCTTCTTGTTTCTTTTTTTCCTTTCTTTCCTCTTCCAGTAAAAAGGAAAAAATTTCTCCCGAGACTTCCCCTCCACGCCATAAATTCTCACGCACCCACAACCCACCACGCGACAACAAGAAGCCGCCGTGGCCACCCACCACCGAGTTGCGTCTCCACCGTACCTTGACGGCTTCCACTCCCCACGCCGCCGCCCTGATACCAGCCTACCCAAGCCGCTGCTTCCCCAAGCACGTGACTGGCCGAAGCCCGCAACCCCTCGGCCTCCTTCCCACTGCCTCCACGCGCAACTCGCGTGCCGCCTCCACCTCAACCCGAAGCAAACACCACACTCGTCCCACCGTCTCATATCGCAGCCTCCGCCTGGACCACCACCTGCTCAAGCTTCTAGCCGAACCCATCACCCACGGCCTTGCCCGTGTCCACGTCACTCCGTCCAGCCTCAGCCTTCTTAGCATTGCTGTCCTCTTATGGGTGGGCATACATGCATGTAAGTGGACTATATATAGTTTATAAATGGAGTTATATCAAATTTAAAATGAATAGCTAGAAACTTTAAATATAATAGTACGTATGTTAATTGTGTTATGTGTTAGTATATGTTATATTTATATAGGATCGGTTAGTTGATAAGTTTTCGCAAGTTGTTTATATCTATTCTTAATCTAAATTTTTTTTAATATATTTGTAACTGTGAAGAAGGCTGCTTAGTGTTATTTATTTTACTGTAAATATCTAGTTACGTGTATAGATATTTCAAATATATGGATTTTTCAAATCATTGTTTGTATTCAATTTGATTGGTTCGTATTTTAGTTGTATACGCATTGTTTATTTGCGATATGTTAGCATAGTATAAGATTATATTAGTTTATATTATATATTGTATATTAGCTTATATAGTTGATCAATTGTTTCAGATGTATCTTGTTATGAAATGTAAACCATAAAGTCTATAAATATAAGTTTACACGGTATGTTCTATATATATTTTAGGAATAACTAGAGATTTGTTATATATTTTTGGGTTAATACAATTTTATTTTAAGAAAGTATGAGTTTAATATAAAAAAAAACTTTAGCTTGCAGTTCCAGACTTTGTATGTTGTTATGTAAATGGAAGCTTGTTTAACCTGTGAGCTCGAGCATGCATATGTTCATGTAATGGTCCACGTCTTTGAAACCTATGTGAGGAAACACGGTCATATATGTTTATGTAGAGTTTTAAATATAATATAGATACATATATACTGTATGAAGCAAAATTTATAAAATCAATATGTATAAATCTTTATTTTAAAATATGTTTAAATTAAATATTGACTCTACATAGTAATATATATGTATATATATACATGGGTAAGTTTTAAAGTTGCAATTGCTGTTTATTTTATGTGTATATATATAGATTTTGAAAGTTATTTATTTATTTTAAATTATAGGTTGTATATGATTTTTATATACAGTTATATATAATTATGTATAAGTCCACTTATACCATTTAACCTCATCGATCCAGTTCTGATTTGATTTCGTCTATTCCTATTTATCAGTTCTGATCATCGACTTCGTGCCATCGCGCTTTGTTTTGAGATTCGTGCCTGGATTCGTAGCACATTTCTTCTATCTTCTCTAGCCTCGAAAGGTGAGCAATCACTCACGATTAATGTTCTTTTATTTATTAAATTTGATTTCAATTGAAACGACAATTGAAATATGCTATTGTTTGTTATTTACACTGTTATATATGCTATTACCTGTATCCGTTCACCTGTGACATCTGACACCATTATCTGTTAATTATACGATAATAATCCAGTTTGATTGATAATTGATTGATTGTTTGATGTTTACATTGGACGTTAAATTGTTAATGTTTAAAGTGATAAATAATATGCAATTAAATTTGATATAGAATAAAATTGATATACGTGCTGAATTGGATTTGTTAAAGTTGTATAATATGACACCTTTAAATGTTAGATTGATTGACATGTAGAAATAGTGTTAACTACACCTTGAACTATTGAATGTATGTTGTATAAATTGATGTAGTATGAAATTGAATAATAGCTATCAATTGAAGAACCGTATAAATATTTATGTAATAATCTTTAATCTACATGAAATGATAGTGTAGATTCTAGAAATAATTATATTAATTTGCACAAACAAAAATGTAAATTAATACAATTATTTCGAGATTATTTGAATTAACTATTGGATTGTTACTGATTGTTGTTATTGCTTGTTTATTTACTTTGACACCATCCCAGTTATCACACTGCAAGTTCCCTTTGCTATGCTTTGTTTTGTGAATTGAAATGGAATCGGGTTGAAATGATAAATACCCAAATAAACTTTGACTTTAGATAGAGAATTAGATAAACCCGATTGGTCAATAATTTGATTTAAAAATAAAATAATGAATTTATTTGAATAAAGAATAAGTTTTGAAATGAAGTTGGGATTTGAATTTTGATGAAAGAAAAATGTTAATATTGAAATCTGAAACAAATATTAATGTAGTAATTGACGAAAGAACATTGTTTAAAATTTAACACTTAAATTTGGAATTATTAATAATTAAGTTTTGAAATTATTAATAATTAAGTTTTGAAATTAGTAATAATTAAGTTTTGAAATTATTAATAATTAAGTTTTGGAAGTAATAATGATTAAGATTTGAAATTATTTGATAATTTAATGAGATTGAATTGTTTAATAATTAAATTAAATTAAATTAAATTCTTTATTAAGTGAAATTGAACTTTTGAATAAGTGAAACTAAGTTCTTTATTAACTGAGTTTTTAAATTTGTAACTAAGTTAAATAATAAATGAAATTGGATTTCTTTAACAAGAAATAAAATGCTTTTTATTGAAATGAATGAAAGATTATAATTTAAAGAATTTGATTTGATGAATCTAACGTAATTCAAATTGGTAGCTTTGGTATAACGAAGTTGAACATAAGTAATTGATTTAATGAATTGGAAATTTAATAGAAATTGTTTTGAATGATAAATTAACTTAACGAATATTGAATGAAATCGATAAATGAATTTAAATTGATTTGAACGTTAAATTAAGTTTATTTTAAATGATTACGGAATGAAATTTATATACGAACCTGAATCAATATTTGAATTGTTTTAAATAAAAATTGAAATTGAATTATAAGATTTTGGAATGGTATTTTTGAAGTTTTGAAACATAAATTATGAAAATTGATATAGAAAAACAAATGGAATGTTGGTTTATAAATTCTAATTGAAATAGAACTTGATTTGGTTTTGAAATTTATTAAACGATCAATCGATGTAATAATTACGAAAGTTATTAAAGAAACCGAAATCGGTTATGGACATACTCTCTGTCTAAACCGAAACCTACTTTAATAACTATACGCGGAGTGTGATCCAGAATGAAGTGGTTGGAATGATGTACGTGATGACTGAAGAAAGAGAACGATAATGGATAGCCTTGACACTTGTGTCAAATTGGAAATGACTAAAACAGGAGTCGTGCCGGGCCAAATGGGATTAGCCACCTCGAGCGAACACACTTCTTCGTAAACTACTCATTACTTGTTATTGATTGGTGCACCCTCGGAATTTTAGGAGTGTTGTATCGCAGTGTTGCGATCGTTGCGGCGATACGTTCTCACCAGTCCGGATCAGGCAAACGGTAGTTTCACTACCTTGGGTATTGCCTCATGTGCCTCATCGTACTTGTATCCCTATATACGCGACCACTACGAATTTTTTTTGTGTTATACCTATGGAGTACTCTCTGATATCCCACTAGTTTACGGTGGAGTTTACAGTGTTGTATAGACTATGATGCTTATAAAAATGTGTTAAGGGGGATAATGGTAACGCCTTAACACTATTTTGATACGTTATATTACTGATAGACATTATCTACTTAGCGTACATTACTACCTAGTAGACAGTTTAATGAATCCTTAAAGGATGGTTATTCCAAACATCCTTTGAGTTAGTTGTATTTCAGTTGTTATTTCACTTGAGTTGGATTTATTGATATAAGAATGTTAATCCTGACTCGAGTGTCTTGTGTTTTTCTTTACGCTCGGGTCAGACTGAGTGTACCAGTATTCGAGACTCACCTTTGGAGTTGGAGCTTCGCTTGGAGATCCAGCTATCTATCCAGCTTTCAGATATTCAGTTGATTCCAGTGATGTATTCTGATTTGTACCTGATGTATCGTGTTACTCTTCTGTTGTATCTGGTTTAACTCTGATGTACCTTATATATTTATATAGTAGCTTCATGAACTATTATCTCTTTTACTTCCGCTGTATTATTTATTACTCTGCGTCTGTGATCCGTGATTATTTATTTACTGTATATCTGAGTTTTGCCAAATTTGAATTAGTAATTCGGCATTTTGAATTATTCAAGTCCGACATGTGCGGATGCGAATAGTTCAAAATAGCAGTTCGTTACAGTTGGTATCAGAGCTTTGGTAGCTCTAGGCAAAACTCAGCATGTAGGGTAAATGTATTTACAGAATCACTTTCATTCGGGTTTGAATCTCTTTCTTTTGACTCGATTCCTTTGAATTTTGGAACGTTCCCTCCGTTCCGAAATTCATTCTTGTCCCTCACTATTCGTATTCTTCTGAATTTTGGAGTATACCATAACTCCGCTTCGAATGATCTTTATAATGAATCGGCGGTCTCGCCAATCTTCGAATTATTTGTAAATGGGTGAAACTCCTTTACAATTGGCATTGATTTACCGGAGATTTCTGTATCCTCGGTTTACGATGCTATCTATCCCCTACTATGCCTGAATCCTATCTCTTGCGATCGAATGTCGATTTGCCTCGAAATGCCGCATCGATCTTATTCTTTAAGTTACGGTCGACTCGATTAAGGTTTTCCGTGAATTAAATAAGCTTATCCATCTCCCGATTCTGATAATTGAATCATCTTATCTTTTCTTTCGAATTTGTATTCGAATCAGAATTCTCTTTGATTTGAGTCCATCAAAATTTGAATCTCTATCCTTGCTTTAGAAATTCATTCTTGTATTGTCGAGCGAGGAAGTGTATTCGTAAATTAATATTAAAAATGTTTTATATATTGTGATGTTTGAGTTGTTGATGTTGATTTGGGTTTCCGATCGATTCGTCTGATCAACGCTATCGATAGCATTTCCAAAACACTTGAACAGAGCAAACTGACACAATAGTATTTTCGAATTTGGTGAATAAAATAGTTTTGTATGATTACATTAAAAAAATTCTGAAATTAAATTGTTAATTTGTTGTCTCGAATAATAAATAAATGAATTCATAAAACTTGTTTATAATTTGATTTGAAATTCAAATGAATTTAAATCAAGAATTTGAGAATTTAGTTTCCAATAATTTCGAACTATGATTCTAAAGTTTTAAAATGTATATTATTTAAAATATTTTCGAATAGAAACGGTTTTCAAAGAATTTTAAAATGTTAAATTTGTGCTCTTCTCTTTTGACGTTGGAAAATAATTTCGGTGATGACGGCCGCATCATCGACATTCATTTTTGAGTTTCGAAGTGGAGAGACCATTCAGTAGCTTTGCTACTCTTTTGTTTGAAAAATGAATTTGATTTGAACTTCTTAAGAATGACCTGATTTATAATGTATATTATATATATATATATATTACAATACGATTATAAATTTGATTCGATATATATATAGTATATGTATATTTATCTATAAAATGGTTTGAAATTAATCGGAAATTAATTCTAAATTTTCTTGATTTAAGGATGATTTTCAATAAAGCCAAAAATTTGACTAAATACTTAACTTGAAACAAGTGAATTGAAAATTTTATTTGGATAATACTCAATTGCATTATATAATAACTTACCCAAATTTTCAAAAGTTAACTATGTAATTGAATATTATACAGTATAAAATAATGTCAAAGGAATTTATAAATTAATTTGAGTGGTTATAATAAGTGTAAATATACTTAATATATGTGATAGGATATTAAGTGGAGTGAATTTAAATAATTACTTGGAACAAAGAAGAATTAGATTTGTTGAATAAAATATGATTATAATAAGTGATTATTCAAATTTATGATTTTAGAAAATTGTTAATAGAGGATAATTGAATAATAAAACAATGAATAAATGAGATAAATAAAATAAAATTTTGTTTTGAAGGAACCTTTTGGTATCAAATATTAATAAATGGAAATTAAATCAACTTATTGGAATACTTTGAATTTAAAATCAATTGTTGAATAGTAATTAATTAAAATTCAAAGTTATAAGGTTTAAATTAATTGTTTTATTTCGTAATTCAAGTCTATTTTCTTCTGATTGTTTCTATTCTCCTACCTCCTTCCTTTTCGGGGACGAAAATTTTTGAGTGGGGGAGGGTGCAACGACCCGTAAATTTTCGATAATTTTTATTTGTTTTATTTATTATATTTAATTTAAATTTGAGAAATTATGAACAGTAAAATTTTGAAATAAAAATTTGATATTTGAAATGCGTCTAGTTAAACATAGCAACTGGTAAATTTTCGTCCGAAAATATGAAGTTTATTCTCGTGCGTAAATTTATTTCAATTTAATCAGTTAAAAATCGATGAAAATAAAATGTTTTCGAAACCTAAATATTTTTGCATAGAAAAATTCTAAATCATCTTCTAAGCAAGACGTCATTTTTCGTTTTTTCAAATTCGAACTTCTTTAGTTCCGTCAATCTTATTTTTCGATGTTTTTATTGCATTTTCCACCAGTTGAAAATTTGAATTTTTATAATTCGTTCATACCACTGATATTTGTATACCGTTTTTATCGTCTCGTCGTGCTGATCTCAGCGGCACATTCAATTTTCATTTTCGATGGCCGTTACGCAGTGCAATCCGTGAAACAGTAAATTGTATCGGTACCACTTTTAATAGTTTGTTCCACTCAAATTTAAACGTGAATGAACATCAAATGTTTATTGTAACATTCATTATATCCTAGAATTCAGCCGATGTCATTCCATTTTTCCACCCTCTTCCTTTATTTACGCCGTTTCGAAAATAGAAGGCGCATTGGTAAACGTGTTGTAAAGTGAACGGTTCATACTTTATTATCTTTTACAATTGCATTTTTTCCATTCGTTTCTTCTTGTTTCTTTTTTTTCCTTTTTTTCCTCTTCCAGTAAAAAAGAAAAAAAATTCTCCCGAGACTTCCCCTCCACGCCATAAATTCTCACGCACCCACAACCCACCACGCGACAACAAGAAGCCGCCGAGACCACCCACCACCGAGTTGCGTCTCCACCGTACCTTGACGGCTTCCACTCCCCACGCCACCGCCCTGATAGTAGCCTACCCAAGCCGCTGCTTCCCCAAGCACGTGACTGGCCGAAGCCCGCAACCCCTCGGCCTCCTTCCCACTGCCTCCACGCGCAACTCGCGTGCCGCCTCCACCTCAACCCGAAGCAAACACCACACTCGTCCCACCGTCTCATATCGCAGCCTCTGCCTGGACCACCACCTGCTCAAGCTTCTAGCCGAACCCATCACCCACGGCCTTGCCCGTGTCCACGTCACTCCGTCCAGCCTCAGCCTTCTTAGCATTGCTGTCCTCTTATGGGTGGGCATACATGCATGTAAGTGGACTATATATAGTTTATAAATGGAGTTATATCAAATTTAAAATGAATAGCTAGCAACTTTAAATATAATAGTACGTATGTTAGTTGTGTTATGTGTTAGTATATGTTATATTTATAAAGGATCGGTTAGTTGATAAGTTTTCGCAAGTTGTTTATATCTATTCTTAATCTAAATTTTTTTATATATATTTGTAACTGTGAAGAAGGCTGCTTAGTGTTATTTATTTTACTGTAAATATCTAGTTACGTGTATAGATATTTTAAATATATGGATTTTTCAAATCATTGTTTGTATTCAATTTGATTGGTTCGTATTTTAGTTGTATACGCATTGTTTATTTGCGATATGTTAGCATAGTATAAGATTATATTAGTTTATATTATATATTGTATATTAGCTTATATAGTTGATCAATTGTTTCAGATGTATCTTGTTATATGAAATGTAAACCATAAAGTCTATAAATATAAGTTTATACGGTATGTTCTATATATATTTTAGGAATAACTAGAGATTTGTTATATATTTTTGGGTTAATACAATTTTATTTTAAGAAAGTATGAGTTTAATATAAAAAAAAACCTTTAGCTTGCAGTTCCAGACTTTGTATGTTGTTATGTAAATGGAAGCTTGTTTAACCTGTGAGCTCGAGCATGCATATGTTCATGTAATGGTCCACGTCTTTGAAACCTATGTGAGGAAACACGGTCATATATGTTTATGTAGAGTTTTAAATATAATATAGATACATATATACTGTATGAAGCAAAATTTATAAAATCATTATGTATAAATCTTTATTTTAAAATAAGTTTAAATTAAATATTGACTCTACATAGTTATATATATATATATATATATGTATGTATATATATAAATGGGTAAGTTTTAAAGTTGCAATTACTGTTTATTTTATATGTATATATATAGATTTTGAAAGGTATTTGATTATTTTTAATTATAGGTTGTATATGATTTTTATATATAGTTATATATAATTATGTATAAGTCCACTTATACCATTTAACCTCATCGATCCAGTTCTGATTTGATTTCGTCTATTCCTATTTATCAGTTTTGATCGTCGACTTCGTGCCATCGCGCTTTGTTTTGAGATTCGTGCCTAGATTCGTAGCCCATTTCTTCTATCTTCTCTAGCCTCGGAAGGTGAGCAATCACTCACGATTAATGTTCTTTTATTTATTAAATTTAATTTTAATTGAAACGACAATTGAAATATGTTGTTGTTGGTTATTTACACTGTTATATATGCTATTACATGTATCAGTTCACCTGTGACATCTGACACCATTATCTGTTAATTATACGATAATAATCCAGTTTGATTGATAATTGATTGATTGTTAGATGTTTACATTGGACGTTAAATTGTTAATGTTTAAAGTGATAAATAATATGCAATTAAATTTGATATAGAATAAAATTGATATATGTGATGAATTGGATTTGTTAAAGTTGTATAATATGACCCCTTCAAATGTTAGATTGATTGACACGTAGAAATAGTGTTAACTACACCTTGAACCATTGAATGTATGTTGTATAAATTGATGTAGTATGAAATTGAATAATAGCTATCAATTGAAGAACCGTATAAATATTTGTGTAATAATCTTTAATCTACATGAAATGATAGTGTAGATTCTAAATAATTATATTATTTTGCACAAACAACAATGTAAATTAATACGATTATTTCGAGATTATTTGGATTAATTATTGGATTGTTATTGATTGTTTTTATTGCTTGTTTATTTACTTTGACACCATCCCAGTTATCACACTGCAAGTTCCCTTTGCTATGCTTTGTTTTGTGAATTGAAATGGAATCGGGTTGAATTGATAGATACCCAACTAAACTTTGACTTTGGATAGAGAATTAAATAAACCCGATTGGTCAATAATTTGATTTAAAAATAAAATAATGATTTTATTTGAATAAAGAATAAGTTTTGAAATGAAGTTGGAATTTGAATTTTGATGAAAGGAAAATGTTAATATTGAAATCTGAAACAAATATTAACGTAGTAATTGACTAAAGAACATTGTTTAAAATTTAACAATTAAATTTGGAATTATTAATAATTAAGTTTTGAAATTATTAATAATTAAGTTTTGAAATTAGTAATAATTAAGTTTTGAAATTATTAATAATTAAGTTTTGGAAGTAATAGTGATTAAGATTTGAAATTATTTGATAATTTAATGAGATTGAATTGTTTAATAATTAAATTAAATTAAATTCTTTATTAAGTGAAGTGAAATTAAGTTCTTTATTAACTGAGTTTTGAAATTTGTAACTAAGTTAAATAATAAATGAAATTGGATTTCTTTAACAAGAAATAAAATAAGTTTTATTGAAAAGAATGAAAGATTATAATTTAAAGAATTTGATTTGACGAATTTAACTTAATTCAAATTGGAAGCTCTGGTATAACAAAGTTGAACATAAGTAATTGATTTAATGAATTGGAAATTCAATAGAAATTGTTTTGAATGATAAATTAACTTAATGAATATTGAATGAAATCGATAAATGAATTTAAATTGATTTGAACATTAAATTAAGTTTATTTTAAATGATTACGGAATGAAATTTATATACGAACCTGAATCAATATTTGAATTGTTTTAAATCAAAATTGAAATTGAATTATAAGATTTTGGAATGGTATTTTGGAAGTTTTGAAACGTAAATTATGAAAATTGATATAGAAAGACAAATGGAATGTTGGTTTACAAATTCTAATTGAAATAGAATTTGATTTGGTTTTGAAATTTATTAAACGACCAATCGGTGTAATAATTACGAAAGTTATTAAAGAAACTGGAATCGGTTATGGACATACTCTCTGTCTAAACCAAAACACACTTTAATAACTATACGCGGAGTGTGATCCAAAATAAAGTGGTTGGAATGATGTACGTGATGACTGAAGAAAGAGAACGATAATGGATAGCCTTGACACTTGTGTCAAATTGGAAATGACTAAAACAGGAGCCGTGCCAGGCCAAATGGGGTTAGCCACCTCGAGCGAACACACTTCTTCGTAAACTACTCATTACTTGTTATTGATTGGTTCACCCTCGGAATTTTAGGAGTGTTGTTTCGTGGTGTTGCGGTCGTTACGGCGATGCGTTCTCACCAGTCCGGATCAGGCAAACGGTTGTTTCACTACATTGGGTATTGCCTCATGTACCTTGTCATACTTGTATCCCTATATACGCGACCACTACGAATTTGTTTTTTGTTATACCTATGGAGTACTCCCTGATATCCCACTAGTTTACGGTGGAGTTTACAGTGCTGTATAGACTATGATGCTTATAAAAATGTGTTAAGGGGGATAATGGTAACGCCTTAACACTATTTTGATACTTTATATTACTGATAGACATTATCTACTTAGCGTACATTACTACCTAGTAGATAGTTTAATGGCTCCTTAAAGGATGGTTATTCCAAGCATCCTTTGAGTTACTTGTATTTCAGTTGTTATTTCACTTGAGTTGGATTTATTGATATAAGAATGTTAATCCTGACTCGAGCGTCTTGTGTTTTGCTTTACGCTCGGGTCAGACTGAGTGTACCAGTATTCGAGACTCACCTTTGAAGTTGGAGCTTTGCTTGGAGATCCAGCTATCTATCTAGCTTTCAGATATTCAGTTGATTCCAGTGATGTATTCTGATTTGTACCTGATGTATCGTGTTACTCTTCTGTTGTATCTGGTTTAACTCTGATGCACCTTATATATTTATATAGTAGCTTCATGAACTACTATCTCTTTTACTTCCGCTGCATTATTTATTACTCTGTGTCTGTGATCTATGATTATTTATTTACTGTATATCTGAGTTTTTCCAAATTTAAATTAACAATTCGGTATTTGAATTATTCAAGTCTGACATGTACGGATGCGAATAGTCCAAAATAGCGGGTCGTTACAGGTAGCAACTGAAGAAGTACGGGGAACATCCATGGGCTTGGACCCGCCAGGATGGATGACCTTCAATGGCTTGTTCAAAGGATCGTCCAGGTCCATAACTCAAGGCTGGACTTTGATCTTGACCGTCTTCTCCTTCTCTTTCTCGAACTGCTCCTTCATACTCAGTTTGGATGTGTGCTCAGAGGCGCATGTAATTTCAACTTCATAACTCCCATCGATGGGAGAAGAAGTCTCAGATTTGTCCTCATCAAGCGCTCCAATCACCTGAGCATCTGGCCCGGGAGCCTCACCTGCGTGAGTGGCCTCGCTTGTTTTTTCCTCCACCTCCTTGGCGACATCGCTCCTCGGAGTGGGCTCGGGATCAGAACGGCCTGCGCAAAATCATAGAAAACAAGCATTAGAATACGATAGTCCATCATAAGGAATGACGATTTTTGGAATCTTAAAGTGATGGGTTATCTACAAGGTTATGGCAAACTCTTAGCCGTACAAGGGGTCTCACCCTCTGGAATGGGAGACAGAATGTGGACGTCAAGGCCCGGGTCCTCCGGATTGTAACCAATATGCTGCTCAAATGGATCGAGTATCGGCCGATCGGCCGATTGAGCAGGCACATGAGCTGGGGGCACGACCCCGGATGGACCGGCAATAACTTCCTTCCCTTTCGTTGAGGGGGAGCCTTTGCGGTAAAGAACTTTTACCGCTGACAGGTCTGAAGGCCCGTTTCCCTTAACAAATTCTTTTATCAAAGCTTCTTCATTAACCTCCTTGGAACCATGCTCGTCCTTCCTGATTTCTATCAAGGCCTCCCATGCCTCGGCTAAAGATTCAAGATAGCCCTCGCCCAACAAAGTCAAGTCTCGGTGCATGAGAACGCGGGCATTGAATTCAGCGATTAGCGGGTCAAACATGCTTTTGACCTCTTCCCTACCTTCTTCTTTAGCCGCCTCAAGATGGGAGTCGATATCCACAGACGCTATCTTCTTGCCCTCTTCACGGGCTTCACTCTTTAACGCCTCGACTTTGGAAAGCTCGTCCTCAAGTTTCTCCTTTAAGAGCCGAGTAGCAACGATCTCATCACAGTATCGTTGTGACTCTTCTTGGGCAGCCGTTTTCTCTTCTTTCTCTTTACGGAGCTGCTCCTCAAGCTCCTTGACTCGGAGACTGAATGTGTCCCTCTCTTTTTGGACCGAGTCTTTCTCTAGAGCTAGGGACCCACAGCGTTGTACCGCCTCGTCGATTTCTTTTTTATGGGTTGATTCCAGACGAGCTACGGCTTCGGCAGTGTCTTGGGCGCTCTGTTGGGCAGCCTCAAGCTGAGATCTATAAGATGCGAGCTCCTCGTCCTGAGCTTTAATGATATCTTTGTCGTGGATAGCCTCAAGCTTCAGGCGATCGATCTCATGCTGGCGCTCCATGGAGACTTCAGAAAGTTATTCAGCCAAATGAATAAACACGTCATGTTGAACATAGACGTCGTTGGTGCAGGCAATGGCGCTCTGCTTGACATGTCCAGGAATAGGATGAATCGCCGGGTGGAATTTCAGGCCATCAAAGCAGATTTTTGGAAATTTAGCTTTAAGCTCGGCCAGTCTCTCCAATACTGTTGGATCTGCTACAGGAGCAGGAGGAGACGGCTTCGAAAGTTCCGCTCTCCTGTGAGGATCCTGCGATGTCGTGTGGAAGAGGAATCGGAGTGTTGGACTCGAGGGACATCGGATTGCGACCCCTTATAGCTATGCTTATCTTTGCTTTGTTACGAGTGAGAAGAGGGATGTTGATGGTACTTGGGCTGATAATATGTTTTCTTCCGAGATGATGAGTCCCAAGAATGATAATCCCTATCGCCATCACCGTCTCTATCCCGACGTTTCCCAGAACCTGAGTCACGTCCAGAGTGATGGAAGACAGATGGCCCGCGGAGGTGATCAATTCCGTGTGTACGCCCCATGTCACCTACATAGAATTTGGATAACAATAAATTAGCAAAGAGTAGTGTGACGACGAAAATGTAAGTGTAAGGTGAAGTGCATGTGTTTGTGTGTGTCCTAGTGTTTCCCCCCGACGGACCAGTTGCTTTACTAATGGGAGTTTTTTCTCCCTGGTTTTGGGCAAGAGCGCTTGCATCGCCTCTGATAGGCGAGTGAAGTTTAAATGCTTCGGGATCGTCAAAGTCGTAATTGAGCAGATCATCGGGTATGGAGAGATTCGATAGGCCCTTTAAAGAACTTTCTAAATGTTGTGAAGAAGCCTTTTTCTCCGTCGGAATAAGAGTAACTTTAGAGGTTGCACAAACTTTTTCCCTCCTTATCTTGTACGCCAGTCTCTTTTTCCTCTTCGAAGGGGAAGATGACGTTTCGATATCGTGCACTTCGACTATCAGATCCTGAGCGGGACCCACGTTCTCATCTTGTGCTTCGGGTGTTTCATCCCCGTTAATTTTCCCCACTTCTGGTGCGTCAGGGTGTCACGTGCTGATGACTCGGCTAATTTTTTCCCTTTCCTAGAGGTGGGCCTAGGTACGGTGACTCTCTGAGGAAGGCTTATCCGACGGCCTTCTGCCAACAGCCCAAACCTTGCAAGTGACTCATTCGAAATGAGAGTTCGGATGTCCCGTTCTTTGGCAGGAAGGGAAATAATAGCTTCGATGGCTTCAGAATATCCGCGGCCGTCGGGACGTGGATTGATACCTTAAAAGATGTAAAAAAAGGGTTAGAGAAAGCATGGCTCCAACCAAGCACGAATATCGATCCAACGAAAAGACTTACTTCCTTCAACCCATCTCCTCGCGAAACCAAGAGGGCAACGCACATAAAACCATTCCTGCTTGTACAGGGCGAACTTGCTGCAGGCCCCAGTTAAGATTTGGCATTTGTGATGCGGCTTGAGAAACATGAAAGAGGGGCTATCTCTCCGCTTCTTGATCATATATATATATATATATATATATATATATATATATATATATATATATATATCTGATGTCACCAGGGGTTAGGAGCCTGGACAGGACATTCATGAAGAGGATATAGGTACCATAGATGAAGGCGTGACCATTCGGATGCAGTTGCGATGGGCAATGTCGATGTATTGCAGCACGTCCCGTAGATATGTATTGAACGGAGGCACACAGCCAACCCAGCACATAAATTTATTACAAGCCGTGTATCCAATTGGGGGCAAGTGTGGACGGTCGTGCCCCGACGGAACTAGCACGTCGTCAAAAGGGATTCCATGGATGGAGCATATTCGACGGAGCGCACCTTCATTGATCTTCGAAGCCTGTGAATCGACAGGGTTGTCCAAGAAAATGGCTGCCTCCAGAGCATCGGGAGCTAAGTTATGTGCAGGGGAGGTTGATGGATCTGAAATATCTGCGACTTTTTGTCGGGAGGATGGTCTCGGTCTATCTGAAATCATGGCGGAGCTAGATTTCCTGGACATCTCCGATAAATATTGAATCTAACAAGAGTTCCTGTTTGAACTATACTTGAAAAATAATCGACGTTAGACTTAACAACATAAATTTCCCCCCCAGTGCGGAGTGTGAACTAGTGCAATCATTCAAATATAAATGCTGAGAAATTATAGGTCACATAGTTGATGGTGTAAAGTTGAACTTTGAACTGCCATTCTCAAAGACCGTCATCGCTGACCGTCTCCGAAAACTAGCCTGGCAATGTTTTCAATTTTGGACTCGGACATTGGCACTGCGTGTTAAAAGACTTTATCTGTTTTTTATCGACTTTAGTTCAGGTTTGTAATCTTTGGAACTAAGAAGTTCAGTCCAGATTAGTTCGATATGCCGGTTTGCTTAGGTCCATGTCTTTGTTTTTGTCATATGATTAGGCAAGGTCAAAGCATTGTTCGGCCTAGGTAACGTTCGGTCAGGACATTGTTCGACCTAGGTATCGTTCGGTCAAAAGCATTATTCGGCCTAGGTATCGTTCGGTCAAGGAATTGTTCGGCCTAGGTATCGTTCGGTCAAAAGACATTGTTCGGCCTAGGTATCGTTTGGTCGAAAAATTGTTCGGCCTAGGTATCGTTCGGTCAAGACACTGTTCGGCCTAGGTATCGTTCGGCCAAAGTATCGTCCGGCCTAAGTTCTGTTCGGCCGAAATAACGTTCGGGATCCTATCTGATTCATGCTTCCTCCCTATCCTTCCATTCCACTGCTCGGCATGTGACAAGTCATGCCGAACCAAAGTTACGCCGAGCCCCAACGCTTGGCACTCCGTCCTTAACAACGTTTTCATTTTTCTTTTCTTCCTCCATCCATACCCAACAACGAGGACGAATCGTTTGGCGAGTCATGCTCAACCATGCTATTCGGCATTCTAGCCAATTCCTGCTCCTCCTCCATTTTTCCCTCCAGTCTCGTTCGGCACGAGGGAACCATGCCGAACCACAATACATCTCCCAACTACTCCCTCGTGTGCTCATCTCTGGCCACTTCTCCTTTCCTCCACATCATCTAGCCCTAAAAAATATCCTAATCGAAGTTCGATTCTTTCATCCACGCAACACCTATCGGCTACTGTTCTAACTTACGAACTTGAGCCTCGTATTAAAACTCTTTTAGTCAGGGAAAGGATTTAAATAGAGGGATCGATACCTAGTTAGTAGATCGAGACTTGGAGAAATCCGGAGTTGAGGGCGCGGTTTTAGTTAATGCCGAATGGATTGGGAAGGATTGTTAAGTCTTTAGAGTCTGTTAACAGGTGTGGTTCGTGAGTACAAAATAACAGAGGTGGAAGTGAAAAAGAAAAGAAGATAGAGAAGGCCGGCCTTTATAGGGAAGAAGAGGAAGTCGAAGAGGCGATGACCGTTAGAACCGGTCAAAACGAAGTCGTTCGGCACACATGGAGCGTTCGGCTTCAGCTGTTCTGGTCGGCATTCGCATGGTCGGCATTCGCATTTCGTTCGGCACACACCACCTCACCTGGTATTCACAAGAAAACACCTCCGAGAGAAAAAAGCCAAGGTTCGAAGCGAAGCACAGAGGACACGTAATTCAAAGCGCATCACGTTCGGTCACGTGATACACTTTGGGGGGCAAGTGTTTCCTTGAGATTTGACCAGGCAACTAATTACTCGGCATTAGCATACTGTTTGGCATTTATGGATCATTCAGCATCCATACCGTTCGGCCCAACTAGATTGTTCGGCATTCAGGAAGCGCTCGGCATTCGGAAATGCTCGGCATCCAGGAAGCACTGGGCATTCGGAAGCGCTCGGTATTCGAAAGCACTCGGCATCCAGGAAGCGCTCGGCACCCAGGAGCGCTCGGCATCCAAGATCGATCGGCATCTATGGGACGATCGACATGCAAGAGCATTCGGCATTGAGAGACATTCGGTATTGAATATCGTTCGGCATCTGTGAACGTTCGGCATGGAAGAATGGTCCGGCATCCCATATTGCTCGGCATCCAAATCTCGTTCGGCATAAAACTCGTTAGGCATTCGGCATCCAGAGTCGTTCGGCACAAATGGTTTGTTCGGCATTCGAGTTCGTCTGGCATCCGAAGATCGTTCGGCATAAGTCTCGTTCGGCATCCAAAGATTGTTCGGCGTCCCGAGATCGTTCGGCAGCCGGAGGTGTTCGGCATTCATCCAGTCTCAATCAATTTCGACCATTGCTCGGCATACACTCCCCACTCAGCACCTCGCTTTGTTCAGCATGAAGATGGTGGTTCGGCATTTGGCCGTTTGGCATATTTGGGTCGGCACACAGAGCTTACTCCATTTGGGCCGAGGTATTCAGCTACCAGGCCCACCAGGGAAGTCCAACCCATCTCTGTCTATAAATAGAGAGGCAGGGGCACAGTGAAAGGGATCGGTTTTTCGAGAACACTGGGAAAACTCTACCCGCATTCAACACTCACTCAAGGCTTAATCTTTTAACTTTGCAATGGTATTCAAGTAATTGGAGACGGATTGTATCTGTAATCAATTATCAAGTAAAGTAATAAAGATTAACTTCAAAGTGGATGCAGGCAGTTACGCCGAACCACTATAAATTTGGTGTTCCTGTTCTCTGCATTTAAATTTACATACCGTCTTCTGTTTTAATTTACTATCTTCATTAATCTCTCTACACAATCTTTCTTAAGGGTGTTGGTGACCAATTTTGGTGCTAACACCTATATTCTATGTGATGTGGAAGATTATGACTTTAATAATAGTTTGGAATGAATCCCCTAAACGGACGAATAGATGATTTTATAAACCATAACATAGGTTGCTGATGGATAACCAAAAAAATTTATATTGATAAATGATTTAAAGATGGAACTATGTGTTTTGAGCTAGGTGCTCATAATAACGAAAATTATTCTTAAGAGACCAATGTGTTCCAAGGTGAGTGCTCATAATATTGAAATTGCTATTAGGAGAACTATGTGTTCTTGGCTGAATGCTCATAATATCAAAATTTCTGCTAGGAGAACTATGTGTTTTTGGGCTGAGTGCTTATAATATTGACATTGCTGCTAGAAGAATATGTGTTCTAGGATCAGTGCTCATAACATCGAAATTGTTGCAATGAGAACTATGTATTATGGGCTAAGCGTTTATAATTAATGTGTTAGGAACTGCGTCTTCATTGCTATGTATAGATGATTGTTTATATAAAATCGAATAAGACTGTGTGGTATGGTTTAATAGAAACTAATTTATAAAACAAGAAGGTTTGATATAATGAAGTATAAAAGTTGGGATGTTCAAATGGGCCGTATTATTATTTTCATTTCGGGTATGTAATAATAGCCATGATATTAGGAAGCATGGTAATATCCTCGCTATTTGGGTATGAATGATTTAAGAGGCATGAATTAAGAAGTTCCAAAAATAGGGTAATGGACATTAGAGATCGTTGGTGTTTATTTTGAAGGAACCTTGAAGTTATTGGAGTGTAACTATGTTAGTATTTTGTTGATTATATGGTAAGGCACCATCCCTATTTAGTTGTCTCATCCATAATATAGAGGAATGGTAAGTCAGTAGAATGGTATATGAAAAATAAAACATTGGTTGGTTATTATTAGAAAATGAATTGAGCTTGGATTTTGGTTATGAAGGGTATTAAGTGTGTCTATATTACAAGTAAACATGAATGGAAAAAAAATGTTACATGTAAATAAGGATGTTTCATGTAAAAAAAGAAGAAAAAAATAAATTAATAAAATATATATTTATTAAGATATTATTAGAAGGAATCTAGAAACAACATAAGACAAAAAAAATACCTATACAAAATAAAACTTCTAATTATTGAGTGTTTTAAAAAAAGGAAGAAACGGTATTAAAAAAGGATATATTTGGATGGAGAAGTCTGGAGAGGGGTCAAAATATAAAAGAACCCTCCCAGTCATTCTTTCTGTTCACAGTACGTACACAAAAGTTTCTCGCTCTCAAAAAGAAAGAAATAAAAACCTAGAACCAAGTTTTTCATCCAAGACCAAAGGAAATTAAAATTGGTTTTTGTAATCAAAATCAAAAAGAAATGTTTCAATTTCTAAGTGTCAGTATCCCTATAATCCTATTTCATTTCACTCTCTCTCTTTTCAATTTTTGTGAATAGCGTTTTAGAGATTTTGATTGTTGTTAACAATTGGCAGGGGAAGAAGAAGCAATCGAAGAGCTAGCTGTAATAGGACTTGAAGATTATTGATTTGGAAATGAGTAAAGTTTTTCAATTTTATGATTTGGTGTTTTAATACTGATATAGACAGTAATTTGGCAAAACTTATTAAATGATGAAGATGAAAAAAATTGAAACGAATTAGTAAGGGGTTTTTAGGCTTAAGGAAAAAGTTGAAGAAAAAATTAGTTTTAGGGACAAGAAATTTGCTTTTTATGCTGAAGGACACTTTCTGGTGTAAATCACAGAATGATAATTGTAACTATCATTTTCTGTTTACACTAAAAAATGTCCTTCAGACTAAAAAGCAAACTTATTGTCCCTGAAACTAAAAAATTTTTGCTACTTCTTCCCTGCGTCAATTTTCCTGAATTAGTAATGTGTCAATTATAGCTCTCCACTATTTGTGGGTTATGAATTGAAAAACTTGACCTATGCAAAGATTGAATTAATATTGGTGATGATTGACATATTATTGGACGAAGTTTGGGTTTTTGCATGAAGCATGTTTGTTGAAATGCTCATGTCATAAAGGTTACCATGGAAAAAAAATTAAATATTACCATATTTCAAATATTAATCTTTTAGAAAATTTCTTTCTTCTTAGAATTTTAATTTTTTTGAACTTTATTTCCTCTAAATTGTCCAAAATTAGGATGCTGAAACACTGTCGGAGATGGTCTGGGTGGCTCCAGCAGCCATGTGCTCCAGTAGCCCTATGGGTCTTACAGCGTCCCTGTGGAGATTGCTTCCTGGGCTGCATGCAGGCTGCATGCACACAGCTCGTTTTGGGCTATGGTATGCAGCCCAGGTGGATCGCATGCAAACAACCCATTTTGGGCTGTTGTGTGTAGCCTAGACGAGCTTCACAGCCCATACCGACTATTGTGTCCAGCCTAGGGAGCTACATGCACATGTCCCATTTGAGGATGTTGTGTGCAGCCGAGGTGGGTTTCATACTTGCAATCCAAGCTAGCTTTGAAAGTGTGGAGATGCTATCTTTGGGAGAATATGAGACAACGGAGGTGGTTGGAGTTTTTAGCAGCTTATGATTTTGGTATTGAGTATATGCTAGGGAAAGGAAATAAAGTTGTCGATGCACTTAGCAAAAAATATCAGAGTGTGGTGTTAACTATATAGGCATAATGGAAAGATTTAGAGGTATTGACTACTTGTAGTGTGGAATTAAGGTCAACAACTAGTTCCATTCGGCATATAGCTATGTTCTCTTGTTTAGAAGTTTGATCGGTAATGATCTAAAGGATTGCTTCTAAACAGAAAGATGATCCATTAATAGTTGAACGAATTAGAAGAATTAAAGGTGGAGTTGAGTCTGATGATTTTAAAGATTTTTATCTCAACCAAATTGGATGGTTGAGAAAGAAGGGATGATTGTGTGTTCCAAATGTAGGATACCTAAGGAAGGAAGTTCTTAAAGAGTGTCATCGATTGAAGTTTACCATTCATCTTGGAGGAATTAAGATGTATCAAGACATGAAGAGAAGTTTCTTCTCAGAAGGATTGAAAAAGGATGTAGGCTTATGGGTAAAGCAATGTTTAAATTGCTAGCAAGTGAAAGCCAAGCATCAGAAGGCAAGTGGATTACTTCAGCCTTTAGATATACCAGTGTGGAAACAGAATTCTATATCTATGGATCACTACAAGAAAATCTGCATTTGGTTGCACTTATTAGTAGCGTTTGAAAAGTAAGTGCAACCAATGTTATTTCACACTTTTAATTTACGTGTATATTTTGCTTTTCAACGCTGCCAAAATTTTGCGCCTTTCCCCGCTAATAAAACATTTATCGTGTTTTTTCCTCCCATTCCCAAATCCGCTTCTTTTTTTACTCTCCACTTCAGAAATTTGTCTCCCCTTACGTTTCCTCCATTGTTGCTTTACTCCCATCCATTACTCTACTCCTCTATACTTCATCGATTCACTCCTCCATCGATCTACTCCCGTTTCTGCACAAACCCCTAAGTTGAACTCCTCTCCACAAGCCCTAAGCCGATCAACTCCTCCACAGCCCTAAGCATGGAGGGATTGGATTTTGGAGTGAAGTTTAACCTGCTTCCCAATCTGCAATACCATTGACCTCGCCACCTGCTATGATACACTCCACGTGCTTCGGGTAAGTATTACATAGTTATGCAATTTTGATTATTTATTAGTTAGTGGGTTGAGTTTAGGTTAAAAATTAGTATTTTGGACGGGAATTAAAGTAATTATGGAGTAAAGTTTTCATAGCTTGGAGGAATTATAGCTCCAGTTAGTAAGTGGGCTGTAAATTTAAATAATTCCATATGAAGTGTGGATTGGTGTTTGGTAATTTGGATTGTATATTACAACTAAATTTTTAACTAAAACATAATTGCAAGTTGATTATGTTTGTAGAATTTTGAGTCTGGATTGGTATTTGATAATTTTTGTTCAATTTTTCCCTATATATTGAATGCTTTCTATCACTCATAGTTCGAAGATAATGTTTAGTATCAGTTAAACTTGCATACAAATTGCTGTAACGATTGGGAAATATTTTAAATATTATTCATATAATTTCTCATTTTCAAGATATAAGTAAGCCATTTTGTCTCCTGTATCATAAGATTAAAAAATTTATCAAACCATAACAAAGAGGTCTAGAGCATATAATTGTCACATTTTCTCTTTAAGAAAGTTCATACGAATATCACATGTTTAAATAATGGTTGAATTAAATGATAATGCATGAAACTTCTTTTGAAAATGAAAGATACACATAAATACATTATCAAAGTTACTGAAAAACAAATGATTCTTAGAAGCTAATTTTAGTTTAGTCAAAGTCACGAAATTTTTGCCTTTTGTTTTTGATATGTAGATTTGACTCTTGTTATCGTTGTTATTTTGACTCAAGACTTAAGAGTAAGTATATTTACAGCTTGACCTTTTTTTTATATTTTCAAAATCAATTTTTTAATAGAAGCAGAAGTCTTTTTAATAAAAGCTAAAGCATTTAACTATTAATACCCAAAGGGATTTTATACTTGTTGCTTTTTCACTAACATAGGTTTTTAATAATTTAACTGAATATATAATTATAGACTAAAGTATAGAGCTACAAAGATTTCTTAATTTCAAGCTATAACTACATTTATCCATGTGCATGCTAGTCGTTGATAAGTTTTTCCTATAATCGATCAGTGTGTCTAGAATAAGTGGTAAGAATTAACTTGGTGCAGTATATATTTTGCCCCGTTCAAATTTTGTTAATTATAGTAATGTGTAGAAAGAATTGGTTGTTCTATTTATAATTCTGTTAATATATTTGCATTTGTTCTGGGATAAATATGATTTTCTTTGGATGGAAATTGCCAAAATCGAACCGACACCATGGTATTAACGCATATGATTTAGTGAAGTTTGGTGAGCTTAATCAGCAGTTTTTGATCTGATGTAATCTATTCTTGTTCAATACATAGCTAAGCTGATGTGGCCTAAACTGACTTATTTTGTTACAGAACTGTTCTAAGTTTACTAGAAATTATGTGTAGATACTATCCTTACATATATTACACAAATGTAGGCATGTAGTTGTTTAAGTTATCGTTCATGGCTTTTTTTAGTTGATAATACCGTGCCTAAGGACATGAGATTATGTATGCAGCAAGACTACAAAACATAGTCAAACAGCTATTGCCAGTTATGAAAACTTCAACTCTTAAAAAGTAGTTAGAATAACATGAAGTAATAATAATAAAAAGTATATGAGTTCTATAATGAAATGCATGATGCATGATAAAGTCCTAAATACAGCTATTGACTCGTTTCCACCCGAGCGAAAATATGTTTTTCTTTCTTTTCCTACCCATTTAGTCGTTTTTTATCGTTATTGTTATTTTGCACCGAATAAATCCATGCAGTTATATAATTCATAAGTTAAGCTTATTACACAAATACATACATCCATAAACTTATCAAAAGATCAGACCTTGCATCACAATTTTGATCTAACAAGTTCTTATTAAATGTTCATATTTGATCCTGTTACAAACAAATAATGCATGTTTCCAATAGCAAATCAAAATATTTCAACTTTATTTTCATACACACAAAAATTTACTTCATTGAACAAAATCCAAACTCATTTCATTTTCAAACAAGTTGCAATGATACACAATCTGAGTTCATAGTATGCAAGTATTTCTCATTCACCAGCACTATCAAGTATGCATAAAAGGATCTTGTAGCTTACCAAGGCACAAATACATAAACTAACATATTTTATTTCTATATAATTTCCTGTATTCTATCGGTAACAAAAAATGAGTGGTGCATGTTAAACACATATACAGGCCTTCCATATAAAATTCTATGTTAGAAAACTAACAAACATGAAAACAATGAATCAAATTACTTATCATAATGATATAACATTTCTACCACCTTTCCTACAAACAAACTCACACAATCGGTATGGAAAAGTATCAAGACTAGCCTCACGAACCCTACCATAGTTAACCAATATGCCTCACCTTCTCCATGCATGAAACTTAGTATAACCCATAGGATCATTTGCTACTTCTTTCACATAATTCGCCAATTCTTCCATGGACTTAAACTTGCTTCCATTAATAATTGCCTATTCTAATACCTGTGTGTGTATGTTTACGGGGGTGTTATGATCAGGCTTTGGGAGTTGTCACTTTAGTAACTTTACATTTAGGACTTTTAGTATTTATTCCTTCTAAAGATTCAATCAAAATATAATACACACGCTTATTATGTTAACATTGTATTCTTCATACATGTATATTTTTCTTAAAGTAGGCATAAACTTTGGTAGTACCATTTTTAGATATATAAAATGTAGTCACAAAGCTGGGTAAGTGCTACTTTTTTAATTTAACCTTTTTCAATATTATAAGTTGTATTATTGGCTTTCAAGATCAGGCTTTAAGGATGGCTTGTAACATGTATATTTTTCTGAGATCTGAGTTGTAACGGTGATTCTTCAAGATTGGGCTTTAAGGATAATTTCTGCTTTTTTAAGTTCTGATTTTTTCAATATTTTCAGATACTTTCTGCTTTCTTACCGATTTATATATTTCATTAAGATGCTTCTGAGTTATAACAGTGATGTTGCATATTCTTATAGGTATAGATATTGTACAAAGCCTGCAGTTAGTGTTGAATTCATGAGGTATCAAGGGTGGAAAGTGATGTGTTTGTGGATACAAACTGTTAACTATAACTAGTAAGCTTTTAATTCATTTGCCCTTTACTTCCATGAAAATGCTATGTGATCACAGGAGAAGTTCTATGTCTAGTTTCTTCCAGATTAGCAATTTGTTTAAGTGCAAAGCTACCATATTTGACATTTCCTTTTTACAAATTGAAAATAAAGTAAAATTAATAGTAAGCCCAAAGCTAATCATTAATATTACATATTTACAATCAATCAAATCATATGTTTAAATCAATGGAAGAACCATTTGTTTCAATGTCATGCTAGTGTAATGTATATAGGAAGTACAATTAACAAATTTACATTGATCTAGTAAGTGCTCATTCTTAGTTAAGTTCATGAATATAAATGATAGTGTCTTGATTGAAAATGCACCTTGAAATTATTCTACTTCACATTCTAGCTAATGATGGAATAAAATCCAGAAAAATACGAGTGTTTTCATAGTAAGTAAACTTGAGATTTGATAATTTAGTGTTTGTAGGTGTCCTTTGATAATTTCTTCTACAAATAATTAGATTTGTTTCAAAATGATATTTCTTTCAAACATTCAGTTTTATTAACGTCCCTTGAAATTGTACAAAGCTAGAAATATTACTAGTAATATTTATTTCTATTGTTGGTTAATTAATTGTATCAATTCTATGGTTCGATACTGACCCAAAAATTCCTCAAATGGATTTAGTTAATGGATTTTGCTAATTAGTTTATATTTCTTAAACAACTGAATATATTGTTAATTTGATCCGAATATAGTTCTGATTTTTTATTTAGATTTATTTAATTGATTTGCCTAGTTTTCTAATAGTCTAGAACATCAGTTAAAAACCATCCCAGCTTTTCAGTTAAGAGCACAAATGTATTTGAAAAATGTCTAGCTGAGGCTGTAAGCTAACTTCCAGAGGTTTTGTGCAGCTAAAGGGAAAACTGTCATGCGGAAAATTCAGAGTCATTACTAAATAAGTTAACTTCCTACAATATTTTTGAACTATCATGCGGAAAACTGTCGAGTTAACTTCCTACAATATTATTCAGAGTCATGCGGAAAATTCAGATTCATTCCAAAGGTTTACATTACTAGCAGTCCAGCTAAAGGGAAAACTGTCATGCAGAAAATTCAGAGTCATACCAGATAAGTTAACTTCCTACAATATTTTTGAACTTCTGGAAAATTGTCTTGCTGAAATAGATGAGGCTATTGTTGTGATGGTCAGTGAAAAATATCATTTAGGGTGCCTAATGAAAAACTATTGTTCTATTTTTATTTTTCTACTGAATTTTAGAAACCAAATATATTATATTTGAGTGCAGTACTAGTTCTCAGGTTTCTACAATAAATAACCAATGTATATTTATTCATATACAATATGCTTAACTTTGAAAACTATAATAACCCCATTCACTGGTAGAAATAAACCTAGTTTGTATACCTTTCTTATTTTTACAATAAACAACCAATCCATCTCAATTCTTCATGTTTTTTTAGTAAACAATTTCGCAATAGTTTCATTTTTGGAACAGAGCAATGGTTTTCAGACCCTTAATAAGCAACTAAGCTTTAGTATGCAAGTGTATCTCATAGGCCAATCATATTTTAGCAATAATACCTGTCCGTTATGAACTTAATTGATATTATAATTGTCGAAGATGAACAAGGTTTCTTCCCTCCTTTCTTCGATCATAGGAAAGAGTGGCTCTTCGGTTGATCAATCAGCAGCAGTTACTTCCATCTTTATTTATCCAACCAAATCTTGTAGCGGAGTTTCTGTTCCTCGAGTTCCCATTACTTCCACTGGTAATTTTTATTTACTTTTTGTTATCTTGTTAGGTATCGCCTAACAACTAGTGGATATATTTTATTTTTTAATTCTAGAGGTGATTTGAGTGTTTTGTTGGATTATTAATCTGGGCAATAACTCGGTAGCCGAAGTAATAGTTTGAGATGAATTAGGGGATCAATTGCTATTTCTTGGTATTCAAATTGTAGAAACTTAATGGGGGTTTTAGATTTTGAATGGAAATAAAAGTTAGGACACTAGAAAAACAATAATTTGGTCATGAAAATTTTTAAGTTTTTTTTTCCTTCAGTGAAGGCATGACTACTGAATAATGAAATATAGTACAATAAGCATCCAATTGTAGTTGACCGAGTTCTTAATCAGAAATTTAAACTACTGCAAAGTGAACACAACAACAATATCATGCTCAAGTTTTGCCTTTGGTGTATTTCTCCATATAAAGTCGTGACATATCAGTTGTCAATGGTGTTTTTGTACGCTGTTTTATGTCAAATAATAATTCACGATTTTAAAAGGCCAATGTTGTTAAAAGAAACAAACAAGTCATTAAAAATATTTCTCAGATTGTATATTTATTTATCGCAATGTATTAATAGCTGCTCCACAAAATAAATAAATTAAAAAAAGGAGAAAAAGGCATGTAATATGTTGTGATGGTTGAATAGATTTAATATGATAGTTTCAGTTCATAAGCATGTTATAGACATGTAATTAAATCGAGGCAGCCCTAATAGGCAATAGTTGTGACGTAAATCCTTGAGTTTGCAAATATTTAAGTTACAAATTGTTAGTACAGCTATAAACATAGCCTACTTTGTCCAAACACTGTGTTCAGAGATGGGCCTGTTAATGTATGTGAGCAGAGATAGATAGTGCAAGCCTGTAGTTCAGATGAGGCAAGTTTCAAGTGTTCGATTTGGTCGTGGTGTTGTTGCGAGTTCGCAATGGAGTTCTTGATTTATTATCTGGTGATGATTGTAGCAGTCAGGTGGAGGAGTTTGTATTGGCAGAGGGAAGTAGTTCGAATTCAAAGTGATGGTTTTGGTTGAAGTGTGGGAGGTCTGTGGTGGTTTGGGTCAGGTGACAGTGAAGTGGGTCAGGTGAAATTTGATGGTAGGGGAGTTTTGATGAAGTTGTTTAAAGACGTGTTATGCAAGTATAGTGGAAGTGATGTGGTTTTCTGGCAAGACAGGCAGAAGTTGTTATAGAAAAGGGGTAGTGTTTTGTTCTAAAGTGGAGTTGATGGAAGTTGAAAGGGTAGTGGTTGGTTGAAGTCAGTTGGTGCAGGCTGATAGTAAGAGTGTTCTCTGTAGCATGCAGGCAGAGTTAGTTGATGTATGCAGGGGAGATGCTCAGGTTGATGACTGGGTAATGTGCACTGTTGCAGTAAATGGAAGTGGTTGCTTATGACAGAGGATCAAAATTGTGCAGCAATCAGAGAAGATGGTGGTAAGTGATGTGGTTGTTTAGTTTGTAAGCTTGTAGTTTGTGATTTGGAGTATGGGTTGTTTGATGAGGCAGAATGACTTGATCTAGTATGATAGTGCAGTGGAAGGGTGTGGTTGATGGTCAAGACAGGGGATGATGTAGTAAGGGCTGTGAAGTAGATGTTGAAATGTGGTAGTTCAGATACACAGTTTCAGATATGCACAGTTTTGGTTAGGCACTGTGTTTACAAGCAGTGTGGATTGTTTTTTGGTTTTGTGGTTGCTGTTGGAGAAGAAGAGTGTTGATGGTGGAGGGAAATGGCAAGGTAGTGGTTGCTGGGGGTTAAAGTGCACAGTGAAGTTTGGTATATGCAGCTGACAGTAAGTGTGGGATGCTTTTTTTTGACTGTATGATCTAGAAGTGCAGAAGTTTAACGGTATGTGTTGTTTTTTACTGTATGGTTTGACAGTAAGTGTGGTGTGTAGGAGTTTGCGGAGGGTGGATCAGTGATTGTGGTAGTCAGGGGATTTGAATGGTAGTAGGACAATGTGGTTTTTGGAGAAATGTATGCAAAAGGTTGATATGTAAATTGTTTGATGGGAGGAGCAGAGATGTTGGTGATAGTGTAGTGGAGATGACTGAGAAATGTAGTGTAGTGGGTTTTTGGTTGGTGGTGAACAGTGAATTGCTGTAGAGAGGTGAATTATTTAGTTGTAATAAGGCAGTTTTGTAATTGCAGAGTGGTGATGGACTGTTTGTATGATGAGGGGATGAGGATGTGGTGATAAGCCTTTATGTCTCAAGAAACTTTCTATGTCATGCTCTCTAAGAGTATCCCAACTTTGATCCTCTACCAGAGTAGATGATATCAGTCCAGTAATATGAATCATAGCCAGTGTTGTTTTTGCAAGCTTATACAGCTACATATAAATCACTGCCAGTGTTCTTATTATAATAAACTATCAGGTTTCCAGTGATGATGCAGTGAAGATGGCAAGAGAGCCGGCACTGAAGGAAGGACTTTTCCAAAGAGATCTATAAAGCTTTTCCAGGTAATAAGTGCACATTCATATCCTTAACTTAGCTTGGTTAATGATTTACTTGCTGGGATTAATTACTAATTATTAACTTAGTTGTGCATGTAAATTAAGGAACCTAACATGCACAACTAGTGGAAATAATCTGATCATTCCACTAAGTTAATCAATAATAATAATATAACTAAGTTAACTGAGTTTTAATAATAATAATAGTAATAATAAGTCAATTAAGTTAACCAAGTTAATAAAAATTAATTATTAAAATTAAACAAGTTTTATAAAATTAACTAAGTTTAAGTTAACTAAATTTTATAAATAGTAATAATATAACTAGTTTAACAAAGTTTTATAAATAAAGACGATGATTAATCTACAGAGCCACAACAATTGATACACTTGAAACTAAAACTTAAATAAACCATTTTTCCTAAAACTGTCTACTCAGATTAATCGTTATGTCATTGCACATGTATTACACAAATGTAGTTATACAAGAGGGCTAACAAAAATAAATGGAAGTAACTGACACTACAGTTGTTGCTTAATACAGTTGCGGCAATGTGAATTTAGGGAATATTTTTGTTTTAGAGAACCCAATTGATAGAAAACGACAAGGGTAAAGAAAATTGTACATTTCAATTAGTGGATGGATGGATCATCGATGGATTATGGACGTTCCAGATACTTTTTCATATTTTATAAGATTTAACTTGACCATGGTACTGAATACACAATCTGCTCATAGTATTGAATACACAATCTGCACATAGAATGAAATCCAGTCAGACTTCTAACCCAGTTTTGATCTGAATATCTGTGTAAATTGAAAATTGTGTATTCGTTGGGGAACTATATAGGATGCATATAAAAATAGAACAATTTTTGTTAATATGTGTTAATATAGAATATCGAGTTATAGATTACATGATTTTCATATATATATATACATATATATATATACACACACACACACACACACATATATATATTGTTGATTGTTAAACTCGTTTGCAGGTAATTAGCTATTTCGAAGCGAAGACTGTCGACAACAAAGAACTATTGGTAATCAAGCAATGAACATGAATTTAATTGTTATATATGTTGTCGTATTTTGTTAGTACCATTTGTGGAAACTTGTCTGTGAATGCTTGTAGTATGTGACTTATTTTGTTGAAAAACTACTATCGAATTGATTATGGATATTATATTTGATTGTGAGATTAGCATGTTTTTGCAATTATTTGAATATGATGATCATATGATTGATTGTTTAAATCCTACAGTTGCATTTTAAAAACGCTACTGAAAATCAAAAAAAGCATATAAACAAAAAATGAAGACTTACGGTAGCGTTTTTTTAACCCTACAGAAAAAACTTATAGCTGCATTTAAAAGTGACTTTTGGTAGCGTTTTTTAAATCCTATAGAAAATACCTATAGTTGCATTTAAAAGTGACTTTTGGTAGCGTTTACTACAACGCAACAAAAAGTTTTAGACTTTTAGTTGCATGTCGTATAGCAGCGTTCTCCAAAACGCTACCATAAGTTATGGTAACGTTTTTTCAACGCTACCAAAAGTCTTTTCTGGTGTAGTGGATTTTATTGACGGGTTGCCAAGGTCAAATAGGGAAAATGAGAGTATTTGGATTGTAGTGGATAGACGACTAAGAGTGCACATTTCATTCACATTAAGTCGACAAGGACGGCGCTTGTTTTGGCCAAGTTATTTATGAAGAATATTGTTAGATTGCATGGGATTCCAGTAGTATAGTTAGTGATAAAGATTCTTTATTCACTAGCAAATTCTGGAAAGTCTGCAAGAGGTTTTAAGCACCAAGCTCAAGATGAGTGTTGCTTACTATCCACAGACAGATGGACAAAGAGAAAGGGTTAGCAATATCTTGAAAGATTTGTAAGAGCTTGTGTGTTAAATTTTGGAGGATCGTGGAAAGACCATTTACACTTAGTCGGATTTTTCTATAACAATAGTTATCAGACTAGTATACGGAGGGCACCTTCTGAAGCATTGTATGGAAGACCATGTAAATCACTCGTATGTTCGTCAAAGACCGGGGATAGATTAGTTCTTGGTTTAAATCTGGTAAGAGAAGCCACTAGAAAATATTAAGTTAATCTAGGCTAGGATAAATAAGCTCGGTCAAGATAAAAAAGTTATATAGATAAAAGGCGTAAAGATCTCAAGGGGTAAAAAGGTGAAAAAAGGGGATCTAGATCCGCCTTTTTCTCTAACCAAACCACCTTCTTTTGAACCAAAATTCACACCACTTGTCCCTTATATGGTTAACCACTCTAGACTTCTTAATGGGCCTCGAAACCGCTTCAAGCCCGATCAATAATGAGGTGCATTTAAATCTAATTCAAATGCACATTGATGTCGTATATCGATACATGTGTTTATAACTGTTATACGCACGCTATTTAATATTGATCAGCGCAAATTAAATAAAATTTTATAATTAATATTTCATAAATATCAATTAATTTATAACGGTTATAATTAATTAAATTAAGTGGTAATAGGAGTATTCAACATTTCGGTTGTCTGACTATTAGATGTAAATTTGGTCAGTGATTAATATTGAACAATTCAAATATTAATGTCCACATGTCACTTAGCAGGTAGTGTGACATTATGGACAAATTTATCGCTTATTCAGCATCGATAAAATCCAGTTTTAGTTTATTAAGCGTTATCCAGCAGTAGCAATTGTTTACACCAACTATCTTCGTCGAAATTATTTCACTTTCGGACTTGTGGAATTTGGTAATGGTCAAAATTCCAATATCATCGATATTCAACTTTATAGTTCAAGCACAAAATCTTTGATTTAATAACAACTATTATTAACCAAACGCTCTAGTAGGGGCTTTGACTTTGGGTTGACTTCGGTTGATCGTTATACTAACCTCATATAACTGAGGAGGGATGAATCCTCTTATGAATAATGTTTCACTTTCAATACATCCACTCGACGCAATTATAGTCATTCGATGGACGTCATGCCACGATTTAATATAATCAAAGCAGAGTTTCCACATCGAAGATCGCCAGTATTCTCAAGTCAAGAGAACTGCTTAATTTTATACATTGATATTCTGTATTTGACCTTAGTTATATTAACCAAGAGAAACTATCGAGTGAGTCATTCCATCGTTATCCAATAACTATCAGTACTTAACCCTTTTCGCCCCCACTATCCCTGAGTAATATACTCACAACATTTGAAGAGCATTACGTACTCTAGTCTCAAATAATGTATCAATTCCGGTCTTAATACATCTTGACTATGAATATCTAAAAGTGTTTATTTTACTATGATAAACCACTCATGGTTAACACTCATTGTAACTACTGTCATAAAAGATATCATTTATGGATTTACTATTAAATATACTTTTAATTAAATTAATTAATTAATATAACATATTATATTAAGTATATAATAGAAAGAAAACACCTTTTATTTTGAACATGATTGGTTATCATGATTGGTTATCAAGTTATATCTCTACTACTAATAAAAAAAATTCGTTTAACTAATTTACTCGGTGTCTTTTTGAAATTCCAAAAATGCCCTTACTTTTCGTTTATAGATTTGCGCTCAAACAAAATATCAACGTATATACAATAATACAAACGGCCCGTGTGCGAAGCACGGGCTCATACTAGTGTGTGTGTGTGTATAACAATTATATAATTGCACCTAGGGCATACCCTTAACTCTATTAGAATGGACTATATATGGGCCAAAAGAAAATCTCAAATGCATTTAATAATTACTTATATTTAAAGCCTTATATATATATATATATATATATATATATCGTATATCGATATGTGCATATATAATGGTTATATATACATCCGAATAATTACTAATAGCACCGAGAAGTTTTTGAAGCTGCAATTTTTACCAAAAACACCCCAGACGTTAAAAACATTAGTAACTAATCTTTCTTATATATTAATTAGTTTATAACATTTTATAAACTAATTAAATCATGTGGTATTTTGGAGAATTCACAAATGAAGTTGTGTGATTCAGAGGTGTGAACTCGGTTAATGGCTATTATGAAGAATTCAAATATTAACGTTCACACATTACCTTAGCTAGAAGTGTGACAGTTATGTTAAACCGACCACATACATATCTTTCAGTAAATCATATTTTACATCACCTTAAGCGGTACCATAAGTGACAATAATATACACACATTCTCTTCTTCAACGCTATATCACTTCAAAATACGTGAGGTTTGGTATTAGTTAAAATTCCAAATTTGTCCACATTCAACTCGATCGGTCCATAAACAAAGTCCTTGTTTCAATAATAATATTTATTATTAATCGTTCTACTCTGATTATAGTTGAGTTTGTGTTGATTATAGTTGATCGTGATACTAATCTTATATAACTGAAGAGGTGAATTCTCTATTGAACAGTACTTCACTTCATATGTTGTATGCAGACCCAACTATAGTCACTCGATGGTCGTCATGTCAGGATTTAACTATAATAAAAATGTAGTACCCACATACAAGTTCCACGGTATTCTCAAGTCGAGAGGACTGTGTAACATTAACACCTTGATATTTCATGTTTGATCTAGTTGTTATCAATCAATAGAAACTTTCGGACGAGTCATTTCATAGTCATCCAATAACTACGAATACATAATCTCTTAGTACCCCCAACAGCCATGAGTAATACGCTGACCAACATTTGAAGAGTGTCTGATCTTAACAGACGTATCGATATTCTTTCTCAAAACTTATTGACTGTGAATATTTAAAACAAAATGTTATTTTATATGGTGATCATGATTGCAACTATTTGCAACTATAATCACATAACATTTCATTTAAGATTTTTCTTATTAATATACTTAAATTAATTACTTGATTAATTATATCGTAATATAACAAAGTATATAAAAGAAAACGAACACCTTTATTACAAACAAAATTGATTACAGAATTAGATAAATTACAATAAATTATATAATTTCCCTTAAGACATGCTCCTAACTCTCACTTCAAACATCTTCGGTATAAAAGGCCATGTATCGTATTTGATGTATCATTAAGTACTCGATTTATATTGTGACGATGTACTCAGATTATACTGTTGTATCAGTTTTATTCTCATATCATGATTTATACATTATGTCTTTCATATTTTATATGTTATATATATATATATATGTATATATATGTATGTATATGTATATGTATATATGTATGTATGTATGTTACATATATGTTACTATTTTACTGTGATATTATATCGACGTATCACGACAGTTGGTTTTGTTTAAATTTACCTGGACGATCTACCACTTATGGCGTTTAGAAATGGCGTTTAGAATCATGTGTTTAGCATTGATTCAGGAGATCATAAATAGGGAATTGTTACAATATCAAACTAGTCAGTCCATACCTAAACAACCCCATAACCAACAAAGTCAAAACATGAGAACTACGAACAAGTGCATACCTACCCAAAACGAATTCTACACCATCACGCTTCAAACGGAGAGTGGTATATCCACCAACCTGATCAACCACACATAAAGATTAACTAAATACATAACAAATGTAACAAGTCTATCTATTAGGTCTTTCGATATGCTTCCACTGCATATATCTTGGCATGACTCAAATGGGACAGCAACAATCCTTTATTTCCAGACTTAACAAAAATCCTTCCGTTTTCCTCCCTCCCGAAGTTATAGCAATGGTTAGACGATACAAGCACAATCTTGACTAAAGCTCAAAGGGATGCAAGCCAAGAAAAAGACTGAAATATTATATCGTATGTATTATAATAAACGATTGGAAAAATAAAATGAACATGCATCAGCAATAATTTAAAAGAAGTGATACACAAATATAAGCACACATAGCGCATCAAGATTTCATTAGTATTAAAATGCAAGTGAACATGATGTAAGCTGAATCATTGCAAGTATTCCAGTAGGATAAAATCAATTCAAATGGTATAAACAGCAATATTGTCTTTTTTTCCACTTATATTTCCTTATTGTGCATATAAACACAGTAATTACGCATTAAATAACACATGCACACTTGTCAAAGCAGTCGAAAACGCAACATCCATGAAATACATAGTCAATAGTCTATTCATCGTATGTATAGAATACATGTACAGGGTTTTTTTTTTCTGTTTAATAAAAAAGAAAAAAAATACTTTTTCTTTTTCCTTGTTATATTCTCTGTTAAATATATAATCAATTCATCCACCTGCATTGATCTTCGTGACATATAGACTGCAAATAATATACAAGATCATACAAAAGATAATCGAGCTGAAGATAAAGCATAATGGCCTTAGGTTCATCAAAGAAGTCCATCTTCGAGCTGTGATGAAGACATTTTTTCTTTTTTGGGCAGTCTGAGCTGCTAATGGACACACAAGTTAGCGAGAGAGAAAAAATTAACAGCAAGTTTGACAATCAAAAAAATTTGATGCTAAAATTATGTGATACTTGGCATAAACACTGAAAAGGAAAGAATGATAAAGTTAAAAAAAAAAGTGTGAAGTATTAGGTCCATATTAAAAATTATAAAGCAACTCCTTCGTTATTGGCTATGAATGCTGAAGATTACAAATCTGGGATTTGTTACATTTAAATTTGTGTTCATCCAATAATCCAAGACAACGAGTGGTCTATATCCTGAAACTGGTTACGATCATGGGTGCTTGGATGACATTGAAATGATGTAAAATCTAGTGTTTAGGCTATATATGTATTGAATATTGCATTTCATATGGTTAAAGTCTTTGAATTTGGTGCTTAAAAAAGCCTCTCTTTTTTAATGCTTGGTAGAAGTGAAAAATATAAAGCAATTGTAACCTTCGATTTTGTTCTACTCAGTAAAAGAGGATCATTAAGCTTGGGAGTGTATGTGAACTTCTCTATCTCCATTGGCACCGTTCCTTTTCCAATCTTATTGCTGCATGAAAGAAGTGTGTTCTGTGCAAAATTAAAATGGATAGTTAATTTGTATGATGCTTAGCAGTAAAATCCATTTTAAGTGGTATTGCCAAAAGAATTCAGATACAATATCGACATGCAAGCATTTATATGTCGCACTTAATCTATACATACATATAGGTGTGTGTGTCAAGGTTTGAAATTCTGATTTTCGGTTCGGTTCCGACCATTAGAAATTTTTATAATTTCGGTTCTGTTTCGAAAATTCCGGAGATTCCAGTTAATTTTAGGTTTCGGAATTCGTACTTTTAAAAATAGAAGTTATGTATAAATAAATTAATACACTGCAAATTTATATTAAAAATGAACAAAATAAGCCAATCTTTCAAAATATTTTAATTTCCATCCTTAAATCAATAATACCCAAATCATTTCACTTAAAAAAAACAAAGCCCAAATGGATTCATATTAAGCAATTAGCACAAAACTAATACAGCCCATCCATCCTCTAATTCTAAACCTTGTAGGCCCATAAGGCCCTGAAATAGATGCTTTTCTGCCTAACCCACAAAGCCTTCGTCTCAAAGCTGTCTTAAAGCTTCTTCCACCATGAAGCTTCCAAAACGATTAGACAAAGGCTTAAAAAAAATCCGATGACCTTAAATTGCTTGATCTTTACCGTGGCTCTCGATTTTTATGCTGAGGTATCATAGATTTCTCTCTATTTTATTAAAAAATATTCTTTTCTAAATCAAATTCTTTTCGCTTTTCTTCATTCAAAAGTGTTTATGAATCGTAGATCCTCAATCCCACATGCTCGATTCTTTTTTCTTTTTAACCTTTTCGACATTTAGATCCAAAATGGATCTTTGGATGAATCCCAGCACATTCATCATCGAAGCTGGACCGGAGTGGCCGAAATTCCAGCATTCCGGCCAGAACTTCGAATCATGGTACATATATATGTGTGTGTGTGTGTGTGTGTGTGTGTGTGTGTGTGTGTGTATGTATGTGTGTGTGTGTGTGTATGTATGTGTGTGTGTATGTGTGTGTCTATATCTATGTGTGTATATGTATGTGTACGTACGTATATGTGTGTATATGTATGCGTGAGGGATTTAGATCCCGGTTATGCGTGAGGGATTTGTTCAAATCCCGGTTTACTTCACATCCCCAATAATCTCATCCGTTGGATCTAAAAGATGGTGTGCTGAAAGTTTAACCAAAAAATCAAATGATGGAGACAGAGTAGATCTAATGGTGGATAACATTCACGCACACATATGAGGGATTTAAATCCCGGTTAACTCCACATCCCCAATAATCCCTAAAATCTCATCTGTTAGATCTAAAAGATCATGAGGTGGTCAATGCAAAAGTTAAACTAAAAAAATTAAATGACGGAGATAGATTAGATCTAATGATGGATGACATTTTGGAGATAATTGAGGATGCAAAATTGTCAAGATCTGGCTCCTTTTTAATTATATAAATATACACAAACATACATAAAAACATACACACTGCAAGTCAGCTCTTCATTAATCAATAGTAATCCTTCATGCATGCATGTTTCTCAAACAAATCAATGAGATGAAAACGTAATACTTTGTTTAGTTGCATATATTAAAGAATCAGTTTATCTATAAAAAATATATATTCTAATCCTACAAAATGAATCCAGAACATGTAAAAATTTGTCTTTTTAGGAAAGGGATTCACGATAAAATTTGTAATTCAAATAAGAATAATGATTTATTGATATCTTAGAATAAGCTTTAAGATATAGTTGAAGTAACTTCTGCATCACATATTTTTAGTATAAACGCGAACTATTAAAACTACTTGTTTTTTTCTTTCTTTCTTTTTTTTTTTTTTTTTTTGATTGATTACAAAAGTGATGCTTCTATGCAGAGCACTCGTTTGGTATCTCGGAGGATCAAACCCAAGATCTCTAGAATCTTACCACTTGAGCTGGTGGTCCTACTTTTTTGTTATTATGAATAAAATTTTGATTGAAATGTAACAAACTTTCGGTTCTTGAATACTGTTCTATTATAAAAAGAGAAATAAAACCAATTTGATATTTCTAACATACTTAAAAAATATATGATTAAAATCTAAAATGAGGGAGGAAGTAATATTTTGAGGCAAAATTAACCATAAAAAATAAAAATTCCTTCATCATAATATATATCAAGTTCGAAAGGACCATTATAAATATTAAATGCTAATTTAAATTCAAACCTATCTTTAAAGAAAAATAAATCTAATATTTTAAACTGTATTATAGATATATACAAAATCAAATATGGTTTTTAAATATGAATTCAAGACCAAACAAAGAAAATTAGACTTTCAAGACTCTAATTAGGACAAAATTCTGTATTTCCCTTAAAATAACCAATTTCACTACAGGAAAGTTTCAGAACTTATTGTCAAATAGATTAGTTTCCGCCACATCACTCGCCAAATCGGTGAATCCCATTTTTTAACAGCGAAACTATAGTACTTCTATCTTCTTGTTAATTGTTGTGGAGCCATGTGCAAAAAATGACGGGAATACATACATTTGATGTCCCTATAACAAAGAAATTTGGGCCCCTTTATTTGAAGTGGAAATTAGGATCCGGCCGTTATTTCTCAAAAACAGACACCTCTAAAATTATTTTCAACAGATTTTTTTTTTTTACTGTTTTTCGAAAATCAAATATGCACTTATCACATGTTATTATCACCAAAACTAAACATTTTTGAATTTTTTCACAAAAGTGCACATATTTGCAGTTTTTACTGCAAAATAGTCTGGCTGAATTTAAAAATAGGGTTGTTTTCCTAAACATGGTTTTGAGAATGGACTGATCTGTATTTTGAAACTTATAGCTGGTGCTTTACTACTCTTATTTGAATTTGAAGTTTCGATATCAACCTATGTTATGACAAGCCAGTTATGCAAGAAAAACTATATTACTTGGTACTCATTTTTTCAGATTTTGATTCTAGCAAGTAAAAGCACTTAAGGGAGAATTTAAGTAGTTAGTGTCTTGCCCCACTCATTGGAAACATTTAGCCGACCACATTTATGTTGATCTCTATTAAGCATATTTTGCCTTTTCCGGTTCGTGTTCTTCTTGATACCGGAGCATCCCATGGCTCTATTTAAGTTCGTTTGGTTGTAGAATTTCAAAATTTAAATCTTAAATCAATTAAATTTGGTGGAAATAAAATATTTTTGAAATCTGAATACTTTTATATAAGAAAAATGCTTATCATTTTTTGAGTAAGGCGTCATATTTCGTTTTGTCAAATTTGGAATGCTCTAGACCAATCTATATTATTTTTGACGGTTTAGCAGCGAATATCGACTTTTGATAGAATAATCGTATCGTTGATAACTATATACCATTATGTTTGTCTCGTTGTGTTGATCTCCGTAGTATATTCATTTGTATATTTCGACATCCGATACGCGACAAAAACTGCAAAACGGATAGTCGTATCGATACCCGTTTTGAGTCTCTAGAATATTCTGTGTCCATTCAATTGTGAAACAGCTAAAAAATAGACACTAGTTTTAATATTCCCTAAAATTTATTATGTGACTTTTACCATTCCCATGGTTGCATTTTTATTCTGGCTCGTTCAATTCATTGGTTCGTTAATTTTTAGTCTCTTTCCATTTCATTTCTCTTAGTTTTCTTTTGTTCTTGCTTGAATGTATGTATAAAAACGCTTGCATGAGAAACTTGCATCAAAGCTTTCATTCTTTTTCTTCTGTTCATTCCACGCCTTGCCGCTGCCACGGTCCGTCCTCCCTAACTCGCGCCCCTCCATCAAACCTATAACATCGCCCATAGCCAGTAGCAGCCTCTGCCCAGGAACCTTCCACCACCATCAAAACCCTATCCACTTTCCCTGCATCACCCCACACGAGAACCCACTGCCTTGCACCACCTTTGAACCTCTCCACTCAAGCACCATCAGCCGAAGCCTTCTCCGACCAGCCTGCCAAACGCCGCCTCATATTCAGTCTCCATCTCAGCCCATCTTCGTTCCGTCTTGTTTATAATTAAATATAAAAAAAAAAAATCAAAGTTTCATATTTTTTTGGCTTTGCAAACCTGCTCGGAAAATTGCACGCAACTCTCTCCGATCGAACAAGCAAACCAAGAGCAGCCAAACCCATTCACATTTAGCCTATCCCCTTCCACTGCTCGGCCTTTGCCCCGTTGCCCCAGACCCGAAGCCTCCACCTTGTGCTTGCAAGTCGCCTGCCCAGATCCGCACATAACAGTAGCCTTCTGCCTCGACTGTGCCGCCAAACCTCCGCAACCACTGCCTTGGCCACCACCTCACCCTGACAAGCCTCGGCAATCTTGCAGCCACCTCTGTCTTACACGTGCAGCCAGCCTTCCCTCAATACATACATACATACATACATACATACATATATTGCGTGTCTCATATATATGTTGTTCTTTCTATATGGTTTTTTGTGCTTTAATAAAACTTATATATGTTAAATATATATATATATATTGCATATATACATTGTCAGCTGAAGCTATATATTTGTTTATTCAATTCCAAGCTTATATGTTGCCTATATATATAATTGTCTTTAAAAATATTGGTATCAAGTATTATTTTCAAAAATAGAATATACATTGAATTTTAAATAGGTGTTTAAATTAAGTATTGCTTTTAAATTATATATACATATATAGATTTTATTTTATATATGTGTTTTAAAATTGAATATTGATTTTTTTTAAAGTATAATATGAAGATTTTCTTTGATATGTGTTTAAAACTGAATATTGGTTTTAAAGATATAATATAAAGATTTTATTTTTAAATATGCGGGTAAATTTTTTATTTTAAAATATATATATATATATATATATATATATATATTTTTTGTTTTCATCAAATTCAAATTCAAACTATCTACCTTGTCGCTATTCGGTTTGTTGTTTTGTTCGTCGTTGTCCGGAAATTTCAACAGCTTTTGATTTGCTTTGCTCGTATCTGTGTCCGTGTCCGTGTCACCTTTCTTTGTTCTTGATTATTCTCTAGCCTCGAAAGGTGAGCGGTCACTCACGATTAACATTCTTATGTTAGTAAATTTATATTCACCTGAAATGACGATTGAAATATGTTGTTAAATCAAATTTGGTTAGAAATATAATTGTTGAATATGATATGTTATTATTTAAATTTGTTCACATATGATTTACTAGTATGGGCCCGTGCTTCGCACACGGGCAGCTTGTGTACCGGTTGTTGTGTTATCGTATATGTTGATATTTTGTTTGAGCGTAAATATGTAAACGAAAAGCTAGGGCATTTTCGGAATTACAAAAAGACACCGAGTAAATTAGTTCAAAAAATTTTCATTATTAGTAGTAAAGATATGACACCATAACCTGTTGAATATATATTACATTTTAAATTGTTAATTATGGTATATGCTTGCCATTGATATGTTATTTTATTTTATATTATTATTATTATATTGTTCTCACACAACAAGTTCCATGTTAGTTAAGAATTCCCTATGGGTTGAAATGATGCGTACCTGAACAATTTTATAAATTGGAAAAAAACGTTATGGGTTGAAATGATAAACCCAAGCGAATTTTATAGATTTTTGAATTTTGAGATTGTGGGTTGAAATGATATATACCCGTAAATATTAAATAATTGCGGATTGAAATGATAATTATCCGTATCACTTGACCATATGTTAGAAAACTATATATGGACAACGTTGGTCTATTTTAAATGATTTCTGGAATTTTGAAAGGAAAACATATGGATTTTTATAAATATTGATTTTTAAATTATAATATAAATATTTATTTTAATATGTGTAAAATTTAGATTTCTAAAATTATATGTTTTGGAAATTTCAAAATTATAAGTTGAGTTTTAAAATGTAAATTATAAAATTTTACTTATAACTTTATTATTTTTAAATATAAAAAATAAGATTCAAAATATATTTAATCATAATAAGATTTAATTTAATAATAATTAGTATAATAAAATTTATTAAGAATTTAATTTAACTAATAATATATATAATATGTTAAGATATTTTATATTAATGTAGATTTTGTATCAACTTAATAAATAAAAGTGAGAAGATAAATTAAAGCTGGTTAGTAATTTAATTTATTTAAGAATTAAATTTAAATAAAATTAATTTGAAACTTATTGATTTGAGATTTTAAAGATATGATTATTTGACTTGATAACTTGATTTTGATTTAAAGGTGATTAAATGAATATTTCAAATTTAAATAAATTAAAATTGAATATTTAGTTTTGATTTAAATGTGTAACTTGAAATTTTATTTAATTGTTTATAAAAGTGATTAGGTGGATAATCTCAAATTAAATATAATTGAAGTTAGATATTTAATATTTTAATTTTGATTCGTAATCTGGGATTTTATTTAAATGTGATCAAAATGATTAAGTAAATATTTCAAATTTAAATAAAATAAAAGTTAAATTTTGAAATATAAATGAAATTTATCAAATTGAGTTATTATGAATTGTTTGAATATTTAAAACCTATTAAATTGGGAGTGGTTTAAATTTGTAGTTCAAACTTGGACTTGAAATTGATATAAATTAAGATGTTTAATGAGAATTTGAATTGATTTATGAAATTGGAAGAAACAATTCTAATTTGAAATTATTTCGATACAAACTCTTTTAATATATATAAATTATTTTAATATATAAACTATTTTAACCTATAACCTATTTTTAAATATAAACTATTTTTAATTTTTAATTATTTCCATATATATACCATTTTCAATATTTAAACTGTTTAAGTTGAAACTATTATGTTTTAGGTTTAATGGATTTAAATGCGAATATTTTAATATGAAGATTTAAACTATTTTGTGGTTATAATTTTATAAGTGAATAATATTTCAAAAGTGATATGATTTTGAAATGAATATGACATTTTGGTATGAAATATGAATTGTTTGAAAAATAAAATAACCATGGTGTGAAATAAACATTTGATTGTTAAAGAGACCTAGATCAGATATTGTCATACTCTCTGCCAATACCGAAAACCACTTTAACAACTATGCACATGGTGGAGATTGCAGAACGAAGTAGGATGTTTTGCGAACAATTCTATATGAGTTATTAACGCAACTGTAACTCCCGCGAGTCAGCTTGACGTGGCTAAAACAAGAGCTATACCGGGCCAAGTGAGGTCGCACCTCCGATCGAGCATGCTTCTTCGATATCATTCTATTACTTTGTGATTTGATCAGATGCACCTTTGATTTGGGCATGTGTCTCTAGGTGGGCGGTAGCAGCTGCTATGCGTTACCACCAGTCCGGAAGTACAAACAGTAGATACCTACAATGGTATTGCCTCGCGTGTCTTGTCACATGTCTTATCATGCCTTATACAAGTTTGTTTTGTATTGTACTTATGGAGTGCTATTTGAGTGAACCACCGGTTTGGTGAAGTTTACAATATCCGTATAGACTACGGAAATATATAAAAATATGTTAAAGGGAATATAAGTAATGTCTTAACGCTATTTTTAAGAATTTACTTTACTACAGACATTATTTATGTAGCGAATTGTACTATACATGTAGAAAGTTTAACGGATCCTTAAAGGGTGGAATCCCAAACATCCTTTAAGTTACTTTGTATTTCACTTGACATTTCGCTTGAGTTGATTTATTGGTATAGGAATGTCAATCCTTACTCGAGTGTTTTGTTTTATGCTCGGATTAGATTGAGTGACACAGCATATCAAACTCACCTTTGCAGCTGGGAGATTTTGCTTGAAGATCTATCATCTATCTATTCAACTTTCAGTTATTACAGTTATTTCCAGTTGTTTATGTTCAGACTTGTCAGTTGCTTTTGTATTAGTAACTGTACTTGAGATTTTGTTGGATTTTATTTCAGACTCCGATGTTCTATAGTAGCTTCATGAACTACTATTTATTTATTTCCGCCGCTTATTATTGTAAACTCTGTGTCGATGATTCTGTGATTGATTTATTTACTGCATATGCTAAATTTTGCCAAATATAAATTAACAATCTGTTGTTTTGAGCAATTCAAGTTTGATATGTGTGGATGATTGTCGATTTGAATGGTTCGAAATAGTGGGTCGTTACATGTGATATCAGAACTCTGGTTTAAGCAAAACTTGGCATAGGTAGTTAAAAACTCATTAGAGATAGAGTAGTAATACCTTAGAATGAGTAAAATTAATTACAGAATCATCTTCGTTCGAACTTGAAAATTTTTGTTAGGATCCTCCTGGATTAGGATTTTTTTTAAATTTTGGAACTTTCCCTTTGTTTTGAAATCCATTATTGTCTTTTCCGGCTCGTGTTCTTCTTGATACCGGAGCATCCCATGGCTCTATTTATGTTGACCTCTGTAATAAATTTGAGCATATCTTGCAACTTCAATTTGAGCATATCTATTTATGTTCAAAATTAACCAAGGAAGCTATTTTAGCTATTAAATTTATATTTGTTCAATCACATACACACAAAAGACATCTCCCATTTGTATCTGAGGTAAATTAGCCTTGTATATTTCAACGGACAGGAGGAAAAAAAAATCTTTCTTCATATGAAAAGCATATAACTAAGAGAAGTTATGTCACTACATAGATGTTGACATAGCAAACAAGAAGATTGCGTGCAAAGAAAAATCTGTTGATCCAATGGTCAAAATGCCATATCTATAGGAATGCTAATAACTATGAACAAGAATTGTCGTATAGTCATAGCAAAATTTACCTCTCTGTTTGGCATCTTCTCATCTTTAATGTACAAACGATCAGCAAAGAAAATAACCTGCACTCAAGAAGCAATGTAGAAATCAATTTCGTTTCTAACATGTTCTAGTAACCCTAAACTAATCAAAATTAAGGGCCTTCGTATTAAGAAAAGAGAATAATTTGGTTAATGAAAAATATTTCCTAATTAGGGCATACTAATTCAAAGACGGAGTAAGGTAGCATTTTCCTTTGGAATTATGAGAATAATCAGGTTAATGTAGTATATTGCCTTATTCAGTAAATGCACATTCAAAGCATCAGTCGCCTTTACTTCCACTCCCAGACTTATGTTATCAGTAGGACAGAAAGGGCAAAGAACGGTTCTGAAAACACACCCATCTTCTTCACACCAAAAATCTCTGGACATCTTATTCACCTTATCAAATATGTGTTGATCAACTGAAGAAATATCACAGATCACTACATTTATTTTTATTTTTGGGTTACTTGTTAAGCACTTTGAAGTACAATCACCAAGCCCATTCACGACATGGTACAAATATGATTTAGATGTCGAAGTTGATGAACATGCAACAAGAAACTCATTCTCACGTGCTCCTAATGAATTTTTGCACATTATACAGCAAATGTGCAACTTCTTTTCTGATGTCACATCTGATGGTACAGGTGATACACAGTTGTTTTTTACTCTTAAGATGCCATAAGACTGTTTTCTTTTTCTTTGGTCATAAGAATTCACACTCCTGTTTAATTCTAATTCATGTTCTGCATCTTTGGTGTCTTGAATTACTAATCTCTCTGGAGCGATTATAGCTTCAGATGCATGTTCAGAAAAGACTTCATTTGAAATTGTCGTACAACATGAAAAGGATTGCTCATTCTTAAAAACATCAATAGCTTCCGTAGTATTAATATATTTCAGATTACATTCCTTGCTTTCAAAATCAAGCTCTGCATCTATACTTGCACATTTCTCATGTATCTCCTTTCTTGAGTTCAAAAAATAATTAGAAATTTTTGGTGAAAGAGGAGAGCCGTTTGCATTGTCCAGATAGATATCTTTTCTTTCAAAAAATTTCTTTTGTTTTCGGATTTTCTTTTGCTCGTTCCCTATATCCAAATACTTCTCTGATGTCGATAAATCATCATTATCCCTGACATAAGTATCAAGACCGTTTTCATTGTTTACGCGAGAAAATCTTTTCTGCATATAGAAAAATAAATATCAATGTAAGAATATAGGTTTTAAAAAGCAAATGTCAACCAATGTCAAAATCAACCTCTTCAAAGAAACTCCTTAGTGCATCCATTGATTCATCAAAACTGTCATACTGTTTGATCGAGTTCCTTAGCCACTTTGAAATGCTAGTAAGATTGTGTGGCCTTTTATATCGCTCATCTGAGTGCAGAAAACTAAAATTGTTCAGAAAACAGGAAAATATTTGCTGTAATATGCAATCACATCGTGACTGATAATCTTGTACAACAAGAAAAGGACAAGCAAAGGAAAGTGTATTTACAGAAGTATGGTTCAACTATGTGGAAATGAAATTTATATTATAACAGTAGAATTTCACGAACAAAAGTTTTTTAAAAGCCAAAATTCACAATATCATTGACTTTTTAATCATTAGTTTAAATGTACAATTTCGAACCAAAAGCTTATGGCTCTTGTTTATCAATTAAATTTCAAGTAATAAACTTAGAGCTGATTTTGTATACCTTAAAATGAAGAAAATAAAAATGAAACCCAATATTTAATATATTTGTCTTTGCAGTGTACTTTTATTACATTTGCTCTATTTTGTGTTATTCTAACATCTTTATATTATATTACATTTGTGTCTCTCGTTTTGTAATATTTTTAATAACTATTTAGTATATTTTGATTATATTGACCCACAAAAGCTTATAATTTAAATCTTACATCGAATTATCAGCAAATCAATGTATTGATGTGATGAAGTTTTTACCATACCTTCATATGAACAAATTCATAATATATTCAAACATAGTTTGTTCAAAAATGATCGATGTTATATTACAAGAAAAACAATAAATTACATAGACTAGTTTTGAAAATATTAGATAAAAATAATAATTTTTCCATATAAATTGCTGCATGTGTTTTGTTTTCAACAAAGAGACTTAGGTTGCGGTTGGTTTTCCGCTTTTAGTTTTGAGTTTTCGTCTACGCAAAAATGCACACGACGCATGTATATGGTGAAAAACGATCAATTTAGAAAACAAAGTTAACATATAAAATAGAAAACAACTTTTTTTTTTTTCGTGTTTTCAAAAATAACATAAGCACGAGAAACAATTCTCCGTCGTCTCCACATCTCCTCTGTTGTCCCCTCCATCTTCCTTCCACTCCCTCCGTCGTCCTTCCACTCTTCTTATATTTTGTAATTAATGTTGAAAACCCAAAACACAAAATACAAGATAAAACAAACAGACCCTTGGTTTTTAAAAATGATCACCCTTTGGAACTTGAGGAAATGGATAATAAACACAATTATACAATGAATACTAACTTTTATGCATTTTTAGACAATGAAAAAGGAACAAAAATAAATAATAGGAAAAATAGACAAAAGAAGAAGGAGCACTTTCTTTCATCGTTTGCCATATGCACCATTAAGTGTGCCTTATTATATGTGTCACGCCTTAAGTGCGAAATGTGCAATCACCGCAGGATGTGCTTTCTATAACAAGCTCCAAATACTGCTTATTTAATATTATTCAACCCGTAGCTCCAAACCACTCAGTATATGTTTTGTACTTTATTCAATTCAGTGAAGAGAGTGTGTGTGTGGGTGTGTGTGTGTGTGCAAACCATAAGAACACAAGACTTAATCCAGGTAATACTGGTGAGGTAATAGATTGAATCTACACTCCCTAAGCATATAAAAATCAACAATTTTCAAATCATCGATAACAATATTATGATCAAGTTATTAACTAAGATTTCAAAGCTTGCGTCTTTTATTTATTGAAATGAATATGAGGTCTGAATGATTAATTTTATAAAAAAATAGACTGGCTAAAAAATACTTTGATCGTCAATCTTTGGATGCAAAGGTTGTGCAATATCCAGTAATACATTACTATTCATTGCAAACCATCAATCTAATCAATAGTATTCTTCAGTTTAAATTATGTATCAACTTTTATTCCCATATATTCTTTCTTTTTTTTCAATTGTTCCAAACGATGTCAACAAGGATTCATAAGTCAACAGTGCCATCGGTTCATAATTGTTATGGTCAGAGAAGGAGTCTTGAACTGATTTCAGGCATATATTGATCCTTAATAGTTCATTTCATTGTAATGTTATTTGATGGGTACATATGTTTAGAATTTGAGTGAAGTTATGAATATCATACGAATTTCATACCTTAAAACTAAGAATTGGTCTTATGATTCAGGAACATAGAGGCAATAACATTTCACCACTAAATATAAGTTGGCATATGAAATGAACATTTACTAACACATTTCTAGAGCTTCAATAAGTCCCTAGCAAAAAGAAATTTTATTTAGCAGAATTACAATATCACACCTTAACAATAAGAATTGGTCCCACGAAGATGCAACAAGGTCATACATAACCAACTACAGTGTAATTCAGGAACAAAGAAGCAATAACATTGAACCATTAAATATTAATTGGCATATGAGATGAACATTAAGCTATCATATTTCTAGAGCTCCAACAAGTCCCTAACAAAGAGAAATTTTACTTAGCAGAATTACCTAGTAGAATTACAGCGCCGTAATCAAGTTTATGTCTGATACAGCGGCCTGGAAAAATAGAAATGTTAGTGTGACGAAAATTTAATGTGAATATAAAACTATGATTTTATAAAACAAAAATAAAACCACTTGGATTAATGTGAGTATCATAAATTGTAACAGCAATATAAATTCTCCAATTTATTATACTGCAGACTAATTTATCAGGAATGTGTTTGATTCAAAAATTTGGTTTATTTTTGTGGTTGATTGAAAGAAAAATGAAGAGTAGTGGACAATTTTTTTTGTTTGGAAAACCTGTATTGATGCATTTTTCATTTGTTATTCTAGCTTTAAATAAAGATTTTTTTTTCTTTCTTGGAATAGCCACTTCTATAATTTTATTACGTAAATAGGCAAATTTGAGAGAGAAAAATACGAACATAGAAATGATTTTGCCAACGTGACACTGAATCAGCGTTTTGTACCAGCTCAACTTCAAATGTCAATGCAAATTTTGGACAAAAAATATTACAGCTCAATTTGAAATCATGCCGGTGTAAACAAATAAAAAAAGAAAGCTTACACACACGTAATCGCATTGATGTAAATTATAATAGAATTACGTGATCTGAAATCGCACCAGCGTAAAATCTTGAATTAGCATCAGCATGGCAGAAACAAGCCTACATTTGTACTTTCATTGACATATGACTGATTTTGCTATTAAAATTGAAAAGGGGGCTAAAATGAGATAAAACAATCTTTGATTGGATCAGAACATAAAAGGCTGTTCAAAGATTCGCATATATAAGTCGTTTTGAGATATTGTTTTGAAAAGTGAGATTTGAAAATTTATAGGCAAATACATTGTGGAAAACTCAAAACTAAAACATTCTTACGATACCAGACCAAATACACCCTTATAGAAGTGTGAATGATGCATGAGCGTGTGCTGATAAGATATATCATATGCATGTCCTCAAGCTATGGATTGCAGAAGAAATGATATGTGAGCTAAAAATGAACAGAAAATGAAACAATTACAATTATTTCCATGTTCAAGAATAAATAGTGTAAACAGTTTTAAACCAGAATATTGTCACGCCAGTCTGTAACTGTCAAACATATGGAGGTATAGAGTATGCAAACAATACTCATTTGACCTATTTCTTTAGGGTAAGATAACCAAATAGAAGTTTCGAGTGAGAAAAAGGAAGATTAATTAATGCTTCTTTTGTAGTTGAGAAAGAATAGGAACATGTGACAAACAGCTTAGAAGAGAAGGTAGAAGCCGCTGCCGCCTCCTATTATTAGTGTTGTTGTTGTTACTGTTGTTGTTGTTCTTGTTGTAGTTCTTATTGTTGTTGTTCTTCTTCTTCTTTTTATTATTATTATTCTTATTATTAGGTATAGGTAAGATAACCAAATAGAAGGTTTGAGTGAGAAAAAGGAAGATTAATTAATGCTTCTTTTGTAGTTAAGAAAGAATAGGAACATGTGACAGACAGCTTAGAAGAGAAGGTAGAAGCTGCCGCCGCCGCCTGTCGTTGTTGTCATTGTTGTTTTCACAGGTAATGTCAGCAGTATCATTTTTATTTTTTTCAAGCATGTAGCTGAAACAGATTTTAGCCGTATGAAAATGTACATGAAGAGTCTAAACTTTTGAACTAAAAATAACACTCAAAACGATCATCAAGCTTCTTCAGAAACCACACCAGTATATCAACCAATCACTGATAAACGTCATTTTTCCCCTTAACATAATAGTTAATTCCAAAAGTTCAAGTTTATGCCACGTTTGATTGACGGTTGACCTATCTCTGATATTATGAAATCATAAAATTAATTATTATTTTCCCCTTAACATATTATTATTTTAATACAATATGTTTTTAACCTTTTCCAACAATGAGCATCAAAAGCTCATATCTTAGTGCGATACACAAGGTCCAAATCCCTTAAATATGTAATCGTGTGAATAATAAAAATAAAATAAAGGAGAAATTTTCATTTTAGACCTATTTAAAAAGTAGTAGCAAATATAATCATTTTCTAAACTTGCAAACATAGGCTGATTTTTTGAATCTGTTACCAGGTACGCGGATTGATTCGGTATAGGATTGAAAAACGTTAATGCTACGGAATGCAATACGTTAGGGGTAGCTTAACTAGAACGCTTTTCTGGAACGGAATACCCTTAGCCGGAACATTTTTAAAATTGCTCTCTTTACATATAAATATGTATTATTGTTTATCCACTACAAATGGATGAACATAGATTAAAAACATTTTAGTACGAATAAACATACCAATACTGTTCATTTCCAACTAGTTATAAGTTATAATTTATAGCATCTGAAGCCAAATAAATATACAAAATATTCAAATGTTGTGAGAGAAAAAAGATGAGTATAAACATAGAGCTCATAAATATACCTAGGTTATTAACATGATCATGGCAGTCGAAACTCGAAATTAAAATAAAGTATAAAACAAGACTTTCAATCTTCTTAAGGTCAATTTTAAACCATTCTTCATCATTTGTTTATATTTTCCATAAAAATATTATTACTTAACGCATATTAATATAATACCCTTAAATCTTCGAAATGAACGTTCGGAAAGTCGAATTCAACATTTCAGGACGTTATATTCAACGTTTCGGAGCGTAGGATCCAATGTTTTGGAACGTCAAAATCAATGTATCAAATCGTGTGTGCATGGCATTTTGACTGCTATTGTATTGTGTTTCGGAATGCACTTAACAAAACGGAATTGGTAGCCAAAATGTGAATTGTGGTAACGTAGTTTAAACACTTGAGCATTTTGCTAGATTTAATTAAAAAGGAAAAATATGACGTAATTAGCAGTTGCTCCAATACAAAATTGATTTGGCACAATTGTCGGTTGTTCCAATACAAAATTCCAAAGGTGCAATGTCAATTACTCCAATGTATATTGCTATTGTTGCGATTGGCAGTTACACCTACATAATATTTGCGGATATTTCATCAAAAACTAGCCTATTTGCAAATAGCTTGAAATGCAGTTTGTTTTTGCTAATAGTTTTAAATTTTGGTTATTGGTTTATTTAACCGTTCCAGCTGAAACTTGAAATTAGGGATGTCAAATGATACTCGAAAAATTCGAAATCTGTCTGAATCCGTATCTGAAAAGCGGATAAATATCCGATATGCGGAATAACCGAAGACATCCGCTTCCGAAAATTATACGTCCGGTTTTTTCTTTCAAGATTATAGTTTAAATTATGTCTATTTTTTACAATGAAATATATTTTTTCACTGTTTTATTAAGTTGGAAGTTTATATTATAAGCATTAAATGCATGTTAACTGCTCAAAACTATTTATTATTATCATATTTGTTTATTTTTAATACTTTAATAATCAATGGGATTGAAAGAAGTTCATATTAAAATAAAAAAATTCATTTATGTTTTTTGATTTATCGATCATTAACGGATAGAAAAATTATCTGATATCCGTCCGTATCAACGGATGTGGATATCCGATATCCAAAAATGATTTCGGATACGGATATGGATACGAATACGGATATGACACTATCTGCATCCGAAAGTATCCGTTGACAGACCTACTTGAAATTATAGGAAGGGAACTAAAGGATGTTCTGTATTAAGTATAGATTATGTTTGTGTATCAAAGGGAATTCTGCTGCTTCCATCACTGCTGTAGATGTTTAAACTGGGATGTAATTCATCTATTAAAAACAGCTTTGTATACATCAAAAATCATCACAGCATTTGCAAACCGCAGCTAAGTACTCTCATAAATGATTAAAGACACTTTATTATTTAACTAATTGCTGAAATCTTCCGGAAATTGTCTCTTCGCAATGCGAGGGAAAGGCTGCGTACGTTATCGACCTTCCCAGAACCAGCTATCGTGCGGGAGCCTCGTGCACTGGGTCCACCTTTAACTAATTGCTGAAATTTAAAATTTTTAAATATATATATATATGACCTTGTAAATATCTATATAACCAAGTTTCAAAGTAAAATAAATAAATGGCCATTAGCAAAGTGGTAAGATTTTTGGACTATGCTGCCAAAAGTCATGGGTTTGAAATCCCTAGACATCAACTACCATTTTCCTTTTCTTTTCTTTTTCAAAAAATAAATTAAAAAAATTAAAGTAAAATTAAAATTTTAAAATTAATAAAGGTTAGATTACACACCTGCAGCTTGATTTAGAGCTCGAAAAGCTTGATGACAATACCAATCACTCCCACTAAGAAGATTTTTTGATGATCTATACATGTCGTTGTATTTTTTCTTCAGCACAACTTGCATGTCATTACTGATGAACAAAAAGTATTGAATGATATGGTTGCATGTTGCATAAAATATATAAACATGGCTCGAGAAAGAACTTACACATTTGGAAAAGGAATGCCGATGATTACCTAAACTGTAGTCAAGGATGGTTTTGATAGAAAAAATGTCAATGTAACCATACTAATTAGTTAATAAATAGAGTAGACCAAAAATAGGCAAATAAATATACTTAGAAGTATTGCCGAAGGCCACCGGTCAAGGTTGTAAGAAGTTTGAGGGTGCAATCAAAGGTCTTGCATTTAACTCTTAGGCATGTATTACAGTCCAGTTTTTTTTTTTTCTTTTTTTAAATAGAAGTACATATAACTGGAAGGATACAACAACTCTAGCATTTTCATCTGCAAAGTCAATCCCTTCAGACACCTGTAAAACGGAAGGTAAGAGAAATTGAAGTTACATGGATATGCTAGTACAGTTTAGCCCGTAATAAGACATTATACGAACAGGAACGAATTTCCTAAAGCTTTATCTGAAAAAGCTACTGAGTAAGTTTGGAGTTCAAGAGTCAAGACAGACAGTAGCCAGTTAACATTGTTACATGATATCCATATCTTGCTCCTAATTACTGTTCTTATTGCTATCATTATTTATTGATGATGCAGTTCAGTTTGTATCACATATGTGAGATGCACATGACATAATATCTTGTCTTCATGCTTATCCATTCAACACAAGGAATGAAAAGTATGCAGCAAATATTAAACAGTCTCTACTAAATAAATGATAAAAAATAATTATTTTCCAACTCGGATGAATGTACGTAACTGATAAAAAAATGAAGCCCGAATAAGATAATGAAATGTGACTTCTTGAGAGAAAGCAAGAGCTCGAATGAACAATACACAGAATAGCACAAACCAACTCAAAATATGGTTTGCCAATGGAAGAATCAAATACAACAATTAAAATAAATAAATGTACCTTCCCTCGGCAAACTGCAAGGAAGGTGGCTCCTCTAGAGCTTTCTTCTGAATCTTTAGAGGTGAGATGTTCAGAGATTCGCTTTTGACCATGTTTAGACATTCGGCGGACAGCTTTACCTTTACCACGGAAACGGATAGAATCATAATATCCTCCTAGGACTGACTCAAATTCGTCAGTATTTCCTCTAGGCTCTGTGAAACAACACTATGAAGGTTATTTAGCTTAAATTTGGTATAGCTATATGCAATATAGCGCTATATAAATTTAACAGGCTAAGATTGTTACGCATCTGGTTACCCTGGCATAAATTAAGGAGGTATGGCACTTAAACTATAACTAATTGTATGGGAAAATGCCATAGTAAGTCTGTTAACATGAACATATACAGGACACGAGTACATTATGAAGACACTTACCAACAAAAACAGGTTTTTGTGCATTTAGACTAGACCATTGACCTGTTTGCCTCCAACGCGTTTGTAGCTTTTCAAGAAGCTTGTAACTAGGGAAGAAAACAAGAGCTCCTCCTGGTACTATTTTACATATTTCCTCAAGCGATGCTCCTAATGAATCCTTCAGAAGAGTCACAAAAGTAACATCATTCACAACTAATGGTGATGGTTGCATAAAATTATATTCTTACATCACGATATTTCCATGCACAAACATAAGCTAGCAAATGGTTAACTAGATAGTGGATTGTTTTGGCGCATGGTAAACTAAATTGATAGGACATAGCATGGTGAGATATGATTGGTTGGCATATTTTTCAGTGAAAATGATCATTCTTGATATATTGTTTTCCAGTTGCAACACCAAAAGAAGAGGACTCTGATAAAATAGTAATAAAAAGGAGAACCATATTATAAAATATAAATAACCTGACAGAGGAAATAAAAATACTAATAATTTTAGTTAGTCTTTTCATTTAGTTACCTAAAGCAAAAAAACAAAAAACAAAAAACAAAAGGGACCAGCAGAAAAAGGGACCCAGCGTATCAAAGGACCATACGGGATGAAAAATCTGGTAGAAGGGACATTTGAGGGAGAGAATTCCTATTGACAATGTTACATATATGACAAGTAGGATGAGAACTTATATCATCTGTGTAAGTTCAATATAATTATAGTCTTCAAATCATATACGGGATACCCATCATTGGTACTGTATGCATGATCAAATATATATCACATTTCATGATGTACATGAAATGACTTTTGTAAATAACTCCCAATGATTGTACGTGTCAGAAACATGTAGCGCCTATTCTATGTCACTGTATGTTGGAGGATCTATGAGATAGATACATTTATAAGTCAATTTTTTAAATCCGTGTAATATTATCTCGATGAGAAACTAAACGTGCGTGAAGAGCAACAAAAAAGCAAAATACCTGAAAAGCATACTCATCGGCAGTTTTGTAGCTAGCATTTAACTGGCAATTTCCAGGTCCAGAGGTGATCACTGATGCAAAAAGCTACATACAACACTGTCATTTAAGGACTGATAGGATGAATTTTGAATACACTACATATTTCAGTAAGTGCAACATGCACCTGTTGCTCTACATCAATAACATGAGGCGCTTCCATGCAAGCTTCAAACTGCACACCAAGTTCAGATGCAAAAGAGCCCATTGGAGACAGTGTTCTAATAGCAACAAATTAAAAATCATTATTTAATCAAAAACATAAAAGAGAACTAAAGAGACACAAGTTTGTTCAAATTCATACAAATACTACAACTAACTGCAGCGATGAAGACATGTTTAAAATTAGTTACTTTTACTAATAAATTATGGATGAACATCAAATTATAATTCTCATTTAGAGCTAGTTCATATGATTCAAAGATAAGAAGACAGCACACCGTTACATTATATTCTCATTTTTAAACTCATCTTCAAGAGAAATTATATCCTATCTGAACTTCACAAAAGTAAACAAACTGAATATGGTTTTGCTTCATGTAGATGTCAGCAATACAGATTGAGTTTTGAACTGAACTGAGTATATTGTTTTTAATTAGTGAGTATAGCATTTGGACAAGGTAAAAAAATTGACAACTGTGTTTCAGCAATTACCCAGATGTAAGGATCACTGAAAGAGCAGTATTTGCTATATCTTTGAAGACCACAGCTGGGTTCAAGCACCACATGCTTAGTGAGTATATAAAGTCACCTGCAGTGTTGCCTGTGTACCAATATAAAAAATTATAATTAATATACCATTTATCTCCTTTTGAAAAAATATTTGCTTCTGCTTAGTAATTACCATAACGAGCAAGAAACTATGGATCCAATTAAAAGATATGTTTAAAGAAAATAAGCAACATTTGCACAGCAGTATGTGGTATGCAATAGCAAGTACAACAAATGACTAATTGAAGTAGTTAACATATTTTTGCTTATTAGTTACGACGAAACATTTTCACATATCTCATAATTCATATATGCTGAAACATGTATAACTGACTGTTATCTCTTTTGACATAGCGCTGCAACACAAGTTGGTAATCAACTGCATGATGGCCACTTTCAGAGAAAAAGAATCCAAGTGAGCAGAATAATCCTAATTTGAAAGACATAGTTGTTAGAAACCAGTTTGAAAGTTCAAATACAATTCATTTACTTGTAGTATCTTACTCTCCAATGTGATTGCTGGCATCCCACTTAAAGAGGCTCCTTCTGCATCTGAATCTTGGGCTGCTTTAATTGCCTTGAGGAGAAAAATGCATGATCATATGTCAGTGATTGTTAGAAAATTGACTTGCAAAAAATGGATGATGCTAGAAAAGAACCTTGGTTGCACATTCTTGTATTATTGGAAAAAATTGTCGAGTAATTCCAGCTAGCTGGAGCTCACTTACAGCCTTATCTCCTGTCCAGCTATATATACATGACAGCAATAGAAGAATTATAGATTCACGGTATTTATATTAGTGCGCTTAAATGTTATGATGATTATATATAGTGAGATATTAATTGATTGGAGCTTATGGTGTACAAAAGTTGATTCATTTACAAACAGGTGGTAATATATACACACCAAAACACAATTCGAATTACGCACAAAAATTAATTCTTCAGAATTTTTACACTCTGTAGTACAATATCTGTTAGCATCATGTATAATTGGCTTGATGTTATAATGGTGAATGAAATATTCCTTCTTACTCAATAATTCATTATACTTTGTCAACTAATTTGAAGTTTGTTCGACTATCTATACCCATTCGAATCTGGAAATTTAGGGTTACATAGGTAGTTAAAACTGTACTTAAAAAAGTGTAATTTGAAGGGGTAAAGTAGAGTGGAGATCAGGGTGTGCATAGGCTTGCTCTTTACAAAATATGGTTCAGTTCGGTTCCTTTTGATCAGCTTCTGAGTACGGAAAATGGTATGCATAGCTTACCTGAAGCTTTTAAAACTACATAGGTTATGTAACATAAAGTCGGTGATTGTTATGCTAAATAACCAGTTAAAGCCCATTTGCAGCAAATATTTGCTGAAATATATCGACAGATCTACATCACAATGCAAGGAGAAAATAATACATGACTTCGGACAAACTAAAATGTCACTAGTTTCCTATGAAGATGCTCAGTCAATCAGGCAGTTAAAAGAGAAAGAGAAATGTGTGATAGAAAGTAAAGTGTATTCTTATTGAGATTTCGGTTTTGGATACGAGGGAGACCATTTTTTGAATTATTATTTTTTACTATGAGGGTTACTAATCAAATTAGCCCCCTCATAAAAGTAATATCACATTGACCTAATTGTCCTTCCTTTTATTCACTGTAATTTACCCTTAATCATCGTCAAATTTTAATTCAAAATTATTAATCAAATAATGGAGAATTCAAACTCACCTCCAAGAAGAATTGCAGTTGATAAAATGATAAGTGTTTAAAATTTTCAAATAATTTAGGACTTTGTAGGGTTAAAAACGATGCTTTTTTGTCGTCCGGTAGATATTATCGAGCGAAAATTCAGCGAGGGCTGGCCAAACAAATTATTTTAGTTCGGCACACCCCTGCCGCATTTTAGTTATTCGGCAGCGCAATGCCAAATTATACATTTTAGTTTGGTGTGTTGCTGCCGAATTGTAATGTTATCCTGCTACTATAATTTTTTCAGAAAATTCAATTAATTTTTTTAGGGTATCGAAGAATGATTGTAAGTGTATATTTAGAAGGTTTTGATGTTTAGGCTTTTACTGCATTAAGTTAAGGGTTTTGGTGTTTTTAACTAACAGCAAAAGAGGAAAAGATATAAATTTTATTAAGAGTGAATTAGACAAAAGGACAAACTTTGAAGAAGAAAAATAGATTGAAAGACACCGAGTTTCATTTTTTGGCTGAAGGACAAACTTTGGAATAAAATTAGACTGAAATACAATGCTGGTTATACCTATCATTATATTCAATTTTTACACTATACAAAATGTTAGTTATAACTAGCGTTATATTCAGTTTTACTGTAAAATGCTAGCTGCGTTTAGGATTATCCTTCAGTCAAAAAATTTTCAAAGTTTGTCCTTTAGTCTAAAAATGAAACTGGTTATCCTTTCGTCCAAAAATTTTTCAAAGTTTGTCCTTGTGCCTATTTTCCACTTTTATTAATATGATGTGTACCCCTCCTAACAATTTAATTTTATATTTAGTATTCATAATATTTGGTCTTCTCATATTAAAAATTTGAGTATCAATAACAATATCCAAAGTAAAATATGCAACCAAATAAATGCTTAAGATGATTCTATGATAGGAAATGCTAGAAACTTACGATAAGGAATGTCGTTCAAAGCCATGCTTTTGTAGATTGTCCTTCCTTTCAACAACCCAACCGATTATTCCCTATATGGTTAAATGAAATTAATCAATTAATGGATCAAATTATGATGTATTTTCAAAATTTTGCTATGCTTACTTGAACTACATCATATAATGGTTGATATATCCCCATGAGTCTCTCATCCTTGCGGAGGTTCCCTAATTCGGCTTGCAATGCTTTGACAGGAAACCAAAAGGTAAGCATCACAAAGTTAAGAATAAAAGTATAAAAGAAACAGATGAATCTCAAAATTTTACCGTCTAGAGCATCTACTTCAATGTCAAAACTACCAGAATCACGGGCTGTATCCTCTATATTGCTGACCAAATGAAAAAAGGGGAAACTTTAGATATTTCACAAACATTGGAGCAAATATTATTAGAGAACACCATGCAAGAGTGCCAAAGTTATACTTGACTCCCTTCAAAAGAATTTAAACCCTGGTTTGACATAATTCGAAATACAATGTCAAAGGATAACTTTCTAGCTTAAAGTTTAGAATATATATTTTTCCACTAGGTAAAATCAAGGTTCAAAATCAAACCAATGGATGATTACTTTTAGTATTCCATACGTCAGCAGTATACAAATAAATTTTGAAAGCCTCCTAATGGTTGAGTAGTGATGTAGCTACCAATTTGATTGATAACATTAGAAACTGAACTTGATGAATTAAAAACATACTGTGCCTCATCGAGAATCAGTATGGACCCCTTGATATCTATATCCATTGCCCTCCGAACAATTGGACTTATTATATAGTTGTAAGGACAGAACACTATCTGAGCATCTTCTGCTAGTTTCTGTGATGCAAAATACGAGCAACCTGAAATAGAAGACATGGGATTTTTAGCGATGTGGCATACTTCATATTCATGAGCAAATTGGACAAAACCTTTGATAGAATGGCCAATCTTCACGAGGTCTTCGATGTCATGAATTTCATAGGTGCCTCCTTTTTGTAAAGAGGAATGACTCTTGACTTTATGAACGTTTCTGTTTTAATGGGCGTATCTTGGTAAGAAATTTTTTGAAATAATGGAAAGCCGCTTTGGTACTACGAAAACTTACTTGAATTCAGAACACCCGATGCCTCCATCTTTCAAACGGAGTTTACTAAGAAGAAAACATTAACAAAATCAGTTACAAAGAGTGGGGAACGAAAAATAGCAATTTCTTTCTGAATAAAATAATACCATTCTTCGTCTACATTTTCGGTTAGGCACACAAGCTTATTGGTACAGTAGTGCTTCCGTGATGCCTACGAATACATGATGCAAGTCAATTATATGGAGTAACCATATAAACGTTTAGGCAACTTCGTTGACTCAAGTAGTTACTTTCAACTTAGCCTATACAAAGGTGGAACCCAGTGCACAAGGCTTCCGCACAATGGCGGGCTCTGGGGAGGTCGATAATGTACGCAGTGTTTCCCTTGCATTACGAAGAGATTGTTTCCGAACTCGAACTTGGACGCTCGGATCACAATGCAAGTGACCTAACCGATGCACCAAGGCTCCACCTCCAACTTAACCTATACAATATCCTTAACAATTGCAATCCTGCATCTTTTTAATTCAACGTTGGGCATTGTACAAAATTAGTCAATTATTCCTCCAAACAATTTTGATGTCATTTGAGTAGTTATATATTATACATCGTTTTAGCTAATACAGGAAAGATGTTAATTGAATACAATACCATATATGCATTGTGCAAATGGTATGTCATAATTTTCTTTGCAACAGTACTTCATTGAATTTGTATTGGTCTACTATTGCAAATGTGCTTATGTCGCATCCGAAGGTGAAACTCTATAGAACTGTATCGCAACTAAAATGACAGTCACGATTAGCCAATTTTACTATCAAACATAAAAGAAGATACAAAAGCAACAGTGTACTTGCTAGTTAATGGCTTCTTATCATTGTTTTGCAAAATTTTATAGTATAGAGAGAAAGACCACCAAAACTTCTTAAATGTAATTAAAAATCAACTGTGCAGGCGAATAAGAAATATTATGTTGTTGAAACTTCTTGGAGTTTTGATGTATAAGCCATCACTTCTTGATTTTGTTTATTGAAAGGCTCAAATTGAGTTTTTGGTTGTACTTTTTGTCCTCGAAGAATTAGATTTTTTGGCAAAATTTTGTTAGTTTCAAAAGTAACGGTATAGATTCTGACTATGAATTTTAGTGGTTAATTTCAATAAAAAATATATGTTTACTGAAAGAGAGAACAAACTGTGTGTTCCTTAAAGTTTTGTAGTTACATTTTTCACATAAGATACCAAATAATTAGTAAGTGATCATTAAATAGAAACTTGATGAATTATTAGAACTCATAAAAATTTGGCCCATATTTTAATTCATCATCATCATCTTACCTTATTCTCGAATGATTGTGGCCAACCGCATGAGTCTTCGTTTGCCATAATTTTCTAACATGAGTTATATCTTTAGTTAATTTTAATTTTTTAGAGCATTTTTATCATTATTTTCCATAATTTTCATAGTTTAGATTATCGTTATTTTCTTTTTCCTCCTATGTAAATATCATCTTCTCTTCTCACCTTAGCCCATATTTTAACCGCTAAGGTTTAACCCAGCTTCTATAAACTTACAACTTGGATCGAGTTTGAATAAATTCTTACCAGTCTAAAAATAAAACTCTAAAATATTGTCTCAGCTCTTCCCTTTCAATGCTTTCTCATTTATGAGAAATTGTTTCTTTTCCTTGTTTCCTTCTTATTTTTTTTATAATTTAATTCAACTTTTAAATGTTAAAATTGAGTTGAAATCCATGTAGAACCTCTACATTACTTCTCTCAAATAACTAATATTGGGGTAATAAATCTTTTTCTGCTTTAGATTCCGACTTTATTCTATATTATTTTCGATTTCCAACCAGTACCGAAATTTTCCAATAATCTTGGATCAAAACTCCTAGAGACGATTAAAACTTGGACGTAACAGCCACATTAAAACAAAGTTTAATGTATTAACAATTTATTCTCATAAAAATTTAGTATGCCTTGTAACTATAGTATGTTTCAGAAAAAAAAGGGTATTGGTCATATGTGCTTATTACTTATCACCAATATCAGATGTGCTGTCTTTGATTATCAAATATATACCTCTTATGTATAAATGATGTATAAGTTAACTTATTTACTTTTCAGTTATTGTCTCTAATGTATTCAACAAATTGGTCGCTAAATTATTACTATTATTTAATGAATGAATGAATGAATACAACAATGCTAAGATATCTTTCAAGAAAAATCAACTCGCTTTTGATTTTACAAGTGTCGCGGCTTAGAAAAAACTTGGATTTACTACTAGAATCATTGTCTAGACTGATCAAAATAAATAACTGATTTCCCTACCCAGACTAATCACGTAATTGTGTGAATTTTACATTTTTGACTGCATATTGTGATACATGCATGCAAAAAACACATGGTCTTGAGATTTCTAGCACACTTAACTAAAATACTTGATTTTTAACAAACATGAAATTGATGATTCAATATTTATTTAGGACCCGACCCTTAATGATCAGCTCTAGATGTATATTCATAACCACATGTGTAGACACACTTCAACCTATATAACATAAAATCTAAAGAAGTAATTGAAAATATATCGTGAATGGATGCATAAGATCCGAACAGTTAAAACATAGGTTGAAGACCAATATGTTACTGAACTTATAATTTGTTGGTTGCAAGTGCTTCTCGTTTCAAGTGGTTAGAGAAACAAAAATATTGTTTAACTTACAAGAACTGCCATAGGTACGCGATATGATGTTTTCTTGAACTCTCGGATAACCTGACTTATCTGCGAATGAGTCCTCCTACAAATAATCAGTTAAAAGTTAAATTTATTAAACAAAATCTAATCGCTAATAACTCACAACCTATTTACTCACGATGCATAGTAAATTGTTGGGGTAGCCATCTTCCTTTGCTTCTTAGCACTCTTCTCCACTTGATCACTGTTACCTTCCAAACAGCCTAAAAGTTCAAATCAACAAGAACAACAATTTCAGACAAATGTTATAGATAATCTATAAATTTTTGGTCATATTTTCTAAGCACTATAACCTTGATTGTTTTCAGTGATATGTTTATAGCTAATCCATTAAAATATATATTTACTGTCGCACAATAATGTCAATTTCACATAATTTATACGTTCCATGACAAAATAAATAGAAGGTGTGGTAGTGTTTCTTTGTTATTTTTAGTTTTGAGTTTTCGTCCATACAAAAATACACACGATGCATGTATATTGTCCAAAACGACCAATTTAGAAAACGAAGTTAACATACAAAATAGAAAACAATTTTTTTGTATTTTTCGCGTTTTGTGAAAAAACACAAGCGCATGAAACAATCTATTCTTTCATCGTCTCTCTATCTCCTTCGTCCTCTCATCCTCTTTCTTTTATCCCCTTCGTCTACCCTTCATTCTTCTCATATTTGACATACATGTTGAAAACTGAAAACACAAAATTCGTTTTTAAACCAAACACCACATTAGTCTTTGCGATGTCAAAAGTCGGTATGTGGCCGATAACATAGTTATGACACGTGTGCCACGGGACAAGGCACAGCACAGCACGATTGCGACTTTTGGCATCATGGTGTGATGCACACAAGGAGCAATAATGATGCACATGGCACGGCATAAAAAAGGCACACATTTGTAATTTCTCTATTCTTTTTAACATATTTTTATTTCCTGCTCTTTTTTCACGATCCAAGACTATATAAAAAGTAGTATCCATCATATTACAAATCAATGTATTTTTTAGGCTCTAAATAGTGGTTTTTTATTTAAATTATCTTAGTTTAAAGACAAACTCACAGCTACTGATATGAAAAAAACCAAGTCTTTCTATAAGTAATCTCAAGGCAAGTTGTAACATAGCATAGATCATGTATGCACAAACCAATATTGATGTTAGAATGTGTAGTATATTTATTTTATACTATGGTATGGTAATTGAAGCAAGATTCAAGTAATAGACTTTTGTAGTTCAATGTGATCAAAATATACTACATGACTATTAGAAAATTAAAAAATAAAAGATGCAGAATATAATAAACATATAAGTGTAGCACAAAACAAAATAAATATACCAAAATAACACCACGGAAAGCAAAATATAATGAAATTCATCCCTTCATACTATTATTTTCTCATTTAATAGCATACAAAATCAGTTACTTGAAATCTAATTAGTAGACGGTAGAGGTTTAAGCTATTTACTTGAAATTTAACTTCTAATGAATCACTTAGCACTGAATGATGTAACATAATTAAATGATATTTCATGTTTATGATATTATGCTTACTAAAAAAAATTACCTTGAGAAAGCAAATATGTTATTTTTTTATGAAATGCTTTAAAAATATCATTTTTTTTATATGTATTAGTAAAAAAATTTGTGTTGTTCCTGTTTAATTAATTATGATGGTATTAAATATATAAATTTTAAATACATGCGCAATAAACCAAAAAGGCTCGCGTCATTCCATGTGTCATGAGTCAAGCCTTTAGAAAGATTTTGTGTCATCTTTTTAGATTTTGATGATACAATCCAAATTGATGTAGATTTTGAATATTTTGTCTCTTTTATAGATTTTTTAAGTTTGAAGAGTGACTAAAGAATAATAATTGCTTCTTTTATTGTATTAAAAAATACAAACAATCATCTACAAGGGGATGAATTATTTTGTGAGAAGAAGGTAATGAATCAATTTCTTAATCAGCTAATTAGATCAATTTCTTAATCAGCCAATTAGATCAATTTCTTAATCAGCCAACTAGGAAGGAGGGTTATTGTATTATGATTTTGGAAATTTAGATTTCTTCTCAATTTTAGGTTTTCTCTTGTAATCTTTTTGGCGAAATCAATAAAGGTTGTTTAAAGGAATTTTTTTTGTCTATTGTTTTTTTACTTCTTATCTTTTTTAAAATCTACTTGTAATTTTTGATGAAAATTTGGTTATAGAGAAGATAAGTATTGAAAAACTTAATGAGAGAAACTTGAGGTTATAGAAGGCGAAGACGAAGGATTTTTTATACCTCCAGGATCTTCATCGACCATTGAAGAACAAAAATAAGAAACCTAATAATTTATTTGAAGCAAAACGTGAGACTTTGAATAAGAAGACTGCAGTAGCTATTTGAGGATTTTTGAATAATTTATTGTTTCATGTTATTACTAATGAAATATCTGTTTATGCAATCTGAAAGAAACTAAAAGAAATGTATGCAAAGAATTTTGCAATAAACAAGACTTTTCTTACAAGAATATTGATGAATCTGAAGCTTAAGGAATGTGGTCAATTGAAGAGCATTTCAATCTTTTTCAGACAATTATGAACCAATTGACGACCGTGAATTACAAGATGGATGATGAGACATAAGCCTTGATGTCCATGAGTTCGCCATTGGAGAGTTGGAAAACGTGTATGGTTGCATTTAACAACTCAAACTCAAATGGAATTGTTTCAATGGGATCGGTGGTTGATAGTTTGCTTAATGAGGAGATACATAGGATGAACATAATGAAAGGAAAGAATAAGAAAGAAAGAAAAAATGGAAATATGATTGAAAAGGTCAATCTTGCTATAATAGGTAAAACCGTCCAGATATGAAAAGACGATCAAATAGATTGAACATGAAAATGGATTTCATCAGCCATTACTGTGAAAAACCCGGTCACCGCTTGAGATTTTGCAAAAAGTTTAAAAAGAAGAAAAAATGATGAAAACATTATAAGAAGGCAAAGACAAGTTTGATCAAGACAACGATGGCACAAATGAAGAAAATAAGATGGATGAGTGCTTGATTCGGATGCGTATTTTCATATATTCCATCAAAAGAAAGCATTAATTGATTATAAAGGGCAAGAGAGCAACAGGGAGTCTACTAATGGTAGAAATTTGCATGTTAAAGGGATAGGTTTTGTTAGGCTAAACATGTACGATGAAAGTATGGTGAAACTCACGGAAGTTAGGCATATCCCAGAAATCAAGAAGAATCTTGTTTCTATAGGACAGTTGAAAGGAAAAAACTGCAACTTTTGAACTCGAAATGAAGTCGCAAGGGTTTGGAATGAAAATAAAAGGGTGTTGCGGCCAAAAAGTGGAAGCGGTAATGTTTACAAATTGCTTTAAAAAAGGTAGAGAATGGATAGACTTCTCAAAGTGATGTTGAAGAGATAAATCTGTCAAAATCATAGTAGAGTCAACAACGGAAAACCACAAAGACGCATGGAGGTCTTTGTGGTATTACAAACAGTTCTGAATTATTGATGACGTGCATGTTCAATTGAGGGGTATATGCATAGATAGTTTGAAGGTTGGTAAAGTTTTATTTGAGAATTCGTACATTTGTTTCATAGGAATATTGAAGATTTGTTTGGAGCTTGAAGATGCATGTGGAGTTGGCAAGCTTATATGGAAATATAGTACCAATGCGGATGTTATTAAATTTTTGTGATGCAATATTTTCAAATTGATGTAAAATTTGAAGATATTTTGAGTCAATGTGAAATTGTGATTCAAGTATGTCATTTCTTTTATAGATTGCGTAAATTTAAACAATGATAAAGATATTAATTGTCTCTTTTATCTTTACCACTGATAAAGAGAATTCAATAAATATAATTTTCACAGTGCCTTTTTGAAATTTCAAAAATACTATTTATCCATTAATGGAATCTCATCATTGTTTGCAACCTCAATCACCATCCACTTTTCGACCACACATCAAGAAAATTTCACTATCGATTTGCAACCAACAAAACTATTTAAAATAAAAATATTATAACCACCGAAGTTTTTGCACTTATAATACACATCCGTCCATTAATCTTTTATTCAATAAGAATGAAATATTATGCACATACATATGATTTACGCTAGTTGTATTAAAAAAAAGCAATCAATTATCTACATGGAAATGAATTGTTTAAGAGGCGGAGCTAATCAATCAATTCCTTAATTAGCTAATTAAGGACATTTTACCAAGACTGCCATAGATAGGCTTGTATAGGATTCACTGTGATTAGGGAGAAGTATAGTCATTGTAGGTGAAATCAATAAATTCTTTGTCTATTATTATTTTTCTTCTTGTCTCTTCTAAAATCTAATTATGTAAGGATCTTAAGAAAATCTTTACACATCTTGCACCATTGATAACTATGGTCAATAAATAGATGCACATACAAAAATTATAATTAATAAGATACAAAAAAATATCTTTTTATACTTTAAAAGGCCTCCCAAAACACATTTTAAAGCTTGCAAACAATATTATAACTGCAATTTCAGACTTTTTTATGCAGCAATTTGTATCAATGACAACTTGAAGTTTTTATTTACCTGCCTGACTACATTCTAAGGTATTGTTTGTTTGAAAAAATAAGTGTTGATTGAAGGGCTGAATGTTTGATTATTCGGTATTTAGCTCTCTTGTTTGTTAGCAATAAGCAATCAGAATAAATCTCCTTGATTCGACTTTTTACAATCATCATTAAATTTTTGTTTTTTTCTCTTCTGATCACTTATTCTCAGCTTTGCCCTAATAGTTCATCTAAAATTGCATTCGCTTTCTCTATTGTACTACCTTGTTAACATTAATATTCTAAACATCACAAAAACTAACTCGGTCTCTTACATCAATAACCAGTCTTTTTTAATCTAAACAGTACAAGATCTATTTGGTTCGTTCTACGATTTTTTTGTTCAAATTTCTTATGGTAGCTACTACCACTATTTCAAATCTAGGAAATCTCGACCGAGATCTCGGTTTAGTCTCCCCACGAAACGAAACTACAAAAAGCGAAGAAAATCTCGTTTGAATGTATCAGCCGAGATATCTAAATATCGACCGATATCTCGACGATACGATTTTACAATATCTCGGCCGATATTTCCTTTTTTGAAAATTTTTCATTTTGAGAAAATTGTTTTTTCTAATGTTGGTTTATTTATTATTAGATTATTTTTCGAAATATTTTTTAGGCTCCTTAAGGTTTTTTATTGACTACTGGTTAATCTTTGTTAGTTCATTTATGGCCTTCATCTTTGTTACTTCATTCACTTTCGTTTTCTCTTTTAGCCTTTATTTCTACAAAATGCTACTGCAAGTTATGTACTTTCATATTCTTAAGTTTATTTAAATTCTTAATTTTTTTAAGTTATCCACGTATAAAATATTCATTGTAGGATCAAATATTATTAGTAAGTAGTAACAATATAATTGTACACTATAACAACTATAGTTTTAGTATATTAGTAAATGAAGTTTTAGAATCTGCGTTTTTATGAATATGCAGTTTTATGAATACATAGTTTTATGAATACGCAATAAATAGATATGCAATTTTTATGCATATGTAGCTTTAAAATGCAGTTTTATAAATATGCAGTTTGATGAATAATGTGGCAAATGAATACACTGCCTTATAAATATGTATTTTTGTATACGTAGGGAATGTAGTTTAGAATATGCAGAATAATAAGAGCAATTACAATAACATGCATATGTAGATTGAAGTATTGTATGGATGTTCTCTTGAGCTATTGATGAGAAGAGTGATATGAAAATCAAAAAATTATGAGTATTAATAAACATTGTTGTAAAAACAAATCAAATTTGAACATGATATATACTTAGAGATATTCCCGAGATGAGCTTTGAGATCCGAACGTCCGAGATACATTCATCTCCCCCGACATCTCCCCCGATACAAGATAAACTCTCTAAAATCTCTGAGACGAAACATAATCGAAATCCAAAATTTAAACCTTGGTAGCTTCTAACAAAGTATATATTTATTTGTTTGTTGTGTATTTGCGTAATATATAACGCATGCTCGGTTTATAAATATCAAATCATGCATATCTAATGGTGCAAACAGCTGCAATTGTAGTTAATAATCAAAATTTATTTCGAAAATTAAAATTAACCCTCAATTTGAAATGTGCAATTATGAAATGTCTTCCTTGTGCTAAACCTAGTCATAAGTTCTTTTAAATTTTGTATGAAAGAGCTTTTGTGGCCATAGATTTATTGGTACGTACATGTGTGTTTATAAAATTATTCTATGTGATTTACAACATATTTGTTTAAAAGCATAGTTTCGAAGATAAAACCATTAATGAAACATGTTGATGAAAGGTCAAATGTTATATGTAAGATCAATGGTTTTAGTGTAGTTCAATCGGTCAGACTATAAAACCATGTTAATCGCCTAACTAAGCGTACTACCTGCTTGGCAAACAGGTATGCTGCAATATACAGTTTCTTAGTCAAACCATCAGTTGCTATGAGGATAACCTAGGGTAACTCCTCATAACACGATGGTCTTATAAAACTTTTTGCCATGCCACTGAATACTGGGGGGATTGGTGATAATCTAAGTAGCGACTCAAAGAGAGCAACCATGGCTTCGCGTAAAAGTAAGATTGCTATTTACTTGTACGTTTAATTTTTGATTTAAATTTAAAATTATTTCGGTTTATGTAAAAATTTAACTAATTATAGTTAATATGTTGATATCTTAAAAAGGGAAAATTAGGAAGAATGACAAACTTTGAAAACAATTTAGGCCGAAGAACATCAAGTTTTATTTTTGGGTTGAATGATAAAATGCTGGTTATAACTAGCATTATGTTCAATTTTTATACTATACAAAATACTAGTTATAACTAGGGGTGACCAGTATTCGTTTAGAACCGAATTAATCGACCAAACCCGGTTCATTTCGGTCGGCTCAGTTATGAAATTATATCGTTTTGAATTCGGTCTGTAAAATAATTTTATTTTGCTTATCGGCTTAACCGAATTAACCGAATTTTTATTATATTATTCAAATTCATGGCATTGTAATACTCTTAATAATTAGTTTAGCAACATAAAACAAAATTTATCTAATTAAAAATAGATTAATTTTTCTTATAAACTTAAAATAAACACTCAAAATTGTTTATATAAACATAAATTTATGTTTTCTTGGCTAAATCAATCATCTGAATAATAACATATGGTAAATTCTCTTACTTGCTTTCTTAGTTTGGTTAAATCGATTACCGATCGAATTAACCGAAATTACTTCAATTCGGTTTTTATTTTTTTTTAGTTTCAATTCGGTTGAACATTTTTTAGCTCAAAACCGACCGAACCAACCGAATGATCACCATTAGTTATAACTAGCATTACTCAATTTTACACTTTATGGAATGCTAATTATAATTAGCATTGTCCTTCAACCCAAAAAAAACATGTTCTTCAATCTATTTTTTTCAAAGTTATCATCATGCATATTTTCCTCTTTTAAGAAATCATTTTTAAACATTTGATAACAAATACAAATTACAAAAGTTCCGTAACAATTTCTTTAATGCAAAATGTAAATTTTCCAATTTTTTAAGATTAAAAAAGTTCAGTTCAAGTTCATAAAATGTATACTAATAGTGTATTGTATCATCTAAGATTAATAAGACAATCAAATAATTTGGCGGCCAAGGTTATGAAATTAAGGTTATTTCATTTTTAGAACCATAGTACTCTAAGGTATAAGGTTAACCGTGAGCGAATCGTGGTTGGGTCGGATCTTTAAAACAGTCTAAAACAACAAATTATACAAACACTAAGGGGTAATACCATCAAAATAACTATAAATTTAGACAAAACACTTTTTTATTCAGAAAGCAAACAAACGACTTCTTTCCCTATCAGTAAATAGTATTCAGCAACCGGTATTCGGTAATTGGCGTTCAGCAATCAACGTTTAGCAATTAGCAATCAACGTTCGGCGATTTAAACAAACGAAGCCTAACACATGTTCTATTTAGTTAACTAGAAGGACAAAATATTTGTCACGTGCACGACTACATGGAGAAGAGTGAGATCGATGGAAAGAAAATGCGAGTTTCTTTAAAATGTTTCCTTTAAAAAGAAACCATTTTTAATAGTAAAACAAAAGACTTTAGCATACTTGTGTTAGAAGCAAAATCATCGGGCTCCGGAATAAATCCTCCACCGTTAACCAAGGGGTCAATAGAAGCTGTAGGCCCACCACCACCGTTACAATCAAGCATGGACCTTTTAGAATGGTGGCGCTGCCAAGCAAGAGCGGAGCAAAGAAGAGAGAGGGACTTGCCGGTGCCGGTCGGAGATTCAAGTAGCGCGTGACAGTGATTTTGTCGTTTGGCGCGATCTAGTGTCCAAATAACTCGGCCCATAAATGCCAGCTGAGTGCCGTAGGGTTTGTACGGGAATTCTACTGGTATGCCTGAGATTTGATACGTGTTTTTTGAACTAGAGTTAGGGTTTTGGGGAGAGCATGGATCCATTTTTCTTCCTGGGTTTGGTTCTCTCTTTTTTTCTTTCAGAAATTGGGGGAATAGAGACGAGGGGTTTTGTTTTGGCGGGGTTTGAAATTATCGAAGATTTTTGGGGAAGCAACCAACATATATTCGTGGCAATGCATGTGAATAGGCCCATAGGATTGGTTTCGGCCCAACTATATAAACTGTGAGTCTATGAATGTGGTGGTGGTACAAGTTTCAACCTTGACAAAATTTGAATGTATTTGGTTGGCCACCTTGATTTTTTTGGCTTCAAAAAATTTGAGTGTTTTTTGGTTGACCACCTTTATTTTTTGGCTTCAAAAATAAATTATTTCACCAAACTCCCCGTAAATTCAAAAAATGAATAGTTTAAGAGACTATGGATAAAGTACAAAAATATTGATCTGTAGGAAACTTGAAGGATGAAGTTGGAGTATTTTTTTTATTTCAGGAACAACTTTATTTTTAGTCCTAAGGATTAATTATTCAACAACATTGAAAACTAAAAACATACATTTAGTTATTCCATAAAGTTCGTGGGAAATTCAAAAGTTGTGTTTCCAAACCCCTTTTGATATAACCATTTGTTCCAATACAATAAAACAAATTAAAATTACCATTTTCAATCTGATTGATTAGATATCCACGCTCGGATTCTGTTGGTGAAGAAGGTGACACTTCGGTGAGGATGATGTGACATGTTTGAATGTGGTGGAGGTGGTGCACCATGGTCAACTATAGTGAAGTGGTCGAGATAAGCAAGAGATGGTGATGAAGATTGAGTTGGAACGGCGGCATAGATGGAAAGGAGCGTTGGTTGAGATGAGAGTTGAAGTAAGGATGTGAATGAGTTATATTGGATTGGATAAGAACAAGTAATATAGTGTTCATCATTATTGTATAGTATGATCGTAGGAACTGAAAAGATCTAATTAAGTGGATACACACCTCAACTGATAATGTTGTTTTGTAGTTGTTTGAACCAGACTAGTCTACACCGGGTGAAAATGGTAGATTTCAAAAAAAAATGTTTATTTGGATCTTAATTGTAACAACTCACTCCGGCACAGCCCTAAATTTCGATCTAGAAAAGATCCATCGGAATTTAGATTCATTCTAAGGTAAATTATTGGTAAAACTAAGAAATGACATTACAGAGTCATGACTAAGCTTTCGAAAATCGCAGTATATGGAACAAAATATAATATAAAGGTGTGCCCATTTATTTCAAAACCACAAAAATGTCATAATACAAAATTTCATAAAAACTGTAACATAATACCTATTACAACAGTTGTCTAGATACATTGGTATACATAAAAGCAAGCAATTATGGCAAATGCTGCCACAAGCCAAGCTTCTGCATCTTTAAGCACCATCACCGCCATCACTTCATCCTTAACCTGTGTTGTAATGAGGAGGAAGTCAGAACAACAAGTGTCTGGCGAATAAAAATCTCGAGGCTTGCATTTTCAGTACTTAGGCAGTATATTTCAAGATAAGAATATGTCTATGAACATAAAACTAATAAAAACCATTTAGTACTTCTTTTTAAGAAAAGGAGGCGGGTCCAACTACTTGATACTTTCCATTTCAGAAGTAGGTTTCTAGAATCTCATATCACAATCATGCGTCATAAATAGCTAATAATGTGAGAGACGGTACCCAAGTTGCTAAATACTTTTTATTGGAAAATAGAAAGACTCTGGTCATTTAATACTTTAATTAAGGCAGACGCCGTCATTTAATACCTATTTCCAAGGCGTGCTCCTCAACGATATTACTTAGCTGACATTATATGGAATCTCTTAGGCCACTTAATACTTACTTGTGGAAAATAAACAGAGTTTGATAACTTAATACCTTAATTAAGGCAGACCCTATCTTTAATACTTATTTCCAAAAGCGGACCCCTGTAGAGATACCACCTAACGTGTCCCCTAGGCTATTTAATACTTTGCTGGGGAAAAAACGGGTCCAACCACATATATGCCCTTTATCTTATGGTCCATACTCATAATGACATGTCACATTAGTTCGCTACCCGTAGGAACCGATAGCCAGATTAGCTGGGTAGATTTCTCCTATAGAATGTAACGACTCGTAAATTTTAACGATTTTTATAACATAATTATCTAAATTTTTCATGAATTTAAATAATAAAATTTTAGCAAAGAAAATTTGATATTTGCGATACGTCTATTTAAACGTAGCAAGTGTCAGATTTTCATTGGATAATATTTAAGTTTGTTTGGTTGTGGAATTTTAAATTTTAAATCTTAAATCAGTTAAATTTGGTGGAAATAGAATATTTTGAAATCTGAATATTTTTATATAAGAAAAATGTTTATCATTTTCTAAGTGAGGCGTCATATTTCGTTTCGCCAAAGTTGGAATGCTCTAGCCCCATCTATATTATGTTCGACGGTTTAGCAGCATTTTAGCAGCGAATATCGACTTTTAATAGGATAATCGTATCGTTGATATCTATATAACATTTTGTTTGTCTCGTTGTGTTGATCTCCGTAGTATATTCATTTGTACATTTCGGCGTCCGATACGCAACAAAAACCGCAAAACGGATAGCTGTATCGGTATCCGTTTTGAGTCTCTACAATACTCCGTGTTCATTCAATTCTGAAACGGCTGAAAACAAATAGACACTTGTTTTAATATTCCCTGAAATTTATTATGTGACTTTTACCATTCCCATGGTTGCATGTCCATTATGGCTCATTCAATTCATTGATTCGTGAATTTTCAGTCTCTCCATCTCATTTCTATTAGTTTTCTTTTGTTCGTTGCTCGAATACATATAAGAAAACGTTTGCATGGGAAACTTGCATCAAATCTTTCATTCTTTTTCTTCTGTTCATTCCACGCCTTGCCGCTGCCACGGTCCATCCTCCCTAACTCGCGCCCCTCCATCAAACCTACAACATCACCCATAGCCAGTAGCAGCCTCTGCCCAGGAACCTTCCACCGCCATCAAAACCCTATCCACTTTCCCTTCATTAGCCCATACGAGAACCCACTGCCTTGCACCACCTTTGAACTTCTCCACTCAAGCACCATCAGCTGAAGCCTTCTCCGACCAGCCTGACAAACGCCGCCTCATATCCAGTCTCCATCTCAGCCCATCTTCGTTCCGTCTTGTTTATAAAAAAAAATCAAAGTTTCATTTTTTTTGGCATTGCAGACCTGCTCGGCGAATTGCACGCAACTCTTTCCGACCGAACAAGCAAACCGAGAGCAGCCAAACCCCATCACAGTTAGCCTATTCCCTTCCACTACTCGACCTTTGCCCCGTTGCACATGACCCAAAGCCTCCACCTTGTGCTCGCAATTCGCACTCCCAGATCTGCACATAACAGTAGCCTTTTCGCCTCGACTGTGCCGCCAAACCTCCGCAACCACTGTCGTGGCTACCATCTCACCCTAACAAGCCTCGACAATCTTGCAACCACCTCTGTCTTTGTAACGATCCCGGATTTTAATTGAGTGTAATTGATAATCAATTTAATTTTTGAATAAAAAATTTGTGAAAATAATTGGTAATCAATATAATATGTTAGTTAAATTAAGAAATTTTTGAGAAATGTATTTACGTTGAATATGAATTGGGACTAAAATTTAAATGTCTTAGAAAATAAATTTGAATTTGAACTTTATATATATATACATGTGAATATATAAGTATATGCGCATATATTGGATTTGAATTTAAAATTTTAAGAAAGAAAGAATTAAATATACAAGTAAAATAAAATACAAACAAAGTATATTTATAAAAATATAAGTAAATACATAGATAAAATCTAACAACATATTAACAATAGAAATTTATTTATATTGCAAAGTATAAGTTAAATATAAATATGAGTGTGTAGACAAATCAAATTGAATGTGAACACTTGAATAAAGATATGGTAAGTATGAAAGTACTTACAACAGGAAGTGAAGAAACAAATATATTCAAGTGTGAAGGCTTGCAAATCAAGAAAAAGCTTAATTACTGCCATATCCTTTAGCCCACCAAAACCAGATTTATATCAGCCTGGTCAACAAATAAAGTAAGAGATATACATAGATACTCAACAATGAAATAAAAGACAAGTGTAGATTAAAAAGAAACATCTATGAACAAAAATGCAAATAAAATAAGAAACAAAAGTACCTACTCCTATCATCTCAGCCGAGACAAACAATACAAGGCAAGTGGTGAGAACATAAACAAAGGAAAAATATATACATTCAAGTACAAACAAAATATCTTCAAGTATGGAATGAGATCTTTAGCCACCCTACAGAAAATCATCATCCGAGATCTTATTTGATAAAACAAAAAAAAATGTATCTATGCTTTGTATTGTACTAAACAGATAATATCACTGTGTACAAAAATAATATCACCAGTAACTTGCTTCCATATATCACCTTTTTCTCATCTCATTTTCATTCGTCAAAAATAAGTAAACCAGAGGATAAGCAAGCATTTCCATTTTTACAAACTGAAGCATTTATTCATGAAAACGAAAACAAGATAATTTATCAAAGGAAAATTTCAAGCCTGAAGTAGTAAATCAAGTACAAGTTTCAAGAACAGTTTTAAAAGGAAAAAGAGGCTATGCCTTCATACTTCCAAGTGAGTAACTTTTTTTTAAAAAATGGATCTGTTGCAAGTTAAAATTTAGATAAGTATGTTTATATACATTTACGTTTAAACTCTCTGGGTACTCTTGAATACTGGGAGTAATTATACAGGTTGTTGATCATATGCTCTCTGTTCTGTCTTGTTTCCAGGCTCTTGATCTAGTTATGATAGGATCAAATTCACAAACAAATATTGTTTGTTTTAACATAGGTTAAGTTTTAAAATAAATAAAAAAATTAAGTAAGTTAAAAAAATAAGCCTGTTAGTATCTGTAAACCAAGACAACTCTGTGCATAATAAAATTTAGTGATACTCAAACCTTTAAATTTGAAAATCCAGTATTATATATCGAAAACATCAACTGAAATATGATTTTTAACACAAGAATTAGGATTTTTAGCATTAAGTTCAAGGTGCGGTTTGGTGTTTAACTAAAATGAGATTATTTGATTTCTTTGGTGATCTATGTATTTTGAGGACTTGGATTTCTTCATGATGATGGAGAAGAGTTAGGAGTGGATGGGAAAAATGCTAGTTGGTGTTGAAATTCATCAGAGGAGTTGCGGTGGTGAAATTTCCTGTAGAACCCTAGTTTTAGCTAGGCTTTGAAATTTGATCGCCACGGCCGTTTGCATTGATCGAGTGTAGTGGGATTTTTGGAGATGGTAGTGTGGACGTAGACGAAGGTCTTGGCGGAGGTGCGACGCGTTCTGGTGGTCGGAGTTCAAAGCAAGGCGCGATGACAGGTTGTGGGGTTGAAGTGGTCTCGCGTTTCCAGGTTTTTGGATGTTCTGGTTCCAGTTTCGAGCTCGAACGCTCGATTTTGCTTCAATGATTTCATCATCATTTCGATGATCGGGAACTGATGAGGGGAGGATCGTCGACTTGCCTCGATGATCTGCAGAAGGCCGAAGGTGATGGCGGCGCCGTGCACGTGCACGGTGCCATGAGTTTCTTTTCTTTTCTTTTCTTCTTTCCTAGTGAAGATGAGTTGGAGCAGGCATTTTCGTGTGTGTCTCCGGGAAGACTGGAAGCATTCGAGTGACAATCCTGGGAAACTTCATGTTGACCTCGATGCAAAACAGAGTAGTTTTAGTTCCAGGTTTTTGAACCTAACAGCATTCTGTTTTGTTTTGAAATTTAAAACTAAATTTTAAATTTTATAAACCAAGGTTAAAATTAAGTGTTGAAACAAAGTGCAAACATAAATCCAAGTTCAGTTTTGAAATGAAATAAAGTTTTGTAAATTTAAATGTTAAAGTATGTTTTTAGATGATGTGAAAAAAAAAGAATTTGATTTTAACTTTTGAGATTTCTTTATAACAAAAATATTTTAACATGAGAAATTAAAAGTTAGAAAATATTTGGATTTTAAACTTATTAAAGATAAATTGGTAATTATTTTAAAACTCGAAAATCAAATTTGAAATCTAAAAGAAAATTTGGAAACAATGTTTCCAAACACATTGTAAATGATAATTTAATCATAAGTATGAATGAGCTATACTCTAAATAATAAAGATTTAATGATTAATAATTAAGCAAATTAAAATGAATAAATTATTCATTAAATTTGTTTTTGATTTAGATTAATTATATAAGTAATTAAAAAGTTAAAATAATTAATGAAGGTTTTATAAAGTATTGATTAAGGATTTTTAATTAATTAAGGATTAAAGGTGGTTAATTAAGTGATTAAGCAATAATTAATGTAAGGATAATGTGATAAATTGATTTAGTAATTAATTTGAGAATAATTAATTTATTAAAGTAATTAATTTATTTAAAGATTAATAAATTAATGGAAGTGATAAGTAAATAATTATGAATTATGGAGAAATTAACTGGTTATTGTAATTAATAGAGAATAATTAATTAAGGATTAATTATTAATTAAGGATTAATTATTAATTAAGGGTTAATTTATGATTAATTAAAGGATAATTTATTGAAATGTTTTGAAATTAATTGATTATTAATCTACCATAGCTAGCAAATTTATCCATAGAAGTTAATTTGAGTTAAAATTAAATCAGATTGATCCTACTTATGGATGTTTAAATTTCATTGGATGTTGGATTGTTTGATATTTCCGATGTCGGATGGTTGATGATATATCCTGAATTAGGTTTTGATCTGTAATGTAAAATTTATTTTCTATGATGTAATTCATTACCTGTGATATATATATATATATATATATATATATATATATATCTGTGTGCGTGTGTGTGATCTGTGAATGAAGATAAGCGTTATAGTTTATATCACTTATCGGATATATATCGTTTTATTTGACCTGTGACGATTGAAATAATATTGCACTGTTGTGTTAAACCCCTGGACCACACTATACACACACAAATATGGATTTCACGAGGAAATCGAATAAATCACAGATTTTTGAAAATAGTTTTGGATTTGAATTTTTAAATTCAAAATTGTTTGAAATGGACTTTCAAAGATGAAATTTATTTTGAATAACTTGATAAAGTTTGAAATTTAAATAATTTGATTTAAATTTAAATTCAAAATGTGAAACTGAATTCTATAATTTGAAACTAGGGATTAAAGATGTTATACCAGTTATATATGGGTTAAACTATTTTAAAATGTATTAATTTGGGAATATGAATATAAATTAAGAACTTTAACTCATATAAATATAATTGGATTTTTCTGAAACGAAAACTATTTGTTTTCAAATAATAAAAACGTTCACATAAGTAATGAACTTCCAATTTGTGTTAAAAAGATTTCTAGTTTAAAATGAAAATGATTTCCACATTATAGAAATGGTTTGAAAGCTATAAGTTAAATCTTTGATTTAAAAATTTAATGAGTTAATACAATTAAAATGGAGATTGTTTTGAATTTCGTAAATAGATTTTTGTGTAACTAGGTGAACTTTGAGAAATAAATCTTTTATTTTGAAGATTGGAAATGGTAATTCGTTTTTAAACCATTTAGCGAAAAGTTTTGGGTAATAAGTTGTGACTTAATTGAAATCCCAATATCCATATGTTTTTGAACTATTTCGCTCACTATTCGGTTTAACCGGGAGGGGACCTTGTGTCATATAGCCCATTCCGAATATGTGATACGTCGTTATGGATAGCATTTGAAGACCGGTGGTGAAGACCGGATATTTTCAAAAACGAAAGGACAACTCGTCGAATGTCTTTGCATCGACTGGTCCCCGGTATAGAGACTCCATATGTGATGGGAAGTCCGAACGTGATTCGTGAATATCCGGATTGCAAGGGCTTCTTTGGAAGTGCTTTCGTTTCTGTTCGAACCCGGAACAGACTTGTATGGTTACGTGTCTGACATTACATTTTGAGATATAAAGCAGATTTCTTTCAAATACATTTCTGTTGGTGGCGGAGAATTTATTCTTTTAGCTTAACACCCTTCTCCGAGACGTACGAGCTCAGAGGTTATGTAGTTGAAGGTTATCAGCGATATATTCCCAATTTGGTAATGTGACATGCTAAGTGTTGCTGTGTAATGATCATTGTTTGATCATTTGTGATATGATCATTTGTTTGATCATTTATCTTTGTGATCATTACTTTGATCATTTGTTGACCCAAAGCATGGCTTTGTGGACGTGACCTCGTCGAACCGCACAACCCGGAATGGTCGAAACAGGAAAGATGCAGCAAGATTATTGGGGGTAGCGCCTCTTAGGGTATGTTCATTTCCTTCTGGATAGAGGTGGTATCATGGTATGGAGCCCAGATACTTAACCTATGTTGTTGCTGCAAATTTATTACTTTGTGGTTGTTGGTTATCGGGATCCCGGATAAAGGTTGGTTACGACCGGGGGATGGCATACTCGTGTCAGTAGTTACCCAGTTAGGGGTAACCCGGCCTTGTGTTGGCAGAGATCCGGTTAGGTTCTCGGGGACGTCCTTCCATAGGCGTTCTCATGTGGCAATGGGAAGTTCCTTGGCCTGACCATTTGTTGGAAATCCAAAGAAACAATACGAACCATGTACGGTTTTAGTTGTATAACCTGCCATGGAATGTGGCGGTAACCTTCTATTGAACATGGTAGCTATAATAGGCATACGATAATGGTCGTATGTTGGCTAAGATTTATATTCTACTTTCGAAATGGTTTCTGCACTTTGCACTTATAGTAATAATATCAAAGAAATTGTGTATCAAGCATGTTTAACTATCATAAGAAGAAATCTCCTCCAATTCTGCGTTTGCATTGTGTGTGTGGTGGGAGGTCTTATGGTAGTTTCATTTTCCAAAAGCATTACGAATTGACTTTAAAATTCTCTTGTTGTTTGTTTTTAAAGATAAACTGTTTTTATTGCTCATACCAGTCCCACGACTGATCCGGAGTTTATTGTTTCTTTCCTAAACTCTGGGTGCTCATTATTTTCTACACGAGCAGTCTAGAGTTGGGTTTTTCAGATAGTCAGATTAGTAGGTTATATGGAGTTAGTTCAGTCTTTGGATCGCACCGCACTTGCTCAGCTTGGTGCATCGTCATTGGGAGTTTGAGCTATTTCTGGATTGGTGCTTTGGAGATGGAGTTATTTGTTCCGATGCTGGTGTTATTTATTTTCATTTCCGCTGCTACTTCTTGTATCATATCTCTGATGTATATTGATATTCATCGTATCACTCTGTTGTATCAGATATTGTGTCAGTGTTGTATATCAATATATTATTCTTTTTATTCCGCTGTGTTGTTATACTTAATTTTGTTATAAGCTCCGGCGAATCGGATTTGAACGGTCGAATCTACGGCATTCGAATACGATTTGAAGTATGGATGTCGATTTTCGAGCGTGAAAAATCCGAGTCGTCACATTTTACATGTGCAGCCAGCCTTCCCTCAATATATATATATATATATATATATATATATATATATATGCGTGTGCGTGTGCGTGTGTCTTCTATATATGTTGTTCTTTCTATATGGTTTTTTGTGCTTTAATATAAACTTATATATGTTAAATATATATATTGCATATATACATTATCAGCTGAAGCTATATATTTGTTTATTCAATTCCAAGCTTATATGTTGCCTATATATATAATTAAGTATTTATTTTAAATTATATATATATATATATATATATATATTATTTTATATATGTGTTTTAAAACTGAATATTGATTTTTTTTAAGTATAATATGAAGATTTTCTTGCATATGTGTTTAAAACTGAATATTGGTTTTAAATATAGAATATAAAGTTTATTTTTAAATATGCAGGTAAAATTTGATTTTAATATATATATATATATATATATTGTGTTTTCATCAAATTCGCATTCAAATTATCTACCGTGTCGTTATTCGGTATGTTGCTTTGTTCGTCGCTGTCCGGAAATCTCAACAGCTTTTGATTTGCTTTGCTCGTATCCATGTCCGTGTCCGTGTCACCTTCTTCGTTCTCGATTATTCTCTAGCCTCGAAAGATGAGCGGTCTCTCACGATTAACATTCTTATGTTAGTAAATTTATATTCATCTGAAATGATGATTGAAATACGTTGTTATATTAAATTTGGTTAGAAAGTTAATTGTTGAATATGATATGTTATTATTTAAATTTGTTCACCTATGATTTATATGACACCATAGCCTATCGAATATATATTATATTTTAAATTGTTAATTATGATATATGTTCGCCATTGATATGTTATGTTATTTTATATTATTATTATTATATTAATCTCACACTACAAGTTCCATGTTAGTCAAGAATTCCCTATGGATTGAAATGATACATATCTGAACAATTTTATAGATTAGAAAAAATCTTTGTGGGTTGAAATGATAAACCCAAGCGAATTTTATTGATTTTTGGATTTTGTGATTACGGGTTGAAATGATATATACCCATAAATATTAAATAATTACGGATTAAAATGATAATTATCTGTATCATTTGACTCAAACCACACGCGTCAGACTCAAACCATACAGAAGGGCGGATTGTTATTGGGGTGAATAAGAAAAAACAGAGAAAGAAAAAAACAAAGCAGAATCTTGCAACGGAAGGACAAAATATAATAATCAAATAAACAGTTCATGAAGCTGTTATACAAAACATTTGATTTTACTTATACAACACATATCAGAGTTACACATACCGGAGAATAAATAAATAATGCAGCGGAACATTATGAATGTAGTGGAATAATTTAATAAATAATAGTAATACAATCTTCGTATTCATCTTCCAGAAATAAAGTCTTCGAATCCTGAAATGCTCAGACTGACCTGAGCGAATTGAAAAGACAAAACACTCGAGTCAGAACTAAAAGATCTTATGTAAGTTAAATCAACTGTAAATAATATGAGTGGAAGGACGTCAGAGATGTTTAAGTGATTTGACATCTCCTATCCAGTGTCTAACGTGAGTGCAGCAACTTAAGAGATATTCGGGATTCACATCTCATAAGGATCCGTTAAACTATTTACTATGTAGTAATATACGCTATTATAATAATGTCTAATAGTAAAATAAACCTACTTTTAAATAGCGTTAAGGGGTCACCCATATAGCCCTTATCACGTAATAGTCCCAGTAGTCCATCCAGTATCAGCGCATCTCCAGATCGAGAGACTACCCTAAATACTCCGCGGGCTATGGGAGAAAACCAAACAAGTACAAGGCGCGCTAGGGTTTGTGACACGGCACAACTAGGCAATGTCACGGCAGATATACCAATTATGCTTTCAGACCGGTGGTAACACGTAGCAGCTACTACCGCTCACCTCGAGCCACACCCCCAAAATCAAAAAGGTCCTGAATCAATCACAAAGTAATAGAATGGTACCGAAGGAGTGTGTTCGATAAAAGGTGCTACCTTCTTAGCCCGTCAATCGCTCATGTTTTAGCCATCTTATGCCAACTCACGGAAGTCGGGTCCACGTATATACCTTAAAGGAAACACCGCCACCATCCTACTTCATTCTGGAATCTCCACCGCGTACACGGTTGTTAAAGTGGTTTTCTGAGTTGGCAGAGAGTATGACAACTTCCGATCTCGGTACGTTATTATAACACCGCGGTCATTTTAAAATAATTATACTTCCAAACCAGAATATAATATCCATTTCAAAACCATATAAATACGACATCATTTTCGTTTTAAAACCCAAATCAATATGATATCATTTTTATTTCAAATATATCCTTTTTCCAAAATCATAGCACTTTCAAAGTTATAACACTTCGAAATCAAAACACTTGAAGTATAACATTTTCAAATCATAATACCTTGAAACTCATAACTTTGACCCTTAAATGGTTTAAATATTTAAAATACTTTATATAATAAATAGCTTCTTCAATTTCACAAATCAATTCCAAAACAACTAGAATTTCTAGATTTTATTTTAACCAAATCCCCAAATCATAAATTTCAATACGATTCAGTTTCCAAATAAACTACTTCAGATTAAATTGATTTCAAAACAGATTTGATCCGCAGAATAAACCATTTCAAATTTATATCGATTTCAAATATAGATTCGAACCTCCAAATAACCCATTTCAATAGATTTCAAAGCTTTCAATATTCAACACTTCAAAACTAAATTTGTTAACTCTATACACACACACACACACACACATATATCAAATTCAGTTTACTATTATTTTGTTTTGAAATATTTACTTAATAATTCCAATATCATTCAAATAAACTCCAATTTCAAATTAGCGAATATTTCCCTCACTTTATTCAAACTTGATATTGATTTATATAACCTTAACCAAAAATCAAGTTAGAAATCATATTCTTTAAAATCACAAATTCAATGAGTTCCAAATCGATTTTTATTAAATAAAATTTCAAATTAATTTCCAATTTATCTTTCAACCTTAATTTATTGAAATCATTATAAATTCTATATTAAAATATAATTTAAATAAATACTTAACCATATCATATTTTAAATAAAATCAAACTTTATTATTAAACTTATTTATATCAACAAATTTATACATAGCTCAAGTCAAGAATTTGACTATATATATAAAATAGCATTTATGTAATATCTAAAATCAATATTTATATAAAACCGTGTATTTTTTTTCCGAAACCATAGAAATCAATTTCAAAATGTTTTTATATATATAGACTACGGTGTCTGTATATAATTTTCTATCCTATGGTCAAGTGATACGGATATTTATCATTTTAATCTGTAATTTAAAATATCAATACGGTTATATATCATTTCAAACCGCAATCCCGAAAAATAAAAATCCATAACAACTTGCAGTTTATAACAATATAAAATACAGCATACATTCATCCAATATCAATCATCAAACATCTATCACAATCACCATCCAATTCAGTCAATAACATCAATATAGAACAGATAATACTTAACAAGAATTTTACTAGCAGTTTATATGTAATAATAAATTTAACAAATTAACTAGCAGTTTTATATGCAATAATAAATTTAAATAACCATTTAATTCAATAAATTCAATTTAACCGATATGATGATTAAAAATATGCCAACAGTTATAAATAAATTTCAAATCACATCATAAATCAATTTAACAAACATAAGAAATTTTAGAAGTTGTGAGTGGGTTAAAACGCTCACTTTTTTAATTTAAATTGAATTTAAATCCAATTTAAACCCAAAATTCAGACAGTCTTAGAATCTGCCCAAACCGGCGTCAAAATGTCCAAAATTTAGATACGAACCCAACGGAAAACCGCACGTCAATTGGACCTGGTATGCGAAAGTTACGACGATTAGAAGATTTGAATTTAAATTTAAATGAAACAAAATAAAAGTAAAGGAAAAGAGTTTACAGCTACTGCCACATCACTCGTACAACAAATCTTCAGGTAACCAACAGGTGAGCATGACCTTGAGAAAAACCCTAGCCGCAAGTAGATGAACGCCGCTCATCACGCCGACGTCGCGTCGAATTTGCACAGCCTCCACGGAAAAATCGAACCCTAATCATCGATTTCTGGTTGCCTCCGACCTCCATAGGTGATGCGACCACCTCAGATCGACTCCACGAAGCTAGCTCCACAAAACCCCTCAATCGATTTGATGATCGGTCCTCGTTGATCGTTGCGCGATGAATGACCGAAAATGAGTCATAAATTTCTGAACAAACGGTGACTCCAATTGGAAGAATTACAGATTTGAGATGCGCTCGTCGAGTGCTTCAGATCGATATATAATTCGATATAGTCTAAGGAGTTTGAATTTTGAAGTAGAAATTTTTGATTTGCAATTGACTGTGAAATTTAGAGTTTATTTGTCATTGAAAAAGAGGAGCAATTGGAATTGTACGTACAGAAAAATGAACATAAGAAAAAGGCTAGGGTTTATAATGAGGTATATATGCAAAGCTGAAATTAGAATGGACCATATTAATTTGGATCGAAAGTTGAATGACAAATGGCCCGAAAAGCCCGTGCTGATACCGGAACAAAATTGGGTCAACTCATATATCAAAATAGATGTTTTAAATGCAATGGAACTGGCTTCAAGTCCAAATTCCATCATATGAAGAAGTTATGCAAAAATCAAGTTATTTCAAATTGATTTCAATTGATTTCAATTAATTTGATTTCTGGGCATCTCGAGTTCGCAAACGACAGTCCAATTGTTACGAAACTTGAAATCCTACAATAATTCTCTGTTACGGATCCGATGAAACTAGTTTCGTCGAAATCCGAGTCAGTGGCCAAAATGACTATTTTTACATTAATTTAATAAATTAACAATTAATTAATTAAATCAATTTTTCAATTTCAATTCTTTAATTGACTATTTTTATCGTTTTTGAATTTCTTAATCATTTACACTAATTTAAACAAATTCAGATGTCAATTTAGAGTTGATTAATTTATAAATTTCGGTGTTAACCTCAATTTCATTAAATTCAGAATTTATAAATTTAATTTCCACTAACTCCATTTAATTTACTTTTCACTCTATTATTCAATCCATTGTTGTCAAAATGGATGAAGTTAACACTGGATTCATGATCTATCACATTAATATTTGCAAATTCCATCTTAATTTCAATTAACATAATATTTAGATATTAAATGTCATTTAATTGCAATTAATCCAATTATTATAGTTCAAATCCTAATAGATTGACAAATGTTTATTTTCATTCTTACAATTCCACAAATTGTCCTATTATGAATACATTAACATTATTTCCAAATATTTATTCACAATTTCTAATTCAAATAACATTTCAATTATATAATATTGATTTTTCCAATTTACAACCTATTACGTATTATTTTGTCAATTAATATAACTTTGAATTTTATTTTCCAATTTACTATATACAATCAATTATGACCATGCAATTGTTTCAATAAATTGGGTTAACACTAAATTAGTTATTTATTAACTTGCATTAAGATTATTACCTTTATTTTAGTGATTTCATTATTAAATTACAGATTTTTATTTTTTTCCGAATTAATTTACCAAAACTTATTAAATTAACATAATTTAATTATCGAAAATTACGAGTCGTTACAACATGCCTTATCGCGTCTTATACAAGTTTGTTTTATACCATACCTATAGAGTGATCTCTGAGTAAACCACCGGTTTGGTGGAGCTTGCATTATCTGTACAGACTACGAAAATATAAAAAATGTGTTAAGGGGGATATAGGTAATGCCTTAATACTATTTTAAGAGTTTACTTTGTAAGATCGATTTCACCCTAGAGGGGGGTGAATAGGGTGATACTATTAATTATAAAAATTATTGCGGAAGTTTATATAAAATAATTTCAACACAGATCACAGCAGAATAATAGCTGCATAGATAATAGCAGAATATAAAAATATAGAAATAGAACAACACAGAATTTACCCAACTTCGGCAAAATCCTGCCTACATGCTGCCCCTAAGGTTTCTACTAGAATTAAGTAGTCAGACGCTTACATATGTAAACTCGCGACACCCGCTATCAATTAACTTAACTCTACGCTCAAAACCCTACCACAACTCAACCATTGAGTTGCGAATTCTCGAACTACACCACCGTAGTTCGTCCCCTAGTCATACAACTAGAATTTACAAATGTTTAAAGAAGAAAATACAAATTTAAACAATAATTAAAAAAACAAAACCCTAATTTTAAATAAATTAAAGCCCAAGAGGAAAAACACCGGCCCAAAGTAAATAAAGTGATACAAGAAATCCCTTTCTCCTTCTTATTTATGTCGGCCCGTTCCTTTGAAAAACTGTCTTCCTCTTTTCTGTTGCTCGAACACTTCTGTTCCTTTGAAAATTAGCTGCTTCATTCCTCGAGAAAAATCAGGGCTTTCTGAAATTGAAGCCGCTTCATGTGATAATTCGAATTTATGATCTTGCGATGCTTGTTTTGTTGAATAATCGTCTCTTCGACTTTGCATATGGCTGCTGCAATTTCATCGAGTTCGGTTCAAAGAATCTGGTATGTAATTTATGGTTTTTTGCTTTTCTTTTTAGCTTGCTTGAACTCGATCTTGATTCGAGTTAAATGATTATTCTTTTTTGCTTGAACTCTTTTTACGGCCGATTATGATTGGGTTTTATAGGATTCGAATTCCTATATTTTCATTTGTATAAACTACTGATAATTTTCGACTTGGCCATTTGATTTTTGTTTTGATACTGGTGGTGATTTCTGACTTCTTCAATTTGTATAATTTGCTTGCTTATCACGGCTTGATTTCTTGGCCACCACGGCTCTGACTTTGAACTTTTCAATTACGTTCATTTTTTGACTTCGGCCTTGACTTTGTTTTGAAATCCCTTGCGACATTATTTCGGTTCGAACTGCTGCTCTTTTCTCTTTTGGCATCGGCTTCTTTAATTTTGTGATATTGAATTGCAGTTGTCTTTGCTCAAAAACTGATACTTGACTATGTTACCAGCAGTTTCTTGATTTAGCTCGTTCGCTGTTTTATGATGGACTCTGTTATCACTATTTCATTCGAGTCTGTGCTATAGATATGTATTGCACCGAGCTCTGGTTTCAATGTGTATCATATTTCACTGGCATTGCATTGTTCAATTTAAAACTGCTCTTTTGTTAATGGCCATCTCCATTTTTACTGTTGGTCTGCATATGAACTTGTGCATGCTTTTGACTTTGGTTGTCACGGCTCTGACTTGATACACTCACTTATATATTATGACATTGTTCCAATTTTTTTGTCACCTGCTATAGGTTTTGATCTCTAGTACTTTGTTGCCCGGTCTTTATGTATAGTGCATGTTGAACTGTTGTCATGTATACATATGAACTGATATGTGCTTGTGCACATATTCTATTTGTCACTGCTGCATTTCTTTGCTGCCTTTGGTCATTGCATTCATGTTTGAATCTTTAGTCTGCCTTGGAGCATTTTATTTTCTGACTTGTATTAAATTGGTGTTGATTTAAGCTTTGTTGTTGAACTTGTATTGTGTTTCACTTGAATATTTGAGTCTGGGTTTTGTTTGCATTGAGTTGTTGAGTAACTGCGTTTGTGGTTACCACTTTCCAATGATGTTGGTCTTCATGTATCTTGTTGTTCATGTTGCTTTCTGATTCGACCCAAACCATACTTGTTCCTTTGGAGTCGTGGCATTCATGTATGTATGTCAGTGCTCTGGTATATATGCATTTGAACTTGACTGTCTTTCTTTGTCAAAATAGTTGATGTCTCATATGTATATAAGTGCATGCTCTGTTTTTGTTTGAAGTTGTACTAGGTTTGTTTGATCCTCATTCTGGTTGACATGTGCACCACTTCTTATGTGCATGCAGCATATTCACTTATACTCGACAATTTTGTAATGCACCTACGTTGAATCCAGCTTATAGCTCGGATTTGACCTTGTGCTAATATCGTGACTTGATATTTATTTTACTTGAGTTGAACCCGGCTTTTGATATGGGTTTGACCTTGTGCTCACCTGTCCTTGCAACTTTATCAAGTGTATATCGGTGCGCACGACCTTGTGGCATGTACAGTGGTACACTGTGCATGTTACAAGCTGTTCGCGTATGATGAATTCAAAACTAAATGATGACGAACAACCCAAATAACCAAGGCAAATAATATTATCAAAATTACATTTTATTTTACACTGCAAAAATATTTTATTTTCAATTTTACCGCATCAGTGTATATTTTTGCAGATAACTCAGATGTTGGATTCAATCTGGACTGGACTTGAAGATTAAATACGAGTGAATGAGTGAAATGTAGTGAGAACATTTATAAAGAAAAATTGTGATGTAATCAAAATTGTATTGTTTGAAAATTGTGTAGATATGAGAGCTCAAATTTGTATCATTCAAATTTGTAATAAATATTTATTTGAATAAAATATCCATTTGAATTTAAATCCTGTGTTATTTATTTTATTCAGCAAATATTTATTTAATTATGTGAAAAATAAAATAGTACATTAACAAATACATTTAAATGAATATATATATATATATGTTTATTATCTTCAAACAAAAACCATATGCTAGCATATTCAACAATCTCCCCCTTTTGATGATAACGAACATTTATTTAAGATTTTAAATTTAGTAAATGCATTTGATCATTAATTTGCTCCCCCTATTTGAATTTTCCCTCTCTACACAAGCTCCCCCTTCATATATGCATGTAAATAAAAAATATGCAAATGAGCCTGGATGCACATAGAAAATATTTGACCTTTATTTGCCAAAATCTTAACTTTTCTCTCCCTTTTTGGTTATCAATAAAAGAGTAATAGTGTTAGAAAAATAGAGATAAAGTGATAGACATTAATACAATATTAATACTCAATCGAGTATAAATATTAAATTTCAATAAAAAATCAAACAAAAATCATAAATACTCTGTTTGAGGCATATTCCACTTTAGAAAGATAGGGATAATGTCATCAAATAAAACCATATAGTTGTGTCTATCTGTGGTATATTTATATCAGGAATTAGAATGTCTACTAACCATGCATAACCGTTAAGACTTCTAAATGAGATTAGTAGTATTCCAAATTTTAAAAAAAAAATGAATTCAAGTATCCTTTAACCATGCATAACCGTGAGGATTTTTAAATGGGATTAGAATCAACTTGTCTATTTAATTAATCAATTTTGATATGCATTCGATACATGCATAACCATGAGGACTTTTAAATGAGCATGGAAGCACATAATCAAATATTTCAAGTAATTCACCCATGCATAACCGTGAGGACTTTAAATGAGAGTGAATACTTTGGATGTTTTCATTTGTTAAAAATAAAATGAAATAAGAAACGAATAATTCCCGTTTAAAATACCACATATTGACTTACTATATTGGATTTTGATGAGTGATGGTTGATAAAGATATGATAGAATTAGAAATGGTTAAGGAATTTTTACCAAACAATTTTTTTATAACTCTTGTTTAGATTTCTAAAGAAATTTACTAATTATATTGTCTCAAGTTATAACATATGATTAATATCAACACTTAGCACTTTTTCAATCACTATTTATCTTTTCGATAATCAGTAGGGAGTTAGATTAGTTAATGTAGTCATTTAAAATCAAATCCAAAAATGATTATGAAATCAAATTTTCTAAAATAACTAATCTGAAAACAAGGTCAACAAAAAATGATTTTCTAGAAGGGGTTTTATAAGAAAAAAATTCTGCTATTTGAAAATTATTTGAAATGAAAAATATGCAGATATTTTCTTTGAAAAACGATGCAATTACTGAATATCTCAACATAAATCACGTTCTACTAGAAATTTTTCTATCAACTAGATTACCAGTGTAATTTACATCTAAATTTCCCTTTGACTCAAGATTATCATTAATTGAATGTTATAGACCAGATCTTGAAGTTGCAACAAATTCCTTAAAATCATTTTTACAGCATTTAAATGGAATTGAATTAAAACCGTGCATACTGTCTAATCCAAAAAAAATATCCATGTGTATCAAGAGTAATCACCAAAACATCATTATTAATCCAAACAAATCTTTATGAGCCAATATAAAGTCTCTAGAATACTTATTGTATTTTTGGCATAAAAATATAATTGGCCAACAATTTTTGAAAAAGTCAGAATCATTATCAACATTCATTATTACATAACTGGCTGATTAAATTATGGTGCAAATTACCACATTAAATATATCATTCAGAATAAATATACCATTACCTCTTTTACCTTTACGATAATTTTTCATTGTTGTCCATTGTGATTTGTCACCTTTGTACTAGGCTAAGGAAATTTGATTTGTCGCTCTTGTGTGTCTGGAACAGCCAGAATCCAGATAACACTGTTGATGTTCCTTAGCCTACCACCATGCCTACACGATAAAAGATTTTTGTGACCTATTTATTTTTATTGGTCCATGGTTGTTATAGAAGATTTTGGAAAATAAGTTTGTGGAGACCCAAAACAATTTATATATGTTTCTTTTGGCACCCGGATTTGTTTGACTTTAAGGAATTTTGTATTCGTGCCTTTTGAAACCCAAATTGGAATAGTTTTCACATGTTTGGGTCTATACCAACAATTATTTTGATTGTGTCCAATTTTTTCTACAAATAGTGCACTCGGATAACTTGATTAATTTTGCTTCTAACATATTCAGAGTGAGTATACCAAAGTCCTTGTCTATCAGTATTAACAGTTTGTTTTGCTATTAGCATATTTAGTGATCTTTCGGTTTTGGAAAAGTTTCCTAAAGTTGTAGACAATTTTTGGATTTGTGTTTTGTGAGATTCATTTTCGTTTAATAATTGTGTACACTTTTTAATGGAATTTTCTCTCCTTGTATTTTCACTTTCTTTCAAAAACAGAATTTCATTTTCAAATGATTTAATTTTAATTTCTGATTTTTTAATCTCTTCTTTGAATGATGGACACTTATCACACATAGGGATCCTACTTTGATAGTTTTTAACTAATTGGTCACGTTGTTTATAAATCTATCAAAGTATCTTTTTGTGATTCAAATTTGTCGTATTTCTCCCTAAGTTGTTCAAAACACCCATTTACTTCGTGGAAATATATAAGTAATTCTGATTGAGTGAGTTTTGATACCTCGCTTGGCTCGTCATCGTCGCTATCAGTTATATCACCTCGAAGGCACATATCCGCTTTCTCACTCTCACTGCTAGTACTTTTATTATCTTCATCATTTGTATTCCACGTGGCTGTAAAACTTCTTCTTTTTGATTTTTTTCTTGGCCGTGTCGATTTCAAGGACAATTGGGCTTGATGTGGCCAGGTTGATTGCACTTGTGGCAGATGATCTCCTGCTCTTCTGAGTTGTCTGGTGCTTTGACTATTCTGCTTTTTTTATTTTTGATCTAGAGCTGGATTTCCATATTTGCGGTCCCATTTTTTGAATCTCTTCGTTAGTAATGCCAGCTCTGTTGCTCCATTATCATCATCGTTATCATTGTTCCTTTGAGAGCTATTGGTTTCTTTCGTGTATCACCTCCTTTACGCTCTTCCTTGAATTTCATCTCCAGCTCGTAAGTGGTAAGATTTCTGATGAGTTTTTCGACTTTAATTTGTTTCAGATCCTTTGATTCTTAAATGGCAGTAACTTTTGCTTCAAAATTTCGTGGAAGAACTCTGAGGATTTTTCGGACTATTTCCAATTATGTGTATGATTTTTCGAGTACTTTGGATTTATATACAAGATTGGAAAGTCGTCCATACATCTTCTTGACATTTTCATCCTTGGCCATTGTGAAGTTCTCGTATTCGCTGCTAAGCATGGAAAGGCGAGATTCTTTGGATTGAGATGTTTCTTCATGAGTCACTTCAAGTGTGTGCCATATTTCGTGTGCAGTTAGACAATGTGAGACATGATTAAATTCAATATGATCCAATGAACAAATAATAGAATTTATAGCATTAGCATTCTGTAACTTATTTTCTAGATCTGTCCATTGATCAAATGGTTTTTCAATTTTCTGATTATCTACCACCATAGTTGGTGTCCTATATCCCGTCTCAACATTATTCCAAGCATCAATGGTTTTCAGAAAGATTTTCGTTCTATTTTTCTAGTAAGCGTATTCACCCTTGAACATTGGTGGTCTAACTATAGACCGACCCTCAGCAAAAGCATTATTAAAAGAAGTCATTTTAAAAAATTCAAATTTTTAAAACAAAATTTGGTTTTTGAAAAATCAAATTTTTAAATCAAAAATTGACTTCTGAAGCCTTTGATACCACTTGTATATTATGACATTGTTCCAATTTTTTGTCGCCTGCTGCAAGTTTTGATCTCTGATGCTTTGTTGCCTGGTCTTTATGTATATTGCATGTTGAACTGTTGTCATGTATACATATGAACTGATATATGCTTGTGCACATGTTCTATTTGTCACTGCTGCATTTCTTTGCTGCCTTTGGCCATTGCATTCATGTTTGAATCTTCAATCTGTCTTGGAGAATTTTGTTTTCTGACTTGTATTCAATTGGTGTTGATTTAAGCCTTGTTGTTGAACTTGTACCGTGTTTCACTTGAATATTTGAGTCTGGGTTTTGTTTGCATTGAGTTGTTGAGTCACTGCATTTGTGGTTGCCACTGTCCACTAATGTTGGTCTTCATGGAGCTTGTTGTTTATGTTACTTTCTGACTCGACCCAGATCATATTTGTTCCTCTGGGGTTGTGGCATTCATGTATGTATATTAGTGCTCTGGTATATATGCATTTGAACTTGACTGTCATTCTTTGTCAAAATATTTGTTGTCTCATATGTATATAAGTGCATGCTCTTTTTTGTTTAAAGTTGCACTGGGTTTGTTTGTTCCTCGTTCGGGTTGACATGTGCACCACTTCTTATGTGCATGTTGCATATTCACTTGTACTCAACAAATTTGTAATGCATCTGCATTGAATCCTGCTTATAGCTCGAGTTTGACCTTGTGCTGATATCGTGACTTGATATTTATTTTACTTGAGTTGAACCCGGCTTTTGGTTTGGGTTTGACCTTGTGCTCACCTGTCCTTGTAATTTTATCAAGTGCATATCGGTGTGCACGGCCTTGTGGCATGTACAGTGATACACTGTGCATGTCACAAGCTGTTTGCATATGATGAATTCAAAACTAAATGATGACGAACAACCCAAATTACCGAGGCAAATAATATTTTCAAAATTACATTTTATTTTACACTGCAAAAATATTTTATTATCAAATTTACTGCGTCAGTATATATTTTTGCAGATAACTCGAATGCTGGATTCAATCTGGAATGGAGTTGAAGATAAAATACGAGTGAATGGGTGAAATATAGCGAGGACATTTGTAAATGAAAAATTGTGATGCAATCAAAATTGTATTGTTTGAAAATTGTGTATATAGTGAGAGCTCAAATTTGTATTATTCAAAATTGTAATAAATATTTGTTTGAATAAAATATCCGTTTCAATTCAAATTCTGTGTTATTTATTTTATTCAACAAATATTTATTTAATTATGTGAAAAATAAAACAGTACACTAAAAAATACATTTAAATGAATATATGTATGTATATATGTTTATTATCATCAAACAAAAATCATATACTAGCATCTTCAACAAACTTTACTACAGACGTTGTCTATGTAGCGTATTGTACTATATATGTAGATAGTTTAATGGATCCTTAAAGGGTGGAATCCCAAACATCCTCTGACTTACTTTGTATTTCACTTGACATTTCGCTTGACTTGATTTACTGGTATAAGAATGTTAATCCTGACTTGAGTGTTTTGTGTTTTTCTTTATGCTTGGATTAGACTGAGTGACACAGCATGTCAACTCACCGTGGGAGCTGGGAGATTTGTTTGAAGATCTATCTTCTATCTATTCAACTTTCAGTTATTACAGTTATTTCAAGTTGTTTATGTTCAGACTTGTCAGTTGCTTTTGTATTAGTGACTACTTTGTACTTAAGATTTTGTTGTATTTTATTTCAGACTTTGATGTTCTATAGTAGCTTCATGAACTACTATTTATATTCATTTTTGAAGTAGAAAACTATTTTTTATAAAAAAAGAGAAGGAGAATATGATATTAATTTTTTTTGCCCCTGGACTAGAATTGTATTCTAGTAATATATAACCATATCATATACTATCTACTTCCGCTGCTTATTAGTATAAACTCCGTGTCGATGGTTCTATGATTGATTTATTTAATGTATATGCTAACTTTTGCCAAATAAAAATTAATAATTTTTTGTTTTGAGCAATTCAATTTTGACATGTATGGTTGATTGTCGATTTGAATGGTTCGAAATAGTGGGTTGTTACATGTGATATCAGAACTCTGGTTAGGCAAAACTTAGCATATGTAGTAAAAAAAATCATTAGAGATAGGGTAGTAATACTCTAGAATTATTAAAATTAATTACAGAATCATCTTCATTCGATCTTGAAATTTTTTGTTAGGACCCTCCCGGATTAGGATTTCTTTTGAATTTTGGAACTTTTCCTTTGTTTTGAAATCCGTTCTTGTCTTTTCCGGTTCGTGTTCTTCTTGATATCGAAGCATCTCATGGCTCTATTTATGTTGATCTCAGTATTAAATTTGAGCGTATCTTGTAACCTCAATCGGCAACTTCATCCTTATATGTGACTAATCCCATCATCTGTCCCGTCAACCTTAGTACGATTTGTAGGGGGTGAAACTCCTTTACAACAGGCGTCGATTCACTAGGGATTTCTATGTCCTCAGTTATGATGTTGTTATCTCTTACAAAGCCCGAACCATTCTCTAGTAGGCGACCAGGGTAATTCTCTAATGATCGTATGTCGAATGCTTCAGGATTATGCACGGAGTTCTATCTTTCCGCCTGATCTTTAGCCCAGTGATCTTGACTCCACCCCTATTGTCCAACTCTTTCCAGATGTCTTTGGTGAAGTCACTTCTCTGCCTCTTAAGCAGGAAATTGAATTCTACATCGATCTTATTCCTGTAACTCAATCTTGCTACTGGTTTTCGCCAACTTTGTGTAGTTAAGGAGAGCATTCCCAAGACAACTTTCTGAACAGAGAGTAGTTTCGATGAATAGTTAATCATGCCCTTTGGATTAACCAATGCCCCTACCTTCTTTGTCGATCTCATGAATCACGTTTTTCCGCGATATTCTCAACAAGGTTGTCCTGATATTCATTGATGGTATTCTCTTCTTTTCTAGGTCTAAGAAGGAACATGAGCCACGTTTGGGCATATTGTTTCTGAAAATAGAGTCTCAGTTGACTCGGTTAAGTTCGCCGCGATTAATATAAATCTATCCATCTTTTCTATTTTGTAATGTAGTTATCTTATCTTCCTTTCGAGCCTATCTTCTTAGTTAGAATTCTTTTTTATTAAGTCCCTCAAAATTTGAATCTCTATTCTTTTCTAAAATCCATTCTTGAATCATCCTGTGAAGGAGTGTATTTGTAGTTAATATAAAAATGCTTTATACTGTGTGGTTTGAATTGTTAAGTTTGAGTTTTGGGTTTCGATCGATTCGTCTGGCCAACGCTATCGATAGGAATTCCAAAACACTTGAACAGTGCATACTGACACAATATTGCTTTCGAAATTGTTAAATGAAATAATTTTATGTATGATTATATTTTATATATAAAAGTATAATTTTCTGAAATTAGATAGTTAAATGAATTGGTTGTTAGAAATGATACTACTAGATTATCATTTATTGTCTTGTCAACATTTGTAAATTGTAACTATTGTTGTATGCTATATAGAGTTGAAATTTTAAAACTTGGTTTATAAATCTGATTTACAATGAAATGAATTTAAATTTAGGATTTGAGAATTAAATTTCCGGTGCTTTTAAAAAATATTGGTTTTCAAAGTTTTGGGAAAATATATTATTTGAAAGTAAGAAATTATTTCCAAAGAATTTTTAAAACGTAGTAAGTCAGTTCCTCTTTTGTCGCTGGAAAATAGTTTCGGTGATGATTGCAGCATCACCGACATTCATTTTCGAGACTCAAAGTGGAGAGGCCACTTACTAGCTTTGCTACACTTTGTTTTGGAAAATGGATTTGATTTGAATTTCTTGAGTATGATTTGATGTACAATATGTATATATTTATTTCAAATTGGTTTGAAGTGAAACCAAAAATTTAACTCTTAAGTTTTATGTTAAGTGATGGTTTTCAATTGTTGAAATGAAGTAACAATTTTGAATAATTGGAGTGTCTAAAATAAGAAAAAGAATTAAAACAACTTGAAACAGTTGAACTAGGATAAATTTATTTGTATAATACTCAATTGCATTCTAAATACATACATACATACATACATACATACATATACATATATATATATATATATATATATAACTTACCTGAAATATGTCAAAAGTTAAAATGTTAATGTGAAATGTAATTGAAGGTTGTACAAAGGAAAACTTAAGTAATAAAATGTTTAAACTAAATTTTGTTTAATATAAATGTTGTAAATAAAAGGTAAATTTGGATAGTGCTCAATTACATTCGAAAACATTCATACAACTTATCAAGAAAAGTTTGGATGTAATATGAATATGTAATTGAATAGTATACAATATAGATGTAAGTAATAGGATGTCCAAAAATGAAATCTATATGGTTTTTGAATTAATTGTGTATCTAGCGCTATGTATTTCAAATCTATCTTTCCTTTCCGTTGCCACTATTCTCCTCTCTCGTTTCTTTTCGGAGATGAAAAGTTCCGAGTAGGGGAGAGTATAACAAACCATAAATTTTAACTATTTTTATAACGCAATTAACTAATTTTTTCATGAAATTAAATAATAAAATTTTAGCAATGAAAATTTGATATTTGTGATACAGTTATTTAAACGTAGCAAGTGTCAGATTATCATTGGATAATATTTAAGTTTGTTTGGTTGTGGAATTTCAAATTTTAGATTAATTAAATTTAATAGAAATAAAATATATTTGAAATATGAACATTTTTATATAAGATTTTTTTTTATCATTTTTCGAGTGAGGCGTCATATTTCATTTTGCCAAATTTGGAATGCTCTAGCCCCGTCTATTTTGTTTTCAACGTTTTAGCAACATCTTGGTAGCGGATATCGACTTTTGATAGGCTAATCATATCACTGATATCTGTATACCATTCTTTTGTCTCGTTGTGCTGATCTCCAAAGTATATTCATTTGTGCATTTCGGCATCCGGTACGCAGCAAAAACAGCGAAACATATAGCCATATCGGTACCCGTTTTAAGTCTCTAGAATGTTCTGTGTCCACTCAATTGTTAAAATGGCTAAAACAAATTGACAGTTTTTTAATATTCCCTGAAATTTATTATGTGACTTTTACCATTTCCATGGTTTCATTTTTATTCTGGCTCGTTCAATTCATTGGTTTGTTAATTTTCAGTCTCTTTCCATTTCATTTCTTTTAGTTTTCTTCTATCATTGCTTGAATATATATATATATATATATATATGTATGTATGTATACATACATACATATGTATATATAATGTTTGCATGAGAAACCTGCAGCAAAGCTTTCATTCGTTTTCTTTTGTTCATTCCACGCCTTGCCACTGCCATGGTCCATCCTCCTTAACTCGCACCCCTCTATCAAACCTGTAACAACCCAGAATTTTGAACAATTTAAAAATGAAAATATTTAATTAATTTTAAATATCTGAACGATGGTTTAAATTGAATTCCCAATATAACTATAAATTGGCGATTAAATTTTAGAATTTAATTTATTTAAAGTTGAACAGAATTTGAAATTTGACTTTAGAGTTGAAACTGAATATTGAATTTGTATTTTTAATTCGAACTAATGACTTAGAAAAAATAGTTTGGATTTACGAATTATTTTTATGTAAATTTATAAATTTAAGTTTGATATTTGGACTGCAAAACGTTTATATATTTATTAAAGAAAATTTATACAAAACAAATTGAATTTAAATTGAAAAGAAAAAAATAAATAAAAATAAAAATATAATAATATATAGAATATAAGTATACACTACCTTACCCTTATCAGCCTTAACTCGTGCCTAAATATCTGCCTTCATCACGCCTTCAACTACGCTAAAAACACGTTCTTCCTTTTCTCTTTTATACCCTACCCCTTTACCCCAATTCATTCGAAACCCCACCTAAGCAAACGAGAAACAAAGTAATGGCTGCTAGCTTTTGGTTTCGCTCGATCCTTGAGAGTTTGCGGCTGCGAATTGGGGTTTAAATTCATCGAGGCGAAGGTGAGTGACTTCCTCGCTCACATCTAATTTAATCTCGTTTATTTGTGTATTTTGTTGCTTGATTTTCTGGGCTTTCAGTGCTTTGAATTTTTGATGATTTATTGGGTTTCGGCCATTTGTTTTTGTTTAGAGGCTTGAGATGATTTTACTGTGATGATTTCCTTAATTTTTCCAATTTTGTATAACCTGATACTTGATACACTCGGGTTTGAGCTGCTCGATTCTTGACAATCTTGTCTCTGACTCGTTCAGCCCATTCTTTGATCAGGGTTTCGATTGGTTCGATGTTGAATTCGGGTTTGATTGAAAATGTTGTAGTAGATTTTTTTGAACGCTGTCGATTTCGTTCGACTTTGTTCAGATGTTGGTAATTTTGCTAAACTGGATCAGATTTCTTGTTGCATTCGTCTTTAACTTGATTTGTACATTGTGTTGAACCCGAGTTTGCTTGGGTTTGACCTCTTGTATGCACTTGTGTTTGCACTGTGTTGAGTGTGCTAACTTGACCTTCTTGCATTTGTGTAGTAGCTGCTGTCCATTTTCATTTTATTAGCTATACTGATATATTTGAACTTGAATCATTTTTAGCTGTGTCAATTTGTTTTAAATGGTGGACTCAATGTGTCACCTGTTTTCTAAAATCTGCATATATAGGCATACATATATTTGTATGTGTGTATGCATATATATGACTGGATTTATACTGTCTTGAATCTTGTTTACTTGATGACATTTAGTTGGTGTAGTTGTACTCTTGTAGCTTCACCTCAGTTCATTGAACTGTACTGGGTTGCATTTACAGACATACTTGATGTCTTGATTTTCACTTACAACTTCACTGGAATTTTGTGGATGTTTTTCCATGTTATCCACTGCCTCTTGCAGCACTTTGATATTGATCATGTAATCTACTGTAAAGAAAAAAAAAAGGAAAAAAAAAGAAATTTTTTTGGCAGTTGACTTAAATTGAAAAAACCTGCTACTTTGAATTTGATGGGTTTTTTATCACTGGAATTTGACTTGGTCATTTGTGAATTTGGCACCGTCTTGATTTAACATTGCGGTTCCATGATTTCAACTACTTTGGTGAATCTCTGGCTGACTCATTCGAAATGTGTATCTTGGTTTTGTCTTGATTTTGTCTCTGTGGCATATACGAATTGTGTTTCCAGTCTTTGTGTGTTCCCATTCTTTGTTGCACAAGATTACATTTGGATTGTATATCTGAACCAATGAATTCACATGTATAAATTTCTTGTTACATTGAATCATTGAGTTAGTGGTTATCCTCTATTACCTTTACCCCAGCCTTTGTGGTATATCATGAGAAATTAGTTCAAACCCTGCGTGAAAACATGCAGAGGTATAACACAAGTATATATATTATAAAATGTTCAGTAGTCAACCATTTATATTCACTGGCCTTCCAATTTTTTGTACGCAGTTGCATTATACCTGGACATCCTCTGGTCTTTGTAGTTTTGGTTGAGTTGTATTTATTCCACAGTATTAAGCTTGTTGCCAGGCTTATGCATGTTGTATTTGCCATTCACTGTTGCCTTGTTTGAGTCTTGTTTACTACCTGTCACACCCATGTGCATTTTCATGTAAGTTGCAATCTCTTGTTGCTGTTGCATTTGTTTGGCGTATCTGCCTTCATGCACCTCTAGTTCACATTGTGTTTACTTGCATACCTGGTCTATTACTTGTGCCTGCACCTACCTTGCGCAGTTGCATTTCGGTCTTGCTTGTTGTCCCATTGTTTTAAACTTGTTTAACACTTGGGTTTCACTGTGTTTCACTTGGTGCTTTCACCTTCGCTTTGCCGTTCGATGCTTTTGTGATATGTTCGGATTCATTGGGCATTGATTTTAATGTGAACCTATTATCTACTTGGTTTGGATTCTTCTTCACTTCGGCCTTGGCTACTATGTTGCACTATAGCATATATCAATATGCCGTGTCACTGCATTTATATGTACCGTTAGTGAAATTGAGATAAATGTGTTGTCTCTTGGCCATTTATGTGTGGGTCTTCATTTGGAATCTCCTTTGTCTTTGCTCGACCCTATTGATAATATTTAGTGTGGGCATTGTTGTGTTGGGACTGGCACATTGATTTGTACATTGTGTTGAATCCAACTTGTAGCTCGGATTTGACCTTGTGCTGATTTCTATTTCTCCACTGTTGTGGCGAGGCAGTGCACGCAAGCGTGAACTGCAGCCACACGGTTTGATTTTTATTGATATACTATTTTGTTTTGATTTATGATCTTTTGCATATTTCATTACGGTAGTGGCGAGGCAGTGCACGCAAGCGTGAACTGCAGCCACACGAAGTTAACATTTTAAAAATGTGGCAAGGCCGTATACGCGTGTGTGTACTGCAGCCCTACCAAATCTAATGTTTTAAATGATGTTTTCATTTTGATGAAATTTGTTTTATGTTGACAATTCAATATATTTTGAATCACATTTTGATGATTTTGTTGTTAATTGCCGTTTAGGCAGATTTTGATTGTTTTCTAAATTATCTTCATCAATAATCCTTTCATCTATCCTCATCGATAATTTGAATCTACTGATTTGTTGTTTAACACTGATAAGTGTTGTATTTACCGTTATCTGATTTCTTGTTAAAGGATCGGATAGGTAAATTTATATTTGACTGTCATCTAATTTCTATTTAAATTATTATTGCTTTATGTACTAATAACCGAGTTTGAATTAGACTGACCTGTGTATTATTTTCTTTTGAATGTAATACTCGGGTCAGACCGAGTAATTTTACAGCTTGAAGATTTTCAGGCCGCGAAGTTAGAGAGAGAGTTGGGGAAATTGCTTCACTTTAGCTTTTCGAAGAATTTTTGTACTTAAAAGAAATATTCCGCTGTATAAATATAATGCATTGTACAAACTCTGATATATGTATAAAAAAATTCATTTATGTAAAATATTATGATTACTCTGTGATTCTGTGGCTGATTCTGTTTAAACTCTATAAACTGACTAACAATCTGTCATTTTGAACGTCTCAAGTTGGTTTAATTACCGACTGGGGACGGTCAGAGCGGCGGGTCGTTACAAAAGTGGTATCAGAGCTTTGGTTTACACAAAGCTCAGTTTATGATGTTTAATATGAATAGTTACTAGAACCACTTTAAAGAAAGTGTTTTTCAAATCTAAAGAAGTATAAAATTGTTTTCTTTGAAAAAATAAAAGATATCTTGAAAATTCAAATCTTTTTCGAAAATTCCCCTCTCTAAATTTAGGATTGCGATAGTTCTCATTCGAAACCCATTATCGAATTATTGAGACTTATGGTAAATAAAATATAAGTGAAGTGAATTAATGAATTAGTTTAAATCGAATATTTTGAATATCTACAAAATAATAATTGTGAAATAAAAAAACATTTCAATTTAGTTATAGCCAAGAGGATAATTAAACTATGACTTGGGAATTTGATTCTGAATTCTTTTGAAAAATTGATTTCAAATGTTTTGAAAGAACGATTTAGTGAATAAATGGATTATAAGTATTTAAACTTATAATATGAACTTTTGGTATATAATTGAGTTATATAAATTGAATTGAATTAATAAAGAAGATTTATAAATCGAAGTTTATAAATAGAAATGGAATTTGTAAAAGTTGTTTATAAATTCGAAACCAATTGAATTTGATAAATGAAAAATAGAAGTTATTAAAGGAGATATATTCGTGATTTTGGACAGCGAATTATCGTTTAAATTAAATATTGTGATAGTAAATGTTGGTTGGGAATTTTATCCACGATTTTGGACAGTGGATAATCTTTTAAATAAAAGTGTAGAAACACTGAATTGAATAGATAAGTATATCCACGATTTTGGACAGTGAATATATTATTAACTAAAACGGATATGTTTTAGAGAAGTGATATTATGAAATGAGGTTAATGTGGGAATATAAATTTAAAGGAACCAAGTTGATGAATGACTTACTAAAGAACTAGTTGATTATTTTTGGGAATAGAAAAGCAAATGCAAAGTTCAAGTGAGATTTAAATTTCAAATTTGATGTTGTCAACATGATAATCCATTAATGGTTTAATAAATTCAGTGATGAATTTGAATTTAAACGTGCGGAAAATTAAATTAAGTGAAAAACTTAATATTGAAAAGTTTGAAATTGGTTTAAAACTAATATTATGAAAAGTAAGAGGAATTCAAACTATGAATTAAGTTGAAGTTGAAAAAGTTAATGGTTTTAAAGATGTTTTAAAATGCATTAAGAATCGAAAGCATAGATTTCAACATTCATTGTTGGAATAGACGTTTTCGAGAGAAATGAAAGGAAATAGTGGACTATAACACTGTTGTTATAGTAAATGGTTTCCGAAAGGAAATGTTGTTTATAGTATTGGGATTTATATATCTATCTTAAATTTCGAATCCCTATACTAGTGATTTTGAGTTGTCGTAACGATGTTTTACGCAACATTCGTTTTGACTCAAATAAATGTGTTTAAAAGAATGCTTTCCTTAAAGAATGGAATATATACTTAATTTTGATTCAAGTATATTGAATATTTTCCAAGTGTTGAAAATAAATGAACTTGTGAATTACTTATTATTAAATAAGTATGGAAATGTTTTCCAATATGAAATGAAAGGTTTGAAATTTTACCTTTTAAAGATAAATTGGAAAAAAATGAATATTTGAAATTTGTTTCAAATGGCTAAGTGGAAAATTATATATCTTCTAAAGATATTATTTTGAGAAATTTGAACGATCAGTTCAACTTGAATATTTTCCAAAAAAGATTGAATCTTGAGTTAAATTGAGTTTAACTTTGACACCAAAAACAATATAAGTTGAGCTTTGAATTTTGGATAGTCGATTGGGATTGCATGTCTAGCATTGTGAATTGATGACATAGAAATTGATCTCTATTAAATATATATCTGTGGTGGCGGAGAATTTATTCTTTTAGCTTAACACCCTTCTCTGAGACGTACGAGCTTAGAGGTTATATATCGATAGACATCAATTATGTGTTGAGAATTGACGATGTAACGTGAAATCCAAATCGAATGTGAAGTCGATAATGAATTGGATTATGAATGTGAATTAGGTTTGAGATAACCTTAAATTTTCAAATCGATTTAGAGGAAAATTTTAAGTGAAATGGAAAATTTTGGAATCCTCTATTTGTTATGAATGTGAATTGAGTTTTCGTAACTTATATATGAGAATATAATAAATCGAAGACCATCAGTTTGGAAAGTCATTATTATGAAAGTCCTGTGTAGGTTTACATAGGTATGATATGCACGAAATGTGAAATGAAGTACTATATGTATATGACATATGTTTTCTAAAAACTGAGGATATGGAAATGTACCTTCCATTTATTATTTGTGAAGGTGATTGGAACTCGGTGGAGTGTCCATTGGAAATCATAGCTACGTAGAATTTCCATTAGTGGAATGTCCATTGGGACTGACTGGAATCCCCCACGATGGATCATCGTGTTTGGGATTATGTGAATTGATGCTGGCGTAATTCATGGGGCGTGATGCCTACAGTTACAAGCGATTCCACTGGGATAGTGGCGTAACCGCCGTGTGGACCGCGATCTAAGGCGACAACCATGGCGAAATTCAAGAGAGATGTGAAATCTACAGTTACAAGCGATTCTACTGGGATAGTAGCGTAACCGCCGGGTAAACTGTGATCCATGGGGGAACGTGCTTTCCATATCCATTTTTAAAAGAATTTTTAAAAAGGTATTTTCACTGGAAGTTGAAGCAAGTATATTTAGTACTTGGAGATTTTTTAGACCTGCGCCTGGCCAGCGTATGCCTAATGTCTGTAAGAACGACGATGAACTTGTTAAACTTCGAGTTAGCAAGTATTTTCAAAACTTTGAATAGCAAAATCAATAATCTGAAATTAGAATTACATAATTCTAACCTAATGAATTAAGGAAGAAGATTTTTAAAAATATCTTGAAAGCACACAGCTTTGGAAAAGATGTAATATGCAAATATTTAGCATGAAAGATTTCAAGTTTAAAAATCTGAGTTTTGTAAGTCAAAATTTTGGTAAAAGACTTTTGTGTCTTGATTATTGAAATCGATGAACAAAACTAGTGAGATAAAATAAATGGAATGAATCCTATATTTATTTATAAGTTTATAACTTAGTAAAATTGAGTAGGGTATAAATATCGGTGAGATTTTAGCAATCGTTTTCCTAACTTATAATTTCGGGACGAAATTCTTTTGAGGAGGGAAGATTGTAACAACCCAGAATTTTGAACAATTTAAAAATGAAAATATTTAATTAATTTTAAATATTTGAACGATGGTTTAAATTGAATTCCCAATATAACTATAAATTGGCGATTAAATTTTAGAATTTAATTTATTTAAATTTGAACAGAATTTGAAATTTGACTTTAGAGTTGAAATTGAATATTGAATTTGTATTTTTAATTCGAACTAATGACTTAGAAAAAATAGTTTGGATTTACGAATTATTTTTATGTAAATTTATAAATTTAAGTTTGATATTTGGACTGCAAAACGTTTATATATTTATTAAAGAAAATTTATACAAAACAAATTGAATTTAAATTGAAAAGAAAAAAATAAATAAAAATAAAAATATAATAATATATAGAATATAAGTATACACTACCTTACCCTTATCAGCCTTAACTCGTGCCTAAATATCTGCCTTCATCACGCCTTCAACTACGCTAAAAACACGTTCTTCCTTTTCTCTTTTATACCCTACCCCTTTACCCCAATTCATTCGAAACCCTACCTAAGCAAACAAGAAACAAAGTAATGGCTGCTAGCTTTTGGTTTCGCTCGATCCTTGAGAGTTTGCGGCTGCGAATTGGGGTTTAAATTCATCGAGGCGAAGGTGAGTGACTTCCTCGCTCACATCTAATTTAATCTCATTTATTTGTGTATTTTGTGCTTGATTTTCTGGGCTATCAGTGCTTTGAATTTTTGATGATTTATTGGGTTTCGGCCATTTGTTTTTGTTTAGAGGCTTGAGATGATTTTACTGTGATGATTTCCTTAATTTTTCCAATTTTGTATAACCTGATACTTGATACACTCGGGTTTGAGCTGCTCGATTCTTGACAATCTTGTCTTTGACTCGTTCAACCCATTCTTTGATCAGGGTTTCGATTGGTTCGATGTTGAATTCGGGTTTGATTGAAAATGTTGCAGTAGATTTTTTTGAACGCTGTCGATTTCGTTCGACTTTGTTCAGATGTTGGTAATTTTGCTAAACTGGATCAGATTTCTTGTTGCATTCGTCTTTAACTTGATTTGTACATTGTGTTGAACCCGAGTTTGCTTGGGTTTGACCTCTTGTATGCACTTGTGCTTGCACTGTGTTGAGTGTGCTAACTTGACCTTCTTGCATTTGTGTAGTACCTGCTGTCCATTTTCATTTTATTAGCTATACTGATATATTTGAACTTGAATCATTTTTAGCTGTGTCAATTTGTTTTAAATGGTGGACTCAATGTGTCACCTGTTTTCTAAAATCTGCATATATAGGCATACATATATTTGTATGTGTGTATGCATATATATGACTGGATTTATACTGTCTTGAATCTTGTTTACTTGATGACATTTAGTTGGTGTAGTTGTACTCTTGTAGCTTCACCTCAGTTCACTGAACTGTACTGGGTTGCATTTACAGACATACTTGATGTCTTGATTTTCACTTATAACTTCACTGGAATTTTGTGGATGTTTTTCCATGTTATCCACTGCCTCTTGCAGCACTTTGATATTGATCATGTAATCTACTGTAAAGGAAAAAAAAAGGAAAAAAAAAAGAAATTTTTTTGGCAGTTGACTTAAATTGAAAAAACCTGCTACTTTGAATTTGATGGGTTTTTTATCACTGGAATTTGACTTGGTCATTTGTGAATTTGGCACCGTCTTGATTTAACATTGCGGTTCCATGATTTCAACTACTTTGGTGAATCTCTGGCTGACTCATTCGAAATGTGTATCTTGGTTTTGTCTTGATTTTGTCTCTGTGGCATATACGAATTGTGTTTCCAGTCTTTGTGTGTTCCCATTCTTTGTTGCACAAGATTACATTTGGATTGTATATCTGAACCAATGAATTCACATGTATAAATTTCTTGTTACATTGAATCATTGAGTTAGTGGTTATCCTCTATTACCTTTACCCCAGCCTTTGTGGTATATCATGAGAAATTAGTTCAAACCCTGCGTGAAAACATGCAGAGGTATAACACAAGTATATATATTATAAAATGTTCAGTAGTCAACCATCTATATTCACTGGCCTTGCAATTTTTTGTGCACAGTTGCATTATACCTGGACATCCTCTGGTCTTTGTAGTTTTGGTTGAGTTGTATTTATTCCACAGTATTAAGCTTGTTGCCAGGCTTATGCATGTTGTATTTGCCATTCACTGTTGCCTTGTTTGAGTCTTGTTTACTACCTGTCACACCCATGTGCATTTTCATGTAAGTTGCAATCTCTTGTTGCTGTTGCATTTGTTTGGCGTATCTGCCTTCATGCACCTCTAGTTCACATTGTGTTTACTTGCATACCTGGTCTATTACTTGTGCCTGCACCTACCTTGCGCAGTTGCATTTCGGTCTTGCTTGCTGTCCCATTGTTTTAAACTTGTTTAACACTTGGGTTTCACTGTGTTTCACTTGGTGCTTTCACCTTCGCTTTGCCGTTCGATGCTTTTGTGGTATGTTCGGATTCATTGGGCATTGATTTTAATGTGAACCTATTATCTACTTGGTTTGGATTCTTCTTCACTTCGGCCTTGGCTACTATGTTGCACTATAGCATATATCAATATGCTGTGTCACTGCATTTATATGTACCGTTAGTGAAATTGAGATAAATGTGTTGTCTCTTGGCCATTTATGTGTGGGTCTTCATTTGGAATCTCCTTTGTCTTTGCTCGACCCTATTGATAATATTTAGTGTGGGCATTGTTGTGTTGGGACTGGCACATTGATTTGTACATTGGGTTGAATCCAACTTGTAGCTCGGATTTGACCTTGTGCTGATTTCTATTTCTCCACTGTTGTGGCGAGGCAGTGCACGCAAGCGTGAACTGCAGCCACACGGTTTGATTTTTATTGATATATTATTTTATTTTGATTTATGATCTTTTGCATATTTCATTACGGTAGTGGCGAGGCAGTGCACGCAAGCGTGAACTGCAGCCACACGAAGTTAACATTTTAAAAATGTGGCAAGGCCGTATACGCGTGTGTGTACTGCAGCCCTACCAAATCTAATGTTTTAAATGATGTTTTCATTTTGATGAAATTTGTTTTAAGTTGACAATTCAATATATTTTGAATCACATTTTGATGATTTTGTTGTTAATTGCCGTTTAGGCAGATTTTGATTGTTTTCTAAATTATCTTCATCAATAATCCTTTCATCTATCCTCATCGATAATTTGAATCTACTGATTTGTTGTTTAACACTGATAAGTGTTGTATTTACCGTTATCCGATTTCTTGTTAAAGGATCGGATAGGTAAATTTATATTTGACTGTCATCTAATTTCTATTTAAATTATTATTGCCTTATGCACTAATAACTGAGTTTGAATTAGACTGACCTGTGTATTATTTTCTTTTGAATGTAATACTCGGGTCAGACCGAGTAATTTTACAGCTTGAAGATTTTCAGGCCGCGAAGTTAGAGAGAGAGAGAGTTGGGGAAATTGCTTCACTTTAGCTTTTCGAAGAATTTTTGTACTTAAAGGAAATATTCCGCTGTATAAATATAATGCATTGTACAAACTCTGATATATGTATAAAAAAATTCATTTATGTAAAATATTATGATTACTCTGTGATTCTGTGGCGGATTTTGTTTAAACTCTATAAACTGACTAACAATCTGTCATTTTGAACGTCTCAAGTTGGTTTAATTACCGACTGGGGGCGGTCAGAGCGGCGGGTCGTTACAAAACCTACAACACTGCCCAAAGCCAATAGCATCCTCTACCTAGGAACGTTCCACCACCATCAAAACCTGATCCACTTTCCCTGCATCAGCCCACACGAGAACCCACTACCTTGCACCACCTTTGAACTTTCTCCACTCAAGCGCCATTAGCTAAAGCTTTCTCCGACCAGCTTGCCAAACGCCGCCTCATATCTAGTCTTCATCTCAACCCATCTTCATTCTGTCTTGTTTATAAAAAATAATAATCAAAGTTTCATTTTTTTGGCTTTGCAAACCTGCTCGGCAAATTGCACACAATTCTCTCCGGTCGAACAAGCAAACCGAGAGCAGCCAAACCCCATTACCTTTAGCCTGTCCCCTTCCACTGCTCGGCCTTTGCCACATTGCTCCAGACCCGAAGCCTCCATTGCTTGCAACTCGCCTCCCTAGGTCCGCACATAACAGCAGCCTTTCACCTCGACTGTGTCGCCAAACCTCCGCCAGCACTGCCATGTGTAGGATCGGTTTCACCCTAGAGGGGTGTGAATAGGGTGATATTATTAATTATAAAATTATTGCGGAAGTATAGAAAATAATGGAAGCACTGATAATAGCAGAATAATAGCATCACAGATAATAGCAGAATATAAAAGACAGAAATAGAACAACACAGATTTATCCAGCTTCGGCAAAACCCTACCTACGTGCTGCCCCCAAGGTTTCTACTCGAAATTAAGTAGTCAGACGCTTACACATGTAAACTCGTGACACTCGCTGTCGACTAACCTAACTCTACGCTCAAAACCCTACCACAACTCAGCCATTGAGTTGCGAATTCTCAAACTACACCACTGTAGTTCGTCCCTAGTCACAGGACTAGAATTTACAAAAACGTTTAAAAAAGAAATACAAAAATAAAAACAATAAAACCCTAATTTAAATAATTTAAAGTTTGATGCCCAAAATATAGCCGGCCCAACAAAAAAAAACACTATGCCCCTTTTTCTCTTTTTATTTAGTTCGGCCTTGTATTCTTCTTTGTAAAATTGCTCGTTCGTTCCTCCGTGCGAAAATTAGGGATTTTGGAATTTCGAAGAAGCCGACTTTAGTTGCTCGATTGAATAATTGATTTACCATTCCTTGCTTTGTCGATTGAGTATTTCTTCAATTTGCACATGGCTCCTTCTCGATCGAGTTCGACTTGAATTGGTATGTTCTTTTTGCTCTTTGCTTTACTGGTTAATTTTCTTGAACTCGATGCTTTTAGGCGCCGATGATGATTTGGGTTGAATAGGTTTGATCCTCTTCATTTGCGTTTGTATATATTTATTTGAATTTTTCAATTAATATGTTTGGCCGTTCGATTTAACTTTATTGTTGGTGATTTCTTTGACTTTTTCAATTCGTATATCCTCGTTGCTTGATTTCCACGGCTCGATTCTGACTTGTTTGATTCATTGGCTACCGCGTCTTGATTTTCCGGCATTTAAACTTGGCTTTGGTTCTGTGAATTTCGGATGACTTCGGCCACTTTGATTTTGTTAAGATGTTGGTGATTTGTATTGACTGTTAAACTCACTTGTATATCATGACACTGTTCCAATTTTTTGTTTTGACTTCTTCAGCTTGGTCTAGTGGTGTTGCAGTGTTGAACTATGTCTCGTTTCGACCTGCACTTTGTCTTGATTTTTGAAAATTGATCTGGTTGTGGTGCTGCCTTAAATGCATATGTATTCATCTTCATGTTGCATTACCGTGTGGTTCGATGCACTTGTATATGCCTTCATTAGTTCAATGTTATGTTGCATTTAAAGCTGTGCATGTGTATTTGCATATGTATATAGTTGTTTGTGTGATATTAGTCTGGGTTGCTCTGCAGTGCTCTGTCTACATGAGTTCATATGCATTTAGTCTAGACATTGTTGTTTGTTGTTCTTGTAGTTTCTGGCTACATGTGCGCTGCCTATATATGTGTACATGTGTGTTTGCATTGACTTCACTTGAGTCTGCATTGGTTATTGATATCTGCGTATCAACTTGTAAATATTGAATGTGAGGTTTGGAGCTTGTTGCATTTGAACTTGAATTGTGCAATCTTGAGTCTTGTACATGTCTTCACTGTGTACATATGAGCTTGTTGAACTGTTGTTGATTTGTGTCTGTTAGTCTGAGTGCAATTCTTATCTAGTTCATGATGTCTTTGTGCACTTGCTTCCATGTTGTCAAGCTTGCTTTGACTTCACTTGACAATTTGGTTTATAGCCTTACTTCCATACTACTGTATACATGTCGACATTGCATATATATATATATATATATATGTATGTATATATATATCTTGTTGAACTGTTGAGTTGTATACATGCATATAAATTTGGTTTCTTGATGCAGTCATGTTTCATATAGCATTTGAGGTGTGCATTCACTGTTTTACTGCATCATGTACTTCATGTGTTCCACATGAGTTAGAGCTTGTCCCTTATCTGGTTCATCTCTATAGCATTGACGCATGTGTTTATTTGTTAGTATTTTACTTTGATTGTGCAGTCTGTTGTGCACTGCATCTTGAAGTCTGGTCTGGATTTTTGCATTTGCTTCCTTGTTGTGTTGACTGGTTTAGATTTGTGGCCTTAATTGTTGAGGCTTCACCATTGACTGTAGAAGCTTCACCATTGAATGTTGACATGTGTTTATGTACATTTAGGCCTGGTTCATGCATTTTGAAGCACTGTAGATATGCATATGCTTTCAACTTGATGTTTACACTTATATTGCTATGTTCATGTCTGAACCTTCATTGGTCTTTGACATTTAAGTTGATTTGGTCACACTACATATATGTAGTTTACTGTTTCATGTACTTCATGTTGATTTGGGTTGGTCTTGTTTCTCTTGACCATTTTATTGAACCGCACCTGGGTTGAATCCAACTTAAAGCTCGGGTTTGACCTTATGCTCATGTCGTGACTTTATTTTTATTGCACTTGGGTTGAACCCAGCTTTTGATTTGAATTTGACCTTGTGATCACCTGTCCGTGTAATTTTATCAAGTGTACATTGGTATGCATGGCCTTGTGGCATGTATAGTGATACATTGTGCATGTCACAAGCTGTTCGTGTAGGATGAATTTAAATTTAAATGATGATGAACAACCTAATAACTGAGGCAAATATTATTTTAAAAACACATTTTATATTACACTATACAAAAATATTTCTTTTTCAATTTTACTACATCAGTGTTTATTATATAGATAACTCAGTTGTTGGATTCATGCTGTAATAGAGTTGAAGATAAATACAAGTAAATGAGGGGCATGTAGTGAGGACAGTTGTATTGAAATGTATTGTAATTGAAATTTTGTATATATAGTGAGAGCACAAACTTTTTTATTCAAAGTTGTAATAAAATATTTATTTGAATAAAATATCTGTTTGAATTTTAAATTCCATGTCGTTTATTTTATTCAGCAAATATTTATTTGATAATGTGAAAAATAAAATAGTACATTAACAAATACATTTAGTTGAATATATATATGTTTATTATCATCAAACAAAAATCATATACTAGTATTTTCAACAATCTCCACCTTTTGATGATAACAAACATATATTTCAAATTTTGAATTTAGTTAATGTATTTGATCGTTCAATTTGCTCCTCCTATTTGAATGCTCCCTCTCTACAACAAAGCTCCCCTTCATATATACATGAAAATAAATAAAAATATGCAAATGAACCTAAACACAAGTAAAAAATACAAAATTAAATATTTGACCTTTATTTGCCAAAATTTTAACTTTTCTCTTCCCCTTTTGTTATCAGCAAAAGAGTAATAGTGTTATAAAAATAGAGATAAATGTTAGGAACTGAGTTGTTGGTTTTGACAACAACAACCTTTTTAACTTATCTTATTATAAAATATATACCAACACTATTGTCTAGAAAGATATGTATATGCAAGATATGTAGATATGCATGTATTGATTACTGAAGACTGATCAGTATAAAGACTCAAGACTCAAGATTGAAGACTCTAGAGTATCAAGATCAAGATCTCAAGATATGTGTCTAGTTTTTGTTAAAACTTCATAATAGCATGGAAATATTCATTTCGAATTTCATTTGGGATGGAACCCATTTCTACCTTCTTAGTGGCTTACAAACCCACGACAAGTAGCTTTCAAACTTATGATGAGTGGCATACAAACCCATGAACATCTTGGTTTTGTACAAGTTCTCGAGTCCTGATGTGATGAGATATTATGCAGGAAGAAGCTTGCAAAACTACTTCAAAATGGCTTTTCAAAACGGTTTTCATAACTGCTTTCAAAATATTTTAGCCTTAAAATTATCTTTTCAAATGATTTTCAAAAAGATGTTTTAGCCTTAAAATATTCTTTGTTTTTTGTGTTTTAAAACATAGTAAAATTAGTTTATTGTACTCCAGAATCATTTCATCTTGTTTTCATTTCAATACCATTTTCAAAACAAATTTTACATTATTTTTAACAAAGGGATGTCGACATCGTGGGATCCCCATGTCGACGTGGTGGTCGTTGAATTCAGAAGTTTAAATTTTCAAAAGAAGTGTCTATTTGTTTAAATCTCTCCACGAATGGTTATGACAGTTGGCACTCTATAAATAGCCTTTTCAAACGAATTTTTTTAATATACAATTATCGTATTTTCTTCACTACTTCTTCTCCACTAATCCATGTTCTATAATTATCATAATTTTAAGATCGTGCCAAAATTCTGCCAAATTATCAAGTAAATCAAATTAGAATTTCATTCTTGTTTGATTCTCTGTTCTCTCTCGAAGATCAAAGTGCTATTCAGAGTTATAGGATCAATTTGTAATCATAAGTTTATCGAGTCTCTCTATAAGGTGTGGTTGTGCCTGGAAATCAGCTGGATAATCTCGTGGCCCGTAAATCAAGAGAGTTTGCCCTGGACTCGTGAGACAGGAGGGTACCTCGAGGCCTTTATAAATTGAGGATTATAATCTCGGCACTGGTTTAATAAAAATCTATACGAGGTGGTTTGCCTTGGTACATGACTGGATGTAGGGTAACTCTGAACCAGTATAAAATCCGGTGTGTTCTTTCCCTTAACTGCTTTTTATTTACTTTCTACATCTTCGTTTGATTTTGTGATTGTTCTGTGGTTAAGTTCTACATTTGTTTGTGTCATAATTTCAGTTTAGTTTATATAAGTCTTAGAATTCATTAAACACTATTCACCCCCCTCTAGTGTTAAATCAGCCTTAAGATCCTTAATCCGCTGTCCCTTTCAATTGGTATCGAAACGTTGGTTTTCATAGTTTTCATAATCTGAAACTTGAAAATTGTTTAATGGATACCAACACTGGTAATGTCAACTCTAGCACTAGTTCTGTTATCCCTAACGCTAGTTCATTTGTAGAAGGTCGGTCTACTGTCAGACCACCATTTTACAATGTCAGTAATTATGCATATTGGGCTTGTAAAATGAAAATTTATTTACGGTCAGTAGGATTATACACTTGGAATATCACACAGACTGAGTATGTTGAACCAACTACCAGTTTTGCCCAGTGGACTACTGAGCAAAAGGGTGTTGCACAAAATAACTCAAAGGACATGAATATATTATTTTGTTCATTAAATAGGAATGAGTTTAATAGAGTATCTGTTTGTAAGTCTGCATTTAAAATCTGGAAGACTTTGCAAGTTACTCATGAAGGAACAAGAAAATAAAATTTCCATATTAACTAATCAATTTCACTTGTTTAAAATGCATGCAAATGAGTCCATTTTTGACATGTACTGTCGATTTCAAGATATTATTCATTCACTAATTGCACTGGGAAAAAGCTTTTCGGAGGAAGACCAAGTCAAAAAAAATTCTAAATTCACTCACTCTAGAATGGGATCAAAAGACACTTGCAATCGAAGAAGCAAATGATATCAGCGTAATGAAAATAGAAGAACTGATTGGCAATCTGATGTCTTATGGAGTTCAACTGCAAGGAAGAAGAGAAAACAAGGCTACAGAAAAAAAGTCATTAGCATTCAATGCAACAACTGAAGATTCAGAACAAGACAATGATGAGGAGATTGCTTTCATGACAAGAAACTTCTGAAAATTCCTAAAATATAGAAAATGAATAATTAGAAAAGAAATGATCAAAGGAATTCAAGAAATAATGCAGAGAACATCAATAATGATAGATGCTACAATTACAATAAAGTCGGGCACTATAGGAACACTGTCTGTATGCAGATAAATAATTATTCCCTTCAAACAATGATTCATCAAGGAAAAGAAAGAAAGCATACATAGCAACTCTTGATGACTCAGACTCATCATCTAGTGACGATGAAAAGAAGACGGAAAATCCAAATTTGTGTTTCACTGCTATTCATGAATCAGACGACGATGGGAGTATGGATCTAAAGATAGGTATGCATTTACATTATTTTTAATTCTTCATGGCTGAATGGATGCTTGTCTGTTTGCTTGATTTTATTAAATTCCTTGAATTTTAAATTCAAATTTATCCCTTGAAATTTGAATTTTAAATTTAAAAATAATATTATTTTAATAATATTTTAAATATTAAATTATTATATGTAAGTATTATTATATTTAATGTTATCATAGGAATTATATAATTAGAATATAGGATATAATATATATAGTTATTAGAAAATAGGATTAGACACTTGTCCTTTGAGTCAATATGCACATATCGACATACTCGGATACCCCATGTCGACATGCCTCTCAGAATTTGATTTCAAAATTTGAATTCAAACCTTTTAATTTCCCTCTACCTTTTCACTAACTTCAATGCTTTGGAAAGATGCCTCTTGACCAGAGAACATGACCATAGAATCTCTATTTAACTCACTCTCTTTATCATCACTTTTCACTTTCATTTCAAATTTCAAACTTATCTTCATTATCTTCAAATCCTCTCAAACTTCTTCAATGGCCTTTTTAAGCACTCCTAACACCATTAGGCTTCTAAAATCTATTAAAAAAATTTCTTCTTAATGACCCAGAAGCTATCAAAGCCTACATCAACTATGTAAACTTTGGCAAAATTCATACAGGAAAATTTGCTATTTTTGAAGATTTTCCTTCTTATGAAATTGAAAATATTTTTCAACAATGTTTTATTCTTAGTTTAGTTGATAACAAACAAAATTATTTTGTATGTTATCCAAATATTGTTAAGATGTTTTATGTGAATTTGAATCGCGACTTTTATGATGGGGAAGAAGGACAAATTTGGAGTAGTGTTAAAGGAACACAAATTGTTTTGGATTGTGAAATTTTGGGAAATATTTTGGGATGCAAGTATACCGGAATGAATCTCTCAGAATTTCAAATCAATGAAAATGATCGAGAGCATTTCATCACATTTTTTAAGGGGATGACAATTTTGAATTCAAAATTCGTTATTTTCGACCAAAAGCAAGAATTGTTATCTTCTTATCCAACACACTCTTATACCAAGATCGGGAAACTACAATAACCCGACTTTGAAAGTTTGCAAACCTCATTTTGTAATTCTTGTAAATTATGATATTAATTGAGCTCAAGTTATTCTGGATGAGCTAAGGCCTAAGAACTTTACCATGGGTGAAAACACATTAAACCATGGAATTTATCTTACTCGAATATCAATTACTTTGGAGTTGATTTTAAAAGGGAAGAATTTACAACTAGAAAAATGTTCAACCATGGAAACATTTCCCTTATGCAAATTCCATTAGTGTTTCAACTATATGAAACACTTATGAAAAAGGAAGAAAGGCCGCTCATTAAGAAATGGAAGAAATGGAGGAAGAAGGCGAAGAAGAGGAAGGAATGGAAATTAAGGAGGAGGAAGAGGAAGATCAAGAAACCTCCTTAGAAAGTAAAGAATATCCTACTAATCCTGCTTATCCATCCAATAAGACCATTCTCAATAATCAAATAATTATAATGGAAAATCAAAAGACACTCAGAAGATCAATGAGTAAGAAAATGGATAAGATTTCCACTAAAATCGACAAGTTCTTTAGGGAAAATTAGCAGAAATCTTGGAATATCATCTTCTTCATCTTCATCTAACTAGATTTAGTTCATGTTATCTTAATTTCTATCTTTGTAGTTTCTTTATTTTAGTTTATATTATATTATCTTATGTAATGTTAGCTGAAATTATTAATGAAATCGTTCATTTCCTGTTATTCATGTTCACTTGTCTCTGTAACTACTTGTTTTTATATTATACAAATTTTAGTTTAATAGATTTGTTAATATTATTCAAAACAAAGCAAAGTGTCACTTTAGGCAGAGGCATGTCAACATATACCATTCCCCCATGTCGACATCCAACGTGCAGAAACTAGTTACATTTTCAAATTTTAATTTCATGTAACTAACCTATGTCTATTCATTTCAAACGACTTTTTATTCCTAATTAATCTATTTCTTTCAGAATAAATTGTCAAACTTCATCTCTAGTCATTCTCTTTCGTAGTTCTTTCTATTTCTTGAATTATGGCTTCTCTGATTAAGAATCTAAGTGATAATCTTGAAGAAACTCTCACTTCCTTCAAGAATATTCTTACATTCATACTTCATAATCAGTGTCACTTAGAATTAACTCAAATACAGATGATCAAGGGGCAAGAGAGACATTTCGACGCCCTTCGTTGGATGATCTCAGCCCTTAACAAGGACGATCTCGAAGGAATTCCACCAGTCACTCTCGATTAAGATAAAGAAGAATGAGATGCCATTAAAGCAGACCCTATCTTTGGAGAAGATGGATGAGTGGAAGTATCAAGAAATGTCTAATTATTCTGTATGATGTTTGTTTGATTTGAATGGTGTGTTTTAAATTTGATTAACTTAACTTATTTGGTATGGTTTGTTTATATGTTTAAATAATTACTGTAAATATATGATTATATGATTGGATGATTATTGGTTTACTTCTGGATTACACTCATGATCACATTTCACATTTATGATCACACCAAGCACTTATTGCACTTATATATGGATTACTCTATTTTATTATGGGTGATTATCCTCTAACGAGTTCAGGGAATTTATTAGTTAAAAGTTTTTTGTTAATGACAAAGGGGGAGAGGTTATAAAATAGTAGTTGGCTTGGAGTAAGGGGGGGTCTTGGAGTAAGGGGAGTCATGGAGAAAAGAGGAGTTATGATAGGAGTTATGGTACCATAAGTATATTTTATAAATACAGACTTTCATCATCAAAAATGGGGGATTGTTAGGAACTGAGTTGTTGGTTTTGATGACAGCAAGCTTTTTAACTTATCTTATTATAAAATATACACTAACACTATTGTCTAGAAAGATATGTATATGCAGGATATATAGATATGCAGGTGTTGATTACTGAAGACTGATCAGTATAAAGACTCAAGACTCAAGATCGAAGACTCTAGAGTATCAAGATCAAGATTTCAACATATGTGTCTAGTTTTTGTTAAAATTTCATAATAGCATGGAAATATTTATTCTGATTTTCATTTGGGATGGAACCCATTTCTACCTTCTTAGTGGCTTACAAACCCACGACAAGTAGCTTACAAACCTATGACAAGTGGCTTACAAACTCATGAACATCCTGGTTTTGTACAAGTTCTCGAGTCCTGATGTGATGAGATATTCCGCAGGAAGAAGCTTGCAAAACTACTTCAAAATGGTTTTTAAAACGATTTTCAAAACCGCTTTTCAAAATATTTTAGCCTTAAAATTATCTTTTCAAATGATTTTAAAAAAGATGTTTTAGTCTTAAAATATTCTTTGTTTTTGTGTTTTAAAACATAGTAAAATTTGTTTATTTTAATCCATAATCATTTCAACTTGTTTTCATTTCAATATCATTTTCAAAAAAAAAATTAAACTATTTTTAACAAGGGGATGTCGACATCATGGGATACCCCATGTCGACATGGTGGCTGTTGAATTCAAAAGTTTCAATTTTTAAAAGAAGTGTCTATTCGTTTAAATCTCTTCACGAATGGTTAGGACAGTTGATACTCTATAAATCGCCTTCTCAAATGAATTTTTTTAATATACAATTCTCAAATTTTCTTCACTTCTTCTTCTCACTAATCCATGTTCTATAATTATCATATTTTTTAGATCGTGCCGAAATTCTGCCAAATTCTCAAGTGAATCAAATTAGAATTTCATTCTTGTTTGATTCTCTGTTCTCTCTCGAAGATCAAAGTTCTATCTAGAGTTGTAGGATCAATTTGTAATCAAAAGTTTATCGAGTCTCTCTATAAGGTGTGGTTGTGCCTGAAAATCAATTGGGTAATCTTGTGGCCCATAAATCAAGAGAGTTTACCCCGGACTCGTGAGACAGGAGGGCACTTCAAGGCCTTTATAAATTGAGGAGTGTAATCTCGACACTGGTTTAATAAAAATCTGTATGAGGTGGTTTGCCTTGGTATTGGACTAGATGTAGGGTAACTCTAAACCAGTATAAAATCCAGTGTGTTCTTTCCCTTTACTGCTTTTTATTCACTTTATGCATCTATGTTTGATTCTGTGATTGTTCTGTGGTTAAGTTTTACATTTGTTTGTGTCATAATTTCAATTTAGTTCATATAAGTCTTAGAATTCATTAAACGCTATTCACCCCCCACTAGTTTTAAATTAGCCTTAAGATCCTTAATCCGTTATCCCTTTCAATAAAATGATAGACGTTAATACAATATTAATACTCAATCGGGTATAGATATTAAATTTCAATGAAAAAATTAAGAAAAAATCATAAATACTTTGTTAGGTACATATTCCATTTTAGAATGATAGAAATGATGTCATTACATAAAACCTTATAGTTGTGTCTATTTGTGGTATATTTATATCAAGAATATGAATATCTATTAACCATGCATAACCGTAAGGACTTTTAAATGAGATTAGTAGTATTCTTATTATTATTTTAAAATGAATTCAAGTGTCTTCTAACCACGTATAACCATGAGGAATTTTAAATGGGATTAGAATCAACTTATCTATTTAATTAATTAATTTTGATATGCGTTCCATACATACATAACCGTGAGAACTTTTAAATGAGCATGAAAGCATATAATCAAAAATTCCAAGTAATTCACCCATGCATAACCATGAGGACTTTTAAATGAGAGTGAATACTTTGGATGTTTATATTGATAAAAATATAATAAAATGAAAAACAAATGATTTCCCATTTGAAATACCACATATTGACGTACTATATTGGATATTGATGAGTGATGGTCGTTAGAAATGTGATAGAAATAGAGATGGTCATGGAATTTTTACCAAAAAAAGTTTTTATAACTCTTGTTTAAACTTCTAAAGAAATTTCTAATTATACCGTCCCAAGTTATAATATATGATTAATTTCAACACTCATCATTTTTCAATCACTATTTATCTTTTCGATAATCAGTAGGGTGTCAGATTAGTTAATATAGTCAGTTAAGACTAAATCCAAAAAAAAAGTTATCAAATTTTCTAAAATTGAATAATTTGAAACAAGGTCAACAAAAACGATTTTCTGAAAGGGTTTTATAAATGAAAAATGTCTGCTAATTGAAAATTATTTGAAATGAAAAATATGCAAAAAAATTCTTCGAAAAATGCGATACAACTAATGAATGTCTCAACATAAATCACATTTCTCCAGTAATTTATCCATCAACTAGATTACCACTGTTATCTGCATCCGAATTTCTCTTTGACTCAATATTATTATTAGTTGGATGTGATAGACCAGATTGTGGAGTTGCAACAATTCCTTGAAATCCTTTTTATCACCTTTAAATGAAATTATTATGGATTTTAATTGAATTCGTGCCAATAAACAAAACCATGAATATGAAGTCAGCAGTAAAATAACCAAATGTATTATCATCAATTGATAAAACACCATCATTATTCCAAACAATTTTATGTGAAATAGTTCAAAGACTCTTGAAGTACTTATAGTGTTCTCGGCATAAAAAATATAATTGGCCAACAATTTTGAATAAGTCAGAATCAAGATCAACATTCATTTCTTTATCACATAACTAGCTGAATTAAATTCAGATTATGGTGCAGATTATCACATTTATTGTATCGTTCAAGATAGATGTACTGTACCTATTTTACCTTTACAATATTTTTTCAATGTTGCCCATTGTGATTCTGCCATCTTTATAATAGGCTAAGGAACTTTGATTTTGTCGCTCGTTGTGTGCTTGGAACAACCAGAATTCAGGTAACATTGTTGTTGTTCCTGTAGGATCGATTTCACCATAGAGGGAGATGAATAGGGTGGTGGTATTAATTATAAAAATTAATTGCGTAAGCTTATAAAATAATTTCAACACAGATCACAGAATAATAGCAGCACAGAAAAATAGCAAAATAATAAAATGCAGAAATAGAACGACACAGAATTTACCCAGCTTCGGCAAGACCCTGCCTACGTGCTACCCACAAGGTTTCTACTAGAAATTAAGTAGTCCCACGCTTACACACGTAAACTCACGACACCCGCTACTGACTAGCCTAACTCTACGCTAAAAACCCTGCCACAACTCAGCCACTAAGTTGCGAATTCTCAAACTACGCCACGTAGTTTGTCCCTAGTCACTCGACTAGTAATTACACAATTTTCAAAAGAAAATACAAAAGACAACAATTTAAAAAACAATTAAAAAGGACAAGACCCTAATTATAAATTAAAAAAGAAAACCCTATAAACTTAAAAACAAAAGCCGACCCCCTTTATTATTTGGCCCGTTCCTTTTTATTAATGTCGGCTTTGTTTTCGTCTTTGCAAATTAGAGCTTCTTCGATCGTTCCTCCCTCTGATAAATTAGGGCTTTTTGAAGCGCCGACTTTAAATTGATCAATCGAGTGGATAATCGCAAGTAGCTTTGATTGATCGTTTCCTCGTTGCTAACTTTGGCTGCTTCATTGATCGAGTTCTATTTTTGCTTCGGTATGTAATTTATGCTTTAATGTTTTCGTACTTGAACTCGATGATCTATTTCGCCGATGATGTTGTGGTTTATATAAGAGTTCGATCTCCTTTAATTGCGTTCGCCTGATTGTTTCAAAATTGTGCTTCGACCATTAGATTATTGCTGGACGTTGATGATTTCACTGACTTATTCAGTTCGTTCTTTTCGTGTTACTTGGTTGACACAGTTTTGATTTGCTGGTTCGACTTTGGCATTGATTTTTTCAATTTGTACATACGCTTGATTTCTGACTAGGTCAACTTTGATTTTGATTTGTGAATTCACGTTTCTGCTGGCTTCGGCCTTGGCTTGAGATTTCATGTGCTTGATTGTTTGCGGCCGCACATTGCTGTGTAGTGCCATTGATATTCTGTTGCTGTAGCCACGAGCTCCAGTCTTCACTGCACCCATATTATCCTTGTATATGCTGCATTCATGTGTGACAGTTGCGGATATTGTGTTCATGTATTCTTCTGTTTAGTATTGGTTCATTGTCCACTTCGTTTTACTGTTGCATACAGTTGAGTTGTTTTGTGCACATTGCCGACTTTTGCTTTTCTTGAGTTTTCATTTGATTACTTGAATCTGTACTAGATTTACTGGTTGTATTTGCATTTGTATCACTTGATGTTGTGCTGTTGAGCTTTGTTGTATGGTCAGTGGTGCACTTGGTCATTCGAGCCTGCTCTACCAGTTGCTGTGCATTGCATCATTGAATCTGGTTAGCTTGTATAAATGAGCTGCTTCATGCTGTGTCTTGTTCATCTGGTTATATTGAGTCAGGTTCCATTTAAGTCTATTGTTGCAGACCACTTGATCACTGTGTATCACTCCATATTGGTTTTCATTGGGTTGATGTCCACTCCTTTGGTTTTTTTGCATTGAAGTTGTAATTTGCTGACTTCATATTGTCACTGTATCATGTTTGATACAGTTTGCATTTCAGTTGTTTGGTTGTTGTATTTGTTTGGTACACATGTTGTTCTGGTTTGAGTCTGTATATATGAGTTTTGCTTCCAGTTGAGTCTGTATTGTCACGTTGCATTGAGTTGAGTCATGATAGCAGTGACTTGACCTTTGAATTTGTGGTTTGGTGCCTTCTTGAATTTTGCAATCTTTTGTGAGCATGTTGACTTTTAGTTGGACTGTGCATTACACTTGAGTTGAATCCAGCTTGCAGCTCGGATTTGACCTTATGCTGAAAGTTGTGACATTGTTTTATCGCACTTGAGTTGAATCCGATAATTTGGGTTTGACATTGTGCTCACCTATCCCTGTAAATTTATCAAGTGTATATATATCGGTGTGCACGGCCTTGTGGCATATACAGTGATACACTGTGTATGTCACAAGCTGTTCGTGTATGATGAATTCAAAGTTAAATGATGACGAACAACCCAAATAACTAAGGCAAATATTATTTTCAAAATTCACATTTTATTTTATACTGCAAAAATATTTCCTTTTCAATTTTACTGAGCCAATTTATTTTTGCAGATTGCTCAGATGCTAGATTCAATCTGTAATGAAGTTGAAGGTAAATTATGAGTGAATGAGCGATATATAGTGAGGACATTTGTAAATGAAAGATTGTGATGCAATTGAATTTATATTGTATTCAAAATTGTGTATGTATAGTGAGAGCTCGAATTTGTACTATTCAAAATTGTAATAAATATTTGTTTGAATAAAAAATTCTGTTTGAATTCAAATTCTGTGTTATTTATTTCTATTCAACAAATATTCATTTAATCTATGAAAAATAAAATAGTACATTAACAAATACATTTACACGAATATATATATATATATATATATATATATATATATATATATGTTTATTATCATCAAACAAAAATCATATAATAGCATATTCAACAATCTCCCCCTTTTGATGATAACAAACATATATTTAAGATTTTGAATATGTTAAATGTATTTGATCATTGATATGCTCTAATTTCTCCCCCTATTTAAATGCTTCCTCTCTAGACACAGCTCCCCCTACATATATGCATACAAATAAAAATAGGCAAAGGAGTCTAGATGCAAATGGAAAATATTTGACCTTCATTTGATTTTATTTGACAAAATCTTAACTTTTCTGTCCCCCTTTTGTTATCAGCAAAAGAGTAATAGTAGAGAAAATAGAGATAAAGTGATCGATATTAATTCAACATTAAAAACTCAATTGAATATAAATATTAAGTTTCAATAAAAAATCAAACAAAAATCATAAATATTTTGTTAGGCGCATATTCCACTTTTAGAATGATGGGAATGATGTCATCATGTAAAACCATACAGTTGTGTCTATTTGTGGTATATTTATATCAGGAATTTGAATATCTACTAACCATGTATAACCGTTAGGACTTTTAAATGAGATTAGTAGTATTCCAATTTTTTTTTAAAATGAATTCAAGTATCTTCTAACCACGCATAACCGTGAGGACTTTTAAATGGGATTAGAATCAACTTGTTTATTTTAAAAATCAACTTTTGATATGCGTTCCATACATGCATAACCGTGAGGACTTTTAAATGAGCATGGAAGCACATAACAAATTCCAAGTAATTCACCCACGCATAACTGTGAGGACTTTTAAATGAGAGTGAATACTTTGGTATTTATTTATTATTATTTTTTACTATATAAATTTTTTATTATTTTTAAAATATGTAAAATGAAAAACAACTGATTCCTGTTTAAAGTAGCACATATCGACAAACTATATAGAATTTTGATGAGTGATGGTCGTTAGAAATATGATAGAAATAGAGATGGTCATGGAAGTTTTACCAACAAAAAGTTTTATAACTCTTGTTTAAATTTCTAAAAATTTTTACTAATTATACCGTCTCGGGTCATAATATATGATAAATATCAAAACTCATCACTTTTTCAATCACTATTCATCTTTTCAATAATCATTAGGGAGTCAGATTAGTCAATGTAATCATTTAAAATCAAATTCAAAAATAATTATAAACCAATTTTTCTAAAAATGACCAATCTGAAAACAAGGTCAAAAATGATTTTCTAGAAGGGGTTTTATAAGAAAATTTTCTGCTATTTGAAAATTATTTGAAATGAAGAATATGCAGATATTTTCTTTGAAAAACAATGTAGTTACTAAATGTCTCAGCAAATCATGTTTCACTAGTAATTTTTCTATCAACTAGGTTATCAGTGCAATCTACATCTGAATTTCTTTTTTCACTCAAAATTATCATTAATTTAATTTGATAGACCAAACCATGAATTGTGCACCAAAAAAAAATTTCAAACACAATTTTAACAACATTTTAAATGACATTCTCTTGAATTTGAAATGAAGCCGTGTAAATAATCGGAAACCGTGAATCTAGAGTTAGCCGTATTATAACCAAATGCATTATCATTCAATAAAACACTATTATGAATCCAAACTAATATATATGAAGTAATTCAAAGAATCTAGAGAATTTTATTGTGTGTTTGGCATAAGAATATAATTGGCCAACTATGTTGAATAAGTCAGAGTCAAAAATCATCGTTATTTCATGATCACATTATTGGCTGATTTAATTCAGAATTACGGTGCAGATTATCACATTTAATATATCGTTCAAATAAATATACCTTTACCTGTTTTACCTTTACGATATTTTTTGTTGTTGTCTGTTATGATTCTGTCACCTTTATACTAGGCTAAGGAACTTTGCTTTGTCGCCCATTGTGTTTCTGAAACAGCCAAAATCCAGAGAATACTGTTGTTGTTCCTTAGCCTGCCACCACACCTACACGATGAAAGATTTTTGTGACCTATTTGTTTTTATAGATCCATGATTGTTAGTCGTAAAATATTTAGAAAAATAATTTTGTGGAGACCCAAAACTATTTATAATTGTTCCCTTCGGCACCCAAATTTGTTTAACTTTGAGAGTTTTTATATTTGTGCCTTTTGGAACCCAAATTGGTGTAGTTTTCACATGTTTGGGTCTATACCAACAATTATTGTGATTGTGTCCATATTTTCTACAAATTGTGCACATAGAATTAACTTTGATTAATATTTCTTTCAATAATTTTTGATTTATTATATCCAAGTCCTTGTTTAACCGTATTAGCAGTTTGCTTTCCTAATAGTATATTCAACAATTTTTCACTTTTTGAAAATTTATCTAAAGTCGTTGACAATTGTTGGACTTGTGTTTTGAGAGATTCATTTTCATTTAACAACTGTGCACTTTTTAATAGAATTCTCTCTTCTAGTATTTTCATTCTCTTTTAAAATCAGAATTTCATTTTCAAGTGATTTATGTTAATTTTTGATTTTTTAATTTCTTCTTCGAATGTTGGACACTTATCACACTTAGGGATCCTACTATGATAGTTTTTAACTAATTGGTCAAGTTGTTTATTTAAATCTATCAAAGTATATTTTTGTGATTCAAGTTTGGCATACTTCTCCCTAAGTTGTTCAAAACAGCCATTTACTTCGTGGAAATAAATAAGCAATTCAGAGTGAGTAAGTTTTGATACCTCGTTTGGCTCGTCATCGTCGCTATCAGTCATATTCCCATGAAGGCACATATCTGCTTTCTCACTTTCACTGCTATCGCTTTTATTCCACGTGGTTGTAAAACATCTTCGTTTTGATTTCTTTTCTTTGTCGAGTTGAAATCGGGGATAATTGGGCTTGATATCACCGGGTTTGTTGCAAATGATCCCGTGTTCTTCCAAGTTGTCTAGTGCTTTGATTATTCTGCTTTTTAATTTTTTGATTTAGAGCTGGATTTCCGTATTTGCGGTTCCACCTTTTGAATTTCTTCAATATTAACGCCAGCTCAATTGCTCCAATATCAACGTCCTCATCACAACTGCTTTTTACAAATCCTGTTAAGCACATTTCTTTAACTGAGTCGGTTGTGGAGGATTTCTCATTGCTGTTGACTTTTGCACCATATATTCCATTGAAAGTATTCCAATTTTTTTGTGCATTTCACAATGAGAAATGAAATTAAAATTATCTCGATTAATATGAGAATATAATATATGCATAGCAAGAGCATTAATCAAGATAATTTCCTTATCTGTTATATCACACCCATTTTCAATAATATCCCAACATTTAATATTAACAGATTTTAAATAAAATTCCAATTTCAATTTCCAATTCAAAAAATCCGTTCCATCGAAAATAGAAGGAATAATATTGGAACGACCCTCAACAAAAGTAGCCATTTTAAAACTTTAAATTTTTAAAACAAAAATTGGTTTTTGAAAAAAAAATCAAAATTTTAAAACAAAAATGGCTTTTGTTCCTAGCTCTGATACCACTTGTAGGATCGATTTCACCCTAGAAGGGGGTGAATAGGGTGATGGTATTAATTATAAAAATTAATTGCGAAAGCTTATAAAATAATTTCAACACAGATCACAGAATAATAGCAGCACAAAAAATAGCAGAATAATAAAATGCAAAAATAAAACACAGAATTTACCCAGCATCGGCAAAACCCTGCCTACGTGCTGCCCCTAAGGTTTCTACTAGAAATTAAGTAGTCACACGCTTACACACGTAAACTCGCGACATCCGCTACTGACTAACCTAACTCTACGCTCAAAACCCTGCCACAGTTCAGCCACTGAGTTGCTAATTCTCAAACTACGCCACGTAGTTTGTCCCTAGTCACCCGACTAGTAATTACACAATTTTCAAAAGAAAATACAAAAGACAACAATTTAAAAAACAATTAAAAAGGACAAGACCCTAATTATAAATTAAAAAAGAAAACCCTATAAACTTAAAAACAAAAGCCAGCCCCCTTTATTATTTGGCCCGTTCCTTTTTGTTAATGTCGGCTTTGTTTTCGTCTTTGCAAATTAGGGCTTCTTTGATCGTTCCTCTCTCTGATAAATTAGGGCTTTTTGAAGCGTCGACTTTAAATTGATCAATCGAGTGGATAATCTCAGATTCTCAGGTAGCTTTGATCGATCGTTTCCTCGTTGCTCACTTTGGCTGCTTCGTTGATCGACTTCTATTTTTGCTTGGGTATGTAATTTATGCTTTTGTGCTTTAATGTTTTCGTACTTGAACTCGATGATCTATTTCGCCGATGATATTGTGGTTTATATAAGAGTTCGATCTCCTTTAATTGTGTTCGTCTGATTGTTTCAAAATTATGCTTCGGCCATTAGATTATTGCTGGACGTTGATGATTTCACTGACTTATTCAGTTCGTTCTTTTCGTGTTACTTGGTTGACATGGTTTTTATTTGCTGGTTCGACTTTGGCACTGACTTTTTCAATTTGTACATACGTTTGATTTCTGACTTGGCCAACTTTGATTTTGATTTGTGAATTCATGTTTCTGCTGGCTTCGGCCTTGGCTTGAGATTTCATGTGCTTGATTGTTTGCGGCCGCACATTGCTGTGTAGTGCCATTGATGTTCTGTTGTTGTAGCCACGAGCTCCAGTCTTCACTGCACCCATATTATCCTTGTATATGCTGCATTCATGTGTGACAGTTGTGGATATTGTGTTTATGTATTCTTCTCTTTAGTATTGGTGCATTGTCCACATCATTTTATTGTTGCATACAGTTGAGTTGTTTTGTGCACATTGCTGACTTTTGCTTTTCTTGAGTTTTCATTTGATAACTTGAATCTGTACTAGATTTACTGGTTGTATCTGCATTTGTATCACTTGATGTTGTGCTGTTGAGCTTTGTTGTATGGTCAGTGGTGCACTTGGTCATTCGAGCCTGCTCTACCAGTTGCTGTGCATTGCATCATTGAATCTGGTTAGCTTGTATAAATGAGCTGCTTCATGCTGTGTCTTGTTCATCTGGTTATATTGAGTCAGGTTCCATTTAAGTCTATTGTTGCAGACCACTTGATCACTGTGTATCACTCCATATTGGTTTTCATTGGGTTGATGTCCACTCCTTTGGTTTTTTTGCATTGAAGTTGTATTTTGCTGACTTCATATTGTCACTGTATCATGTTTGATACAGTTTGCATTTCAGTTGTTTGGTTGTTGTATTTGTTTGGTACACATGTTGTTCTGGTTTGAGTCTGTATATATGAGTTTTGCTTCCAGTTGAGTCTGTATTGTCACGTTGCATTGAGTTGAGTCATGATAGCAGTGACTTGACCTTTGCATTTTTGGTTTGGTGCCTTCTTGAATTTTGCAGTCTTCTGTGAGCATGTTGACTTTTAGTTGGACTGTGCATTACACTTGAGTTGAATCCAGCTTGCAGCTCGGGTTTGACCTTGTGCTGAAAGTTGTGACATTTTTTTATCGCACTTGAGTTGAATCCGATAATTTGGGTTTGACCTGTGCTCACCTGTCCCTGTAAATTTATCAAGTGTATATATATCAGTGTGCACGGCCTTGTGGCATATACAGTGATACACTGTGTATGTCACAAGCTGTTCGTGTATGACGAATTCAAAGTTAAATGATGATGAACAACCTAAATAATTAAGACAAATATTATTTTCAAAATTCACATTTTATTTTATACTGCAAAAATATTTCCTTTTCAATTTTACTGCGTCAATTTATTTTTGCAGATTGCTCAGATGCTGGATTCAATCTGGAATGAAGTTGAAGATAAATTATGAGTGAACGAGCGATATGTAGTGAGGACATTTGTAAATGAAAGATCGTGATGTAATTGAATTTATATTGTAATTAAAATTGTGTATGTATAGTGAGAGCTCGAATTTGTACTATTCAAAATTGTAATAAATAGTTGTTTGAATAAAAAATTCTGTTTGAATTCAAATTTTGTGTTATTTATTTTTATTCAGCAAATATTCATTTAATCTATGAAAAATAAAATAGTACATTAACAAATACATTTACACGAATATATATATGTTTATTATCATCAAACAAAAATCATATAATAGCATATTCAACAGTTCCTTAGCCTGCCACCACATCTACACGAGAGAAAAAATTTGTGACCTATTAGTTTTTATAGGTCCATGGTTTTTAGTGGCAATAATTTTGAAAAATAAGTTTGTGGAGACCCAAAACTATTTATATATGTTCCTTTCGGCACCCAGATTTGTTTGACTTTGAGGGATTTTACATTTGTGCCTATTGGAACCCAAATTGGAACGGTTTTACGTTTTTTAGGTCTATACCAACAAATGTTTTAATTGTGTCCAATTTATCTATGAACTGTGCACTCAGATTTGACTTGACTAATTTTTCTTCTAACAAGTTTAGGTTGATTATATCCAAGTCCTTGTCTATCTGTATTAATAGTTTGTTTCCCTAATAGCACATTTAATAATCTTTCACTTTTTGAAATTTTTTCTAAAGTCTTAGATAGTTGTTGGACTTATGTTTTGAGAGATTCATTTCCATTTATTGATTGTGTGCACTTTTTAATAGAATTCTCTCTCCTTGTATTTTCACTTTCTTTTAAAATCAGAATTTCATTTTTAAGTGATTTTATTATAATTTTTGATTTTTTAATTTCTTCTTCAAATGATGGACACTTTTCACACTTAGGGCTTTTGGTTTGATAGTTTTTAACCAATTGATCAAGTTGTTTATTTAATTATATCAAAGTATCTCTATGTGATTCAATTTTAGCGTATTTCTCCCTAAGTCATTCAAAACAGCCATTTACTTCATTGAAATATATAAGTAATTCTGAGTGAGTAAGTTTTGATACCTCGCTTGGCTTGTCGTCATCGCTATCATTTATATCACCTCGAAGGCACAGATCTGCATTTTCACTCTCACTGCTAGTGCCTTTATCATCATCGCTTTTATTCCACGTAGCTGCAAACTTCTCCTTTTCGATTTCTTTTCTTGGCCGGGTCGATTTTGAGGACAATTGGTCTTGATATAGCCAGGTTTATTGCATTTATAACAGATGATCTCCTCCTCTTTTGGGTTGCCTAGAACTTTAACTATTCTGCTTTTTAGTTGTTGGTTTAGAGCTGGATTTTCATATCTGCGATTCCCTTTTGAATTTCTTTATTATCAGTGCCAGCTCAGCTGCTCCATCCTCATCATGGTCATCTTCATTTTAAGTTGTTCCTTTAAGAGCTATCGATTTCTTTTGAGTATCACCTCCTTCACGTTCTTCCTTGAATTTCATTTCTAGCTCATAAGTAGGGAGATTTCCAATGAGTTCTTTAACTTTGATTTGTTCCAAGTACTTTTATTCTTGAATAGCAGTTACTTTGGCTTCAAAATTCCATGGAAGGACTTTGAGAATTTTTCGGACTATTTCCAATTCTGTATATGATTTTCCGAGTGCTTTTGATTTGTATACAATATTGGAAAGTTGTCTGTGACGGTCTACAAATCCGTACCCCTTTGAGCTGGAAATATTCCACAACAATTCAACTCAAAGTGGAACAAAAATACGTGTCTTCAGGTTTAAAGAAGGAGGTAGAAGAAGAAGATAAAATAACATCAGAATCTCACAATCATAGCGAAACAAAATACAATATATAATAATAGCTTTTAAATACCAAGAAATCTGTACTATTATATACTTACAACCATCAGAGTACATTGAGCAACAGTCAACTGGACAATTTAATACTTGTCCTTACAAAGTGGAAATAATAGTCAAATAAGGAAGTACGCTCTGCCATCCAGCTCGTCTTTGGAGCTTTTGAAATTTTCACTTTTGCAATAATAGTCAAATATGGAAGTACGCTCTGCCATTCACTTTTCTAATCCTTTTGTCCCAACTAACCCATTAATTTCAATTCCAAAATCCTTTTATTTCAATTCCAATTTGAAATCAATTTGTAGTTAACAAAAATATTCTAACTCTCAAAATTTTCGAATTTTTTTGGCAGAGTCTCCCTTGTACGGAGAAGCTTTTGCAATTTGACAAGATATATAGATATATATATACGTCGACCCACACGGTCGGAAAACAAAAAAACAAACAATATTTCATATTTCCTATCTTTTATTACGTAGGCGTACCTCTATTTAGTATTTTTAAGCAAGCGGCTTATTTATTTAGTAATTTGCACGATCAAAATCCAGCCATACGGCCTTCAGGTACCTGTACTTACTCAATTTAAACATGTAAGCACTAAATATATGCAATTCATAATAATTCTCTAATTTAAACAGTTTGAACACATAGATTTTATAAGCAGTGCACACTAACAATATTCATAAGCAATTTATATGATTTCAACCCATATGCAAGTGTTTTCAATCGATCCATACACTACTTCATTCCATTTAAATGGTTTACAACTCTACTGCTTACATTCAATTCATTTTGAATTCCAAACAAACTCATATTCATATCAGTTGATTCAAAAATCAATTTTATTCGCTTCCATTAATTCATACAATTTTATTTAATCTCGTTTACGTCAAACGATAATTATTTCTATGCAATTTCGGCGATATTCCTGTGAATAAACAATCACTTTGTTTTATAACTATTTTAAATTGATTCCAACCCAATTTATCTTTAATTCCGTTCCATTTTAACTGATTCACAACCATACACTTTATTTTATTTCATATTTGCATAGGTTTCATTCGAAACCGTATTATTTAGCTCGACAATAACCATCCCATGGTTTACTTAAGTTATTTCAATTCCATTTCTTCTTGCACCAATTCTATTTCTATTTTAATTTGATTCTTATCCTATCAAATTCCATTTAATTCAATTAGGCCATTCTCCTAATCCATTTAAATTTTTATTCACATTCTCAAATTATTTTATTAATAACAAGGCCACTTTAATTTATTCATACTTGATTGGATTTGTTTGCAACTCAAACCATTTCTATTTTAATCCAATTTCATTTTATTTGACATAATTTCCAATCATATTTAATTCCCTAACAATTCAAGTTGAATTTTATTATAACTCGAGTTGATTTCCAAACTTCATTATTACTCACAATCCAATTTTATTTAACCGAATTTGGTTTCATTTCCATATTTCATTAACTAATTTATTCTAATTTAGTTCACTTCCAATTTATAATTCAGTACTTGATTTTTATCTCAAAAATCATCTCATTATTTTACTTGAGTTCAATTTATTTTATAATTTCAAGTTCTTTCTTTCATCTCCTAAAATACCCAACAATTTTATTTTGGTTTTTATTTTCACTTTTCAAATTTTTGCAAGTCACACCCTTATTATTCACGTTTCATCCATTTTGAGCTCAAATATACTCACATTTAATTTTTAACTCGAGACCTTTATTTACAGCTCAAGCATATTTTTATTCATATATTTCAACCCACTTATAAGCTATCAAAGCTTATTTATTTCAATTCAGTTCTTATTCAACTTATTTCTATTAAAATAATAATTTTATTTCATTCAACATCATCTATAACTTAACTGAATTTTATTAAGTAGGAACTTAATTTCATTTTATATCATCCACCACACAATTCAATTTCATTTCAATTTTATTTCAACTTAATTGAAGTTAAATTACATTTTTAACTTTTCACTTTTAATTTTAGTTTCAAAATTCAATTTCATACTTTCCTTGGTTATATAAGCCATTTTAAATCTTTATAATCTTATTTGACTATAATATTATCATCCAAACATCTAAGTTATATAATAATTTCAGGAAATATTTCCTTTTATATCAAAATATATTTTTGGGTAAAATTATTTCATTCACTCACTTCTGAAAACAGTACCGTGTCAGTTTATCGTGTTTAAGTGTTTATAAACTCTTGTCGAATTAACGGCCAACTTACTCGATCAGAATTCATATTCCACTCAACCAATAAGTCAACACAATATTAAAACAATTATATTAACTAACAAATACGCGCTTATATCTATTAATACTCTCAGACTCATTCTAGAGTACTATTGACCCTATCTCTAATGAGTAATCCCCACCAGAGCCAAGATTCTCGCTTAACCTTCAGCTGTGATACCACAAGTAACGATGTGTAGGCTTTTCAACCATCCGAACAGCAGCCACTCTCCACCGTAGCTTTGGTACCTTAAATTTGCTTTTACGGCCGGCTTCTCGACTGCAACCAACACTCTGGGACATGTAGGAGGAAGAGTCATCCGTTCGCTACCTAACAAGAAGCGAGAAACCCCTATCATGCTGTAATGAAAAGTACTACTGACTCTATCTCTAATGAGTAATCCCCACCAGAGCCAAGGTTCTCGCTTAACCTTCTGCTCTGATACCAACTATAATGGACCGCAAATCCATACACCTTTAAGCTGGCAATATTCCACAACAATTCAACTCAAAGTGGAACAGAAATACGAGTCTTCAAGGTTAAAGAAGAAGGAGGTAGAAGAAGAAGATAAAACAACATCAGAATCTCACAATCACAGCGGAACAAAATACAATATTTAATAACAGCTTTTAAATACAAAGAAATCTTTACTGTTATATACTTACAACAATCAGAGTACATTGAGCAAATGTCAACCTGGACAGTTTAATACTTGTCCTTACACAACGAAAATAATAGTCAAATACGGAAGTACGCTCTGCCATCCAGCTCGTCTCTGGAGCTCCTTAGCTTTTTAACCTAAATCTGTACAACTCGGTCTGACCCGAGCATCATAATAAAACAATACCCAAGTCAATCTGGAAAACCAGCATGAGAAAACCACACTCAATTGGATTATTAAAGTTTTGAAAATCCTATAAAAATCAAAGCTATCTCGTATTACCACGCCACAAATAAACAAGTCGGGTTTTTACCTTACGATAACCAAAACATTTCTTATCAACTCCTCTGATATTATAGTAATGTCTAACTACAAATACTTATTCAAATAGCCGAAATTGTTACATTCATTAAATTCCAGCATAATAGGTATATAAACAAGTCCGAATGCACTTATTGGAGATTGGATTTCCATACAATGGCAGGGCTACTGGGGTACTGTCCGTCACAGTACCTTGCCTAGATCAGAGTTCCGAGGGCCACTGGTGATCCTCTGCAACACAAGACCAGAGCTACCCCTTACTGGATAGTCTGAATAAGATCAACCCGCTGTTGGAGCTAACAATCGCCCACTAAGCCGAATAAAAAGGGACATCTAGACAGGGGAAATCTTTCCCTACTTGAGTGCTACCCACATAGCCTCGCTGCACCTCCCCTGTTTTAGCAATTCCCGGTTGATGAGGCTTGAGGCTATGCATTACCATTTTAGAACTCATTCACTTAGAATGCTCATCGTCCCCCTGACGATGTTCTAATAGCATTCACCCATACAAGTTGCCCTGGGTCTGGACAACCGAATAACCATCTTCATCATCTTCACGGTCTTCATTCGTAAATGTTTCAAACCGGATCGAAGTGGTTTTCGGATAATTAAACTCGATCTCGGTCTCTTCGAAACAATCAACGCATTGGCCAATATTGATAGTTGGTTATTTAACTATCATACATTCACAAGCAACCATTAGGCCTTAAATAATTTTCCAAATTATTTATTTCAAATATCTACTTAAGATATTAATTCCACATTTCAACACTTTGAAAATAGCTTCCAAAATCACCTTTATTCTCACATAATAAATTTCAACATTTTCCCAATACTTAGAATATTTTATCCATTTTATTTAGTATTCAACACTTGAAAAACTATTCATTTTCTTCCTTATTTTCTTTTTTCAAAAATCTTTTACAACTTTATTTGTAAATATCCAAACTCATCTCGCACGAATTCTATAAATCCCAGAATTTCTTGGTTAAATTCCTTTATATTTCCAAAGCGGTTTACGCTTATTTAATATTCCAGTTCCGCTTCTACTTATTTCGCCTTTTGAAATTCGCTCATCTTATTCTTTAGAAATTTATTTAAATTTCCGTCATACCATTATAAGATCTTTCCCTTAAAATCTTACTCAATTTTAATTTACTTCGCTTCACAACTTGAGAGGATTCATAACTAAGTTTAAAACATTTAAAGTTATATATATATATATATATAAAATAAGAATAACGTTTTAATTTTAAAATATGGTTTTAGGTTACTAAAATATCAACTCCTTAAAAGCATTATAAATCCATATTCATTTATTAATTAATTTACACAATTGATTATTAAGTTAGAATTCATTCCGATAAATACCAAGCACATAATAGCCAACACCGGGATATTCCAAATCCCAATAATAGTTCAAAGGTTACACGGTATGGTAATTTAAAATCCCGTTTTAAAACAATTTCAATTTATTAACAAAAATCTATTTTTTAGGAAAACCAATATTTACCAATTAACTCATAAATTCCTCTTGATTCATATCACATTTATCGTATCACCATTTCTCACATTCGAAATATATTCCCCTATTTCTTTTGAAAACAATTTTCATTACTCGATATAAGTTTACGCCATAACTTATATTTTTCCCATATCCACTAATATAAACTATCTCATATATAAACCCCGTTTATAAATTTATGAACTCCCCTGAGTCTTTTTCCATCTTTTTACAAAAGCAATTTTTTTTTATAATTCTATTTAATTTTTTACCCTTTAATAAAATTCCATTTTATTTCACTTCCTTTTCAATTATTGCTTAAGATCCTTTTTCATAATTCCAAAATATTCTTCAAGTTCTTTTATATAATTTATTTCAAAAATCTCTATTTAAATCAATTTACGAATGATTAAGAATAGCCCACATTAGTTAATATATTTTTATTCCACTTAATTTCCTTTATAATTAATCCAATTTTCAATATAAATTCCTACCATTCAAATTCCCTTTTTAAAATTCCTTCAAATTAGTTATTTATGATATTTAAAAATACCAAATTCAATTCCCATGCTATTAAACTCTTAATAATTCAATTCACACACAAACCTATCAATTTATCCATCATGTCATATAGCAATATATACATGAACAATAAATATTTTGAGGAATCCTGTTGGATCCCTCCAACCTGTTTTTCCTGCATCCATAGATGTTAGTCAACAGATAAAATACCAAATCCCACTTCGAGGGGGATATCGCGGTATAAAGGGTCATCTGTTATTATGCGAGGCACATAGGATCTTATCCGCTATATAATGCAGGAATATCAGTCACTCCAATATATATATATACACACACACACACACAACATCCAACATATAATTATTTAATTCATCCAAGCACATCCAATGATTTAAAATCTAAACAATAATTTTCACAAGGTAATCCGAATGAGTAAGAAGATCTCATCTTTGCTTTTCGTTTGTAATCCACTTCGATCTCGACTCGGTTCTTCGATTTTTTCGACCTTGTATATACATTTATACGGTTTATTTACATTCAAAATATTTGAACAATTAATTATCGTTTAATAATTTAATTAGCTAATAATTTAATTTAAACTTAAAATTCTCCTTTTCAAAATCTTTTAGTAACCAAAATACTTAAATGTGTTTATTAAATAAATTAAACACCTTAATAAATTATTTTTAACAAAACCTAGTAAATTGTATTTTACTTTTCTTCATTTTCAAACTGCATATGAAAAACAAGCTATATAGGTTTAAAAAATCGAATTTTTATATAAACTCTTATATTTCAAAATCTTACATATACATTTTCATTGTTTTACTTTTTATCTACATACAATTAAATTAAATTGAGATTAACCTAAACGTTTTAAAACTGCTTGACAGATAATAATTTTTTTCTCTCCGATTTACATATATATGTTTATAAATTAAGTCCAATTGAAAATAAAATTAAAAACGAGAATACCTCACTACAACTACCTACGGTCAACGCCTATTGTTCCGCCGCACTCGACGTCAACAGAGCTCGCTGAAACCTACTGGAGCTTCGCTTGACTCCCCTCATGGCTACTGCTTCCCTGTGTGCGCATGCTTCGTCAGCGCGATGCCGACGTTGCCACGCTCGAGCTCGAAACCACCTCGATCGACGCCATCCCAGTGCGACACTGCCACAAATTCATAGCGCCATCGTGATTTCGACTGATTCAATAGCTTGCCCCCTTTTTTCGATGAAGATTCAAACTGCGGCCGTTCCTTCGGCTTAGGAATGAATTTGGAGGAAGATAACAAATTTCTTTCTGTATTTTTACTTGAGGACGAAACCGATTTTAATTGATTTGGAAAGGAGGAAGGGAAAGACGTGCCACTGTACGTGAAATAGAAATGAAAAGGGGAAAATGCAGTTATTATTACTAAGAGGCGGCCATTTTTTCCCTCTCTTCAATTTCGGTTTTGGTTCTATTGAGCTGAGGAACGAAAGGAATAAATCGACATGTTTTCGAATTTGAGCAGAATATAGGCGGCTTCGTATGTTATACGATGGCATGATATGGTTTTTGCGTGCCTACCATTGCTTGCCACCGAGAAGGCAAAAAGTTTAGATGGAGAAAGGAAGCAGGCTGATGGAAAGGAATTTCGGCTGTTGACTAAAGTATTTAAATATATATATTGATTAAATTGAAATTCAAATTGTCTCGATAAACGCAACATGAAATTTTGACCTCCTATCGTGGCGTGCCGCTAGGTGTTTATAATTTTATACCCCTATTTAGAACGCAATGGAAAAAGTTTCGAGTCCTAATTTGATCGTATGGAGAAGATAGCTTTTTGGACATAGTTATTATATTAAATTTTCGATATTAATTTCAGCACGTTTACCTACCGTATGGCCACACGATCACTCCAAACGCTACGAAATTTGAAATCCGATAAGAATACAATATTACGGATCCAATGAAACTGGTTTCTTTGAATTCCGAGACTGCGTCTCGGAAGGCTATTTTTTTATGTCAATTTAAACGATATGTTTTTAAAACTAAACAAGTTACCTTTAAATTCAATTTTAAAATTTTTATTACCCTTATTATTATCAATATAAATTTGACAAGCCTTTAAGATATATTTATCAAGCTTAAAACTTCATATTTTATATTTTACACGATTCCCAATTATTAAATCAATAATTTAATTACCCACTAAATAGTTATATTTGAAATTCAAGTTAAAAATTTACACATGAATATTTAAAATCAATTAAATAACCCAATTTAAAATATCCAAAATTTCGAGTCGTTACATTCCTCCCTCCTTAAAAGAATTTCGTCCCCGAAATTGCTAAGATAGAAAGAATGCCCCAAACCCATTAACTTACTAAAACCCACTTGGTGAAAATCTGATATTCACTTTCCTAATCCTTTAATGTCAACTAAACAATTAGTTTCAATTCCAGTTTCAAAATCCTTTATTTTCAATTCCAATTTAACTTCCAAAATTTTCGAATTTTTTTGGCAAAGTCTCCTTTGTATGGAGGAGCTTTTGCAATTTGACAAGAGAGATAAATATATATACATCGACCCATGCGGTCGGAAAAAAAAAAATACAAACCATATTTCATATTTCCCATTTTTATTGCGTAGGCGTACCTTTATTTAGCATTTTTAAGCAAGCGGCTTATTTATTTAGCAATTAGCACGACAAATCCAGCCTAACGACCTTTAGGAACCTGTACTTACTTAATTCAAACATGTAAGTGCCATATATAGGAAGTTTATTCACATTTTACTCAATTTCAATAGTTAACACATGGATTTCATAAGCAATGCACCCAAAACAATTTCCATAAGCAATGCAGATTAAACAATATTTATTAGCAACCTATATGACTTCAACACTTATTCAATTATTTCAGTCAACCCATATTTAACCCCATTTAAATGGTTTAAAAAACAGTCGTTCACATTCAATTCTTTTTAAACCAAACAAACTCATATTCATTTTCCATTGATTCCAAACCAATTTTAATTGCTTGTATTAATTCATAGAAATTTTATTTAGTCTTGTTTACGTCATACAACAATTATTTATATGCAAATTCGACGATATTCATGCAAATAAACAAGCACTTGGGTTTATAACTATTTTAAATTAATTCCAACTCATTTTACATTTAATTCTATTCCATTTTAATTTTATTCACAATCCATACATTTGCATTTCATTTCTTATCCGCATTCATTTCTCTTGAAAGCATTTTATTAAACTTGAAAACATCCCATACTATATATTAAATAACTATTTAACATATTTACCTAAGCCAAGCTTCCATTCAATTATTTGCTTGAGTTAGTTTATTTACTCCAAGTTTTTTCAACTCCATAACTCAAGTTTATTTTTCCTTGTAAACAATTTCTAATTTAAATCCTTGATTTGAATTTTATTTATCAAATCCATTCCATCTACTAACTTAGTTTAATTAGTTCATTCACTTATCCATTTCAAATTCAAATTTCCATACTCAATTCATCCCGAATTTATTTTATTAATAATAAGGCCATTTTCAATTTATTTCTACTTATTTGGATTTTATTTGCAATTCAAACCATTTCTGTTTTAACCTAACTTCCTTTCATTCGACAATATTTCAATTATATCTAATTTACTAATAATTCAAGTCAAATTTAATTTATAATTCGAGTTTTATTTCCAAACTCTATTAATAACTCCCACTTTAAATTTTATTTAACCAATTTAAATCTCATTAACATATTTAATTAACTAATTTATTCCAAATTTGTTCACTCCAACTTCCAATTCAATATTTGATTTTTATCTTCAAAAATCACTTCATTATTCTACTTGAGTTCAATTCTATTTCATAATTCAAGTTTTCTTTTCTATTTTATTTTCCAAAATATCAAACAAATTTTATTTTGGCTTTTACTTCACCTTTCCATTTCTATTAGTCTCACACTTATTATCTTTCGCATTTCCATCCCTTTGCAACCAAGTCCATTTACATTTATTTTAACTTAATCTTTCGCATTTCCATCCCTTTGCAATCAAGTCCATTTACATTTATTTATAGCCGAGAATATTTTAATTTATCCAAGTATATATTTTTATTTCAATGCTCCTCAATTCTTTTATAAGTTATCGAAACTTATTTATTCCAATTCGAATTCTTATTTAACTTAGCCTATGCCAAATTCAATTTCATGCCATCTTTTAAATTTATTTAAGCAGGAATTTAATTCCATTTTCAACTTAATTCAAATTCAATCTCAGTATCATTAATCTTAGCTTAAGTTAATTTAATTCAACTCACTTCCATTTACTAAGCTTAAGCTAATTTCAATCCAATTTAATTTTTATTTCCCAATTCATCTACTTCACCGATTTATTTCTTACAAATCTAAATCAATTTAATTTTCTTTAACTTCATCCAAGTTAAAAATTTTACTTTTATTTTTACTTTTCCACTTCTAATTTTAATTCCAAAATTCAATCTCATACCTTCCTTGTTATATGAGCCATTTTAAATCTTTATAATCTTATTTGACTATAATATTATCATCCAAACACTTCAATATATAATAATTTCAGAAAATTATATCTTTTATATCAAAAATATATTTTTGGATAAAATTATTTCACTTACCCTCTTTTGAAACAATACCGTGTTAGTTTATCGCGTTCAAGTGTTTATAATTCTTATCGAATTAGCGGCCAACTTACTCGATCAGAATTCATATTCCGCTCAACCAATAAGTCAACATGATATTAAAACAATTTATATTCACTAACAAATACACGCTCATATCTATTAATACACCCAAACTCATTCTAGAGTACTTTGACTCCATCTCTAATGAGTAATCCCCATCAGAGCCAAGGTTCTCGCTTAACCTTCTGCTCTGATACCAACTGTAACGGCCGGTAGGCTTTTCAACCATCCCAAACAGCGGCCACTCTCCACCATGGCATACATTGGTACCTCGAATTTGCTTTTACGATCAGCCTCTCGACTCAAAACTACCACTCCGAGACATGTAGGGGTAAGAGTCTCATGCTCGCCACCAAACACGAAGCGAGAACCCCCTATCCTGCTCGCCACTACAATGTCACATCCTGGTTTTTTGACCTTCGAAAGTCGACATCAATACGTCCAATGTATTACATGCCAAAGAATCGAATGCCGAAAAATCAGACCGTAAGGGAAAAAGAAAGAAAGAGGTAGAAAAAGAAGATAAAAATAACAATAGAATCTCACAATCGAAGCGGAACAAAATACTATATATAATAACAGCTTTTACATACAATGGAATCCGTACTGTTATGTACTTACAACCATCAGAGTGCATTGAGAAGTAAACAATCTGGACAATTTAATAGCTTGTCCTTACACAGCGTAATAATAATCAAATACGGATGTACGCTTTTCCATCCAGCTCGTCTCTTTATCTCCTTAGCTTTTTAACCTAAATCTGTACAACTCGGTCTAGCCCGAGCATCATAATAAAACAGCACTCGAGTCGGTCTGAAAAACCAGCGTGAGAAAATCACACTCAATTGGATTATTATAATTTCTGAAAATTCTTTGAAAACAAAGGTACCTCGTAAGATCATGCCACAAATAAATATGTCGGGTTTTTTCCTTACGATAATCAAAACATTTTATATCAAAATCCTATGATATTATAATAGTGTCTAAGCACAATGCTTATTCAAATAGTCAAAATTGTTACATTCATTAAATCCCAGCATAATAGGTATACAAACAAGTCCGAAAGCACTTATTGGAGATTGGGTTTCCATACAATGGCATGGCTACTGGGGTACCGCCTGTCATAGTACCTTATCTAGATCAGAGTACCGAGGACTATTCTCGATCCCTTACAACACAAGACCAGAGCTACCCCTTACTGGATAGTCCAAATATGATCAACCCACAGTTGGAGCGACCAACCTCCACACTACCGAAATAAAAAGGGACCTCTAGAAAGGGAAAATCTTACCCTACTTTGGTGCTATCCACTTAGCCTTGTTGCATCTCTCCTGTTTTAGCCATTCTCGGTTGATGAGGCTTAAGGCTACGCGTTACCTTTTTAGCACAGATTCACTTAGAATGCACACCGTCCTCCTGATGATGTTCTGATAGCATTCATCCATACAAGTTCCCCTGGGTCTGGACAAACCAAATCACCATCTTCATCATCTTCACGGTCTTCATTCGTAACCGTTTCAAACCGGATCGAAGTGGTTTTCGGATAATTAAATCTGTTCCCGGTCTCTTCAAAACGATCAGTGCATTGGCCAATATTGATAGTCGGTTATTTAACTATCAAATAATGTTCACAAGCAATCCATTAGGCCTTAAATAATTTTTTGAATTATTTATTTCAAAAATATCTTCACAAGATATTATTTTCATAGTTCAACACTTTGAAAAAAATAGTTTCCAAACTCCTTTTATTCACACGGAATAAATTTAAATTTTCTCCCATACTTAGATATTTTCCCACTTCATTTAATATTCAACACTTGAAAACTCTTCATTTTATTTCCTTATTTTTTTCTCAAAAATCTTTTACAACTTTTTTTGTAAATTTCCAAACTCATCTCACACGAATTCTATAAATCCCAGAATTCCTTAGTTAAATTATTTTACATTTCCAAAGCCGTTTATGCTTATTAAAATTCTAGTTTCATATCTCCTTCCCTTATGAATTTTAATTTACCTTTCAAAGTTCACTTACCTTACACTTTAGAAATTTAATTAGATTTCCGTAATACCATTATAAGATCTTCCTTCCAATCTTATCCGTTATTATTAAACTTTGCTTCCCATCTCTAAAGGATTTATAATTGAATTTTAAAACATTTAAAAATATATATAAAATAAGAATAATGGTTTGTTTTCAAAATATGGGTTTATATAGATTAAAAATATCAATATCCCAAAAGAATTAAAGTTCGTTTCCAGTTGCTAATTAATTTACAAAGTTGGTTTATAAAATTAGAATTTATCTCAAACAAAGTTTATAGAAAAGCCATTATTACCCATTTCCATTTATAAAATCCTTTGAATTCGTATCCCGTCGATCCTATCCAAATTTATCACCATTCTCATATTCGAAATATATTCCATTATTTCTCTTCCCACGATTCCCATAACTCGATATAAGTTCACACCATTAACTTATATTTTCAACATATCTACTAATATCATTTTACCTCATTTATAAACCTCGTTTATAAATTTATAAACTCCCCTGAGTTTTCCATTTATTTATAAAATCAATTCTTTATTTATAATTCCATCATATAATTTTATTTCTTAATAAAATTCCATTTTATTTCAAATCCATTTTCGATTCCAAATATTTCTTTGAGCCCTTGATATATAATTTTAATTCCAAGTCTTTACTTAAACCAATTTACAAATGGTTAAGTAATGCCAAGTTATTGTATATATTTCTTTATTCTTCTTAATTCCCTTTTTAATGAATCAGTTTTCAAAATAAATAATTTCTTTCAAAATTTCCTTTTTAAATTCGTTCACTTAATTATTATGGTATTAAAAATATCCAAATTAAATTCCCAAGTCATTTAACATTTAACAATTCAATTCACAATCCATATCAATTTATCCATCCTGTCATATATCAACATGTATATGAAGCAATAAATATTTTTAAGGAATCCTGTTGGATCCCTCCAACCTGTTTCCCTGCATCCACTTATGTTAGTCACCAAATAAAATATCAATCCTGCTTCAAGGCGGGATATCACGGTATATAGGGTCATCCGCTATTATGCGGGGCGCATAGGGTCTCATCCGCTATATAATGCGGGAATATCAATCACTGCAATATATATACTACTATATATAATATAATCCAACAGATAATTACTTAATCCGTTCAAACACATCCAATAATTTAAATTTAATTATTTAAATTAACTTGGCAATCCAAATGAGTGAGGAGATCTCACCGTTGCCTATTTATTTACGATCCATCTCAATCACGACTTGATTCACGATTTTGACCTTGTATAAACATTAGATGATTTTATTAATATTCGAACTAATAAAACAATTTGTTATCGTTTAATAAATTTATTTTAATCTAATAACTTTAAATTTAAACTAATATTTTCCCTTAAAAATCCTTTAGCAACAAAAATACTTAAATAAGTTAATAAAACAAATTAATCACCCAAAATACATTGTTATAAAATAAGCTAGTAGATTTTAAAAATGTGTATATGTATATTTTATTTTATTTTCAAAATAATCTAGATAGATTTTAAAAAATCTAATTTTTATATAAATTTTTATATTCCAAATCTTATATGTATATATATATATATATATATATATATATATTATTACTGCTTTACTGTTTATCTATATACAATAAAATATGTGTTTGTGTTTATATTTTATTTTCTGGTTTTCCTATATACATTTTAATTGAAAAATAGGTACGTATATCCACATTTATATCATATTTTCCCTTCACAATTATCTATATATAAATATACATATAAATAAAAAGTGAAATCTGCATATATTTCTCTGACTATAGTTTTAAACCTTACTGAATATATTTTTTCTTTTTTCTTTTTTCTTTTTCTGTAGATAACAAAATAAAATTTCTTTCTAACTTATACATTCATACATATATACATACATACATATATATATATATATATATATATATATATATATTTAAAACAGAAACCTTACCGTTATCATTATTATTGTTATTATATTTTTTCAGTGAATAATCAAAATAAACTTTCTGCCTTATTGTAATTATTTCCTAATACATCTGCATATGTTGAATTTTTTTTAAAAGGAAACCCAATACCTTACTGCCTCCATCGTCGAAACACTGGCCTCGACTTCGAACAGACAACGATCGGTAGGGAAAGCAACGTCGGGCCTTGTCTAAAAATCAACCTCGATCGTGGATTCGCCTCCATCTCGCGCTGCCGCTCACCATCGCGTGGGTCTCCTCCACTCGAACCACCTCGACTTCCCATCGGTCTCGTACGCACGGTGAATTCATCGAGAATAGTTCGACATCCCTCTTCAGGCTTTGGTTTCCTTGATTCGATCGACACTTGGAAAGAGAGGAGAACGAAATCTTGATTACGTTCAATCGATTTCGATTCGAAATTACTGTAGTTTCGCCATTTTTTTCCTAGAGATTCCATTTTTTTCATCCCTTTAATTTCGTATTTGATTTCGCCCCATGTTTCCTTTTTATACAAGCTTGAATGGGATTTTCTTTTATTTAAAAAAAATTAAACGGATGTCGTTTAAAATGAAAGGGAGGAATTTTAAATAAAGGGGAACACGATTTGATGAAGGCATGAACAAGGAGGGCTACAGTATTTTTAAAAGTGCAGAGAAAATAGTTTTGATGTGAAGGGAATTTCGGCTGTTGATTAACGTACTATATTAATTAAAATTAAATTGTCTCGATCTACGCAACTCAAAATTTTGACCTCCTATCGAGGCGTGCCGTCAGGCATTTATAATGTTATACCCCTATTTCGAACGTAATTGAAAAGGTATCGAGTCCTAATTCGATCATATGGAGAAGATAGATTTTTGGATATGTTATTATATTGAATTTCGATACTAATTTCGGCATGTTTGCAAACCATATGGCCACATGTTAACTCCGAAAGCTCCAAAATTTAAAATCCAATAATAATACAATATTATAGATCCAATGAAACTAGTTTTGTCGAACTCCGAGACTGTGCCTTGGAAGGCTATTTTTAAATATTAATTTAAATGATATACTTTCAAAAGCACTTCCAAATTCAATTTTAAAAGTTGCATTGTCTTCTGTATTATTATTATAAATTTTACAAGCCTTTTAATTATTTTTAGCAAGCCTTAAACCCAAGATTCAATAGTTTACCCAAATTCCAATTATTAAATTCAAAAGTCTACATCTGAATCTTGAATCTATTTTATTAGATAAACCCATGTATTCCATATTCAAAATCAATTATAATTCAATTTCAATTTTTAAAACCATTTAAATATTCTAAATTGAATGTCGAAAAATCTGGGTCATCACGTTCCTCCCCTTTAAAAGAATTTCGTCCCTGAAATTGCTAAGGCAGAAAGAACGCCCCAAACCCATTAACTTACTAAATTTACTTAGTGAAAATCCCCTATTCACTTTTCTAATCCTTTTGTTCCAACTAACCCATTAGTTTCAATTCCAATTCCAAAATCCTTTTATTTCAGTTCCAATTTGAAATCAATTAGCAGTTAACAAAAAAAATTTCCAAAATTATTTCAAAATTTTTCTAACACCCAAAATTTTCGAAATTTTTTAGCAGAGTCTCTCTTGTACAGAGAAGCTTTTGCAATGTGACAAAATATATAAATATATGTACATCGACCCACACAGTCGGAAAACAAAAAAAACAAACAATATTTCATATTTACCATCTTTTATTATGTAGGCATACCTCTATTTAGCATTTTTAAGCAACTTGCTTATTTATTTAGCAATTTGCGCGATCAAAATCCAGCCAAACGGCCTTCAGGTACCTGTACTTACTCAATTTAAACATGTAAGCACCGAATATATACAATTCACAACAATTCTATTATTTAAACAGTTTCAGCACATGGATTCTATAAGCAATGCACACTAACAATATTCATAACCAATTTATATGATTTCAACCCTTATGCAAGTGTTTTCAATCGATCCATACACTATTTCATTCCATTTAAATGGTTTACAACTCTACTGCTTACATTCAATTCATTTTTAAGTCCAAACAAACTCATATTCATATCAATTGATTCAAAATCAATTTTATTTGCTTCCATTAATTCATAGAATTTTATTTAATCTCATTTACGTCAAACGACAATTATTTCTATGCAATTTCGGCGATATTCTTGTGAATAAACAATCACTTTGTTTTATAACTATTTTAAATTGATTCCAACTCAATTTATCTTTCATTCCGTTCCATTTTAACTTAATCATAACCATACACTGTATTTTATTTCATATTTGCATAGGTTTCATTCGAAACCATATTATTTAGCTCGACAATAACCATTCCACGCTTTACTTAAGTTATTTCAATTCCATTTCTTCTTGCACCAATTCTATTTCTATTTTAAGTTGATTATTATCCAATCAAATTCCATTTAATCCTATTAGCCCATTCTCTTAATCCATTTTAAATTTTTATTCACATTCTCAAATTATTTTATTAATAATAAGGCCACAGTTTAATCTATTCATGCTTGAATTGGATTTGTTTGCAACTCAAACCATTTTAATTTTAATCCAATTTCATTTTATTTGACAACGTTTCCAATCATATTTAAATCCCTAACAATTCAAGTTGAATTTTATTTATAACTCGAGTTCATTTCCAAACTTCATTATTAACTCATAACCCAATTTTATTTAACCGAATTTGGTTTCATTTCCATATTTCATTAACTAATTAATTCCAATTTACTTCACTTCCAATTTATAATTCAATACGTGATTTTTATCTCAAAAATCATTTCATTATTTTACTTGAGTTTAATTTTATTTTATAATTTCAAGTTCTTTCTTTCATCTTCCAAACTACCCAACAACTTTATTTTGGTTTTTATTTTCACTTTTAAAATTCTTACAAGCCACACCCTTATTATTCACGTTTCATACATTCTGAGCTCAAATATACTCACATTTCATTTTTAACTTGGGACCTTTATTTACAGCCCAAGCATATTTTTGTTCATACATTTCAACCCTCTTATAAGCTATCAAAGCTTATTTATTTCAATTCAATTCTAATTCAACTTATTTCTATTAACATAATAATTTTATTCCATTCAATATCATCTATAACTTAACTGAATTTTGTTAAGTAAGAACTTAATTTCATATTATATCATCCACCACACAATTCAATTTCATTTCAATTTTATTTCAACTTAATTCAAGTCAAATTACATTTTTAACTTTTCACTTTTACTTTTAATTTCAAGATTCAATTTCATACTTTCCTTGGTTATATAAGCCATTTTAAATCTTTATAATCTTATTTGACTATAATATTATCATCTAAAAATCCAAATTATATAATAATTTTAGGAAATATTTCCTTTTTTATCAAAATATATTTTTGGGTAAAATTATTTCATTCACCCATTTTTGAAAACAGTACCGTGTCGGTTTATCGTGTTTAAGTATTTATAATCTCTTATCGAATTAGCGGCCAACTTACTCGATCAAAATTCATATTCCACTCAACCAATAAGTCAACACAATATTAAAATAATTATATTCACTAACAAATATGCGATCATATCTATTAATACTTTTAGACTCATTCTGAAGTACTACTGACTCTATCTCTAATGAGTAATCCACACCAGAGCCAAGGTTCTCGCTTAACCTTCAGCTTTGATACCATAAGTAATGATCTGTAGGCTTTTCAACCATCCGGACAGCGGCCACTCTCCGCCATAGCTTACTTTGGTACCTCGAATTTGCTTTTACGACCAGCTTCTCATAACTGCAACCAACCACTCTGGGACATGTAGGAGGAAGAGTCATCCATTCGCTACCTAACAAGAAACGAGAAACCCCCATCATGCTATAATGAAGCGTACTACTAACTCTATCTCTAATGAGCAATCCTCACCGGAGCGAAGGTTCTCGCTTAACCTTCTGCTCTGATACTAACTGTGATGGCCCACAAATCCATACCCCTTTAAGCTGGCAATATTCCACAACAATTCAACTCAAAGTGGAACAAAAATACGAGTCTTCAGGGTTAAAAAAGAAGGAGGTAGAAGAAGATAAAACAAAAGCAGAATCTTACAATCGCAACGGAACAAAATATAATATGTAATAACAGCTTTTAAATACAAAGAAATCTATACTGTTATATACTTACAACCATCAGAGTACATTGAGCAATAGTCAACCTGGACAATTTAATACTTGTCCTTACACAGCAGAAATAATAGTCAAATACAGAAGTATGCTCAACCATTTAGCTCGTCTCTAGAGCTCCTTAGCTTTTTAACCTGAATCTGTACAACTCAATTTGATCCGAGCATCGTAATAAAACAATACTCGAGTCAGTCTGGAAAACTAGCGTGAGAAAACCACACTCAATTGGATTATTAAAGTTTTGAAAATCGTTTAAAAATCAAAGGTATCTCGTAAGACCACGCCACAAATAAACATGTCGGGTTTTTACCTTACGATAACCAAAACATTTCTTATCAACTCCTCTGATATTATAGTAGTGTCTAAATACAAATACTTATTCAAATAGCCGAAATTGTTACATTCATTGAATTCCTGCATAATAGGTATACAAACAAGTTCGAAGGCACTTATTGGAGATTGGTTTTCCATGCAATGGCATGGCTACTGGGGTACCGTCCGTCACAGTACCTGGCCTATTTCAAAGTACCGAGGACCACTCCCGATCCTCTGCAACACAAGACCGGAGCTACCTCTTACTGGATAGTCCGAATAAGATCATCCCACGGTTGGATCTAACAATCGCCCACTAAGCTGAATAAAAAGGGACACATAGACAGGGGAAATCTTACCCTGCTTGAGTGCTACCCACTTAGCCTTGCTGCGCCTCCCCTGTTTTAGCCATTCCCGGTTGATGAGGCTTGAGGCCATGCGTTACTATTTTAGAACTCATTCACTTAGAATGCTCACTGTCCCCCTAACGATGTTCTGATAGCATTCCCCATACAAGTTGCCCTGGTCAGGACAAACCGAATCACCGTCTTCATCGTCTTCACGGTCTTCATTCATAAACGTTTCAAACCAGATCGAAGTGATTTTCGGATGATTAAACCCGATCTCTGTCTCTTCGAAACGATCAACACATTGGCCAATATTGATAGTCGGTTATTTAACTATCATATAACGTTCACAAGTAACGATTAGGCCTTAAATAATTTTCCAAATCATTTATTTCAAATATCTACTTAAGATATTAATTCCACATTTCAACACTTTAAAAATAGCTTCCAAAATCACCTTTATTCTCACAAAATAAATTTCAACATTCCCCATACTTAGAATATTTTGTCCACTTCATTTAGTATTCAACGCTTGAAAAACTATTTATTTTATTCCTTATTTTCTTTTCTAAAAAATCTTTTACAACTTTATTTGTAAATTTCCAAACTCATCTCATACGAATTCTAAATCCCAGAATTCCTTAGTTAAATTCCTTTATATTTCCAAAGCCGTTTATGCTTATTTAATATCCCAGCTTTACTTCTACTTATTTCATCTTTCGAAATTCGCTCATCTTATTCTTTAGAAATTTATTTAAATTTCCGTAATACAATTATACGATCTTTCCCTTAAAATCTTATTTAATTTTAATTTACTTCGCTTCACAACTCGAGAGGATTCATAATTGAGTTTAAAACATTTAAAATTATATATATAAAATAAGAATAACGTTTTGCTTTTATAATATAGTTTTAGGTAACTAAAATATCAACTCCTTAAAAGCATTATAAGTCCATATTCAGTTGTTAATTAATTTACAGAATTATTATTAAGTTAGAATTCATTTTGATAAATACCAAGCACGTAATATCCAACATCGGGATATTCCAAATCCCAATAACAGTTCAAAGGTTACACAGTATGGTAATTTAAAATCCTGTTTTAAAACAATTTAAATTTTCTTAACAAAATCTATTTTTTAGAAAATCCAATATTAACCAATTAACTCATAAATTTCTCTTGGTTCGTATCACATTTACCATATCACCATTTCTCACATTCGAAATATATTCCCCTATTTCTTTTGAAAACAATTTTCATAACTCGATATAAGTTTACGCCGTAACATATTTTTTTTCCATATCCACTGATATCAACTATCTCATTTATAAACCCCGTTTATAAATCTATAAACTCCCCTGAGTCTTTTTCCATCTATTTACAAAAGCAAATTCTTTTTATCATTCCATTTAAAATTTTACCCTTTAATAAAATTCCATTTTATTTCACTTCTTTTTCAATTATTTCTTAAGATCCTTTTTCGTAATTCCAAAATATTCTTCAAGTTCTTTTATATAATTTATTTCAAAAATCTCTACTTAAATTAATTTACGAATGATTAAGTATAGCCCACATTAGTTAATATATTTTTATTCCACTTAATTTCCTTTATAATTAATCCAATTTTCAATATAAATTCTTACCGTTCAAATTCCCTTTTTGAAATTCCTTCAAATTTGTTATTTATGATATTTAAAATACCAAATTCAATTCCTGGGCTATTTAACTTTTAATAATTCAATTCACACACAAACCGTATTAATTTATCCATCATATATATATATATATATATATATATATATATATATATGAACAATAAATATTTTGAGGAATCCCGTTGGATCCCTCCAACCTGTTTTTCCTGCATCCATAGATGTTAGTCAACAAATAAAATACCAAATCCCACTTCGAGGGGGATATCACGGTACAAAGGGTCATCTGCTATTATGCAGGGCGCATTGGGTCTCATCCGCTATATAATGCGGGAATATCAATCACTCCAATATATATATCTATACACATTACTATATATATACAACATCCAATAGATAATTATTTAGTTCATCCAAGCACATCCAATGATTTAAATTTTAAACATTAAATTTTAAACAAGGTAATCCGTATGAGTGATAAGATCTCACCTTTACTTTTCATTTGCAATCCACTTCAATCTTGACTCGGTTTCCCATTTTTCGACCTTATATATACATTTATACGGTTTATTTACATTCGAAATAACTGAAAAATTAATTATCATTTAATAATTTAATTACCTAATAATTTAATTTAAACTTAAAATTCTCCTTTTCAAAATCTTTTAGTAACCAAAATAATTAAATAAGTTTATTAAATAATAAATTATTTTTAACAAAACCTAGTAAATTGTATTTTACTTCTCTTCATTTTCAAACTGCATATGAAAAATAATCTACATAGGTTTAAAAAATCGAATTTTTATATAAACTCTTATATTTTGAAATCTTACATATACATTTTTACCGTTTTACTATTTATCTACATACGTTTAAATTAAATTAAGATTAACTTAAACATTTTAAAACTGCTTAACAGATAATAATTTTTCTCTCTCTCTTTCTAATTTACATATACAGATATATGTTTATAAATTAAGCTCAATTAAAATATGTTTATAAATTAAGTTCAATTGAAAATAAAAATAAAAACAAGAATACCTCACTACAACTACCCATGGCCAATGCCCACTGCTCCACCGCACTCGACGTCAACAGAGCTTGCCGAAACCCACCGGAGCTTCGCTCGACTCCCCTTATGGCTACTGCTTCCCTGCATGCGCGCGCTTCGTCAATGCGATGCCGACGTTGTCACGCTCGAGTTCGAAACCGCCTCGATCGATGCCATCCCGCTGCGACACTGCCGCAAATCCTAAGCGCCGTCGTTATTTCGACCGATTTGATAGCTTTCCCCCTTTTTCTGATGAAGATTTGAACTGCGGCTGTTCCTTCGGCTTAAGGACGAATTTGGAGGAAGATAACAAATTTCTTTCTGTATTTTTACTTAAGGATGAAACCTATTTTAATTGATTTGGAAAGGAGGAAGGGAAAGACGTGCCACTATTCGTGAAACAGAAATGAAAAAGGGAAAATACAATTATTATTTTTAGAACACTGATTTGATTTAGAAAAAGAGGCGGCCATTTTTTTCCCTCTCTTCACTTTTGGTTCTGTTAAGTTGAGAAATGAAATGAACAAATCGACGTGATTTCGAATTCGAGCAAATATAGGCGGCTTCGTACATTATAGGGTGGCGTGATTTGATTTTTACGTGCCGGCCATTGCTTGCCACAGAAAAGGCTTGGATGGAGAAAGGAAGCAGGCTGATGGAAAGGAATTTTGGATGTTGACTGAAGTATTAATATATATACATATATTAATTAATTAAATTCAAATTGTCTCGATAAATGCAACACGAAATTTTTGACCTCCTATCGAGGCATGTCGTTGGGCGTTTATAATATTATACCCCTATTTTGAATGCAATGGAAAAGGTTTCGCGTCCTAATTCGATCGTATGGAGAAGATAGCTTTTTAGACCCAGTTAGTATATTAAATTTTCGATATTAATTTCAGCGCGTTTACCTAACGTATGGTCACACGATCACTCCAAATGCTATGAAATTTGAAATCGATAATAATACAATATTACGGATCCAATAAAACTGATTTCGTTGAATTCCGAGGCTGCATCTCGAAAGGCTATTTTTTTAATGTCAATTTAAACGATATATTTTTGAAACTGAAAAAGTTACCTTTAAATTCAATTTAAAATTTTTATTACCTTTATTATTATCAATATATATTTTACAAGCCTTTAAAATATTTTTATCAAGCTTAAAACTTCAGATTTTATATTTTACCCAATTCCCAATTATTAATTTCAATAATTTAATTACCCACTAAATAGTTATATTTGAAATTTAAGTTAAAACTTAACACATGAATATTTAAAATCAATTAAATATCTCAATTTCAAATATCCAAAATTTTGGATCGTTACACCGTCCATACATCTCTTTGACGTTTTCATCCTTGACCATTGTGAAGTTCTCGTATTCGCTACTCCGCATGGCAAGACAAGATTCCTTGACTTTAGATATTCCTTTGTGAGTCACTTAATGTGTGTGCCATATTTCATGCACAGTTAGACATTGTGAGACACGATTAAATTCAATTTGATCCAATGAACAAATAATGTAATTCATAGCTTTAGCATTAGCATTCTATAGTCTATTTTTTAAATCTGTCCATTGATCCATCGGTTTATCTATTTCTTGATTATCTACAACTATAGTTGGTACTCTATAACCTGTCTCAACAATATTCCAAGCATCAATGGTTATCAGAAAGATTTTCATTCTATTTTCCAGTAAGCATATTCACCATTGAACATTGGTGGTCTAACTATGGACCGACCCTCAGCAAAAGCATTATTAAAAGAAGCCATTTTAAAAATTCAATTTTTTAAAGTAAAAATTGGGTTTTGAAAAGTCAAAATTTTAAAACAACAATTAACTTATATTCCTAGCTCTTATACCACTTGTAGGATCGATTTCACCCTAGAGGGAGGGGGGGTGAATATGGTGATATTATTAATTATAAAAATTAATGCGAAAGTATATAAAATAATTACGGCACCGATAATAGCATAATAATAGCAATCCTGATAATAGCAGAATATAAAAGACAGAAACAAAACAACACAAATCTACCCAACTTAGGCAAAACCTACCTACGTGCTACCCATAAGATTTCTACTGGAAATTAAGCAGTTAGACGCCTACACACGTAAACTCACGACACCCGCTGTCGACTAACCCAACTCTACGCTCAAAATCCTGCCACAACTCAGCCATTGAGTTGCAAATTCTCAAACTATACCACCGTAGTTCGTCCCCTAGTCACACGACTAGAATTTATAAACATTTAAAAAAGAAATACAAAATAAAAACAATTAAAAATAATTTAATAATTTAAAGTTTGAAGCCTAAAATATAGTCAGCCCAACAAAACAAACATTATGCCCCTTTTTCTCTTTTTAGTTTGGCCTTGTATTCTTCTTTGTGAAAATAGCTCGTTCGTTCCTCTGTGCGAAAATTAAGGCTTTTGGAATTTCAAAGAAACCGACTTTAGTTGCTCGATCGAATAAATGATTTATCGTTCCTTGCTTTGTCGATCGAGTGTTTCTTCGACCTGCACACGTCTCCTTTTCGATCATGTTCGACTTGAATTTATATGTTCTTTTTGCTCTCCGCTTTTCTGGTTAATTTTCTTGAACTCGATGCTTTTAGATGCCGATGATGATTTGGGTTAAATAGGGTTTGATCCCCTTAATTTATGCTCGTAAATATTTATTTGAATTTGTCAATTATTATGTTTGGCCGTTCGATTTAACATGAATGTTGGTGATTTCTCTAATTTTCAATTCGTATATCCGCATTGCTTGATTTCCATGGCTCGATTCTGACTTGTTTGATCCCTTTCCTACCACAGCTTGAATTTCTGGCATTTAAACTTGGCTTTGATTCCGTGAATTTTTGATGACCTCGGCCACTTTGATTTTGTTAAAATGCCGGTGATTTGCATAGACTGTTACACACACTTGTATATCATGACACTATTCTAATTTTTTTTGTCGACTTCTTTGGCTTGGTCTAGTTGGTGTTGCAGTGTTGAACTATGTCTGGTTTTGACCTGCACTTTGTCTTGATTTTTGAAAATTGATCTGGTTGTGGTGCTGTCTTAAATGAATATGTATTCATCTTCATGTTGCATTACTGTGTGGTTCAATGCACTTGTATATGCCTTCATTAGTTCACTGGTCTGTTGCATTTAAAGCTGTACATGTGTACTTGCATATGTATGTATTTGTTTGTGTGATATTATTCTGGGTAGCTCTGCACTGCTACATCCACATGAATTCATATGCATTTAGTCCAGACATTGTTGTTTGATGTTCTTGTAGTCTCTGGTTACATGTGCACTGCCTATATATGTGTACATGTGTGTTTGCATTGACTTCACTTGAGTTTGCACTGGTTATTGATGTCTGCATATCAACTTATAAATATTGAAGGTGATGTTTGGAGCTTGTTGCATTTGAACTTGAATTGTGCGATCTTGAGTCTTGTACGTGTCTTCACTATGTACATAAGAGCATGTTGAACTGTTGCTGATTTGTGTCTGTTAGTTTGAGTACAGTCCTTATCTAGTTCATGATGTCTTTGTGCACTTGCTTCCATGTTGCTAGGCTTACTTTGACTTCACTTGACAATTTGGTTTGTAGCTTACTTCCATACTACTGTATACATGTCGACATTGCATATATATATATATATATATATATATATATATATATATATGTTGTTGAACCGTTGAGTTGTATGCATGCATATAAATTTGGTTTCTTGATGCAGTCATGTTTCGTATGGCATTTGAGGTGTGCATTCACAGTTTTACCGCCTCATGTATTTCATGTGTTCCATATGAGTCATGAGTTTGTGCCTTATCTGGTTCATCTCTGCAGCATTGACTCATGTGTTCATTTATTGGTATTTTACCTTGATTGTGCAGTCTGATGTGCACTGCATCTTAGAGTCTATTCTGAATTTTTGCATTTGCTTCCTTGCTGTGGAGACTGGTTTAGATTTATGGCCTTCATTGTTGAGGCTTCACCATTGACTACTGAAGCTTCACCATTGACTATTGACATGTTTCATGTACATTTGGGCCTAGTTCACGTATTCTGAAGCTTTGTTGATGTGCATATGCTTTGAACTTGATGTTTACACTTGTATAGCTATGTTTATGTCTGAATCTTCATTGATCTTTGACATTTAAGTTGATTTGGTCACACTACATATGTAGTTTACCGTTTAATGTACTTGGCGTTGATTTGGGTCTGGTCTTGTTTCTTTTGACCATTTTATTAAACTTGTGCCTGTGTTGAATCCAGCTTAAAGCTCTGGTTTGACCTTGTGCTCATGTCATGACTTTATTTTTATTGCACTTGAGTTGAACCCGGCTTTTGATTGGGTTTGACCTTGTGCTCACTTGTCGTTGTAATTTTATCAAGTGTACATTGGTATGCACGGCCTTGTGGCATGTATAGTGATACACTGTGCATGTCACAAGCTGTTCATGTATGATGAATTCAAATTTAAATGATGAAGAACAACCCAAATAACTAAGGAAAATAATATTTTCAAAACACATTTTATTTTACACTGCATAAAAATATTTCTTTTTCAATTTTACTGCGTCAATTTTTATTATGCAGATAAATTAGATGCTGGATTCAAGCTGAAATAGAGTTGAAGATAAATACGAGTGAATGTGCGATATGTAGTAAGGACAGTTGTATTGAAAATGTATTGTAATTGAAATTTTGTATGTATGGTGAGAGCATAAATTTGTACTATTCAAAGTTGTAATAAAATATTTGTTTGAATTTTAAATTTCGTGTTATTTATTTTATTCAACAAATATTTATTTAATTATGTGAAAAATAAATAGTACGTTAACATATACATTTAATTGAATATATATATATATATATATGTTTTTTATCATCAAACAAAAATCATATACCAGCATATTCAACACCTTAGCCGCCACCTCACCCTGACAAGCCTCGGCAACCTTGCAGCCACCTTTGGCTTACATATGCAACCAACATACATACATACATACATACATACATACATACATACATACATACATATGTATGTATGTCTGTATGTATGCATATATGTATGTATATGTCTCGTATATACGTTGTTCCTTCTATACGGTGTTTTGTGCTTTAATATAGACTTATATATGTTAAATATATATATATACACATACATACATACATACATACATACATACATACATACATACATACATATATATATATATATTAGTCGGCTGTAGCTATATATTTGTTTATTCAATTCCAAGCTTATATGTTGCATATATATATAATTGTCTTTAAAAATATTGTTTTTAAAAATAGAATATACATAGAATTTTAAGTAGGTGTTTAAATTAATATACATAAATTTATTTTATATATGTGTTGTAAAATTGAATACTGATTTTTTTTAAATATAACATGAAGATTTTCTTTAATATATGTTTAAAACTGAATATTAGTTTTAAAGATATAATATAAAGATTTTATTTTTAAATATGTGGTAATTTTTTGATTTTAAAACACACACACACACACACATATATATATATTATTTTCATCAAATTCAAATTCAAACTATCTAGCTTTTCGCTATTCAGTTTGTTGCTTTGTTCATCGTCGTCCGGTGGCCTCGGCAGCTTTTGATTTGCTTTGCTCGTATCCGTGTCCGTGTCCATATCACCTTCTTTGTTCTCGATTGCTCTCTAGCCTCGAAAGGTGAGCGATCACTCATGATTAACATTCTTATGTTAGTAAATTTATATTCATCTGAAATGACGATTGAAATATGTTGTTAAATTAAATTTGGTCAGAAATTTAATTATTGGATATGATATGTTATAGTTTACATTTGTTCACCTATGATTGATATGACACCATAACCTACTGAATATATATTATAATTTAAATTTGGAATTATGATATATGCTTGCCATTGATATGTTATGTCATTTTATATTATTATTATATTGTTCTCACACTGCAAGTTCCCTGTTAGTTAGGAATTCCCTATGGGTTGAAATGATACATACTCGAACAATTTATAAATTAGAAAAAATCATTATGGGTTGAAATGATAAACCTAAGCGATTTTTATTGGTTTTTGAATTTTAGGATTGTGGGTTGAGATGATATATATCCGTATATATTAAATAATTGCAGATTGAAATGATAATTATCCGTATCACTTGACCATAGGTTAGAAAACTATATATGGACACCGTTGGTCTATTTTAAATGATTTCTGGAATTTTGAAAGGAAAATATATCTGTTTTGATAAATATTGATTTTTAAATTATAAAATAAATATTTATTTTAATATGTTTAAAATTTAGATTTTTAAAATTATACGTTGTGGAAATTTTAAAATTATAAGTTTAGTTTTAAAATGTAAATTATAGAATTTTACTTATAACTTTATTATTTTTAAATATATAAAATAAGATTTAAAATAGATTTAATCATAATAAGATTTGATTTAATAATAATTAGTATAATAAAATTTATTAAGAATTTAATTTAACTAATAATTTATATATATATATAAAACATGTTAAGATATTTTATATTAATATTTTGTATTAACTTAATAAATAAAAGTGGGAAGATAAATTAAAGTTGATTCGTATTTTAATTTATTTAAGAATTAAATTTAAATAAAATTAATTTGAAACTTATTGATTGAGATTTAAAGATATGATTATTTGACTTGATAATTTGATTTTGATTTAAAGGTGATTAAATGAATATTTCAAATTTAAATAAATTGACATTGAATATTTAGTTTTGATTCAAATGTGTAACTTGAGATTTTATTTAATTGTTTATAAAAGTGATTAGGTGGATAATCTCAAATTAAATATAATTGAGGTTAGATATTTAATATTTTAATTTTGATTCGTAATTTGGGATTTTGTTTTAATGTGATTAAAACAGTTAAGTAAATATTTCAAATTTAAATAAAATAAAAGTTGAATTTTGAAATATAAACGAAATTTATCAAATTGAGTTATTATGAATTGTTTGAATATGTAACTTTAAAACCTATTAAATTGGGATTGGTTTAAATTTGAAGTTCAAACCTAGATTTGAAATCGATATAAATCAAGATGGATTAATGAGAATTTGAATTGATTTGTGAATTGGAAGAAATAATTCTAATTTGAAATTATTTCGCTATAAACTCTACATAAACTATTTTAATATATAAACTATTCTAATTCATTACCTATTTTTAAATATGAACTATTTTTAATTTAAAATTATTTCCATATATATCGTTTTCAATATATAAACTGTTTAAGTTAGAACTGTTATGATTTATATTTAATGGATTTAAATGCGAATATTTCAATATGAGGTTTAAACTATTTTGTGGTTATAATTTTGGAAGTGAATAAGATTTTAGAAGTGATATGATTTTGAAATGAATATGATATTTTGGTATGAAGTGTGAACTGTTGGGAAAATAAAATAACCACGGTGTGAAATAAGTGTTTGGTGGTTAAAGAGACCAAGATCGAATATTGTCATACTCTCTGCCAACACCGAAAACCACTTAAACAACTGTGCATGTTGTGGAGATTCCAGGATGAAGTAGGATGGTTTGGCGATGGTTCTATAGGCATTAACGCAGCCCTAACTCCCATGAGTTAGCTTGATGTGGCTAAAATAGGAGCTATATCGGGCCAAGTGAGGTTGTACCTTCAATCGAGCATGCTTCTTCGATACCATTCTATTACGTTGTGATTTGATTGGGTGCACCTTTGATTTAGGAGTGTGTCTCGAGGTGGACGCCAGTAGCAGCTATGTGTTACCACCAGTCCGGGAGTGCAAACGGTAGAATCTAACCCTGGCATTGCCTCGCATGCCTTGTCACATATCTTATCATGCCTTTTACGAGTTTATTTTGTACCGTACCTATGGAGTGCTTCCTGAGTAAACCACTGGTTTGGTGGAGCTTACAGTATCTGTATAGACTACGGGAATATATAAAATGTGTTAAGGGGGATATGGGTAACGTCTTAAAGCTATTTTTAATAGTTGACTTTACAGTAGACATTATATATGTAGCATATTGTACTGTGTATGTAGATGGTTTAACAGATCCTTAAAGGGTAGAATCCCAAACATCTTTTGAGTTACTTTGTAATTCACTTGACATTTCGCTTGAGGTGATTTACTGGAATAAGAATGTTAATCTTGACTCGAGTGTTTTGTGCTTTGCTTTATGCTCGGGTTAGACTGAGTGACACAACATATAAGATTCACCTTTGGAGCTAAGAGATTTGTTTGAAGATCTGTCTTTTATCTATTAAGCTTTCAATTATTCTAGTTATTTCCAGCTGTTTATGTTCAGGCTTGTCAGTTGCTTTTGTATCAGTGACTACTTTGTACTTAAGATTTCTGTTGTATTTAATTTCGGACTTTGATGTTCTATAGTAGCTTCATGAACTACTATTTATCTATTTCCGCTGCTTATTATTGTAAACTCTGTGTCTATGATTCTATGATTGCTTTATTTATTGTATATGCTACGTTTTGCAAAATATAAATCAACGATATGTTGTTTTGAGCAATTTAAGTTTGACATGTGTGGATGATTGTCGATTTGAATGGTTCGAAATAGCGGGTCGTTACATAGAATTTGGGACTAACCTCTCATAATTACAAATTAATGTAAATATTTAGGAATCTCAACATAGAGTTGACATGTCGAAATAAAAAGGAATTTTGGAGGATTTTATCTATCGTATTTTCGAAATCCTGAAATCTCGAAAATGCTAAGGCATATTCAAATCCAAAAGGAAATAAACCTAACATTTGAGGAAATGAAATACCAAGGTTTTCACTCACAGAATAGCCATAGCTTCGCCTTCCTTTGATTTGCATGCACACATAACATGGAAGATACATACATACATACATACATATACATACATACATACATACATACATACATACATACATACATACACACACACATACACACACACACACACACACACACACACACACACACATATATATATATTAGATTCAGAATAGTTGGAGGAGAATAGAATAAGAATAGGTTGGAGGAAGAAGAAACAAATAGAAAATGGATTTAATTCTTACCTGGATTCTCTAAGGAGTTTTTGAATCTAATTTGGAGAGATAACAATAGAAAAGTTTCGCTATTGTTCCCAAAAATATTTGTGGATAAAACTGAAAGGTTCAGGGTCTAATTTGTAGTGGTTTGAAATGCACCAGAATCATTGAATGAGGACAGATTAAAAATAGATAAATCCGGAACGTGCAACTCAACAAAATAAGCTCCACAATAAGAAAGCGGTCAACCCCTATGCTTCAACTGGTCACCCCCAATGATCGATCTCTAGGTCGACCCCTTGAGCTGCTGGGTCGACTTCTTCCTTTATTTTGAGAAGGTATTTATTTTACTTTACCGTTGCTTGATTATTTATAGATTTCACGCCTTAATTAACTTTTTTACATTGATTGCTAATTTTTAACGTTACTTAATCCCCAAGTCTAATAACAGTTTATTTCAAATTTCAAATTAGGGAATTAATTATTTATTTGAATCATATTTAAATTACTTCAAATTTGAAAACTTTAAATGCTCATAACTTCTTCGTTCAAGCTCCGTTTTTAGCATATTATATATGGAAATTAATTAGAATTCACCACGAACGCAATGGTATGGATTTCATGGTGAAATTTCAACTTTTACAGAATTCTCATTTCTACCCTATCATATTTAATTTAATGTGCTTCATTTATTTATGGCTCATTTTACGGGATGTTACATTCTTCGCCCTTTAAAAAGAATTCCTCCCGAAATCTATCAAAGGGCGAACAGCTGCAACAACGTAATGTGCAATAACATCCATGATATACAACCAAGTTATCTATACAACCATCTGCTCAACCAATAGTGCAATCTGATTATCTACTACAGACATAACAAAATGAGCTCAATCCTAGCGTGAGTGTGTAATCGTGTCATGAAAGTATGCATGTAAACACCCTAAACATGCATAAAAATTTCTACATTACTGTGAAGTGATTGTGATATATAGCAACCATCTCCTACCATCCAATCTAGCAACAACGACGCAACCAAATCCTAATTTTGGAGAGAAATTTTTAGGAGAAAGGTTGAGCACGACGAGTCCTCATGTCTATCATCAGATTTTTCTCACCATTGTACTCGATCCGATCTAATTCTTTGCTATGGAGCCTCCGAATTCCATGCTCTACGATGCATGCAGTGGCACTCGACATTATTGGCTTCGTCTTAAAATCCCTCAGTTGATTAGGCTCTACATTAATTGTTATGTTATGAAGGTATTTCCTCAAATGTAAAAACGTCATGGACTCTAGCCAACATAAATGTTTTCTTGTTTTTCCCCCATAGTGAAAAAAGGCCCAATAGATCTGGTGCTTACTTTCCAACTACCCAAATCGAACGACCTTCACACGCTGCTTAATCAATTATGACTTTCCAAAGTCTTGCAATACAAATCTAGTCCGAGTATAATTTGTCAATGGTTTCCCATCCATAATTTGACGATTTGCATGGCCTTCCAAAAATTGTTTGCCATATTAATCATCCATTGATGACTTTAATCTTGCACGAATTCTAGTAAGGGTAAGCGCTACTCCTAAGGTCCTCCAATGTCCAAGATGCAAGCTCTCAACAAATCCTCCAAGTTCTCATATATTCCTTCAGCTTGTCTATCAGTATTCAATCGGTAAGCAATGCTCCAATTTAATGAAGTTCCTAAAGCTACAAGCAAACCCCTTCAAATTTTCTAGTAAACCAATGGTCCCTATCACTACGATGCAAAGCGCAACTCCGTGAACCTGTGTTGGAGCGTTGGGGTTTCATTATTTCTAATGGAAACTTTTTGTCATATTCTTCTTAATCCTTAATCAATAGGAAGTTCTATTTTCATTCATTTACATTTCATCTTTTCCTTTCATGGTGGAATTTTGTGAGCTAAATCTATTATGTTACCCCAAATCTAAAGTTTCGAGATTGAAACATTTTCTCGCTTTAGGCTGCTAACCTAATTTTCTCATTAACTTCCAGTTTTACCTATGGCTTATCACTTATTAAGTGTTCTTATAAGATTTCCTTATTTACTTTACTTCCCAATATATATCAAGTGTTTAAAATCTCATTCATAAAGTCTACATAGAAATAAAATGGGAATATATCTTATACCACATCATCCACTTTTCCAATAACTAAGGAAGGCAACTAGCGGTTATAATCTAAGAACCCCAAAAGAATTTTTTACTGAAAGTTGTCATTTACTATCAACTAATATAAATGATGTTGAGGTTCTAACACTCCTTTCCAAATAAAGATGGGTTATTTTTAATATTTATTCCATTGCTCCCATTTTCTTAATTTTCCTTTTTCGGTCTTTAATAAATGTGGTTCAATTATTGCATCAATTAACATCCATAGCAACTGACCATTACTATCAGAATTGAACCATTTCCAACTAATCATTCTTAAATCTTTTTAACCTTCTTTAAGATTCCAAAATCCATTCATTTCTCAAATTTCTTTCTTCCACAAATTCAATATCAAGTTTCCTTAATCAGTCCCCATTAGATTACTTTTCCGCTCATTAATTACAAATTTATTGCCGGATAAATTTGTAATTAACATCCATAAATCCTAGTCCATCGATTACTAACTAATATGCATATAATCGTAATCTATGCTATATATATTATAGTCATTTAGCGTAGTTGTACGATGTCTATATCTAACTATTAGTTCCACAATTAGAATACTGATTTCCATATTTTAATTCATCGAGGTTATCCTTTCAAAAAGATTACTGTCATAAATTAACCATAATTAAAAAATCTGCTTTATTTGAAATTACAAGGAATTATTTCTTTTATTATCATCGAAATAGGCAATGTAAACTATGGAAAGGAATATCCATCTCTTACATATCCCTTTCCTTTTTAGTGTATTCTTTTTTACTTCAAGCAACGCACTTTTATACAAAATTTTGGGAATTGGAAATTACATGGAAATTGCTCCAAAATTAAAATATAGAAATTCATATCCTATGGGAAACCTAATTCATAGTTCATTTATAGTTTGAAATATCTTTACACTTCACCAATTTCTTCAAATAGAGCTTTGGGATTGACTTTCAAATTTCCAAATCAGGTTGTACATTCTATTTCTATTTTATTCATATCCTAAAAATCCTTAGTCTATCCATCTAGGTCATGATCCGTACCTACTCCATAAAAATTATAAAATCATAACTTTCGCATACAAAATAAAATATTTTCATAGATATAAACTTGTTTAAAAATAAATATTTATTATTTCATTTCTTACAATGCTCAAAACATAAAGTATCAAATCCAATATCTCCATCTTTGAAAATGTAAACTTTAATAAAAACCTTTAACAAAAATTCAAAATTTCTTTGTTCTCAAATAGGAAAAAAATAATCTTCGTTTTTTAGATAAAAATTTCCTTACCAAAACTTTTTCTTAAAAGTTAAACTTTCTAATTTATGACATTTAAAATTTTCTTGGTTTTTCAAAAGGGGAACTTTTGAAAAACTTTCTTTTCAACAGTTTACTAAAATAAGGATTTGCTCCTTTTTGAAAATAGGAAATTTAACATAAAAGATTCAAGACTTAATTATCTTTCCAAATAATATGTCAGACCATTTTTGTTTCAAAGAGTTTTCTGGCTGCAAGAGTTATCATTTGCAAATAGTAAAATTTTCACAATCATCATTTCAAAATAACAGTTATTTTCTTCTAACGCATACAATAATATTTATCACCTTATCACTCAAAATATAATGTTATTTTATGAAATATATGTCATAATTTTGCTAAAAAACTATTAAAATCTCTTGCAACACTTTTCTTTATCAACTCCAATATTATTAGTATTCGAATAACTTTTGTATTCAAATTAGAAAAACATATAAAATTCCCATCTTTACATAAACGCTTCTCCTTATACAAAAACATCAAACTTATTTATCAATGGTTATTTAAGTCCAATCAATGGTCAAAGATGCCTTTTATAACTTTAAACGATAGAAATATATGGAGTAGACAAAGATAGCTTTTATCATATTCTATTACTCTTTCCCATGTCTCATCTACCAGAATTCACAATTTTATTATTAACTAAATTTCAAGAATCATTCTCTTCATCACCTTATACGGGAATGCTAACCTTCGTATATTATCGGATATTCCTTTCTTTCTACTTTCTATTTCTCTAATATAAAATAGATGTTATCTCTATCTATAAATCCTTAAAAAGAGCTCTAAAGAAAGAACTTTTAGGTTTATAAACAAGGAAAAATAGAAAGATCAAAGTGCCAAAATTGAATTTTTTTTAATGAAATTAAAAATGTTAACAAATGAAAACCTTTTAAGTCATTGATTTACAGTTAAGTCATCAACTTAATACTTCATTTGGGGAAAAGAGGCTAAGGAATTTTTCAAGTCATTACTATTCATATGTAATAAAATAGGTAATCTAATTTGATTAAGTCAATTAATATTATATTTAAATTTTATGTTTTAAAGATCTAATATACACCTAGTAAAATATTTTAAAATTCAAAACTGGATCTTAGAATTAATAGTAAAATATCTTTAGTTAAATTTAAATATGTATAGTAATATGAGATAAATTTGCAGTCGAACTTTTTATTATTTAATTTAAAATAAATACACAAAACCAATCCAATATGTATAATTAATTTGTAAACATGTGTGTGTAAGCCTTTATTCGGTTAGACTTTTTTACTAAGTAAATTAATTTTATATTCAAAATATCTAATTTACAGCTAGTAAAATAATATGAAATTCAAAGCTGGATCTTAAAGTAATAGTAAAACATATTTAATTAAATTTAAATATGTATAATGATAATATGAGATAAATTTGCAACCGAAACTTTTTATTATTAATAATTTAAAATGCACAAAACCAATTCAATATGTATAACTAATTTATAAGAGCGCGCGCGCGCGCACACACAGACATATATATATATATATATATATATATATATATATTTGTATGTAAGCCTTTATTGGGTTAGAATTTTTTATACGAATAAAAATTATTTTTTGGAAGAATGTGTATATATATGTATATAATATTATTAAATGTAAAAATTTTGTTAAATAATAATTAATATATATCTAGTTATGCATATTTTTATGCACATTCTGTTCTCTTCTACAGCTCACTGCTAACACTCAGCTAATAGACAGTGATGATCAGTTTTCCTAGGGCATAAAAAACTCTGGACAATACATGGTGAAATCTATGTATTCTTTTTATGCGCACCCTTGTAGGACCCTAAGCTTTGGCAACCTATGGGTAATTAAGGCCCCTCCAAAATATAAAATCAATGCATGGCTTGTCCTTTTGGAAAAGCTTAGTACTACTGATTGTTTGGTTGGCAAAAATTTAAGGAATCCCCAAATATGTTTTCTCTGCTTGGCTAACACTAACTCCTATAATCATATCTTCTATGATTATGAATATTCTTACCAAGTATAGACACCGTGTGCCACAAACCTTAATATGAAAACTTACTTATCTATATGCAATATAGCGTGACTTTGGGAGACTTGCTCTCCTATGTCCACCAATGTCTTACTGACCCTGGCTTTCTTCTGGGCAGTTTGGTTGGAAAGAAATGGCCGTTACTTAAATTTTAAATCTCATTTTTATCTGATAATCACTTATAAAACTATATATATGTATAATGCTTGTACAGGTGCAGCTCAAGGAAACCTCTGGTTCTTCCTTCAGGGATCAGAATCAGTAGAGAGCAACAAGGGGATTTGGTAAGCAGGGACGATTGTCGGATAATGGATGACTATATATATTACCATGTAAGCTTTTGCTCTAGGTTAGGATATTTTTTTGCGGGTTTGTGTTATAGACTATGTTATGATTTTGAACTTATGGATGTGCATTTTGGACTGTTATGGCCATTGACTAGGCATGTTGGTCAGACTATTTTAATTTTCTTTATGCATCATATGGATGTGCGACCCTGAGCCACATATCCAGTTAATACAAAACAATAATTAATATATATTATAATTATATAAAATTATGTTTTTGGCATCGAAATTTATTTATTTAATTAGTAAAAATAATATAAATAGTCTAACCAAATATGACATAGTTTTAAATTAGTTTTAATGTATTTTAGGTTTCAAAATTAGTAAATAATCATTTAAAATCAAAGTTAAATATTTATAATTTTTAGAATATATATGTATACAAATATAAAAATGTCTGAATTTAAAATATTTACATATATTTTTAGTTTAAATTTTTTAATTCAAATTAACAATTTCATATAAATTAATTATTTAATATATTTTAACACATTAATATTTATGGAGAGACATCATCACATAGATAAAATTGTTGCAATGATATAAACAACGTATAATGAATATATATAACATAAAAAGATATACCTTAGAGAAGTAGCCTTCGATTCACACGTTGATTCAAATAGTCTCCTAAATCTGTTAAACTGTGCGATTAAAGTGCTCAGTGTTTCTATAGTGGTGTGAATAAAGATATAGTGAGGATAAAGTTGAGATGTAGCGTGGATAAAGCTGAGATATAGTTAAAATTAGCGGAGATGCAAAAAGCTTCATTAGATTAAAAAAAATCAAAGTTAAATTATTCTTATTCTCACATCATTTGTGTAGGACAAAGAAATATTGTTTAAACACTCAACATTTTTTACATTTAAGCGCTAAATTTCTTGTAATAGAAAATCTTTTTGTGAAACAAGTTCTTCAATGGTAGTTTCAAAATTTCTAGTTTGTTTCATTAAGAAATCATTTTCTTCTTTAATTTATCATATTTAAGTTCATAATCCTTTAATTTAAGTGAAGCAACATTATTGCATTTTGTAACAATTTAAGTTATTTAAATAAACTATCATGCGATGATAAAAGATCATTATAAATAAAATCATTATGTACCGATTTAGATATGAGTGTAACCATATTGCATATGTAACGAGATTCTATTTTCCAGTTGCTTGCTTTTAGAAACTTTTTTCCCTCGACTGTCTTAGAGCTTTGACTAGATCTTTTATTTCTGGCTATAGTTCTAAGATGTTGTTACAATCGGTAGAACACCAGGCTCTGATACCATTATTAGTCATTATGAATAGGATTGAAGATGACCAATAGTAATAGACAATGTAAACACAGTGGAATAATATAATAGTATATCACAGAGTTAATTTTATACTGCTTTAGACCTCCCATCCTATGTCCAGTCCTAAAGCTTCCCTTTGGTACTTCACTATCAACATCATCACTTCATCTGAAGGATAAAAGCTCCGCTTGAACAACCGAACATGACTTTAACAACAATTACAAGTAGTATGACAAAAGTTACTTTCTAACATAGCGTATCTTGATATGCAGACTGTCACTATGATGTACAATAACTCTGATAACCATACCAAACTATATTGAGTGGAGGTATGAGGCTAACTACTAGAATATGGGATGTGGAGATGAAGTAGACTAGTCGAAATCTCTGAATCACATAAATTTCTTGGAATTCGGAGTATCGTTTAAGAATTGAGAGTTTGAGGCCTAGAATTCAAAGCATAGAGTTGTGTTTTGATTCAAGATGGATAGGAGTTTATATAGATGTTGTAGGGATGATAATGTTGCGGTGCAACCTTCCAATTTCTACGTTGATGAAGAGAAGTGACTGCAGGAGCAGAAAATGCAACTTTTGAAGCGAAGGGACATGAAGATATCACTTCAAATAACTAGCCGTTTTACACTAGCTCAGTCGACTGAAAGAAGACTTCAATCGACTTGCTTAGTGTAAAATTTGAGCCCAAGAGCATAGCCAAAAACATTATGAAAGTTATTCATATTCAATCGATTGGCTTCAGTCGACTGAATAAAGCTTTCATTCGACTGAATCATTGTAATTTCCAAAAGCTTTGTGGTTCGGTAGTAAAGGCATGTGTTCATCTCTCAACCCACTCGGGTTTGAATCTCAACTTTGCATATTTTTGGCCATTTTATTTTCTAGCTTTTCCATCATCATTTTGACTTGAAATAAATCAATAAATATATCAGTAACATTATGGTTATTATCATCAAAACAACATATATTTGGTTCTTTCAAAAAATATTTAGGCTTAAAGCGAATCTACTATTTAATAGCGTTGAATTAAAAAAGCGTAGCGGTCGAAGAGCGGTATATGATATAAAGAAGATTTTATAGGGCTTTGACTGCATAGCTCCTAGATTCATGTCCAAAGTTGCAAGCTATGGAGTGTCACCACTTGAATGAGTTTTGTATTTGATTTAGAGTGTGTCAGAGCTCGACTATAAGCTAGTGCACATAGGGTTGTAGTGGCAAATGAACGGGAGAGATGGAGCAAAAAAGTGAACTAAAATGTGGATTCCTAGGTTCACTTAAATAGGAGATCTAGTAGAAATATTTTTCCACCATCTCCTCTTACCAGGTCATGCTCTAAGACCCTATCTCCCTCCTCGTTTTTAATTGGCTAAATTTGTTCAATAATGGAATAAATAGATCTCAAAACCTAGTAGTAATTAATTCCATTTAAATTCTTATCGATAACATATATCGATCCTCGCATATAATTATATATACACAGCCAACTAATTACTAATAACACTCAAAGCATTCTAGAGGCTACCACGTTTACTAAGTATACACAATATATTAATTTTAATAATAATTAATATTTCTTTAAATATTAAGCAATTTAATCGTTTACAATATTATGTGAACTAACTAAATCGAGTGGCGATTCAGAGCTTGAAATGAATTTAGTTATGTAACTCATAGGTGTGGATTCAATCAGCAATTAATATTGAGTAACTCAAATGTTAATACTCGCATGTCGCCTCAGCTAGTGATGTGACAGTTTGGTTGAACTCATTGCTTATGAATCTCATCGGTAAAATCCAATTTCGCAAATTCAAGCTTTACCTTGTAGCAATAGTTATCTACACTAATTCTCTTCATCAATCCTATACCACCTATAGATTTATGGAATTTGGTTTTGATCAAAATTCCAATATCATCTACATTCACTCATTTAGTCCATAAACAAAGACCTTGGCTAAAAGACAACATTTATTACCAGTCGCACTGCTTTTACCATAGATTTTGATTTTGAATTGACTACAGTTGACCGTGATACAAACCTCATATCACTAAAGAGATGAATTTTACATTGACTGGTGTCTGACTTTCAATGCTTTTACTTAGACTAAACTATAATTTCTCAATGGTCATCATGTCATGGTTTAAATCTAATCAAAGTGGTGTATCCATCTTGAAGCTCGACATATTCTCAAGTTGAGTGAATTTTGTAATATAGTCACTTTGAGATTTTTTTGTATGACCCAGTTATTATTTGATATAGTTAAAGGAAATGTCCTAGGAGTATTTATGTAATTTATTACATATACTTACTCGATAACCAATCTTGTTCAAAATAAATGATGATTTTTCCGATATATATACTTAAAATAACGTGTTATGTTAATTAATTAATTTAATTAAAAGTATATTTAATAGAAAATTCATAAATGGTGTGTGTGATAATAATTACTAATAGTTGTAATCATGGGTATTGTATCACGATACTATAGAACACATCATTTTAAATGTTGCTAGTCAAGATGCATTGAGACTAAATATTGGTGTATCCGTTGAGATTAGAGTATGTAATGCTCTCCAAATGTTGGGTAGTATATTACTCATGACTGCTGAAAACACCTAAAGGTCACATACTTATAGTTATTGGATAACCACGGAATAACTCATTTGATAATTTTTTGTAGGTTAATATAAATAGGGTCATATGTATGTGTATATATATATATAATAAGAAAATATCAATATTATCGATTTACATAGTTTTCTCGACTTGTGAAATGCGATCTTCAATATGAAAGCTCTACTTTGATTATAGTCAAATCATGGTACGGTGTTCATCGAGTGACTATTGTTAAGTCAAGTAGAAATATTGAAAGTGAAGCACTATTCAAGAGAGGATTTGTCTTCTCGGTTATATGAGGTTAGTATCACAGTCAACCGAACTCAACTCAAAGTCAAAATCTATGGCCATATAATTTGGTTAATAATAATTGTTATTATCGAATCAAGGACTTTGTGTTTAGAAAATACAAATAAATATGAATGATACTAGAATTTTGACCATTAACTAATTCCGTAAGTCCAGAGTGAAGTAGTTTTGATGAAGAGAATTGGTGTAATTAATTGTCACAATCAGACAACACTTAATAAAATAAAATTAGATTTTATGGAAACCAAGTAAGCGATAAATTTAGCTAAAATGTCACACCACCTGTTAAGCGATACGTGAACATTAATATTCGAATACTTCGATATTAATCGCTAACCAAATTTTCACCTAAGGAGTCACACAACCGTAACGATGAATTCTCCTTTGACCGAAATGATTTAATTAAGTTGTAATCGTTTTACATTGATCAAACTAATTAATATTAGATAAATATTAGTTATAAATATGATTTTGATTTGATAAAAAAATATTACTAAATATATTTGTAATAGTATAAATATATCAATCGATATACGATATCGATAAGCGTTTAAATTAGATTTAAATGTAAAATATTTGTTCAGACCATAAATGGGTTTAAATACCATAAAGGTGGTTGGTTTTTTCAGCCATAATATGGAAATAGGTTGCCATATGATGGTGCTAAAGAGGCATTAAGATGGAGGGCTACGATGGAGGAGAATTTGTAAGAGATGATGTAGGATCTTGATCAGAAAATATCTTAAACTTCTCCTTTATATAAGCATCTCTACCCTCAATCTTTGGAGAACTTTTGGTAGCCTTCATCCCAACCTATTTTTGGATGAATTCATCTTCTTCCATCCTCAATCAATTCAAGTTCACATCAAATCAAATCAAGTGTTATTCGATAGCTAGTGTTCAACGGTTCAGGTACTATCACTACTTTGGATTGGAAATTAGTTCAAGGATTAGATGATCTTATCGTTTTAAGGTGTGCTTACAGGCTTGGCTATAAGTTATGTTCTTAACATGTTTATAAATATTAATTTATATATAATGTTTATTTCATATATTATATTATCAATTGGGTAACGATTTCAATATATAAATATATTGTCACAATTTTGACCGGTGGAGGGGGAGGGGAGGGTGGAGGGGGGGGTGTGTGTGTGTATGTTTTATATATTTAAAAAAATTCATGTATTTACCTCCATATATAGCACAACTCAACATTAGAAAAAATAATTTTTTATTTTAAATAATATATATATATACATACATACATAGTTTAAAATTTAAATACTTCATCATAATTTTGTAAAATATAAAAATATAATTTTATATATAAAGTTTAAAAGACACGGCAATTTTGAGAGGATTATTATTATTATTATATATTATTGTTAAATATATTTAAATCAATTAATCATATAATTAATTATATTATACACATATGTAATATAAATTTACATTTTATATTTTTGAAAACTGTATTAATTTATATTATATTCTCGGTAAGAAAAAATGTTTATTTTATTTTTAGAATATTTAAATACAAGCCTAAAGCTTAAAATTAGTTTCTAAATTGTTTAAAATTATAGAATTATACAACGAAGTTTCAAATTTTCATTTAGAATTTTACTGGAAAATTAAAATTAAAATGGGGACCGCTCCTTTTCTTCTTCCTCTTCCTGCTGATCCGTCCCATCCTTCTACATCTCTTCAGCCTTGTCCTTCCTCTCCCATTCTTGTACCTCCCTATGCGCCACCCTTACTTCCTCTGCCAAACCATACTTCATCAATACTTCCCTCTGTCGGTAATTCTCTAGTCACTGCACTTCTTGCTGAAGCTTCTCCTAAGCCTCCAGCACCTCTTCACTCATCCTCTTCCTTGCCTACACAATCCCAATCCCAACCTCTTCTAGCTTGGAACTCTCTTTTCAAAGCTAAACCTAATAATGCTGGCTCTTATGTGCCTCGTGACACACAATTAGAGTTCAATGGAGATGCCATAGTGCCTCCTTCTGAAGTAGTCAAGGCAGGAAGCTCTATGTGGCAAGATTATCTCGTTGGCTTTTTCCTAGATAATCCTCTTTCATACTCCATTGTATTGTATTATCTCAAGCGAGCATGGAAGCTAAGGGGTTCCATTACTGTCAAATCTGATGGTTTTCTGTTCTTGTTCAAGTTCAGTAATGATGATGATAGGAAAAGAATATCTGAATCTGACCCAGTAGTGATGAGGAATAAACTTTTTATAGTGAAGCCATGGGATGAAAATATAGGCAATAGCGTTAGTAGCATCAAAGCAGTACCAGTTTGGATTAAACTATATAATATTCCATTATATGCTTGGTCTCCATTGGGTATAAATTAGTTAGCAGCTAGGGTTGGAAAACTTCTTTGTATGGATGCATCAACTGAAAATTTTGAGCGTATCTCCTTTGCCAAATGTTTAGTTGAAGTTTATCCAAACAATGAACTTCGGGAATACTTTTCAGTAATGTTTCTTGATGGAACTGAATAGATTGTGAAAGTTGAATACTTGTGGAAACCATAAATTTGCACTATATGTAAGGAGTTTGGGCATTTGGTTAATAGATGTAAGAAATTTGATTGTGAAGGAAATGTTGAACAATGTGTAATAAATGAACAACAAAAAACTAGTGATGATAAAAGGAATAAGATGAAGAAGGGGAAATCCAATGATAAACAAGATAAAGTGAAGCAAGTATGGGAAAAGGTAAATAAGAATAAGGGGAAAAAAAGAATTATGAGTGAAAATTTGGAAGACAATGTTTTGAAGATGCAAGGCGAAAAGGTAAAAATTGTGAATGATGGAAATGAGGAAAATATAATTGGGCATAATGATGTGCAGAAACACCAATTGGTGAACAAGTTTGTTCTGTTACCACATTAAGCAAGTATCACTTGTTGCAATCTGTAGTGGATGAGCAAATCTTATTGGAAATACTTGATGAAGAGGAAGGTGAAATAACAAATGAAGAGTTTAGTGAAGAACAAAGCAATGATGATTCCAAAAACAACACTTCTTCCGTTGATGGAAAAGAAAATGTAAATAAAGACCTGACTACAAATGCTGAAGACCAAAAATTTGCCTACAAAGGATTCTACCATTAGAAGCAATAGATTTGAAACTGGTAATGAAATATCTGAAGTGCATGCACATACTAATACTCTTGTATCAGACTTTGACAAAGACTGGTGCAAAACATTTGAGCATCAAGTTACTCAATTAATTACCTCCATGCATTATTCTTATGTTGATGAACAACCACATGTCCCATCTCACTACAACTTTTCTTTTGAGTTGCCTGGTTGGCCAGCAGGTATCCCCTTTTCCCAATCTCCATCGGTTCCTCCACTTGTCTCAACCTCCATCCAATCAAACTCACAACCTCCCTCCCCTCAGTCTTAGTCTCGTAGGAAAATTGAAACTAGATCTCTTTCTGCAAAGAGAAGAAATAACACTTCCTTTCCTCAATAATATTTTATGTCTAAAAAAATTGCATCATGGAATCTTAGAGGAGCTCACAGTAATTTGAAACTTGATCAGGTTAAAAGTATTATCTCTGAGTACAATATTTGTCTCTTCGGTCTACTTGAAACTAAGCTTAATCTAACTTTATCCATTAAAGCTGCTTCATACATCAACCCAAATTGGTCCTTTCATCATAACCTTGACAGTGCTTCTTATGGTAGGATTCTAGTTATCTATGACTGACCCTTACTTCCCTCCTATCTTCTAGACAATACATCCACTTTCATGTTCTTGAAGCTCAAACTCAATCCTCCTACTACATTACTTTTGTATATGCTGATAACACGGTCAATTCCAGGAATGCTTTCTTCAACTCCTTGCCACCTTTAAGACAATCTTCTCACCCCTGGATTGTGTTGGGTGATTTTAACTCCTGGTATGATTACAATGACAAATTTGGTGGAATTCCACTAACTTCATAAGAACTTGATCCTCTCAACCTTGCATTTTTGAATCTGAATTGATCATGGTAAAAAAGTCAGGAGCAAAGTATTCTTGGAATAATAGAAGTCGAAGTGGTATTCGTACCTACACAACAATTGATCATACTTTCTGTAATTTCCAAGCAATCAACCATTAGCCTTCCCTTTCTATTTTCCTTCCTCAACCCATTATGTCTGATCACTCCCCTTTAATCTTAACTCTTGGTCACCATTTTAGAAAGGAAAAGAGAAGTTTTAAATTTTTTAATGCTTGGGTTAAACATGATTTCTTTCTTGTTTTAGTTACTAAAGTCAACACTGAATTTTCTTGTTTTGGTAATCCAATGTATAAGTTATGCAGGAAGTTAAAAAGAATTAAACAGGAGATCAAATTGTGGGCTTCTTCCACTTTTGGTAGTGGATGCCTTCTGTCGACAACACTAAAGGAAAAGCTGAAGATACAACAAGACTATATGATGGAGCATCCTCTTGATGTTCAAGCTGCTGCAGAAGAAGGTAAATTATTCAAGGAGGTCAATAATGCCCTGTACATAGAGGCTAGCATGAAGAGACAACAACTGCATAAAAGATGGATAGATGAAGGAGATAAAAACACTAAGTTCTATCATGAATCATTAAAGGTTAAGCATGCTAGAGAAAATATATATAGTATATATGATGAACATGGTACTCTATTTTCCACTGCTGATTCTGTTGATACAGCATTCATAGACTACTTCTCTAATCTGCTTGGTAACTCCGATGGTTTCATCCCTGATCTTGATCAAATTTCAACACTTGCTCTTCCTGGCATATCTAATCAAGAAGCATCATCCCTTATTAGACCAGTTACTGATAAGGAAATTAAGACAACTCTCTTCTCCATGAATCAGCATTCTTCTGGTGGGCCTGATGGGCTAAATGTGACCTTCTTTATCTCTAGCTACTTGGAGTGTGCTTGGCAGTGATTTCTGTAAAGCAATACACAATTTCTTCAACAAATGCAAGTTACTACGTGAAGTAAATTGCACAAATATTGCTCTTATCCCCAAAGTTAATCCACCAACAAGTGTCTCCTCTTTCAGACCTATTTCATGCTGTAATGTAGTTTACAAATGTATCTATAAAATTATTGCTACTCGTCTAGTCAATGTTCTGCCCACTGTAGTCTCTAGTAATCAGGCTGCCTTTATTCCTACTAGGAGTATTCTTGATAATATCCTCCTTACTCAGGAATTATTGAAAGGTTATGGTAGAAGTAAGGTGCCCGCTGCTGCTGCAATTAAAATTGATATATCCAAGGCATATGATTCTATCCATTGAGATTCTATTATTAGGGTTATGGCTGAGATGGGATTTCCCAAAAAATTTGTATCCTGGATATATGTGTGCATCTCCACACCCACATTCTCTGTTGTTTTAAATGGTAGACCTGTAGGTAATTTCAGAAGTAGAAAAGGCATTAGACAAGGTGATCCAATATGTTCTTATTTATTTTTGTTGGTTATGGAAGTATTTACTGTTATTCTTCGATCAAGATACACATAGAAGATAATTAAGTTCCACCCAAAGTGTTCTCAACATCACATAACTTCTATTATGTTTGTTGATGATGTAATGTTGTTTACAAAGTGTAACGACCCGTTAAATTTGGTAATATTAAATGAATTAATACAATATGTTCTAATCTAATTTAGAATGAAATAAAGTCTTAAGATTTTATTTGAGTAAGTGTAGAAATTTGTTATAGTAATTGGAATTTAAAGTAACAATAAAATTTATGACAATAGATTTGTATAATGTAAATTGTCACATTTTGTTGAAAGTTAATTTTAAGAAACATACAAATGTTGAATCAGTGGATATTAATAAAAATATTTACTAGAATGGAATTCAATTAATATAAAATAAACAGTGGTGATTGTACATTTGGTTGTAATTATAAATAGAGACTAAGTAAAAGTGACCGTTGAATAAACCAATGCAATATGTGAAGGTAAGTAATTTTCATAAATGGTCAATAATAAACGCACTTAAAAGGGTAATAAAATTTGTTTGTTTAGGTGATTACGTATTGATAAGCTATAACTAAATCTGCGGTTTGGTAGTAAATGGGATATGAGAAGACAAAGGCATTTAGAAAGTAATAGATGGGATTCATAATAACAAGTAGTAAATTTATGCATATATTTGGGCGTTTTCCATAATTACCAAATTTTACCATTCATATAATTTATTTTATTAAAGTCTATAGCAACATTGTTGTTAATAATGTTGTTAGTGAATTTGGATATAAAAGAATGACAAGTGTAGGTTAACCATTTATTTTATTTTGTTAAGAATGGAAATAGTTTGAAATAGATCTGAATAGATTTTTTTGGATTGTTTATGTGCCTAGTTAATAAGGGAGAGTTTATAAAAATAAAAAGGAATGCACAAGTGAAATGTATATAAGCAAAGGTTATTTATACCCACAAATTTGTTTAATTACTGTATAGGAGATTTAAATGTATAGTTAATTATGAATTGTAGAAACGGTTATTTAATCTAATTGTTGAAAAATTAGGTGAAATATAAATAGGGAAATAGAGTAATTGTTGCACTTGAATAAAAAAATAAATTTAAGAATTTATGACAAGAATTTAAATGTCCTATGTGTTTATATATATTGGTAAAATTGTAACTAAATGGGAATTTAGGAAGTAAAATAAATGGCAGTGAGGGATAACCAATTTAATGCAATACAAAGGTGATTGGAACGACTGTTGGGTTTAATGGAGTATATATAAACAGTGAAAATCATTATAATCTCTTAATTTAATACGATTGTTTAATTAATACTAAAAGAATAAAGTTGAAATAGTATTAATGTAATAAAAAATTTAATAGATTGCAATTGTATTATGGAAGTAAATTGTTAATAAATGAATGTAAATATTAACAAATTTATGGAAATAAAATATAAAGGAATGTTGGATAGAACATAAGTGAATGAAATTTGATAGTACGTTAATTTGGAGGTAAATTTAAGAAAGAATAACAACCATTAAAAATTTCCTAACTTATTTGTCAATGAATGTATTTGGGAATAGAGTTCTTTTATATGTTGGATAGTTATAATGTTGTTATTAAGAATGAACGTTACTTTATTAAGCATAAATATAGTAACAGAAGTATGAATAAATTTATAGAAACGTAAGACTTACTTTAAGGTAATATTTGAGTGTAGACTTTTGAAATAGATTTGACAACAATAATTATTGTTCGTTACCTATCTTATTTGTTGTTAAGTTTATTTCGAAATCAAATCCCAAATGTATTCACTAAATTTTTGCAGTTGCGTAGTTTTGGTTTGTAATTGCATTAGTTAGTTCTATAAGGTGAGGTCTATACTAATTTTATTTTAATTGGACCATTGGTTGATATAGACTTTAGAAAGCGAGATTTATAATTTTTAATTTGAGTATTTAATTCAACAAATGGTATTTATTATTACAAATAAAATGGAATTAAACGTAAAATATTAATTAAAATGGAATTTGTAAACATTATAGTGAAATCTTGAACTAATGTTAGTAGCATCTTTATTTTAGGTAAAAGTTTAGAATATAAAGGTTAAAAAAAAAAAAAAATCTTAAGTATGGGTTTTGAGGATTTAATTTATAAAATTCTTAAATATAAGAAAGTGTAGAAATTAACATTGCAATTAATGTACTTGTCAACTTTAATTCACAGCTAAACTTGTTAGGTCATTTAAATTGATTATGAATTTTTTTGGCTATAAAATTTAGTCAATTATAGAGTTTTAATATAAAATTGGATTTTTATAATTTATTTAATTTATGTAATGAATATTAAAAATAGCCATTTTGGCCACGGACTCGGATTTCGACGAAACCAGTTTCATCGGATCCGTATCGGTGAATTATTATAGGGTTTCAAGTTTCGTATCGATCGGACCTGTCGTTTGATCGTACGGACGCGAAACGCCTTGAAATCGAATTAATTAAAATCAATTTGAAAACAATTTGGAAATTTTGTTTTCAGCATAACTTCTTCATACGATCAAATTTGGACATGAAACTTTTTCCATCGCGTTCAGGATATTTTAAATTACCTATCTGGATATATGGGTTTGATAAATTTCGTTCCGGGGTCAGAACGGGCTTTTTGGGCCAACTACCGTTTAGCGCGTTCGTTATCCGTATCCACCTAGCCTTCTTCTATTTGTCTATATATATGCGATCATAAACCCTAGCCTCCTTCCTATTGTCATTTGGCTGTACGTACATTTTTCTTCATCTCCTTCTCAACTCCTCATTCTAATGGCAGAAAAAAAACCTAATTCTCAAATTCCAAAAAAATAATTTCAAATTCAAATTCAAAAAAAAAAAAAAAATTGCGGATCTGCAGCACCTTCCGGTCGCGCTTCGGGTTTCAGGGGAGAAAACCCTAGAGCAACTTCGGGTCAGGAAGAAAATGACTCGGGTCGCTCCGGGTCGTTTTGGCGAAAACTCCAAGCAAGCACCGGGGAATTGAGGCGGCGCACCGAAGTCGAACCCGAAGTCGACCCAGGACCAGAATTTTTCCATTTTTCAAATTTCCATAACTTTTGCATACGAGCTCGGATTCACGCGCGGTTTGTTTTGCTGGGATCGTATCGGAATTTCTGACGTTTTGACGCTGGTTTGGATGGATTTGGAGACCGTCAAAATTTCGAGTTTAAATTGAATTTAAATTCGATTTAAATTCCAAATGTGAGTGTTTTAACCCACTCACAACTACTAGAAGCTTTTATGTTTGTTAAATAAATTTTAGAAATGAATAGAATTTATTTATGAGTATTTGGCGTGCTTATTTCATTCATATCTGCTGAATTGCATTTATTGAATTTAACTGTTAATTTAATTTATTTATTGCGTATTAATTGACAGTTAGAATTTGTGTTTGCATGAAAATGCTAGTTAACAGTTATATAATTTATTGCTGAATATAAACTGTTAGATTTATGGTCGTTAAATTTAAATTGAATAAAATTGCCAGTTATTACCTGTTATATATTATCAAATATAATATTGTTATTGATTGATATTGATTGATGATTGCGATTTGGATGATGGATGATGTTGGTGAATAGATGTTTATTGTATATCATTAAATTGCAAATTATCATGCATATTTCATTTCATTCGGGATTGTGGTTTGAAATGATATATAACCGCAAAATTTTATATCTTTTAAATTGCGGATTGAAATGATAAATATCCGTATCACTTGACCATAGGATAGAAAATTGTATACAGGCACCGCGGTATATATATAACTATTTAAATGTGATTTCTATGGTTTGGATGGAATACGGTTTATAATAATCTTAAATTTTATATTGTATAAATATTTTTCTTCCATATATATATATACATATGAAGTTGAAAATTTTGAAATTAAAAGGTGTATAAAAATCTTTATTAAAAATGGAAGAAAATTAAGAAAATGGAGTTTAATAATTTATATCATATGTTTAAATGTTAAGATGGAAATTTTAAGATATGATATTTATAATTGGATTTTTCCCAAAATAAATTGAAATGAATATTCTAGTATAATTTGAATTGGGAAAAATATATATATTTTATTACTAGAAATTGAAGTCTTATTATTTATGGATTTTATATGAATATTCAAGACTAATTAATAGAACAATTGATTTGTTGAAAGAATAAAATCCAACTTTAGTTTGAAATATTGATACTCAAAATGGATATACGTATATATAAATGAATTGAAGTGGTTTTGGAACTTGAGAGAGATAATATAAATTTTGGTTTAGACTTTAATAAAGAAATGTATTTGTAAAGCCATGAGAACTATTTTCTTTACAAAGTAACATTTAAGTTAAACCTTTTAATTCATATACCGTTGAATATCCAAACCATTCAAGTTTTAAAAGTTATGGTTTTAAATTATGAATTTCGAAATATTATGCTTTGAAAGGATATTTGGCTTTCAGACGTTATAAATTTTAAAGCATTTGGATTTTTGAAAAGGTTTATATTTGGGATAAAGGATATCATATTGTTTTGGGTTTTAAAATGATATCGTATTCATAATTTTAAAATGGAAATGTTTATTCTGATTTTTAAAGTATAACCTATTTTTAAATGACCGCGGTGTTATAATAACGATGGGTTGGCAAAGAGACCGGGATCGGATATGGACATACTCTCTGTCGATACCGAAACCACTTTGACTAACCGTGTACGCGGTGGAGATTTCAGAATGAAGTAGGTGGTGGCGACGTTTCCTGTAAGGTAAATACGTGGACCCGACTCCCGTGAGTTGGCATAAGGTGGCTAAAACAGGAGCGATTCTCAGGCCAATGAGGTCATTCCTCTGATCGGACCCTCCTCTTCGATATTATACTTTGATTTTGGATTGATTCAGTGGCCACTTCTATATTTTGATTTTGGGGAGTTAGTCCGAGGTGGGCGGTAACTGCGGCTACGCGTTTCCACCAGCCTGGATAGCAATTGGTATATCTACCCTGGCATTGCCTAGTTGTGCCGTGTCACCTACCATACCGAGCCTTTACTACGAGTTTCTATTTGTGTCGTACCTATGGAGTATCCTCTGGTAGCCTCCCGATCAGGAGGTATTACGGTACTGTATAGACTATTGGCATTTTACGTGTTAAGGTGGAAAATGTAAAGCCTTAACGCTATTTAAAAGTAAGTTTATTTTACAATTAGACACTATTATAATAGCGTAATATACTACATAGTAAATAGTTTAACGGATCCTTAGGAGATGAAAATCCCGAGCATCTCTTGAGTTACTGTACTCATATTTATTTCTGTTAATTTAACTCACATAAGATCTTTTAGTTCTGACTCGAGTGTTTTTGTCTTTTCAAATTTGCTCGGGTCAGTCCGAGCGTTTCAGGATCGAAGACTTTAGCTTTGAAGGACGAAGACGAAGGAGTCGTATTATTATATATAGTATTGCACCACACTCTTTCTATTCCGCTGCATTGATTGTATTGGTATGTGTAACTCTGATATTTATTGTATAAAGCAAATCAAGTGTTTGTAAACTGTTTTGAACTGTATATTTATTATTATATTTTATCCTTCCGCTGTAAGATTCTATTTTGTTTTATTTCTTCTCTGTTTTTCTTATTTACCCCATAACAATCCGCCCTTGCGTATGCTTTGAATTGGCACGTGTGTCGGTTTAAAGTGTGCGAAAAGGCGGGATGTTACAGTTGGTATCAGAGCTTTGGTTTAGCGATAAACCTTGGTTTTGTGGGGGTTTGACTCTTTGTTAATAGGGTAGTAATACCCTATGGGAGTCACTGAGCGTATATATATGAGAGAGCGTACTTGTTAGTGTTATAAAAAGATTTTGATATTGTGTTAATCTGTTCCGTTTTGTATTTATAAATTCTGGTTGGTGCATGGGACGCTATGACATCAATAGGGATTTCTAAACACTTAATAGGACAGACCGACATAATATTTGTTTTTAATATAGGTGAATGAATTAATTTTGCCTATTATATTTTATATATATAAAAATATTTTTATAAAGATATATATATATATATATATATATATATATATATATATTTGGTTGCTATAGATTGGGTGTTAGGAAATAAAAATATTTATAACAATTGAAGCTAAGTTGGAATTATAATAAATCAAATTGGAGATTTTAGAACTTAAGTCCGGGATTTTGAAAATCTGTTTTCAATGGATTTATGGGATATAGGGATTTGGTTTATAAGTATTTTCTTATATAAATATTTAGTATAATTCGGAAAAATTATTTTAAAGAATATTTTGGAGAATATAAATTTTGTACTTTCCTCTTTGTCGCTAGAAAATAATTTCGGTGATGGCGGCCGCATCATCGACTTCTATTTTCGAGTTTCGAAGGGAAAGGCCACTGTAGTAAATTCTACTGCAGATCTGTTTTGAAATTATTTAAAATTTTAATTGTTTAAAGGTAATTAGAGATATAAAAGTTGTAAGAAATTAATTATCTATTATTTTAAAGTAAAGTAATTTTGGAATTTGACCTGGTATTAATTCTTGAATTTCCATTAATTAGTTGTAAAAAAAAAAATTTAGGTTAGTAAAATAAAGGTTAAGTAATCAATGAATTAAAAGGGTTGAGATTAAACTTGCATAAGTTCTTTTGCTTTTTCTTTAACATAAATAACTTACCAAGTATAAAAAGTTGAAATGTAAATTAAGAGTGGAATAGAATATTATGCAAGTAGAATTTTGGAAAAAATGAAGTATTCAATAAATTACTGTTATAAATAAGAATTTAATGGTATTAACTTAAGTGATGATTGGAATTTTACTAAAATTAAAGGTTGTATTATTAATAGGTGATTTTAACCGTAAGAAAGTAAAAATGAAATTCCTTAATTTATAAAGTTTGATTGTAGGGTTATTAACTTAAGTACGCCTTAATTTCCCCTATTCTAATATAATAGAAAGTAGGAAAAATATAAATGACCGCAATCCATAGTTGATGAATGAGTAAAATCTTTCACTTATAGGAATGCAAGTTATAAGGTTAATAATTTAAGTTTAATTAAAAAGGGTTACTGTAATTAAATATTATAGAAAGTGGGTAATTAAACTGTTACTACTATTAAATATAATGGAAACTTCCGCATTAAATAAATAAATGAGATTAAAGGTAAGTTGAAATTGTAGGTTATAAAACAAATATATATTAATTAAAGGAATGAAAAGAAACTTGTAAATTTTCACTTACATTCTTAAAACATACATAACTTACCATATAATAAAAAGTTGCAATGTTAGTAGGAAAATGTAAGGGGAAATCTTACAAGTGAAGAGTAAGGTAATAAAGGTATTCTATTAATTTGCTATTATTAATGAGAATTAATTGTATAGACTTAAGTTAAATTGGAAATTTTACTATAAGTAAAGGTAAGTAGTATAAATAGATGATAGAAACTTTAGTAAATAAATTGGAATACAAATATAATGAATTTTGTGATAAATGGAAAATGAAAATTTGTAAGAAATAAAGAAATCACTCCATAAATGAAAAAAAGAAAATCAAACCACTGAAGCCTGAAATAAAAGAATAATAAGCTAATTTGGTGTTGGTTTGAATTGTTTTGTTTGATGTATGTTCGTTGGGTAAGGAATTTGAAGTTGTTGGATGAATAAATAATCTATCTTTGTTCCATATACGACTGTTGAGTAAATGATGCACTTGATAGTTATTTTTCATTTCGTACAATTTCAGAATTTGAACCCGAACAACTAATTGTTTGGTTGATTGAATGATTGTTTGTTTGTGGTGTGTGCTGTTTGTTAAAATTTATGGTTGTTGCATTTGATGGGATATGAATGATTGAATCTACTTGAATATTTCACTTTGGTATAAATATTTAACCTTTTAGATTATATAAGTGAAATACAGGCGATGGAAGCAACTGCTACTACTTTTGGTTCCATAATAATAAGCGTATTGCCCGACAAATAGGTACGTTTCCGGATTACGTTTTGTAGCGCTATTTTATATAGTTTTCCCGTGATTGGGATATAATTTTTGGATAATATATGTATATATTTGTATATTTTGATATTATATTTTTCTTCCAAACCTCTCCGTACAAAGGAGACTCTGCCAAAATTTTCCATAAATTTTGGACTTAGAATTTTGTGAAAATGTTTTCCAACTTTAATAATTTAAGTATAAAAGGTTATAATGACTATAAAACGGGCATATCTCATTTAAGGAAATTAATTTAGTAAATTATTATTATAAGTTAATATTTGAAATAAGAGGTACTGCTTTATTCTTCTTTCTCCCTTCTTTTTCCTTTTCGGGACGAAAAGTTTTGAGTGGGGGAGATTGTAACGACCCGTTAAATTTGGTAATATTAAATGAATTAATATAATATGTTCTAATCTAATTTAGAATGAAATAAAGTCTTAAGATTTTATTTGAGTAAGTGTAGAAATTTGTTATAGTAATTGGAATTTAAAGTAACAATAAAATTTATGACAATAGATTTGTATAATGTAAATTGTCACATTTTGTTGAAAGTTAATTTTAAGAAACATACAAATGTTGAATCAGTGGATATTAATAAAAATATTTACTAGAATGGAATTCAATTAATATAAAATAAACAGTGGTGATTGTACATTTGGTTGTAATTATAAATAGAGACTAAGTAAAAGTGACCGTTGAATAAACCAATGCAATATGTGAAGGTAAGTAATTTTCATAAATGGTCAATAATAAACGCACTTAAAAGGGTAATAAAATTTGTTTGTTTAGGTGATTACGTATTGATAAGCTATAACTAAATCTGCGGTTTGGTAGTAAATGGGATATGAGAAGACAAAGGCATTTAGAAAGTAATAGATGGGATTCATAATAACAAGTAGTAAATTTATGCATATATTTGGGCGTTTGCCATAATTACCAAATTTTACCATTCATATAATTTATTTTATTAAAGTCTATAGCAACATTGTTGTTAATAATGTTGTTAGTGAATTTGGATATAAAAGAATGACAAGTGTAGGTTAACCATTTATTTTATTTTGTTAAGAATGGAAATAGTTTGAAATAGATCTGAATAGATTTTTTTTGGGTTGTTTATGTGCCTAGTTAATAAGGGAGAGTTTATAAAAATAAAAAGGAATGCACAAGTGAAATGTATATAAGCAAAGGTTATTTATACCCACTTTGTTTAATTACTGTATAGGAGATTTAAATGTATGGTTAATTATGAATTGTAGAAACGGTTATTTAATCTAATTGTTGAAAAATTAGGTGAAATATAAATAGGGAAATAGAGTAATTGTTGCACTTGAATAAAAAAATAAATTTAAGAATTTATGACAAGAATTTAAATTTCCTATGTGTTTATATATATTGGTAAAATTGTAACTATGAATTTAGGAAGTAAAATAAATGGCAGTGAGGGATAACCAATTTAATGCAATACAAAGGTGATTGGAACGACTGTTGGGTTTAATGGAGTATATATAAACAGTGAAAATCATTATAATCTCTTAATTTAATACGATTGTTTAATTAATACTAAAAGAATAAAGTTGAAATAATATTAATGTAATAAAAACTTTAATAGATTGCAATTGTATTATGGAAGTAAATTGTTAATAAATGAATGTAAATATTAACAAATTTATGGAAATAAAATATAAAGGAATGTTGGATAGAACATAAGTGAATGAAATTTGATAGTACGTTAATTTGGAGGTAAATTTAAGAAAGAATAACAACCATTAAAAATTTCCTAACTTATTTGTCAATGAATGTATTTGGGAATAGAGTTCTTTTATATGTTGGATAGTTATAATGTTGTTATTAAGAATGAACGTTACTTTATTAAGCATAAATATAGTAACAGAAGTATGAATAAATTTATAGAAACGTAAGACTTACTTTAAGGTAATATTTGAGTGTAGACTTTTGAAATAGATTTGACAACAATAATTATTGTTCGTTACCTATCTTATTTGTTGTTAAGTTTATTTCGAAATCAAATCCCAAATGTATTCACTAAATTTTTGCAGTTGCGTAGTTTTGGTTTGTAATTGCAGTAGTTAGTTCTATAAGGTGAGGTCTATACTAATTTTATTTTAATTGGACCATTGGTTGATATAGACTTTAGAAAGCGAGATTTATAATTTTTAATTTGAGTATTTAATTCAACAAATGGTATTTATTATTACAAATAAAATGGAATTAAACGTAAAATATTAATTAAAATGGAATTTGTAAACATTATAGTGAAATCTTGAACTAATGTTAGTAGCATCTTCATTTTAGGTAAAAGTTTAGAATATAAAGGTTAAAAAAAAAAAATCTTAAGTATGGGTTTTGAGGATTTAATTTATAAAATTCTTAAATATAAGAAAGTGTAGAAATTAACATTGCAATTAATGTACTTGTCAACTTTAATTCACAGCTAAACTTGTTAGGTCATTTAAATTGATTATGAATTTTTTTGGCGATAAAATTTAGTCAATTATAGAGTTTTAATATAAAATTGGATTTTTATAATTTATTTAATTTATGTAATGAATATTAAAAATAGCCATTTTGGCCACGGACTCGGATTTCGACGAAACCAGTTTCATCGGATCCGTATCGGTGAATTATTATAGGGTTTCAAGTTTCGTATCGATCGGACCTGTCGTTTGATCGTACGGACGCGAAACGCCTTGAAATCGAATTAATTAAAATCAATTTGAAAACAATTTGGAAATTTTGTTTTCAGCATAACTTCTTCATACGATCAAATTTGGACATGAAACTTTTTCCATCGCATTCAGGATATTTTAAATTACCTATCTGGATATATGGGTTTGACAAATTTCGTTCCGGGGTCAGAACGGGCTTTTTGGGCCAACTACCGTTTAGCGCGTTCGTTATCCGTACCCACCTAGCCTTCTTCTATTTGTCTATATATATGCGATCATAAACCCTAGCCTCCTTCCTATTGTCATTTGGCTGTACGTACATTTTTCTTCATCTCCTTCTCAACTCCTCATTCTAATGGCAGAAAAAAAACCTAATTCTCAAATTCCAAAAAAATAATTTCAAATTAAAAAAAAAAATTGCGGATCTGCAGCACCTTCCGGTCGCGCTTCGGGTTTCAGGGGAGAAAACCCTAGAGCAACTTCGGGTCAGGAAGAAAACGACTCGGGTCGCTCCGGGTCGTTTTGGCGAAAACTCCAAGCAAGCACCGGGGAATTGAGGCGGCGCACCGAAGTCAAACCCGAAGTCGACCCAGGAGCAGAATTTTTCCATTTTTCAAATTTCCATAACTTTTGTATACGAGCTCGGATTCACGCGCGGTTTGTTTTGCTGGGATCGTATCGGAATTTCTGACGTTTTGACGCTGGTTTGGATAGATTTGGAGACCGTCAAAATTTTGAGTTTAAATTGAATTTAAATTCGATTTAAATTCCAAAGGTGAGTGTTTTAACCCACTCACAACTACTAGAAGCTTTTATGTTTGTTAAATAAATTTTAGAAATGAATAGAATTTATTTATGAGTATTTGGCGTGATTATTTCATTCATATCTGCTGAATTGCATTTATTGAATTTAACTGTTAATTTAATTTATTTATTGCGTATTAATTGACAGTTAGAATTTGTGTTTGCATGAAAATGCTAGTTAACAGTTATATAATTTATTACTGAATATAAACTGTTAGATTTATGGTCGTTAAATTTAAATTGAATAAAATTTCCAGTTATTACCTGTTATATATTATCAAATATAATATTGTTATTGATTGATATTGATTGATGATTGCGATTTGGATGATGGATGATGTTGGTGAATAGATGTTTATTGTATATCATTAAATTGCAAATTATCATGCATATTTCATTTCATTCGGGATTGTGGTTTGAAATGATATATAACCGCAAAATTTTATATCTTTTAAATTGCGGATTGAAATGATAAATATCCGTATCACTTGACCATAGGATAGAAAATTATATACAGGCACCGCGGTATATATATAACCATTTAAATGTGATTTCTATGGTTTGGATGGAATACGGTTTATAATAATCTTAAATTTTATATTGTATAAATATTTTTCTTCCATATATATATACATATGAAGTTGAAAATTTTGAAATTAAAAGGTGTATAAAAATCTTTATTAAAAATGGAAGAAAATTAAGAAAATGGAGTTTAATAATTTATATCATATGTTTAAATGTTAAGATGGAAATTTTAAGATATGATATTTATAATTGGATTTTTCCCAAAATAAATTGAAATGAATATTCTAGTATAATTTGAATTGGGAAATATATATATATTTTATTACTAGAAATTGAAGTCTTATTATTTATGGATTTTATATGAATATTCAAGACTAATTAATAGAACAATTGATTTGTTGAAAGAATAAAATCCAACTTTAGTTTGAAATATTGATACTCAAAATGGATATACGTATATATAAATGAATTGAAGTGGTTTTGGAACTTGAGAGAGATAATATAAATTTTGGTTTAGACTTTAATAAAGAAATGTATTTGTAAAGCCATGAGAACTATTTTCTTTACAAAGTAACATTTAAGTTAAACCTTTTAATTCATATACCGTTGAATATCCAAACCATTCAAGTTTTAAAAGTTATGGTTTTAAATTATGAATTTCGAAATATTATGCTTTGAAAGGATATTTGGCTTTCAGACGTTATAAATTTTAAAGCATTTGGATTTTTGAAAAGGTTTATATTTGGGATAAAGGATATCATATTGTTTTGGGTTTTAAAATGATATCGTATTCATAATTTTAAAATGGAAATGTTTATTCTGATTTTTAAAGTATAACCTATTTTTAAATGACCGCGGTGTTATAATAACGATGGGTTGGCAAAGAGACCGGGATCGGATATGGACATACTCTCTGTCGATACCGAAACCACTTTGACTAACCGTGTACGCGGTGGAGATTTCAGAATGAAGTAGGTGGTGGCGACGTTTCCTGTAAGGTAAATACATGGACCCGACTCCCGTGAGTTGGCATAAGGTGGCTAAAACAGGAGCGATTCTCAGGCCAATGAGGTCATTCCTCTGATCGGACCCTCCTCTTCGATATTATACTTTGATTTTGGATTGATTCAGTGGCCACTTCTATATTTTGATTTTGGGGAGTTAGTCCGAGGTGGGTGGTAACTGCGGCTACGCGTTTCCACCAGCCTGGATAGCAATTGGTATATCTACCCTGGCATTGCCTAGTTGTGCCGTGTCACCTACCATACCGAGCCTTTACTACGAGTTTCTATTTGTGTCGTACCTATGGAGTATCCTCTGGTAGCCTCCCGATCAGGAGGTATTACGGTACTGTATAGACTATTGGCATTTTACGTGTTAAGGTGGAAAATGTAAAGCCTTAACGCTATTTAAAAGTAAGTTTATTTTACAATTAGACACTATTATAATAGCGCAATATACTACATAGTAAATAGTTTAACGGATCCTTAGGAGATGAAAATCCCGAGCATCTCTTGAGTTACTGTACTCATATTTATTTCTGTTAATTTAACTCACATAAGATCTTTTAGTTCTGACTCGAGTGTTTTTGTCTTTTCAAATTCGCTCGGGTCAGTCCGAGCGTTTCAGGATCGAAGACTTTAGCTTTGAAGGACGAAGACGAAGGAGTCGTATTATTATTATATATAGTATTGCACCACACTCTTTCTATTCCGCTGCATTGATTGTATTGGTATGTGTAACTCTGATATTTATTGTATAAAGCAAATCAAGTGTTTGTAAACTGTTTTGAACTGTATATTTATTATTATATTTTATCCTTCCGCTGTAAGATTCTATTTTGTTTTATTTCTTCTCTGTTTTTCTTATTTACCCCATAACAATCCGCCCTTGCGTATGCTTTGAATTGGCACGTGTGTCGGTTTAAAGTGTGCGAAAAGGCGGGATGTTACACAAAGCCTGAGTTACCTTCCTTGAATGGAATAACTGAGGCATTGCAAGCTTTCTACAGTATGACTGGTTTATCAATTAATCAAGGAAAATCTTCTATGTTAGTTGCTGGTGTTAGTGAAGTTCAAGCTGCTGCTTTACTTCAACACATTGGTTTCTCTTGTATGGACACTGACATGAGGTATCTTGGTCTACCTTTAATATCAAAAAGAATTTCAAAAGCTGACTGTTTTCCTCTTTACAACAAGATTACTTCTGTAATGTCTGCTTGGGATAATAGGCACTTGACCCAGAGTGGTAGATTAGTGCTGATTAAATCAGTTGTATTTTCCTCTCTTGTCTACTGGGCTCGTACTATGATTCTACCTGTCAAACTAGTGCATCTAGTTAGGTCTGCTATGCATAGATTTTTTTGGACTGGTAGTATACACAATAGGAAGCTGATGCCTTGTTCCTTTACAAAATTTGAAACTTCAAGGAAACTGGGCGGTCTTGGAGTTATTGATGTTAGGAAGTGGAATATTGTAGCAATTAGCAAACATTTTGATGATCTCATCAACAAGAGAGACAACTTATGGGTTAACTGGACATGGCATTACAATATAAAGAATAAGTACTTTTGGTGTATGGCCATTCCTCTGAATAGCAGTTGGATCTGGAGGAACATGTTGAAACTGAGAGAAGTCTACCTACCCATGATCCAATATCTTGTTATTGCTAATACATCTGTTAGCTTCTGGCATGAACCATGGGTAAGTATAGGGCATATTTTGTCCAAGGTATGTGACTATAATCAGATTATGCAGTCAGGAATTCACATAGATGCAAAGGAAAATGACTACATTTATGAAGGCAAAATAGTGCTGCCATACAATATCAACCAACTAATAAGGCAACTGTGGTGTGAGATGCAATTAAAATACTTACCTGCTAGCCAATTTGAATCTGTTGTTTGGGATATGAAGCCACATTCTATCAAAGGAGTCTACAATCATGTCTCTGTTACTGCTTCATTAGCTGCTTCTAAATGGTACTCTGTGATTTGGACTAGTGATTCAGTTCCAAAAGATAACTTGATGTTGTGGAAAGTTATTAATCAAGCTTTGCTTACTAGAAGTGTTTTAAACAAGTATGGTTTGGGCTGTTCATCTAACTGCCTGTTTTGTGATCTGCATGAAGCAACTCCTCAGCATATTTTCGTTGATTGTCCTGCCCTTCATTTCTTTTTGGTTAGAATTAGTTCAAAAACAGGGATCAACCTACTAACAGCAAACTCTGGGGCTGCCTGGAATATTTTTTTCAAAGCCACTAGGAGGAAAAATGATGGAGGCAGGATACTAGTTGTTTGTTTGAAAATATACATGATTGTGATTTGGAGAGAAAGGAATGCAATTGTATTTGAAAACCATAGAAAGGATTGGGAGATGCTGTGGAATGAAGTTAGGTATGGAACTTATAGACAATTGAAGAACAGTCAAACTGCTTACCCTCTTGATATGCTGCTTGTTTGGGCTTGACTCTTGTTGCTTTTCAATTGTTTTTCTCTCCTTGTTCTTTTTCTTTATTTATGTACCTTTTATTGTTTTGCAATAAAACTGGTAGGGGACCATTTAACCCCACTGACTTTGCCAAAAATAAAATAAAATAAAAAATAAATTTCGAAAAATTATATTTAATAATTTTAATAATTTTCATATGGTTATTTATAATAATATACGTTTTAAAAAAATTGAGCTGTGAGCGCAAGACTTGATAGTTATTTAAAATTAAATTTTTAAAGATTTTTTCATTTGTATTAGTATAATTTACATATATATAAGTTCTTAATATATTTATATATACACACATTTTAAAAAATTATTTACACATGCACCATTTCTGCCTAACAAAAAAATTGTTATTATATTTAATATATTTTATAAATGGTTTAAAACATTTTATATAGTTATTGATATATATACATATATATGTGTGTGTGTGTTGTCGATATTTCGTACTTATGTTTACACACACATACACATATTTATATATTTGTACAAAATTATCTAAAAACACACACATGCATACATGCGCACACATATTTGTAGTATTTTATATATACAAGTAAAAATATATAAATATATGTTTAGACAGTATATTTGTGTATTGGATGAGCTACATGCCCGTTGCGATGTAAATCTCAGACACAAACGTGTTATACCTTGCATAAATTGATATGTTGCATATGCACACACACATATATGTGTACGTGATGCACGCTTGTGTGTTATAACATAAATTAAGTAATACAGTATCATTTTATAAATTTAAATAAGATACAGATTTTATTTAAAAGAGATTTGGAAGTATTCTAAATAAATTAGACTTCATAGGCCTAATAAAGATCTAATATGATAAAAGGTAATGAAATTCACCCATAACTTCCGCTGCGGGCTAGCCCAGCTCCGACAATGGTATCGGGGACCAATAGCTTATGCAGTTTGAATTAATCATGTTAGGGTTAGCTAATTAAGCACACACAATTAGTAAGTTGTATAGAAAGGCAGCGTCTAGAATTGAGTTTGGGAAATCTAGTACTTTGTCCTACGTAGCTATCAACCTGGCGCTAACAAATATTGAGCCCAAAGGTTGTCTTAATAGAAAAGGACCAATTTGATTTGAGCCTTCAGCTAATTTTCAAAATTGTTTGACAATTAATTAATTAAAGGTTACTTAATTAAATAAATAAATTAAAATGTTAATTAATTAGATAAAATGCACGTATATGGGATATGTGTGCTATACTATAAAGGTCATAACATATAATAAATTTCTAATAGAAAAGCTATACTAAGACAATATAAAATTAATTAACATGTTAATTGGTTAAAATTATTTAGATAAGATTTTATTAATATAATATTATATATAAGACTAGTATGTAAATAATATGAAATATAAAGGTTATATAATAATAAAACTTATATAATATAAATGTATAAATTAAAGATGGAACATTAAGAAACCCTAAATAGACTTACGAAATAAGTGCATACGTTAATGTACATATATTGTGACTTCCAATGCGTCCGACGTTAGAACCACGAATATTTCATGAGAAATATCTTATTCCATAAGTTGACGTCACTCAATATAATATATTGAAGATTATGAATCTTCAATATAACATTACCCTCTGCCATACATATTTTTATAAATTACTTGCATGATCCTTAGTTTTTGAGCAAACTCAAGTTTGGGATGTTATGTGTAATTTTATTATTAACATACTGAATAGAAGGTATAAGATAAGTATATCTATTTGTTGAGCAAACTCAAGGTACATATACAATACTTAGGCCATTGCGATATTGTATGTATGAGTTAATATTTTCATTTCAATTTTGTCAAGCAAACTCACGGTCAAAGTGAAATTAGGACAAGGTACCATGGGTTAGGAGTTATATTTGATACAGCCGATAAAGAGCTGTTCCATCATCCATGAAGCTATGACTTGTTGAGCAAACTCAAGGTTAAAATTCCAAGACAGATGGGTCACTATACCAAAATAGTGAAGTTAAAGGAATTTTATGTTTCGACTTGAGGTTTGTGAAACGTAAAAGACTAGTGGGAGCTTTATTAGAAAAATGAAATGATAACATTTAACCTTTCTAATATTGTACGAACATATGCTATATAATGTTATAATAATCTATAATGATAAATTTGTGCATTTAGTAAGATTGAGAAAACATTTTTCAATTAAGATATATAAATGAACTGAGTTGAAGATAGATAAATAATAATATAATATGTACTTACTATTAAATACTTCTTGCATGTTAATGTTTCAATACCCATGCAAGAGCCTAATTTTACAACTATTAAATATATTCGTAATATTTCGCTTATGTGTTTATTTGGTCAAGACCGTGTATTGCATTATATGAGTTTCGAACTCTAAAAGTAATACAATACTTTGGATATTTGATTCATATATATTGCATATGTTATGGGAACGATCATATTCGTAATGTATAATACTTTGATGAAGTTAATTCATTCAAAACAAACAAATAAGCCATACTACGAGATCAAGTATTCAATTTGATTGATTACTATAAAGATTGTATTATGTTAAATGTAACACTAGACTAAAACTACAAAATATATCTAAGAACTCGAGCACTGAAATGTCGGTTTGATCGGTTTATGAAAAGTGTAGCATATCCGATGTCCTTAATTGTTAAGGATGATTGAGTGCGCATTTATAAAAAGCTCATTATGATGTTGAAGTAAAAGTATTCTTTTGAGGTTCGACCATTTAAGAAGAAAATCGAGTGTACAAAAGTAGATGTGATTTAAGGTATGGCTGGGATGAAGAGAGTGAATAGTCGCTTCTGCTTCATAAAGAACATCAAAAATGAGAATTGTAATAATAGTAATTGATACTTAACATTGAAATGAGAAGCACGATTCTATTTCCAAATGTGTTTTCGTATACAAAATTGTTTTCTATGAGATTTATATCTTTGAGTTTAAGATATTTGATCAAAGAACTCTCTATTGTAAACTAGTTATAATATATGAAATAAATAATCCATATTACATCAATAATAGATCTCCAAATTCAGTATGCAATTACAGTAATAGTGGAAATAGTGGGAGAGTGCTATGTGACACTTATTGATTACATCAAGTTGCGATAATTGTTTTCGTAAAATGTACCATACATTATTTATGAAATAATGACTATTTTTGTGTCGACTGAAAAATAGACATAGTTATATTTTACGTGAATATTACAAATATCTGTTATGAAATAAAACTATAATGTGGTATTTGTTTTCATAACAAATTGGTGCATTGGACAATATTAAAGTATCTAAAATTGTTTACAATTGGTTTGGAGTTATTAACTAGGCATTGAGAAATTATGTTTATTATATGGTTATGAATCATATGATACTAGTTAATTACATCTTAGACAATTAAGGGCAAAGCACCTATTTAGTGGGAACCTCATAAGAGTTGATGAACTCTTTGGATCGATACATGTAGATATATGCAATTGTAAGTCTATTAATACCAAAACGGTTTCCCGTACTTCGTCATATTCATGGATGAGTCGTCACAGACACGAATATATGTATTTGATATGCATGTATAAATCTACGGTAAGCTCCTAGTATAAATCAAATTAAATAATATAACATGCAACATAAATGATTTAATTTGATCGAATGGGTGAGAATAGTGGAAACGGTTTCGTATGTATCTTATATGAATAAAGATTCAAACTCAAATGTCGCTCCTCCTTGTAATACATAATGATGTGTTGATAAGGAGCAATCGAACTTTGTTAGACAAAGCACAATAAATGTGAGTGAACTTGAGTTAAATTCTTTCTATAAGTTATGTACTTATGAGTAACACACAAGTTTAAAATTAATATCATCCAAAGAATAGTTTACAAAACCATACGAGATAAGGGTTTGTAAGTGTAACAATCCCACCCTGGTGGGCCTGAATTTTTTCTAAATTGAAAATCCAAGTCCACCAAAGTATAGATTGCTGGTTTGATATCCTACAATAAACAAATGAATGCATATTAGAAAACTATCGATATAACTTACTATGGAATAATATAGGATAATAGAAAATACAATCATTGATCAAGATTTGACGCTTCTAATGTTTAGTGTCCTTGTTAGTGCCAACCATGGATAAGGAACATGATCTTTCACTGTTCCGCCTTATAACAATACCTGTCCACCTAATCTATCTCATGGGTTGTAATGAGGAAGGGGTTGTTCTGGTGACTGATAAATTATACACTTTGTACATCACACTATTTTATGCCGATTATCTTCTATCTCTTGTTATGTCTTTTATTTTCGATTAGTCGTTTCGACTTTACATACGCACATGATACATCCCATCTTAGCACCCCTTCAGGATCCATCACCATCCTATATCACACTCTTGTCGTCATGTGTATCAAGGAACTCCCATAATGCCTAATAATGGATTACAATAATTCAGTTGTCCTCAATGCTGCATTTTAGGGATTTGCTTGTCTGCTTCCTAGTCGTAGACTCGGCTCTACGAACTACAAATATGGTGGATTTAGCCTACCAGTTGTGGACTCGGCTCCATGGACTATCCCATGCACGTTCGAAAGACTTTCCTAATAGGGTTAACTAGTCATGCCTTCTAATAAGAAAACTAGTAAACAATCTGGCGATGCATGACTTAACATGGACCGTAGGCTAATAGGCAATGTACATCTGTTAGGTGTAAGCTCCGCCTTTCCCGTTAGCAGCTAAGGATTGATGACGCTCTCGACTTATGCACAACCATACTCCGTTATTTAGTACAAATTCAATTGACTTGTTGTCATAGTGTCATTCTTCGCTCATCACCCGATTTAGATTGCCTATTGCAATCGAGGCAATGCCTCTTCTTTGCTATATTGAAGCATACTACCTATTCTATTGGGTTACTTCTTTATCTATATGCAAGCCTATACTCTCCATGGGTCCTATGGTTGGACATGTCTCACATGATCATATCAGTATAATGCATACACAACTTGTGGTAGCCCTTTTTGGTGGACATGCTTCTATTGTGTCACACTACTGACTTCACATTCCAACTATTCTAATGACTTTGTCATTCGATTCATTTAATCATATATTAATTTCCATAGTTCACACCTGTCATAGACGCATGCTTTGAGACTATGTATATATATATATATACAGCTTCTTTCATTTTTGTTTATTTACTATACTTCTACCGTCCAATGTTGACAACATTTCTTTACTTTTCTATGTGCTCATTTCTTATTTAAATTAAAGTCATTTATCTCTTTCTCTTAAACATTTTTTCTTATTTCCTTCCCCATTCATTTAATGAATTTGGGCAAAATCCACTTGTTTTCCTTCTTAACTAATATCCCTCTTTAATTACCTATTTAGACTTATTGCTTTCACATGCGTTTTGTTATATCTTTTTTGTTTGCTGTTTGTTTTCCATACCATCTTAAATTACTTACTTAAGGTTTCCTATTTAAATTGTTAATATTATTATTTCTACTCACATTACTTAAGTTGTATTTTAACGATTTTTATATACCTTAAAACATTGGAATTGCTTCTTTCCAAAAAGGAAATTGTTAACATTTTAATTCTCTATAAATTACTTAAAGATCACATGTGTTATGTGTGAAATAATAAGGAATTATCTTTTATTTTCTATTGGAATAGGCAATATAGAATATGATGTTTCTCTTATTTTATACATCTCTTCCTTCATGTTTACATTCCTTGTTACTTCAAACACTACGCTTTTATTTGTATTTTAGACAATTTATAAAGATTCACATTATTACATAATTCATTCCAACATATTAAAATATTCTCTAGTCTTAATTTGACTTACCGTCAGTTCTGATTTATATTTAGTAATATATATATATATATATATATATATATATATATATATAACTTAATCAAATCTGGAATCCCGATATATATACAGTATATATCATGTTTAGAGTTTTCATAACATATAGGCATATTCTCCCTAATCATTATGCATGTGCAATTAAATATCCAAATCATGATTTATATCAATTCATTACGCGTATAAACTTAAATATCCAAACGTGATTTGTAGGCATATATCAAATAGATCTACAATGATATAAGTCCAATATTGTTACAAAATTGGTAATTTCTCACTCACCTCTTTTTAGCATCCCAAATCCTTGGATCTAATCACTGTTATTCCAGTTTGACTCCCTTTATCATCCTATTTTGATATATGTCACAAGCACATATAGATCTATTAGCAATCTTGATTAAAAGAGAGAGATTTGGATTGATTTATAAATTAAACCTGGTTTTACCGTTTACCTCGGCTTTGGTGATTTGATTTAACCCTATTCCTTTTTCTCTTGCATCTTCTACGATTCTCCAATTGTATATACACCTAAACTAGAGAAAAATTAATATTTTATAAATTTGGAGGAGAAGGGAAATGCCATAGTTTTCGCATCCGTTATAAAATATGAGTTTGAAAGTGGAGGTCTAGGTCTATATTTACAAGGGTTCAAATCGACGCAAGCCATATGGTTAAACTGTTTAAATCCGGGCCGTTCTTACCTTTGTTTAATATCAATTTCACAGTACCCACGGTCGATCACTTACCCTTCATGGTCGGCCATGGTGCTTCCTGGTTTGGCCTGGTGTTAGTCTAATCGGTGTTTTAATGTCCAATATTGATTCACTTAACTAATTGCTTTGTTTAAACAATTGTTATCATTTATTTCCCACGTTATAATTTTTCTAAGATTTTATTTTAACGTTAATTTTTTCTTAATGTCTAAGTGTACCTTAATGTTGGTAATTTACGTTAATTACTTTTTATTACCATAGTTACATATATAATTATTTCGGATTCAAATATTTTAAATGTCAATAACTTTTTCATTTAAACTCCAATCAGTAAACTTTATGCATGACAAAGGATCAAGAAATCGCCACAGACCCAGTGGTGCAATTCATTGCCAAATATTAATGTTTATGAAAATTCTAATTTTCAATGTTATTACTTATTAATTAATTTCTTTTAAATTAATTAGCGTTAAGATTACGAGGTGCTATAATAAGAAACCCTTGCATATCCTAGGTCAAGAAGTTGGCAGGCCGTGCGAGTCGAAAGACTGCATGAAATAGTTATATGTAATTGATCCTTTATGAATCATTCCAAGGTAATTTTGAAAGGATAGTCATTAGATGACTAATTTATGTTGTGAACATAAATATATTATGAACTAATGCAAAAATTTATTTATATAAGAAGATTCATAAGATGCTTATGAATGCTCGTTTTATTACACTGATAAACAACCGTTGTTTTAAGAAATACCAACTTCGAGCCAAAGGAATTTCTTTAAGATATTATTGGTACAAATTGAATTTAAAAACGATCCAACGATAAAACTGATTACAAGGGATGAAATGAAATTGATCGAACCTAAATGAACACAAATACATTAGAACGTCTAATGAGTATTCCTGTACATCAAAGAGAAATTGTGAGTTTCTTATCAATGCTAAAGAATAAATAATCCTCGGTTGTTTAATTAAACCATTAAGATATGATATGTTATGATATGCAAATTCAAAATAGATTCCAAGTATACTATCAAAATGAGATTTTGATATTTTTACCTGAAGAGATATGATCCATTGGCTGCAAAAATGTCTTTAATAGAAAGACAAATGTAGTTGGAATATAGTGAGCCACATTAATAAGAATAATACTATGAATTTCAATTGTTGAAATTAATATAACAGATTCACCATTCGATGTGCTCAAGTTGGTTCAGATCTTACTCACAAAGTTATCGCCTAGTATAACTATATGTTTTGGTGTATATGAGTTAAAGCGGATAGTTCTACATATAGATTTAGATTAGACTGTTTGCACATAACAACCAAAGTGTCTCGAAGTCTGTGGGAGCGATATTGAGTTTGTGGGTTTTTCGGATATAGCCCGAGAATGGATACGAAAGTATCATTTAGAAAATCATAAAAAATTGAACAAATTTTTTGATAGAGTTGTCAGTTAGTTTAATTATCAATCAAAATGCAAAGGAAGCGTGTCCATAAGAAAGAACATCAAAGGATACATAGATATTTCTAAACCATAAGGAAATAGCACGCTATTGACTGCTAAAGATACACTCATATTAAAATCAACTTTTAGTTGTTTTAATACTTGACATTGGATTTGTAAAAGATGTCTTTTATCGTAAGTTTAAAAGACACTGAGAATATCCCAAATGATATGCAAGGACACCTTATTAAAATGTTTAATACAGAACATGTAAAATAGGTTCCTTATGCATTAGCAAAAGGAATTATCATACATGTTACGCTGTCTATGGTATCATGATTTGTTTATATATTTGATACATGAGGAAAATATCAAATCAAATAGATATCACTAAATTGTTGTTTGTGGTATTCTCCTATATTTATAAAATACTAGAGAATAATCGAATCATTGAACTCCTTATGAAGCAACATTCAGACTCAAACTTCATTAGTGATATTGGGTATAATATGTCAGTAATAAATTCAAGTTAAGAATCTTTAAGTTGAATATATTTCAAAATGAAAGACTATGGTTGATTCAATGGAAAAGGATAAGCATGTCTAGCGTCGTAGTAAGTAACATGTATAAATATAAATGTCCAAATTTATAACCGAGCTGAAGGTGATTCCAAATAATGAAAATCATATAATGTTGTTGTATGATAACAACATCACAATATTGTTCATAACGGAACTTAGAGCTCACTGGAATTCAAGAGACATAATATGACTTATTCCACACAATAAAGGTAGTTTATCAGTGTCGGAGAGAGTTGATTGATACAGTAGAAGATTAAAGCATAATAACATATTTGTTCACCGAGGGACCGAACTGATTGTTTTTTGAGGAAACCGATTGAAGAATTTGGAATAAGATTTCATAATTGGACCAAGTGCAAGTGGAAGATTGACAGAGTTAGGGGTATGACCTAGGGGTGATTATGAAATTTATTACATATATCTATCTTGATAACCAATCTTGTTCAAAATAAAAGGTGATTTCTTTTTATTATATACTTAATAAGATGTTATATTATTCAATTAATTTAATTAAAAGTATATTTAATAGAAAATCCATAAACAGTGTATTTATAATAGCAATTATAAATAGTTGTAATCATGAGTATTGTATCACAATATTATAATCACGTCATTTTAAATGTTTCTAGTCAAGATGCATTGAGATTGGATATCGATGTATCCTTTGAGATTAAAGTACGCAACGCTCTCTAAATGTTGGTCATTGCATTACTCACGATTGTTGGGGCCACCTAGGGGTTACATATCGATAGCTATTGGATAACTATGGAATGACTCAATCGATAGTGTTCTGTTAGTTAATATAACTAAGGTCAAACAGAAAATATCGATTTGACTAATTTACATAGTTCTCTCGAATTGAGAATACTGTTCATCTTCAAGTATAGTCAAATCATGGCACGACGTCCATTGACTCATCGAGCGATTATAGTTGGGTCGAGTGGAAGTATTGAAAGTGAAGCACTGTTCAAGAGAGAATTTATTTCCTTGGTTATATGGGGTTAGTATCACGGTCAACCCAGGTCAACTCAAAAGTCGAAGTCTCCACTAGAGCATTTCGGTTAATAATAATTGTTATTATTAGTTAGATGACAATTCCAACATATAAATATATTGTCATAATTTTGATTGGTTGTATGTGTATATATGTTCTATACATAAAAAAGATTTGTTTTTCATGTATATACCTCTATATATAGCACGCCACAACATTAAAAAACGGTTTATTTATTTAAATAATTTAATATATATATACATACACATAGTTTAAAATTTAAATACTTCATCATAATTTTGTAAAATATGGAAATATAATTTTACACATAAAGTTTAAAAGGCATAATAATTTTGCTCGGAATATCATTATTTTTTTGTATTATATATTACTTTTAAATAATATTTAAATCAATTAATCATATAAATAATTATATTATTACATACAAGTAATACAAAATTACATTTTATATTTTAAAAATTATATTAATACATATTATATTCTCAAAAGGAAAAACAATTTTTTGCTTTAAAATATTAAAATATAGGCCAAAAGTTAAAGTTAATTTTTATATTATTTAAACTATAAAATTATATAATAAATTTTTAAAATTCAAAATCATCATTTGGAATTTTATTACAAAATTCAAATCCAAATTAGTTTCAAAAGATTATTTTTTATTAATTTTCTTGTGGTTTTTTATTATTATATATGTTTTTAAAATAAAATTCAGCCATGCACTAGACTTTGTAGCTTTATATTTAAAATAAATTATTTTTAGATTTTTTATTTGTATTAATATATATATAAGTATTTAATATATTCATTTATATATACATACACACATGTTTAAAAAGTTATATATTTACACATGTACTATTTTATGCCTTACAAAAAATTATTATTACATATAATGCATTTCATGAATGGTTTAAACATTTTTATATAGTTATTAATGCATATGTACTATTAATATTTCATACTTATGTTAATATATATGTGTGTATGTATATGTATATGTATTTTTATAAAATTAGAATAAAAATTATAGTTTATATATACACAGGCACATATTTGTAATATTTTATATAGAAGTAAAAATATAAAAACATACATTTGGACAATATGTTTATATATTGGATGAGTAAACGTGCCCGTTGCGATGTAAACCCAAGCAACTATACATGGACATGTTATATCTTGTATGCATTGATATGTTACACATGCACATACATATATATGTGTGTATGATGCACATATATATATATATAAATATATTATAACATAAATTAAATAATACAATATCATTTTATAAATTTAAACAAAATAAAGATTTTATTTAAAATAAATTTAGAAATATTATAAGTAAATTAGACTTAATTGTTGAATATGCGCTTTGCGCTTATATGATTTTTGTTTGATGATAATAAACATATATACATTCGTTTAAATGTATTTGTTAATATACTATTCTATCTTTCACAGTTTAAATAAATATTTGTTGAATAAAATAAATTACACAGAATTTGAATTCAAACAGATATTTTATTCAAATAAATATTTATTTCATTTTTGAAACGTACAATTTCATGCTCTCACTATAACTATACAACTATGATTACATCACATTTTTCATATTTACAGTTGAACTCACTACATATCACTCACACTCGTATTTATCTTCAACTGCATTCCAGTTTGAATCCAGCATCTGAGAAATCTGCAAAAATATTCACTAACGCAGTAAAATTAAAAAAGAAATATTTTTGCGATATAAAATGAAATATGATTTTTGAAAATATTATTTGCCTCAGTTATTTGGGTTGTTCATCATCATTTAATTTGAATTCATCATACACGAACAACTTGTGACATACACAGTGTATTACTGTATATGCCACAAGGCCGTGCACACCTATATATACACTTGATAATGCTACAGGGACAGGTGAGCACAAGGTCAAACCCAAATATACAAACAGGTTCAACTCAGGTGCAATATATTCAAAATCACGACACGAGCACAAGGTCAAACCCGAGTTGTGAAACTGGATTCAACACAGGTGCAAATTCAAAAATCAATTCAAATGCAACAAAATGGCCGGGAGTACACATGCCCAGACTCAAGCCAACATGAAACAAGACCAAGTCAGGCTACAACAGAAGATTAAACTCAATGGACCATACTGCAACAGGTCAGGACTGTGTACCCAGCAAATGCAACGACCAAAATCATCAATGAACAAAGACTCCAAGCCTACAAAACTGCATGCACACGGTAGCTAAAAACTGCAAAGGCCGAAGCCAACATGAAGCAGTTCAATATCCAAGCAACAACAGAAATGTGGGCAATGCATAGTGATACCAAAACCAAATTATACAACAAACACATAGCATCATGAATGGACAGTGCATATGAAGTATACTAAGAGAGAAGCCAAAGCAAATGAACCAACTTCAAGTGCAAATGACCAGAACACAATGCCACAATGCAAGTAAATCATGCAAGCTATCAAGACTCAATTCACTTATGCAAACTGACTTGAAGATTGCCACCAACATAAGCAAACAACTCAACATGTCAATGCAAGCAAAGCCAAGATACAGGTGGACAGTAAAACCAGGCAACGACTTCAGGCATGATTCAGCTGCATGTACAACAGGTATGAACACAAGTGTACATGACAGTGTACAACATCAAGGACCAAGTAAAGCATGTACAAGTGCGTGAAAACCAAAGTCAACGGCACAGGGAAATACAAAGCAACAGCAAGCAGATGCAAGCTAACCGGCATATGAACAACTACAACAGGTCAGGGGAGCAACAATTATACAGAGGCAAAAATCACTTCACCAAAATACAACTGAAGTCAATATGATCGAGTGCAACAGTGAACAGTGCAGTATCAAGAGTGGATGTACAAAGCTCAAGTTAAATCCCAAATGCACAGTAATGCAATGTCACAACAAACATGGACTGCAACGCAAACCAGGCATAAGTTCAACAGAGAAGCAAATTCAGAGTAGTAAACAGGTGAAAGTGCAACAGGGAACACAAGACAGTGGCAAATGTATATATATCAGAGCTGAATTACGCAGGGGCCAGAAATTCAAGAAGCCAAAGTCAACAGTAAAATGACCGAAGTCATATAATGAACAAGTCAAAATCGAGGTAGCAAAGGTAATTGACGAAGTTAAAAATCAAGCCGTGATCATCACAATTCAAAACCGTATTGACCAAGCAAATTGACCACGTCACAAATCAAAACCGTGTGTGCCAAGCATCAAAAACACGAAATTGAAATAGTCAGTGAAATCACGAGCATCCAAGAATAATCGAATGGCCAAAGCAATATCAGTAGACAAATTCAAATCAACTTATACGAATGCAAATCTAGGGTTACAAACCCTATATAAACCATCATCATCGGCAATCTCAAATCCATCGAGTTCGAGTAAGCCAAAATTGTAAAAGCAAAAAGGGAAATTACATACCGATGCATCAAAGTTGAACTCGATCAAAAATTGGGGAAGCCGAAAGCTAAACAGAGCTAGAGGGTCGATTACCGAATCAAAACAAAGAAGTAGCTACTGTAGTCGATCTACATTCAAGCGGCGCCTTCGATTTTACCAAAGCCCTAAATTCAAGAGCCAAGAGGAATGAACGAAAGAAGGAACCAGGTCGACATTATTTTCTAAAGAGCAAAATAAAGAAGAGAACGGGCTAGAAGAAATAAAAGGGGCCGTTTTTTGGTTAAAAGGGCTTTATTTTTAATTAGGGTTTATAGTGTTAATTATTTGTTTTTAATTGTTGTTTTTATTTTTTCGAATCAAAACTTTGTAAATCACCACCTAGGGTTTAGATAGTGTCAGATTGTCTAGTTAGAATTAGTTCAGTGAGCAGGGTGTGCGAGTTTGCAGAGCTCTATAGGCGGGAGCAGTGTTTGCGAGTAATCAAAGCTCTATAGGCGGGAGCAGAGTTTGCGAGTAATCAAAGTTCTATTGTAGGAGGGAGCAGAGTTTGCGAGTAAACGAAACTCTATAGGCGGGAGTAGGGTGTGCGAGTCTAGTAGAGTGTTTGTGAGCGGGAGCAAATGTTTGCGAGTCTAGTAGAATGTTTATGAGCAGGAGCAAATGTTTGCGAGTCTAGTAGAGTGTTTGTGAGCGGGAGAAAAAGGGTCTGCGATTCTAGTAGAATGTTTGTAAGCGTGATACTGTTTAATTCTAATAGAAATCTGGGAATGCAGCAGTAGGCAGGGGTTGCCGAAGCTGGGTAAATTTTGTGTGTGATTTACTTTTCAGCATATTTATTTCTGCAGTTTATTCCTGTGTTTAAATCGAGAAAATTTTCTATAACCCTATTCACCCCCCCTCTAGGGTTAATCTAGATCCTACAAGTGGTATCAGAGCCCGGTATTTTATTTTTTAACTCTAGAGTCATGAATCCACCAAATAATATTTTTGATGAGGGTCGTTTCAATGTTATTCCTTCTATTTTCGATGGAACAGATTTTTTGAATTGGAAATTGAAAATGGAATTTTATTTAAAATCTGTTAATATTAAATGTTGGGATATTATTGAAAATGGGTGTGATTTAACAAATAAGGAAATTATTTCGATCAATGCTCTTGCTATGCATATATTATATTCTCATATTAATCGTGATAATTTTTATTTCATCTCTCATTGTGAAAATGCACAGAAAATTTGGAAAATTCTCGATGTAATATATGGTGCAAAAGTCAACAGCAATGAGAAGTCCTCCACCACCGACTCAGTTGAAGAAATATGCTTAACAGGATTGGTAAATAGCAGTTGTGATGAGGATGATGATGATGGAGCAGCCGAGCTGGCATTACTAATGAAGAATTCAAAAAGGAAATTTGCAGCCACGTGGAATAAAAGCGATAACAGTGAAAGTGAGAAAGCAGATATGTGCCTTCATGGGAATATAACTGATAGCGATGACGACGAGCCAAGCGAGGTATCAAAACTTACTCACTCTGAATTACTTATTTATTTCCACGAAGTAAATGGCTGTTTTGAACGACTTAGGGAAAAATACGCTAAACTTGAATCACAAAAAGACATTTTGATAGAATTAAATGAACAACTTGACCAATTAGTTAAAACCTATCAAAGTAGGATCCCTAAGTGTGATAAGTGTCCAACATTTGAAGAAGAAATTAAGAAATCAGAAATTAAAATGAAATCACTTGAAAATGAAATTCTTATTTTAAAAATTGAAAATACTAGAAGAGAGAATTCTATTAAAAAGTGCACACAATTGTTAAACGAAAATGAATCTCTCAAAATACAAGTCCAACAATTGTCAACGACTTTAGAAAAATTTTCCAAAAGTGAAAAATCGTTGAATATGTTAATAGGAAAACAAACTGTCAATATTGATAGACAAGGACTTAGATATACTCATTATGAATATGTTAGGAATGACATTAATCAAGAAAATTCAATGTGCACAATTTGTAGAAAATTTGGAAACAATCAAAATAATTGTCGGTATAGACCCAAACATGTGAAAACTATACCAATTTGGGTTCCAAAAGGCACAAATATAAAATCTTTGAAAGTCAAACAAATTTGGGTGCCAAAAGGAACATATGTAAATAGTTTTGGGTCTCCAAAAACATATTTTTCATATTCTGCCACTAACAGCAATGGACCTATAAAAACAAATAGGTCACATAAATCTTTTATCGTGTAGGTGTGGTGGCAGGCTAAGGAACAACAATAGTGTTCTCTGGATTTTGGCTGTTCCAGAAACACAACGGGCGACAAAGCAAAGTTCCTTAGCCTAGTATAAAGGTGACAGAATCACAATGGACAACAACGAAAAATTATCGTAAAGGTAAAACAGGTAAAATTATTTTTAACGATATATTAAATGTGATTATCTGCACCATACTCTAAATTAAAATCAGCCAATATTGAGATGAACAAAAGATGATGATTTTGATTCTATGACTTTTTCAAAAAATTGACCAATCATCTTTAAATAGAATTACTTGGAGTAATTATGATGGTTGACTGACTCGGACTTAACTGATATGATTTTTTGACTTGTTCTTATTTATGACATTGATTTGTGCTTAATTGATGACCAATCAGATTTTTAATTTTGAACTAATCCATATAAATTTGTTCGGTCAAAAGATGGTTACTCATGCTACACGTAGATATATTTGTTTTGACATTTTGGTCACTGCTTGTAAATCTGCACGATTTCAGTTTTCATGTGAAAGCTGTTAAAAAGGATTTTAAGAAATTGTTGAAACTTCAAGAAACTGTTTGAAATGATAATGATTGCTCATAAATATAGTTGTTTATTTTTCGGCTTCTAAGATTGACACTATGATATGTTTTTTTTTATTGTTAACACGGCTTCAATTCAAATCCAAAAGAATGTCATTTAAATTGCTGTTAAGTTTGAAATTCTTGGTGCACACTTCATGGTTTGGTCAATCAAATTCAACGAGTGAATATTGAGTAAAATTTAAATTTAGATGCAGACTACACTGGTAATATAGTTGATAGAAAAATTACTAGTGGAACGTGATTAATTTTTGAAACATTCATTTGCTGCATCAAAGAAAATATCTGCATATTTTTCACTTGAAATAATTTTTCAAATAGCAGAATTTTTTTTAAAAACCCCTCGAGAAAATCATGTTTGACCATATTTTCAGATTAGACATTCTTATTTGATTTTAAATGACAAATTTTGACTAATCTGACTCCCTTTGATTATCGAAAAGATGAATAGTAATTGAAAAAGTGATGAGTGTTGATATTTATCATATATTAAAACTCGAGAAAGTATAATTAGAAAATTTCTTTAGAATTTCATAACAAGAGTTATAAAAACTTTTTGTTGGATAAAAATTCCATGATCATTTCTATTTCTATCATCTTTCTATCAACCATCACTCATCAAAATCATATATAGTATGTAAATTTGTGGTAGTTTACAAAGGAAATTATTCGTTCTTCAATATCTTTAAATTTGTAAAGGAAATTATCTGTGCTTCAATTTATTATATTCTTCAATAAAAATAAATATCCAAAGTATTCACTCTCATTTAAAAGTCCTCACGGTTATGCATGGGTGAACTACTTGGATTTTTGATTATGTGCTTCCATGCTCATTTAAAAGTCCTCACGGTTATGCATGTATGGAACGCATATCAAAATTAATTGATTTAATAGACAAGTTGATTCTAATCCCATTTAAAAGTCCTCACGGTCATGCGTGGTTAGAAGATACTTGATTTCATTTTTTAAATTAAATTGGAATACTACTAATCTCATTTAAAAGTCCTAACGGTTATGCATGGTTAGTAGATATTCAAATTTCCTGAAATAAATATACCACAAATAGACAGAACTGTATGATTTTTTTGATGAATTTATCCCCATCATTTCTGAAAGTGGAATATGCGCCTAACAAGGGTAATTATGATTTTTGTTTGAGTTTTATTGAAATTTGATATTTATATTCAATTGAGTTAAATGTTTGATTCATGTCTGTCACTTCATCCCTATTTTTATAACACTGTTATTCTTTTGCTGATAACAAAAGGGGGAGAGAAAAGTTAAGATTTTGTCAAATAGAATCAAGCAAAGGTCAAATAATTTTCAATTTGCATATTGGCTCATTTACATATTTTCATTTGTATGCATATATGTAGGGGGAGTATCATGTAGAGAGGAAGCATTTAAATAGGGGGAGCAAATTGAACGATCAATCAAATATATTTAATACATTCAAAATCTTAAATATATGTTTGTTATCATCAAAAGGGGGAGATTGTTGAATATGCGCTTTGCGCTTATATGATTTTTGTTTCATGATAATAAACATATATACATTCGTGTAAATGTATTTGTTAATATACTCTTCTATCTTTCACAGTTTAAATAAATATTTGTTGAATAAAATAAATTACACAGAATTTGAATTCAAACAGATATTTTATTCAAATAAATATTTATTTCATTTTTGAACAGTACAATTTCAAGCTCTCACTATAACTATACAACTATGATTACATCACATTTTTTATATTTACAGTTGACCTCACTACATATCACTCACACTCGTATTTATCTTCAACTGCATTCCAGTTTGAATCCAGCATCTGAGAAATCTGCAAAAATATTCACTAACGCAGTAAAATTGAAAAAAGTATATTTTTGCGATATAAAATGAAATATGATTTTTGAAAATATTATTTGCCTCAGTTATTTGGGTTGTTCGTCATCATTTAATTTGAATTCATCATACACGAACAACTTGTGACATACACAGTGTATTACTGTATATGCCACAAGGCCGTGCACACCGATATATACACACTTGATAATGCTACAGGGACAGGTGAGCACAAGGTCAAACCCAAATATACAGACAGGTTCAACTCAGGTGCAATATATTCAAAATCACGACACGAGCACAAGGTCAAACCCGAGTTGTGAAACTGGATTCAACACAGGTGCAAATTCAAAAATCAATTCAAATGCAATAAAATGGTCGGGAGTACACATGCCCAGACTCAAGCCAACATGAAACAAGACCAAGTCAGGCTACAACAGAAGATTAAACTCAATGGACCATACTGCAACAGGTTAGGACTGTGTACCCAGCAAATGCAACGACCAAAATCATCAATGAACAAAGACTCCAAGCCTACAAAACTGCATGCACACGGCAGCTACAAACTGCAAAGGCCGAAGCCAACATGAAGCAGTTCAATATCCAAGCAACAACAGAAATGTGGGCAATGCACAGTGATACCAAAACCAAATTATACAACAAACACATAGCATCATGAATGGACAGTGCATATGAAGTATACTAAGAGAGAAGCCAAAGCAAATGAACCAACTGCAAGTGCAAATGACCAGAACACAATGCCACAATGCAAGTAAATCATGCAAGCTATCAAGACTCAATTCACTTATGCAAACTGACTTGAAGATTGCCACCAACATAAGCAAACAACTCAACATGTCAATGCAAGCAAAGCCAAGATACAGGTGGACAGTAAAACCAGGCAACGACTTCAGGCATGATTCAGCTGCATGTACAACAGGTATGAACAAAAGTGCACATGACAGTGTACAACATCAAGGACCAAGTAAAGCATGTACAAGTGCATGAAAACCAAAGTCAACAGCACAGGGAAATACAAAGCAACAGCAAGCAGATGCAAGCTAACCGGCATATGAACAACTACAACAGGTCAGGGGAGCAACAATTATACAGAGGCAAAAATCACTTCACCAAAATACAACTGAAGTCAATATGATCGAGTGCAACAGTGAACAATGCAGTATCAAGAGTGGATGTACAAAGCTCAAGTTAAATCCCAAATGCACAGTAATGCAATGTCACAACAAACATGTGCAACGCAAACCAGGCATAAGTTCAACAGAGAAGCAAATTCAGAGTAGTAAACAGGTGAAAGTGCAACAGGGAACACAAGACAGTGGCAAATGTATATATATCAGAGCTGAATTACGCAGGGGCCAGAAATTCAAGAAGCCAAAGTCAACAGTAAAATGACCGAAGTCATATAATGAACAAGTCAAAATCGAGGTAGCAAAGGTAATTGACGAAGTTAAAAATCAAGCCGTGATCATCACAATTCAAAACCGTATTGACCAAGCAAATTGACCACGTCACAAATCAAAACCGTGTGTGCCAAGCATCAAAAACACGAAATTGAAAAAGTCGGTGAAATCACGAGCATCCAAGAATAATCGAATGGCCAAAGCAATATCAGTAGACAAATTCAAATCAACTTATACGAACGCAAATCTAGGGTTACAAACCCCATATAAACCATCATCATCGGCAATCTCAAATCCATCGAGTTCGAGTAAGCCAAAATTGTAAAAGCAAAAAGGGAAATTACATACCGATGCATCAAAGTTGAACTCGATCAAAAATTGGGGAAGCCGAAAGCTAAACAGAGCTAAAGGGTCGATTACCGAATCAAAACAAAGAAGTAGCTACTGTAGTCGATCTACATTCAAGCGGCGCCTTCGATTTTACCAAAGCCCTAAATTCAAGAGCCAAGAGGAATGAACGAAAGAAGGAACCAGGCCGACATTATTTTCTACAGAGCAAAATAAAGAAGAGAACGGGCTAGAAGAAATAAAAGGGGCCGTTTTTTGGTTAAAAGGGCTTTATTTTTAATTAGGGTTTATAGTGTTAATTATTTGTTTTTAATTGTTGTTTTTATTTTTTCGAATCAAAACTTTGTAAATCACCACCTAAGGTTTAGGTAGTGTCAGATTGTCTAGTTAGAATTAGTTCAGTGAGCAGGGTGTGCGAGTTTGCAGAGCTCTATAGGCGGGAGCAGTGTTTGTGAGTAATCAAAGCTCTATAGGCCGGAGCAGAGTTTGCGAGTAATCAAAGTTCTATTGTAGGCGGGAGCAGAGTTTGCGAGTAAACGAAACTCTATAGCCGGGAGCAGGGTGTGCGAGTCTAGTAGAGTGTTTGTGAGCGGGAGCAAATGTTTGCGAGTCTAGTAGAATGTTTGTGAGCGGGAGCAAATGTTTGCGAGTCTAGTAGAGTGTTTGTGAGCGGGAGCAAAAGGGTCTGCGAGTCTAGTAGAGTGTTTGTAAGCGTGATACTGTTTAATTCTAATAGAAATCTGGGAATGCAGCAGTAGGCAGGGGTTGCCGAAGTTGGGTAAATTTTGTGTGTGATTTACTTTTCAGCATATTTATTTCTGCAGTTTATTTCTGTGTTTAAATCGAGAAAATTTGCTATAACCCTATTCACCCCCCCTCTAGGGTTAATCTAGATCCTACATTAATTTATTGACAAACAAAGATATGGTAAAACATATTCAAATTCACCGATAACTTCCGTTGCGGGTTGGCCTAATTCTAACATTATTAACCAACACAAAACTATCATACAAGTGATTCAATAGTTATCCAATAATATCAGCACGTAACCTCTTGATTCCCCTTTAAAGCATGAGTGATGCACGACCTAACATTTGAAGAGAGTTATGTACTTTGGTCCCAAAGGATATATCGATATCCTTTCTCGAAACATACTGAACATGAATATTTAAAACAATTTGTTATTTTATGTTATGATAGTTTTATCATGATTACAACTCCTAGTTGTTATTATCACATAATATATCATTTGAGGATTTTTTTTAATGTACTTTAAATTAATATTTAATTATATCAATATATAAGTGTAAAATAGAAATCAAATACCTCTATTATGAACAAGGTTGGTTATCAATTTGTAACAGATTATATAATTGCCACTACGACATATCCCTATCTCTCTCAATCTTTCACTTGCACATGGAGCCAACTATAGAATCTTAATCCTATAATTTCAATCAGTTTTCTCAAAACCAATCAAGTTGGTCTCTTACTGAATGGGTATGTTATATTATTTTAATTATTTATTCTATCAATCAACTCTCTTTGATTTTGATAAACTGTCTTTATCATGTAGAACTTTTTTTAGTATGTTTCTCAACTTCTAGTGAGTTTTAGGTTCATTCGCGAAGTGCGTTGCAACATTATTATCATACGACAATGTCATGGGATCTTTAAAATTTGGAATCACCTCTAGCTTAGTTATAAGTCTACAATTACACACACACACACACATATGTACACATTGCTTTTACCGCTGCACTTATTCAAGGTGATGTACATAGCCTATTGATTGAATTAGCCACAACCTCTTATTTGGAACATTTCCAACTAAAAGCTTTTTAACCAAGATTGATCATAAATTTAGAATTGACATACGATACTCAATATCAATTATTAATTTCAAGTTCAGATACTAAGTTTGTTGTTTCTATAAACATTTTCTAGTATTTTGTAAATGCTCAACAACATTCTAAACTACCATTTAACGATCTTAATTCGGATTTGATACATGCTTAATGAATCAAATACATAAGTGAAATGTGATATTGTGGATAATACTGCTCATATGAAAATTTCTATTTCCACTGCATAAGAAATACATCTTACATGCTCCATATTAAACTTTTTAATATGGTATATGTGTATTTTGTTTGGGACACTCCCAACACCCTTTTATACTAATTACAAAAGCTTTCACTTTCAAATCCAATGTCAAGGATTAAAATTAGACAAAAATATATTTTTACACAAGTACATCATTAACAATCAATGGTATTATGTTGTTTACTTATAGTTTAGAAATATCTTGGTACCTTTTATTGTTTTTCCTACAGAGAATGCTTTCTCTGCATTTTGACTGAAAATCATGTTTGACTTGCTCTATCAAAATGTTTGCTCAATTCTGATGCTCAATCCTACCGGCCTCATGGCACTTTAGTTGTTATGTGCAGATATTCTATTCTAACTCATTATTTAGAATTTATGTTTCAATATATATGTACTAAAACTCATAATCACATCGAGTGATAATTTTGCGAGTAAAATCCAAATTAACTTTAGCGTGTTGAATGATGAAACTATTACACTGATTTAAATAATTGAAATTTACAATAAAATCCTTAACAATGTTGCTTACTATATTCCAATTGCATTGGTCTTCTTCTCATTCGCACATTGTAGCTGATGGACAATGTCCCTTTGGGTACAACTATCAAAATCAAATTTTGATAATACACTTTGAATCCTTTCCAGATCTGTGCATTGTGTCATATGGTAGAGCCAATACTCTTAATGTCTTATTGAGAACCGAGGAAATTCTTTTCTTGACATTTATATCAAACTCATAGTTTATTTTTAATTTATAGGTGTTCTTATTGGGCAATTTAATGAGTCATGTGTAATTTGGCTTGGTTAATTTTATTTCATCATACATATTCAGTTTTATCTTTGGATCATATCCAAATCCATTTTACTACCAGTATTTCTAGAAAATATCATTCATGAAGCTGGCATACATTTTATGAATGGCCTTTGTATATAAAACTTAATTTTGAGTTTGCGATATTACATTTATAACATAAATTAGTCAATCAATGTGCATTAGTCCCAATCTCTATTGCGGTAGTTTACATAAGATCCCTTACGAGAAAGTATTGCATGCAACCTTTTGATTCACACCACCTGTTAACTCCTTGAGCTAGGATATACAGGGGTTTCTTATCAACTTTTATCTTGTATGATCTCGTAAACTATGTTTTATATGAAATTAAATTTAACCTTATATACCTACTCTTAAGTACAGAGAAAGAAGTTAACACAACCTCACTCATCATCAATTATTCTTTGTCCAACAAAGCTTGATTTCTCCTTATCAATATATCATCATGTATCGTAGAAAGGAGTGACCTTCGAGAATGAATCTTGTTTGTTTTTAGTACTTTTGGAACCTTTTCCAATATACTCGGATATTCGATCAAATTGAAAACTATTATTTCCTTTGCATGTTATGTATTCTACTTCCATTTTATATTCAACAAACTAATCATAATTATACTACTTATGCATCAAATACACATATTGATTTTTATGATAATTCATTTGTGAATTTAATGAAGTAGTGGAACCTTTTGGTATTATTATACTTTGAACTACATACATCTATATGTATCAATTCGAAGAGTTCACCAACTCTTTTGTCACTCCCACCAAATGGGTGCTTTGCCCTTAATCATTTGAGTCATGATTTACTAGTACCATATGATTAATAATCATGCAATTAAATAATTATATCTTAAAGATATGGCTTAGCCTAAAATTCCACAACAATTGTAATTTTTTTATTACTTCTGCATTTCCCACGGCCAATGCATCACTGAAGTTATAAAACAAATATCATTATTATAATAAATTTATTTCAAAATGAATATTTACAATATTCATAACAAAATATAACTATATCTATTTTCTAGTCAATACCGAAAACAATTATTATTCATAAATATACTTGATATACTTGCGAAGACAATCTTTTAAAACTTGTGACCACTAGTGAGTGTCATATGGTATTCTTCTACCATTTTTGTCATTATTATAACAGCATATGAAATATGAAGCTTCATTCATCTACTTATTATGGGATTTTATTTCATCCACTGTAATAATTTATAGTCGATAGTTTCAGATCAAATACCTAACTTTCATTAAAAACAAATTTCTATTTGAAATACATTTGGCATAAAAATCCCATTTCTTATTCCATGGTAAATACTTACTAGTATTTTATACAATTCTCATTTCCGATGTCACTCCATTATGAATAGATGGTCACTCACTCTCTTCAGCCCAATTGTGCCAATCTCACATCCACTCCTATACGTTCGCTTTCCTTTCCAAATGGTTGAACCATTCAAAGGAAATCCTTACTACAAGATGTGCTAAACTCTTTTCAAAAGTGCATTTGGCAATCATTGACGTTTAAGGATATCAAATAACTTGCACTTCACACATAAACTGATTAGCTTAACATTTCCACGATCGAATTCCTAGGTCCAACTTTTAGCTCTATATCTAATGCTACATGAAACACAATATGATCCTTATTGCAATTAAATGTCTCAAATGCACGATCTTGCACTATGTTTACTTCTTATTTCAAATGAACCAATTTCATCAAGATTTTATACATTAGAACACGCCTATTTACCATACAACTTTTTTGTATGCTTGGGTACAGATCAAATATCCATATTTTTGTATTGCTTTAGAGTTTAAACTCATAGAAGACGATACACGGTTTTGGATAAATAAAATTAAATGACCAAGGTACGAATGTATTCTATAGTTGTGTAATTTGGTTCTTCCGTAGGTCTTGAAGTAACACCATGCCAAAATAGTTAGTGGTAAATATATTTTATGGTCCTATGCAAATCTTAATTTAGTTTGGTTGTATGTTTCTAATAATAAACTTTTTATCAATTATATTTGTTACACAAATTTATTAAAGTAGGTTACTTTAACTTTATATAGCTTATGTACTTACAATATTAGAAATGTTAAATATTTTCATTTCATTTTTCTAATAAGGCTCCCACTAGATTTTTATATTCCTCGAAGCTTTAAGAGAAATATGAAAACCTTTCGGTTTCTCTAACTAGTGAGTATAAAGACTCGCTTGCTTGGGCTTGTGACCTTGAGTTTGCTCAGTAAATCATAGACCCACGGAAGATGAATAACTATTGATTAATTATATCATATACAAGACTCGTGGTAGTTATCCTAATCTCATCTCGACCTTGAGTTTGCTTAAAAAATTGAAAGGGATTATTTATCAGCATTCACCATTTTATGATGGCCTAAGTATAATGCATGCACCTTGAGTGTGCTCAACATATACATATTTGTACCTCACCTCTACTAGTCCATATATTGATGCACTATATATAATATACATATGCTACACATAATATTAATGCAAGTAATCTCATAATATATAAACGCGAGACAACGACTTCATATATTAGAGATTCATATTCTTTAACATATGTACATAGAGTGATACTGATTTAACCAATAATGGGTTTTTTATGAAAACCTTTATGATTCGGCTGTCGGACATATATAAAATTATAACACATGTACTTATTCCAAAATCCTATTTTAGGTTTATTTCGGTTCCACTAACATTATTTTATACATATATATAATTTTAAAATTATAATTTATTTATAATAATTATGATTTAATTAACTTATACAATTTATATATGTGTCTTATTAATTAAATATTAATTAATTTACAACATTTACGAGCTAATTAAATATTCAGAAATTGAAACAGATTTAGTTATATGACACACATGTGTGAAATCAGTCAGTGATTAATATTTGAATAATTCAAATATAAATATTCACACATCACCTCGGCTAATAGTTTGACAATTTGCCTAAACTCGTCCTTACCAATCTCATTGATAAAATCCAATTTTACATATTTAAGCATCACCTTTAATAATAATTATCTACACCAGTTCTCTTCGACAACACTATATTACTTTAGGATGTATAAAATTTTGTTTCGGTCGAAATTCCAGTATCATCCACATTCAACCGGGCTAGTCAATAAAGAAAGTCCTTGGCTTAGTAATATTTATTATTGTTGTACAACCGTGGCAAGAGATTTTGACTTTGAAATGACTGCAGTTGACCGTGATACCAACCTCATACAACTAAAAAGACGAATTCTGTTTTGAATAGTATTTCACTTCCATTTCTGCAACTCAAACCCAACTGCAGTCGTCGACAGTCTTCATGCCATAATTCAACTATAATTAAAATGGAGTATCTACATTAAATCTCAATAGTATTATCAAGTTGAGAGAATTGAATAATATCATCACTCCGAGATTTCCTATTTGACTGGTTGTTATTAACCAACATTAAAGTATTGGATAAGTCATTCAACAGTTATCTAATAACTATTAGTACGTTACCCACTGGTGCCCCAGGTGGTCTTGAGTAACACACTGCCATGTTTGGAAAGCGTTACATACTTTGGCCTCAACACATGTATCGATATCCTTTCTAAAAACACCTTGATCAGGAATATTGAAAATAATATTATTTTATTTTTTGATATTTTTCTGATAATTGCAACTCCTTGTAATTATTATCACACAACATATCATTTAAGGATTTTGTATTTAATATACTTTAAATTAATTGTTTGATTTATTATATTACAATATAATAAAGTATATAATAGAAATCAAATACTTTTTTATCACAAATGAGAATGGTTATAGAGTTAGCTATGTGCAGCAAATTACATAATTATCCCTCGACGTACCCATAACTCTCTCAGTAGTAACATTTTATGTGTTGTAATGAAGTAAATATATCTCTACTCATGATGTTTTTATAATAATAAGGGCATTACTTTATTCGAGTAGTGCACTCATTTTGGTGTCTAGAGGTTCAAACCTATGACCTATAGAATCTCAGCCTACATCACCATATCCCTACCACTTGAATTAGTGGTCCTTGATTCTTCGGTCATAATGTTATTTTGAAATAGCATTTGATGAATTGTAGCATCACTCGTAGATTGATTTGATGTATATGTTACTTATAAAAATATTTTGTAATAAAGTTTTAAATAAACAGAAAAGAAAAACTATTGCCATATCATTTTATAAGCTATTATAACTTGTTTTTTTTTATAATAAGAGTGTTACTTTATTCAAATAGAGCACTATTATATGGTGTATATTTCTATATATTACTTGAATATTTAGTTAAATAGCATCCTATGTAATTGTTACATAGCATTTTATGTTTTTTAGCAAAGCTAGCGAGAATGGCTGGTCCTCTAGCAGATTTTATTGCCACTGAACAATAAAATACAAAACCCAAAACAAGCTTTGAGCTTTGAAGGATCAAGCACAACACAAGAAAACAGAACAAACACAACACGCAAAGGAACTATGAAAAGAAAGAGATGAGAAATAATGAAGAAAGATCAGGCCCATGCCCTCATGATGGCCTTAGGAAATCTGCATGAAGATTTTCTAATAGCTATAAAATCTTTCCTCCGATCTCTTGCCATAGACTTTCAAGCGACCTAGCTTTGCTTTCAAAGCATTTTATGTTTTAATAATAAACATATCTATTTGTTACTTATAAGTAGGATGGAAAGGAAAAGTTTTCTTATAATGTTATCTTATAGAATTTTATTTTACAATACTAAAATGCAGTATCATTTCATGCTTTGCTAATATTTATAATTAATTAATTAATTTTTAAATTAAGAAATTGACATACTATTTAATATTAAAATTTTGGTTTGTAGTGACATTTATATTTTAATGTTACTTATAATAACATCATGGGATTTGGAATCATGTATAGCAATTTATACTATAGTGTTACCATGTAGTTTCAATTCATTTATTATTAAATGATCAATTATTTTTCCTTGATTTAATGTGATATTTTGCTATTAGTTAGTCGTTGTTTCCATTTTTACCTGTTTACTATATTTTTTAGCACTTTTTATTAGAAAACTGCTATTAGATACTGCAACGTTTCATTTACTTTTAACGTTATGCAGTTTCTAATCTTAATATGACCATATTAATTAGGTTCATAAATAGAACGTTTCATTTACCTTTAACGTTATGCAGTTTCTAATCTTAATGTGACCTGATTAATTAAGTCATAAATAGACCGTTCTATAATTAGAATGTTAGATCTGTGATTAATGTTAAGCGTTGAATTGGTATATGATGGACGTACCATAATTAGAGTTAAATGTTATATAAAGGATTGAGTCCTCTCTCCTAGCAGATAGATGTATTCTCTCCATCAAGAAACATATAAAGAAATAGGGTTAAAGAAAGAAACCAAATTCTGAGAAGAATAGTAATTATTAGAAGTCAGGAGAAGAAGATGACAGCCATTACATCTTCCGCTGTTAATCAAGGTACACCATCTTAAACAAAACTAAAAAATCATATTAAGCTTTATTTGTGAAATATTCGGTATTGGTGATTCTTGGGCTATTACTCGAATTGTTCATCATTAATCATTGCAATTGATATGTTTTAGGCTTTACTCATGATATTTAATCAAATATGTGTTATAAGTCAATTATGCACACGAGATTTATGATTTTGTTAATCACCAAAGTGGTCAAAATCAGAATAACCATTTAGTGCATAAGTGACATAATGATTATTGATAGAAATTGCCAGTTATAATAATACCAAAAAAAGAAAGAAAGAAAAACTGGCGTCACTAGTGGTAGAACCTGAGAACTTACCCAAAGGAAAGTCTTGTTCTATAACTAGTTGACATGATGATGTTTAATAGATATCTTGATTAAATAAATATTGATCATCCAAAGATGTAAGTTTTATTTAATTGAATATATTTATTACTTACTTATGTTTTGGTATTTAATTATGTTAAGTATAAGATAATTTCTACCCAAAGGAGTGCTATATTATACTATTATGTACATATCTGAATCGCGTTAGCTATGAGCTTATAGTTATTTCAATTTTTTTTATTTAATTTGCAGTAGTTCCCATGAATGCACATGCTTCATCTGTTACACTGTTCACTGGTGTTAATTTTTCTGAATGGAGAGAACAAGTTAATTTCCATTTAGGTGTTCAGGATCTTGACTTGACACTCCTTGAGGATAAACTTGTTGCTCTTACAACAGCTGGTACTGAGACAGAAAAATCACACCATAAAGCATGGGAACGCAGTAACAGATTGAGCCTCATGTTTATTAAGATGACTGCTGCTAACAACATCAAATCAACAATTCTGCAAACAGAAAGTGCTAAGGAATATATGCAGTTCGTGAAAGAGCGTTTTCGTTCAGCTGATAAGTCACTCGCTGGTACTCTTATGGCAAAACTCACGACCATGAAGTTTGATGGGTCGCGAACTATACAAGAACACATTATAGAGATGATTAATCTTGCAGCAAGGTTAAACTCCTTTGGACTTACAGTAGAGGATTCTTTTCTTGTCCAGTTTATCCTGAACTCGCTACCTTCTGAATATGGACCTTTTCAAATTAACTATAACACTATAAAGGATAAGTGGAATGTTAATGAATTGGCTAGTAGGCTTGTTCAGGAAGAAGGACGTTTGAAAAAATCAAGTGAATCACTCAGTAAGTTTTGTGAGTAATGAAGTTGGTAAAGAAAAGAATGGAAAATCAAGTCATTTCAAGAAGAAAAAGGCACCTGCTAAGAATGGGCAGGATAAGGAAAAGAAGGAACTAAAGGATGTTCGATGTCATTTCTGTAAAAGGAAAGGACATTATCAAAATGACTGTCCGAAAAGGATAGCTTGGTTCGAAAAGAAAGGTAATCATCTATCTTTCGTATGTTTTGAATCAAATTTAGTTGAAGTTCCTATTAATACACGGTGGCTTGATACTGGTGCTACAACTCATGTCTCCAATAATATGCAGGGATTTCTTATGATCTGAACCATAAATCCAAATGAAGATCGTTTTCTCTTTATGGAAAACGAAATGAAATCCACAACAGAAGGCATTGAGACTTATCATCTAATTCTAGAAAGTGGATATGTATTAGACTTATATAGTACCCTTTATGTACCTTCATTATCTAGAAACCTTATTTCCGTTAGTAAGTTGGATATTTCTAGTTTTAGATGTACATTTGGATCTGGTTGTTTTGATTTATATAAGAATACTGATAATGTTGGTTCTGGTATTCTAATTGATGGTTTATATAAATTGAAACTGAATGCTGTGCAGTTAATGCGCTCGGTAAATTCAAAGCGGTGGAGGTGCAAAAAGTCATAGCGGGATATAGCGGATGACTCTAAAATAGCATATAAAACTCGTACTTAATGTTTTTACAAATATATAAATGGTAATTAAATGGAAAATTATCATTCAATGGAATTATAAATAATACATAAATAATTTTAATTAAAAACATGTGCGAATATACTTTAAATAAACGAAAAATTGCTATATAACATAATTGAATTTGGTAGAATATTAGAGTATTTTCATTTCTGAAAATATATTAAAAATTAAATCAAACAAATTAGTTTCATAATTTTATAATGTCTAAATGAAGTTTTTCAATTCATTTTATTAAAAAATATATAGCGGGAATAGCGGAATATAGCAGAAATAACGGAATATAGCGGAAATAGCGGGGATTAAAGCGGAAAGGCTATATTCTGAGGCTACATGGAAAAATCGTAGCGGTAGAAATCCGCTATGAGATATAGTAGGGTTGCAGCGACGTAATAGCGGGGCATTAACTACACAGACTGAATGACACTTATGCAAATTCCTTGCTGAATGTAATAAATAATGTTAGATGCAAACGTAGCATGTTGAATGAAAATTCTGCTTTCTTATGGCATAAAAGACTAGGTCACATATCCAAAGAAAGAATGATGAGATTAGTAAGTAATGTAATTTTATCAAATTTGAACTTTAGTGATCTAGAATTATGTGTGGATTGTATTAAAGGTAAACAAATCAAACATAATAAGAAAGGAGCCACTAGAAGCAGCCATCTTTTGAAATAATACACACTGATATTTACGGACCTATGGACACTCCAGCCTTTAATGGAGAAAAATATTTCATCACTTTTATTGACGATTTTTCCCGCTATGGTTATGTCTATTTTCTTCATGAAAAATCTCAATCTGTGAATGTTCTTGAGACGTTTGTAAAGGAAGTTGAGAGGCAATTAGATAAAAAGGTGAAAAACATAAGGTCTGATAGAGGTGGTGAATATTATGGCAAATATAATGAGTCAGGCCAATGTCCAGGTCCATTTGCAAAATTCATCGAAAGTCATGGCATATGTGCGTAATACACAATGCCAGGTACACCACAACAAAATGGTGTAGCAGAAAGGCGCAATAGGACGTTAATAGATATAATTAGGAGTATGATGTCAGATTCTATACTACCTAAGAATTTGTGGTCGTATGCTCTCAAAACCGCTAATTATTTGTTGAATAGGGTTCTTAGTAAAGCTGTTCAAAAGACTCCTTTTGAATTATGGACTAACATGAAACCTAGCTTAAGACATCTGCATGTTTGGGGTTGTCCAGCGGAAGCGAGAATTTATAATCCACATGAAAAGAAATTAGATTCTCGAACGATTAGTGGGTATTTTTTAGGCTACCCTAAAAAATCTAAAGGATATGTGTTTTACTGTCCTAATCATAGTCCAAGAATTATAAAAGCTGGTAGTGCAAGATTCATTGAGATTGGTGAAGTCAGTGGGAGTACTAGAAGAGAAATAGTGAAAATTAAGGAAACAAGGATAAATGCTACATTGCCTAGAATAGTTCCTCCATCCAATATTACTCCAAATGTTGTCCAGCTATTGGAGAACAACATGACGATGAACAACATATAAATGAAGAAGTACTTCCTGAAGGAAATGACTTACATAGTGCTGATATGCATGAACCACAATAAGTAGCATTAAGACGGTCTCAAAGAGATCGTAGGTCAGCTATTTCTAATGATTATATGGTTTATATGCAAGAATCAGATTATGATATAGGAATCAATAAGGACCCAGTTTCGTTTTCACATGCTGTAGAAAGTAAAGAGTCAAAGGAATGGATTAATGCCATGAAAGAAGAACTAAAATCCATGCAATAGAATGAAGTTTGAGATCTCGTTGAGTTACCACATGGTTGTAAAAGAGTCGGATGCAAATGAGTTTTTAAAACCAAACACGACTCTAGTGGTAATGTCGAACGGTATAAAGCTAGACTTGCTGCTAAGGGTTACACTCAGAAAGATGATGTTGATTACAAGGAGACATTTTCTTCTGTTTCGAAAAAGAACTCACTAAGAATAATAATGACATTAGTAGCACATTATGATTTGGAATTGCGTCAAATGGATGTGAAAACAGCCTTTCTGAATGGAGATCTTGATGCGGATGTTTACATGGACCAACCTGAGGGTTTTTCTGTAAAAGGTAAAGAACAATTGGTGTGTAAACTTAAAATGTCAATATATGGGCTTAAACAAGCATCCCAGCAATGGTATATAAAGTTCAATACCATTATTACATCTTTTGGTTTTAAGAAAAATACGGTTGATCACTGTTTATACCAAAAGATCAGTGGGAGCAAGTTTATTTATCTAGTACTTTATGTTGATGACATCTTGCTTGCTGCAAATAATTTAAGCATATTGCATGAGACTAAGGAATTTCTCTGAACGAACTTTGAAATAAAAGATATGGGAGAGGCAACCTATGTGATTGGAATAGAAATATTTCGTGATCGATCACAAGGAATATTGGGATTGTCTCAGAAAGGATATATCGAAAGGATTCTAGAGAGATTTGGAATGAGTAAGTGTTTACCTGGGAAAGTTCATGTACAGAAAGGTGATAAATTCAATCTCATGCAATGTCCTAAGAATGATGTTTAACGAAAGGAAATGGAATCAATTCCACATGCATCTGTAGTTGGTAGCCTAATGCATGCTCAAACCTGTACTAGACCGGATATCCGTATTGCGGTCGGTATGTTAGGGAGGTATCAAATTAATCCAGGAAGGGAACATTGGCAAGCTGTAAAGAAAGTGTTAAGGTACTTACAAGGCACGAAAGATTACATGCTCATGTATAGTAGATCCAATGAATTGGAGGTGATTGGATATAGCGATTCAGATTTGCTGGATGCATCGATACTAGAAAATCGACTTTTGGTTACCTGTTTATGTTTGCTCAAATAGCCATATCATGGAAAAGTGCGAAACAAACTATCGTTACTTCATCTACTATGGAGGCAGAATTTGTGGCATGTTATGAAGCCACAATTCATGCATTATGCTTGCGGAACTTTATTTCAGGACTTGCGGTTGTCGGCACCATTAGCAATCCGTTGAAAATTTATTGTGATAACTCTGCAGCAGTGTTTTTCTTAAAAAACAACAAGTACTCTAAAGGTGCCAAACATATGGAACTGAAATATCTTGTTGTGAAAGATGAGATTCAGAAACAAAGAGTGTCAATCATGCACATCAGGACAGAACTTATGATTGCAGACCCTTTGACGAAAGGGTTACAGCCAAGACAATTTAAGGAACATGTTTAAAGAATGGGTCTTGGTTGTATTAATAATAATTGATGTGTGACATTCTGAGCTCCTTTGTGTGTTTCTGATATACAATTATGTGTCTCTTGTTTTAATGTGGTAGTACGTACTTTATGTAATTTTAAACAAGAAAGAGTCTTATAAAGATATTATGTTTAATCATTATGATATAAGACATTATGTAGATCATTATGTTGTTTTATATAAATTATGAGTATAAAATGATGGATTGCTGGTATTGTAATATATGAAAGGGAATGCATTGAATTAATAATGCACAACCGCCATAACTCTCAGCAATTTATCATAATATGCTGTTCGACACTTGATATTATGAATAATTGGGGCAAGTGGAAGAATGTTAGAAAACTGCTATTAGAAACTGCAATCGTTTCATTTACTTTCAACGTTATGCAGTTTCTAATCTTAATATGACCCTATTAATTAGGTCATAAATAGAACGTTTCATTTACTTTTAACGTTATGTAGTTTCTAATCTTAATGTGACCCGATAAATTAAGTCATAAATAGACCGTTCTATAATTAGAACATTAGGTCTATGATTAATAAGCGTTGAATTGGTATATGATGGACGTACCAGATTTAGAGTTAAATGTTATATAAAGGAATGGGTCCTCTCTCCTGGCAGATAAATGTATTCTTCTCCATCAAGAAACATATAAAGGAATAGGGTTAGAGAGAGAAACCGAATTCTGTGAAGAAGAGTAATTATTAGAAGTCAGAAGAAGAAGATGACAACCATTACATCTTCCGTTGTTAATCAAGATACGTCATCTTAAACAAAAAATAAAATAAAATCATATTAAGTTTTGTTTGTGAAATATTCGGTATTGGTGATTCTTAGGTTATTACTTGAATTATTCATCATTAATCATGAAAGATCGAACAGTAAAGAATTTCTGACACTTTTTTCCAGCATCATCATTTTTTACCTTTTGTTTTTTTCTTCCAATTTTAGCTTGTGTTTGCTATTTATTTATTTATAATTGTAGTGTTTGATTCTACACATGATTATTTAGTGAGCCAGTGGCAGAGAAATGTCAAGATACTACAAGAAATTTAAGAAAGCTATAATGAATCTCTGAAGAAACCAGTAAGGAAATAGTGAATGATCAAAAGGGAGTTATGAAAGAGAGAATATTCAAATGCGAAAAGAGAAGAAAATTATTCTAAGCATCACTTTGAACAAATACGATTTGCTGAACTGATAACGATTTAAAGCTCAATTGTTCGTTTTCTAAGATCAATGATTTTCTGTACTTGACATTCTGCCTGAAGTTCGAAGTGAATATTGACACCGAAAATCATAAGGGATCCGTTAGCATGTTGTGATAAAAGCAGCTCTAAATTTAGTAGAGGGTCAAACCACACATGGAAAGGCAGGAAAGGAGATCCAGAAGTGGCAACTTACCGACCCAAATAATTAGAATGGAACAGGTCCAAGTATTGACACTAGTAATTGTATAGTGATTCACTAAAGCTATTGCGCGACATGCATATGAGAATACTCATACTAAGGTAGAACTCTAAAGGTCATAGTTTAGACTGACGAGCTAATTGCCGCAAGCAAGAACAAGGAATTCTCTCAATTGTGAATGGTCGGAACACCATGCTACTGGTTGTTCGTCTATGGGTGGAGATTATTATGATCATCCATGCAATCATGGGATAGATTTTGACGTAGTTGGCAGCCATGTTTATGGGGACATATCATATTCTAATAAATAGATGTAGAGTTGTTAAGAGATTACCTCTGCTTGAAGTGTTATTTGCCAAGGGTTCTTCAGAAAATCATGTGAACATCCCAGTTATAAAGGCTACAACTAATATTATGAGTAAAGAATCAACCATGCCTAATGTATCATTGAATAACAGCATTGATAACGACTCATAAATAAATGAACAAACAATTGCCATTGACGAGTCAAAAACTCAAGCAAACTTACAGACATCGCCAGTTTTAAATGATGAAAACAACATTGAAGAAGGTACTATAAATATAGAGACAGAAATTAACAATATTGACAAAGAACAGAATAATTAAGGTAATACTAAAGAAGTTACCGACACAATAAAGGAAGTTGTAGCGAGTACTGAGATACTCTCAGATTTTGGGAATATTCATCATCTCTCTTAGAGTGAAAACAAAGAGCAAGAAGTGGTCAACGCCGTGCAAACACACAACACTGCATTAGAACACAATGTTATGCATGCTGCATCTTCCTCACCCTCCAGATCTCTATTCACAACAGGAGAAGAGGAATTTAAAGAAGCACATGCTGTCCCGATCTCATCGTCGTGCGATAAAACAATTCTCACCTCTGATTCTCTTTGTCATTCTCAAGTTCCAAGCACTAACATTGATAATTCTGTCTTTTTTCAGGTACCAAAGGAGGCTATCACCCAAATTACTGATACTCCTAAGGAGGATGTAGCCAATGCAAGTTCTAACACTCTGCTTATGCTGAGCCATTGCCCACCTCCAATGTTCCACCTGCAGAGCTTTTGGTTAATAAGAATGATTTATGGAATATGCTTTAGGTAATGCTAAAAAAGAAAAACAGGAAGGGCAGTGTATCTATAGACCTTGCTTCTCCTCACATTAGGAGAAGCGACAGACTTGCAAAACATCTATGACCATCCTAACATGGAATGTTAGGGGGGCCAATGGCTCGGAAAAGTGGTCGGAAGTTAATAATTAAGTTAGTTGAAGTTACTCTTTCAAATCAGCTACAGACCTTGTCAAACCACTTCACAACGAGGTTAACTGAAGCAAAATTTTATGGGACAAAATTCGTTGTCCTAAGATGAGCCATTTCTAACAAACTTTCAACAAAAATGAATCTTTCACAAAGGCATATTCTTTTGAAGATGACAAATGTGTTTTGTGTAATCAAGTTACAAAAGACACTAACCATTTTTTCTTTAACTGTAATTATTCTATATACATCTGTAGTTGGTGCAAACTCAAGTCAGGTCTACAAGCTAGCAATAATTATAACCTGCTTGATGAAATTGACTTTTTCACTAAAAACTTTAATAACAAAGATAGATTTAGGGACATCATCAGACTTATGACCTCAATTTCAGTGTGGAACATTTGGAAAGAGCGGATTGCTTGAATTTTCACTGGTAAGAACAAAGATAAGTTCACTATTTGTAGAGATATCGAGACATACCTGAGGGTTCTTATGTTTAAATCAAAGAGAAAACCAAATATCTGTTATAGTATCACAAAGCGGTCGAATTTTGGAACATCCATTTGACATTAAAGACTTTCCTCCCAATCCATAGTCTTATCCCTTAGCATGAGTTAAGTCGAAGAACAAGCAGAAGCTCCTCCCTCAGAAGAGCTTAGTGATGTAAGTTTTAGCGCTAGAGGTACCTTTAGTTCAGATTATCTCTTTAGTGCGATGATTTTGCTCGATTTCTTCAGTATGGCGGTTGCCATTTCTAGCAATTAGCCAGTTCAAGTCTGAACTAGGGTTAACGCCATGTATAGCTTTATTTTCTTATTTTTTTCTACATTTTGGGCTAGTTTTGTTTTTTGTTGGGCCAAACTAATTTTTGGACTTGTTTTTTCCCAATGGTAATACGAGTACCTTCTTCTTCTTCTTCTTCAAAAAAAAAAAAAGATTACTTCTGCTGGGAAAATAGGAAACGAGTTATCATGGATCATACCAAAATTCGTTTACCTCTTCATATTAATCTTGATGGAAATCCACCAAAGCTTAAATTGTTTATAATGCAACCATACGCGGAAATGTCATACCCCTTAGTGCATATGCACAAATACAAGTAATGTATGTTGGTGGTTGGGGCTACGAAGTGGTGAAATGTAAGTGCTTTCCCATATTCCTTACGGACTTGGTAACGATGTGGTTCCGCAGGCTTGCTTCCAGTTTCATCGATTTGTAGGAAGTACTTGAAAAGAAGTTTAAAAGTTAACTTTAAATTTTTATAGAATGGCTAAAGGAAGAAATCTTCTTGATTGACATACAGTAAAGAGACGGTGAGTTTCTGATGAGTCACTAGACCGGATTTAATATAGTGTAAATTAGGGAGGCATCCCTATCATACTTTCATATTGTAAATCGGGTCTCTGTCAAAGTTTCATTGTAAATCCGGTCTCTGTTTTCTGAAAACGAAGAAAATTATTGCTGAAATGTCAGCAACTTTTATAAATAAGTGCTGATATTTCAGCAACTTTCTCTGTCAAAGTTCCATTGTAAATCGGGTCCCTGTTTTCTGGAAACGAAGAAAATTATTGCTGAAATGTCAGCAACTTTTATAAATAAATGCTGATATTTCAGCAACTTCCATACACTGTGTTCACGGTGTACATAAATGTTGTTGAAATGTCAGCAACTTTTATAAATAAGTGTTGATATTTCAACAACTTTCATACACTATGTTCACAGTGTACAGAAAAGTTGCGGAAATGTCAGCAACTTTTATGAAAAGTTGCATCATGCTCTGCAATAATCGTGAATAAAAAAACAGGGACCTAATTTACACTGAAATTTTGTGAAGGACTTTTCGTGAATTTTGAAACTTAACAAGGACCTGTGCCAAAATTATCCTATAGTATAACTATTATTGTTATGAGACAACCCGATAAACAACTGGTTCACTTAACAAGTATTAAGGTAAATAGAAGGATGAAGTTGGTAAGCGAAAGAGTTAGTGGTATGACCTTAGAGAAATTATGTAATTTGTTACATATATCTAACTCTGTAATCAATATTGTTAACAAAGGTACTTATTCACACACTGAGTTTGGAAAACACATGTGAATAGATTTTGCAGACCTACTTAGCATTTGCATATTGAGTTTACAAACCCAATTTGCATTGGTTTGCAAAACCGAGCCTGCAAGCTCAGTTTTGCAAACCGAGTTTACAAACTCGGTTTTGTAAAACTGAGCTTGAAGGATCTATTTGCAAAACTGAGCATCCAGGCTCAATTTGCAAAACCAAGTCAATGATCTCAGTTTTTCAATTGAGTTTACAACCTCTGTTTTGCAAAACTAAGCACACATGCTCGTTTTGCAAATGAGCATGCAAAATCGGTTGATAAACCAATTTTGCAAACTCAATTGCTAACCTGAGTTTGAACTCAGTTGCAAGTGCTAAAAATGGCTTTCCAAAGTTTGGTATCATATTAAACCGTCTTGTATGAAATCTAAACTGATAAATGTATTCGGTGCAAAAAATGTTAGCGCAACTTGATACATGATTATAGTTGCATTTTCTATAACACTACCAACGAAGTTAGTGAAACTTAGACCATTCGACCAAAATTGAATAGCAAAACTAAACTTTAACAGGTTGCAAAAATAAATGAAACATACCACAAAAATTAAAGCTTTACAGTCCCTCTAGAATCTTGGTATTTCTCTAATTTTTCTTGTTTTTCTAATATAAAGTTAATGGGACCGAATCCGAGATATAAATTACATTCAAAAACATGCTCTCCTTTTGGTTAGCATAATCTATTTAAGATCCCCTTATGTTCGCCATTGTTATGTTAAATGCCTAGTCACATTTCATGTTCGAGCTTCCTAGATGAACAACAATATCCATCAAGTATAATGTTGAAATCATCAAATTATTTGGTGAATTACAATCATTGCTCAGCGCATTTATAGTTCTGTTGCTAACATAATACATGATATTAGTGTATGTTGAACAAAAGAACCCATTAAACAAACGTTCTACCTTCCTAAGAGACAATATTATGCATTAAAGACAACAAACAGAACAAAATTCAAACCGAAACTAATGTGTTTTACATGAAAGAAGACGAACATTATACTTGTTCATATCGATAAAATATTGGTAAAGCGAAAAATGTTTCAAGATGTACTAAAATGTAGTTATCATACGCATGCTAATAATGGGTTGAGACCTTGCATTAATCAATGATTGATTAGGTTTGAGGACTACTGGTTAAAGGAAAGTGGAGGTCTAGATTTTAGGATGGAGCCGTATGGCGTGTGATCTCACATAAGGTTCCTTTCAAAAGGGTGTGATACCACCGCTATTAGGCCCAACGAGTGGTCCATGGAGCTGCTTCCATAATGAAATGGAAGACAGGAAAGCATTTTTTCTTTTCTACAACATCCTCCATTTGGAGGCCCAAAACTAACGGCTACGAATGCTGCATTCATTCATAGTTATTAATCATCGACGACCAAAAACAGTAATATTAGATACATTGATACAACAGAAACATATGGATAGGAAATTTTTTTGAAACCATTAAACAAATTTCTCATTCCATTTCAATCATATTTCAAATTCATTACGTAATTCCAAATTCAAGAACCACGCTCAGAGAAAATATAATTATTATAGACTACGTCAAAAGCGACGTGTGAAGATGCCCCCTTGGATGATCAGAGTATGTATGTACATATACATACATACACACACACACACATATATAGGCAACTAAACAACTTTGCTTTTACATCAAAACACAGCGGAATCAAATAGAAAATAACTCCTTATTAGCCAGCTTGCCTCTTGCACGTCTACGGAAACTTATTCATCTAAAGGAGAATCTGAAACATCAACTCTCAAATTACTCAAAATTAATTGAGCACCCAAGAGTTTAAGGGAAAAAACATAAACTTCGAGTCAGACATAAAGCCTGGTTGAATAATAACCTACCATCTCGAACCATTTAGATATCTAATAAGACCGCCCCGCATAGCGGAACGGGTTTTCCCCTCACTATTATCTTACCCAAAAATTTATAATAACCATATACTATGCTCCTGCATCTATAATGGTTAAAAACATAGCAATTTAAAATGTATAATAATGATATGCAAACATGTAAAATATCCTGAATTTTCCATCCCCATTCATTTGACTATCTGTCTTAATTATAGTTTCTAGAATAACCATTAACCTATAAGTTTACATGAGCTGACTAATAACCTGTTTAAAGCTTATGAACATCTGTCTGGTTTCATAGTTTTCATAGGATTACAAAAACCTATTAGCCCCTACCAATAACTTCATTTAATTATTTCATGGGTTCCTCCTGAACCTATTGATATTTCCAATAACTTCCCTCGTATAATAGTTTTCATGGTTTGACTATGAACCTTTTGACTTCTATCAATAACTTTATCCGGATATAGTTTTCATGGGATCACTATGAACCTAATGGCCCCGGCTAATAACTCTTTCCAAACATAGTTTTCATGGTTTACTATGAACCTGTCTAATCTGACAACTTCTTTGATAAGTCTTTGGGCATCCTATGTTCTGGTCTACCCGACCTCCTAGATGCAACTCTATTCGTTCAGGAGTTAACTCAAGTTATATTCACTACTGCGGCAATCTAGTTGGTTATGCTGCCCTTACTCCCTAAAATACAGTTATGGGTCCATTATGCAGTGAATATGTTTATAGAAGAAGCACATATAAAACTGATCATAACATAATAATAATACCAACATTTACAGTTTAATATCCTTGAAATCATTCTCACATGGAACACGGTTAACCCTTCTAACCCATAATTTTTATCAAGGAAAACTTCTTCAAAATCTCCAAAATTAAAAGCCATTTCAAAGCTCTTTTATATTGCCATGGGTTTTCCTCTAAAAATGAGATCGGGTTCTTTGTTTTGAAAAATAATGCTTTCGAAACCTCAGACCTTTACTTTCAAAACCCTTAGAGTATATCTTCCAAAAGCATTCAAATCTTCCTTTCAAAACACTAAGCATATGCCTTATGAAAGCTTTTAAAACATCTCCTTTTAAAACCATCAAAACATTCCTTTCAAAAATATTAAAGCGTCATTTTTCAACTTATAGAAGCATGCTTTGAAATCATTTGAAAGTACCTCTTTTGAAACCATTTGAAGTAAGTCTTTGAAATCATTGGGTTTACCCTTAAAAATAACTTTTAGGTTAAAGTGAACATAAACGAAAGTAACCCTTTAGAAACCATCAAACTTCAAGTAATAAAGTTTCGGGAAAATTGATGGCTTCAGAACCATCCTTTTGAAAGATTTAATCTTTAAGGAAAACAATTGGAAGGATAGCTTCGAGACACCTTTCAAAGCCATTGCCTTCGAAACCTTAGGTTTAAATGGCTACTAGATCCCTTTCGAAAGCATTGGGAAGATGCTTATTATATTTATAAAACAAATACTTGCCTTTCGAACTCATTAAAGACTTCCAACCTATTCGAAAGGTATAAAGACAATGGCAAGGTTTCGACCTGGTTCAAACTACCCTTTTCAAAGCTCCCTTTTTAAAACATAAAACACGACAACTCATTTGAAAGCTATCCTTTTAAAACAAGAAGGCGACAACTCCTTCGAAATCAATATAAAATTGATTCGACCCTTCCGAAAGAATCCATTGAAAAGTAGGAAAGTGGCATCTCTTTCGAAATAAAACAAAGATGTAACATCCTGTATTTTTAAGCCATTGAATTTGAACATTTAATTCGTTTTAAATGTTTAATGTGGATCCTTAATTGATTTTGAAATGAATGAATTTGTGTTCAATCAATGAAATAAGCTATAATTTTTAATTGTAGTAATTCTGGTTGAATTTGAATAACGGGAGAATAATATTTAAATATTCAGAATTGAGATAAAGGTAAATCTGGGTGTAAATGGTGATAAAATGGTTTTAAAAACTTATTTTGAGTTATTTGAGTGTAAATAGCATGGTGGGAATTTTAGAAGGATTTTAAGGCTGATAGATTAATATTTGGGATTTTATATGAATTTAAAAATAAATTTTATATTATTAAAATGCAATTTATCAGATTTTGGTCTGGACTGAGCCAGAATGATTTTTAACGTGTTTATAAATTTTATATGATTTATTGTTAAGTTATTAAAAATTTTAAAAGTGAAATTTTAAGCGTTTACGTTAATTTTGGAATTTGCTCGATTTAATAGACGAGTTAAAATAGCCTTCCGGGGCACAGTCTCGGAATTCGACGAAAACAGTTCCATTGGATCCGTAATAGTTAGTTATTACGGGATTTCAATTTTCACAGCAATAGGAGTTTTCGTTTGACTCCGGCAGTTTAAAACGCATCGAAATCGTTCTAATCGGTTTAGATTAAAAATTGATCGTTTAATTCCGTAACTTGCACATGGGACCGAATTAGCTTCCGGAACTTGTTCCATTGTGTCCGGAACGCGGAAAAACTTTAGAAACACCTGGCGGCACGTGAAATTTGGAGTTCGTTTGTAAAAGTTGCTTTATAATGGATTTAATATTAAAATATTATTAATAAACATTTATATAAGCACGATTAAGCAAACCCTAGTTCCCTTTGTTTCTTCAGCCGCCATTTTCATTATCCATGGCTGAAAACTCATTCTCTTCCTCCCTTAAATCACCTCGATCCAAGAAATATTATCCAAAACGTCCAACTAGAGAATCGTAGAGGTCGACGAGAGCTCTCCATCCGTACGGGTGTGATCGAGTTTAGTGAAGCAGGGAAGATCCGGAACGGCCGCGTTCGTCACGCGTTTGAGCGCAGGGATCGAGGAGATGAGAGAGCCGAGTTTGGCCGCCTTCTGGCCGTGGGCGCGGGGCTATGTGCTCTTCGATGCGGTAGAAGCTGATCGTCCTCAAACTCGTCGTGGTGGCCGCAGTTTTCAACCCTAGTTGGCGAATAATGGGTTCGAACAACCCTGTACACGCGCGTGAAGGAAGAACCTAGGGACGGCCTGGATCTCGTTCCTGATGAACGGTAGAGATGGGGGGTGAAGTTTTAATAAAAGAAATTGTTTTAAATTTAATTCAAATCTTTAAAATTAAATAACTATTACTTACGTTATCAGATTCGGACGAAACTGGCGACACCGGAATCGCAGCGACACGATCTACGCGATGGTGCAGATTCGGAGTCATTCCGAGCAAGTAGAAATTTGGGTTAAATCGAACGTCGTTCGGTTTAATTTGAATTTCGAACGCTCGCCGAAACTCAAGGTGAGTTATCTCACTCACATCTGGAATGTTAGCTGATTTAAGTAGTTAATATTTAAATAATTGTGTGATTGGTTGAAATGTTTATTTATATCAGCCTGGATTGATATATATATTGTTGTACTAATATTTGTGGATGCAGGGAAACAGGTTGGAGGGATCCAACTGGATTCCTCACATTATAGTAATTATTTTTATAATTGATGTTGTGATCTGTCTATATGTTGTGATTGATAAAAATGAAATAAAATTTGTATTGGAATATTGATGGATAAATTATAAATCCATAATTTAATTATAAATGGATAAATCAAATTTTAGAGAAATAAAGGATATTGTTAAACAATGAATTTAAAAGAATTAAAATTTGAAATCTATATGGAATGAAAATTGAAAATTGGTAAAATCTGGAATGCTAAACGAAGAGAAACGTTATCAGTTGATAAATGTGAAAGTAGATTTATGTTATTAAAACGTAAACCTGAATTGAAATAAATTGACAGAATTTATAAGAAGGATTTTCTGGGATGTTTAAAGTGGGAATGAGATTTCCTGGGAAAACCAAGTTCAAGTTTAAACAGATTTTATAAAAAGAAAGTTTAAAAAATTCAAACTTGTTTAAAAGAGTGTTTTGGGAATTATTATTTTAAAGTAATTATTAATAAATTAGCAACAGTAAATTTTTATAAATACCTTAGTAATTATTTTTACAAATGGATTTATTTAAAAGCTAGTTGTGAATAAGGTTATTTGAAGTTATTATTAATCCTTTTAAAACCTACTTTTAAATTTAGTTAACTAAACCTTTTTGTAAAATCAAGTTTAGGTCTTAATAAATAGTTTTATTTCACATATTTTAAATTTATATTTTGAGTAAATAACTAAGAGTAAATTTACGTATTTTAAAGTATATTCAGTATAAAGTATATTAACTGTTAAAAATCTAAAGGTTTTGAACTTGGTTATTCCAATGGGAATATATGGTAAAGGATTTACCTTGTAATGGAAGAATTTTGGGAAATTGTTTTCAAATGAGCTTTGAAAATTTGGAAATATATCTTTTAAAGATATCTGGGGCAAATAAATAATGTGGGAATTATTTATTTTGTGATGGATGCTTATGGATGTTTGTGAATATAAATTGATAGTTAAATCACCGACTATCAATATTGGACAAATGCGTTGATCGTTTCGAAGAGACCGGGATCGAGATTTATTTCTCGAAAACCACTTCGATCCGGTTTGTATGTTTCGTGTGAAAACGTGTTCGGAGTCGAAGATGGAGCAGTGAAGTGCAAGGGCTAGTCGCTACTAATCTTGAGGATATTTCCAAAATGGATGTAGTAGGAGTAGTGCCTTCGGTTCTGTTCGAACCCGGGACGGACTTGTATGGATGAATGCTTGCGAAACATCGTCAGGTGGGCGATGGGCATTCTAAGTGAAATCGTTCTAAAGGTAACGCTTTACCTCAAGCCTCATCAACCGGGAATGGCTAAAACAAGGGAGGTGCAGCAAGGTTAGGTGGGTCATGCCCAAGCAGGACAAGATTTTCCCCTGTCTAAATGTCCCTTTATATTCGGCTTAGTGGGTGGTTGGTCGCGCCAACCACAGGGTTATCTTGTTCGGGACTTTTCAATAAGGAATGGTTCCGGCCTTGTGTTGCAGGGGAGCGGGCGTACTCCTCGGTACTTTGATCTAGGCCAGGTACTGTGACGGGCGGTACCCCAGTAGCCCAGCCATTGATGGAAATCCATTCTCCCTACGAGCCTTGTACGAGTTTTGTTTGTATTACCCACTTTTGTGGCTAGTAGATGGAATTTAATAGATGTAACAATTTCGGCTATTTTATAAGTATTTGTAAATAGACCCTATTATAATATGAGAGGATTTCTATAAAAAGTGTTTTAGCTATCGTAAGGTAAAAACCCGACATGTTTATTTGTGGCGTGGTCTTACGAGATGCTTTTGTTTTTCAAAGGATTTTTGAAACTTTAATAATCAATTTGGATGCATTATTATCAGCTGGTATTCCAGACTGACTCGGGTGTTATTTCATTATAATGCTCGGGTCAGACCGAGTATTATTTGTACAGGACAGGATGCTATGGAGCAGGAGAGGAGCTGGAGTTCGAGACGTATTATCCGTATATATATATATATATATATATATATATAATATCCGCTGCTATGATTGTATGGTATGTCTGATTGGTATTGGTTGTTGTATGTGATACTCTGATGATATAATGTATAAAACAGTGATAGTTTTCATTTTGTGTAAAGTTCTATATTTACTATTATATTTTATTCCGTTGCGACTGTGAGATTCTGATATTGTTTAGTACCTTCTTCTTCTATCCCTTCTTCTTTAACCCTAATGGTTCATAATTCTGTGCCACTTGAGTTAATAAAGGTAGTATTGTGTTGATTCAAGGGGTACGGATTTGCGGGCTGTCACACTTGGTATCAGAGCTTAGGTTGGCGACAACCTAGGCTTTGGTGGGGTAATTACTCATTACATAGAGTCAATAGTACTCTATAATGAGTTAAGAGTAATAACAGATATGAGAGCGTACTTGTTAGTGTATATAAAAATTGTTTTATACTGTGTTAACTTATCGGTTGAGTGTTTATGAATTCTGGTCGGTACGGGAAGTACAACCGTATCGATAGGGGTTTCTAAACTCTTGAACAAGATAAACCGACATAGTATTGTTTTTAAAGTGGGTAAATGAAATAATTTTACCCAAAATTATTTTGATATAAAAGAAATAATTTTCTGAATTATATATATATATATATATATATATATATATATATATTTGGATGATTGGTTGTTAATACTATAATCAAATATAAGAATCTTAAATTTGAAATGGTTATAATCAAATAAATTCTGTAAGTATAAATTATACAAAAGAGAATAACTAAATTTAAACTAAACCAGAATTTAAATCCCGGAGATTTTGAAAAGGGTTTTAAATGTATTGAAAACAAAGTTTGGGAATTTAAAATCCTAGGAAAGATTGAAATGTTTTCTAAGGTGTTTGAAGGGTATACTGGAATATTGATTTGGGTAATAAGTTTGAATGGAAAACTGTTTTGAAATGAATTTGGAAAAGTAAGGAAGCATTGAACTCACTTCAGTCGCTGGAAAATAATCCTGATGATGCTGGCCACATCGTTAGAATTCATTTTCGAGTTTCTAAAGTGATGGATTGCTTCACAAGTGCTTGGTTATGATATTGTTTGGGACTTGTTGGATATAACAAGTGTTTTGGAAAATTCACAATGGAGAAATTGTTTTGATACAACTAAGTTGTTTAGAGATCTGGAAATTTGATTTGAATATCAAATGGGAATGTGTTGATTTTTGTTTCAAATTGGTTTTGAAATAAATCTGGGTAAATTGAATTCTGGAGATTTTGTTTAGGATAAAAATGTGAAAGTTAAAATGAATCAACCATATAACCTGTAAATAAAGTTGATTTAAAAAGAATTGGAGTTGATATTAAGTAAGAAAGGGAATGAAAGTTTAATCCTGAAATTAAAATTAATTTGGGTAAATGGAGGTAAATGAAATTATTGAAATGAATGGAAAAATGAATTTAACTTGGATAAGTTAAATAGATTGGACTTGAATTGAATGGATTAGGGTTAAATTGAAATGTTGGTTGGCTTTGAAATTGGGGGTCATTATGTAATGGATTGTACCCATAAGCTATTAAGTGTTATACTTATAATTTAAAATGGTGAACATGAAATTGTGCAGAGAAGTAAAGTGAGAGGAAATTTGTATCTTTAAGAATTCAGTGATACATATATATGTAAAATCTGAAAATTGTGATTATAAAATGGATTAAAATGAGCAATATGAGCTTTTAAATAAATAAGTGGGTGAACTCATAAAATAGAAATGGAGTTATAATCACAAATGGGAAATAATTAAATGGTATGGTGGATTCAAACTTAATCTCAAATGAAATGTAAATTGAGATAGGTAAAGTGAGATATAAAAGAAGTAAATGAACTTAAGTTAGTAAATAAGTTTTGAACTTGTATATGGAGAATTAAATTACATTGAATTGGATTTAACTTCAATTGAGTGGAATTGAGATGAATTTAGATTTAATTAAAAACAAGAATCAATTGTGTTGTGAATAGGAATGAATGGAATTTAATTCTCATTTAAGATAGTAAAGGAAATGGAGTGAATTTAATTTGGCTAAATAAAATTTAGTTAAACATGAATTAAATTTGGAAGAGAATTAAATTGAAAGAAAATTTAATTCGGAGAAGTAAGGATGATATTGTGTGAATTAAATTTTAACTCAACTAGATTCAAAGGAATTATTTGAGAATGAATTTAGTGTAAGTTGAATTAAATAAAGAGAAGCTTGAAGATGAATTTAGTATAAGCTAAATTAAATGAAAATAGTACTGGAATGGGTATAATTTTGGAAGCTTGTTAATAATTGAAGGGTAAAATGGAACCTAGTTCTTGTTTAGAACATTTGAAAATGGAATTGAAATTATAATTGTGAAGGTTTGAATTGAAAATAAATTTAAATTAGTGAAATAATTTAAAGTGATCTCTTTATTAATATAATAAATCTAAATGAATTGAATAAATAAGCATTACAATTTAAAGTGCATTACAATTTTAAATGGATTGGAATTTGATTTGGATGAGAATCAAATGAAAATAACATTTGATTTATAAGAAGAAAATGAAAATATTTGTGATTGAGCTTATAATATTGTCTTGGATAGATTTTGTTTAGATAATAAAAGTGAAATGCAAGTGAAATGAATTTTAATTGATTATTGAGAAGTGATATGAATAGGAAGAGTTGTAAATAATATAAAATGAGATGTTCTTAATTTGAACTTAAGCTGAATGTATAAGCTAGTTGGATTAAAATTTGTAAAGGGTTTGATTTGGTAAGAATCAATTAAGATGGAAATGAATTGAGATATTATGGAATTGTAATCATTTAAGAGAATGATGAGATGGTTATTTTAAGCTTATGAAAATAGCTTTAAATGAAATTTGTTTGCAAAATAAAATTTGGATGCAAGCAAATGACATTTAAGATGTTATTGTGAGAAAGAAAGGATATATGAGTTGTAAATAAGAATGGAATGATATATATATACTATAAAAAAATAATAATAGTAGTAGTAGTAGTAGTAATAATAATAATATAATAAAAATAAACTTAAGATGATTAATAAATTTGAAAAGTGAGAATAAGGATTGATTTAATAATTGAAATGGAATAAAAATGCTTGGATTGTGAACCATGCAGAATTTGATAAATTAATATAAATCTAAGTGGAAATTAATTTTAATATTATAAGCTTAAGTAATGGGTTATTACATGAATAACATGTAAATTTGCATTGTAAATTTGTCGAGTTGTGGTAAATGAAGATAAATAGTTTAAAGTAAACAAATAATTGGTTTTTGAATTAATTGGAATGGATTCAAATGTTATTAAGTGATTTTGCACATGAATGGAGATGGATCATGAAAGAAACGCATATGGTTCAAGTTTAAAATAAAATTTGATTGTAAATCAAATTGGGAATGTAAGTTAAAATAAAGAAATGTAAGTAAGGCATATGGTAAACTTGAACGTAAATCATTTAAGTGAAGTAAAATGAAGTTTGGTTGGATGAAAGTAGAATGGGCAAAAATATTAATAAATGGATTTGAGTATAAATGTAAGTGAATCATAATAGAAATGCAAATGTAGCGAATTGAAAATAAAACTTGCTTGGTGAATCAATTCAAAAATTGTATAAAGTATGAATTGGAATGGCGAAACTGGTTTGTAAATCTTTTGTGTGAAATAAAATGGAATTTGGCATTAGAAAGGGAACTTTGTGCGTGTTATAAAGTATGGTTTACTTATGAACTTTTGCAAAGTGCTGTTAGGATATGAAATGGATATGTTTTGGCTTATACTTATATTGGAAATGTTGTTTAAGTGTTCATATCTTTGAAAACTAATGAGTTTGTTGAGTAAGTACAGGTACGGTAGGCGTTCGAGAGAGTTGGAGCGCGTATATGCTAAAATATTAGCCGCTCGCTATTAAAATTTGCTAAACAGGTACGCCTACGCAAATAAATTTGGGAAATGATATATATATATATATATATTGTGAAATATTTTGGTTTCCGACCATGTCGGTCGATGTATATATATTTGTGTGTATCGCGAAAGCTCCTCCGTGCAGGGGAGACTCTGCCAAAAATTTTCTGAAATTTTGGGAGTTAGAAATTTTTTGGGATTTTGATATGCTAAGAAATTGATTTTTTAAAGCAAATGGTAAAACTTAAAGATTTAGAGTAAATGAAGCAAATGAGTTTGGATTTGAGCTAAAAGGGTTTTGGGAAGTGTATATAAGCTTTTAACTAAGCAAATTGGGTAAGTAAATGAGTTGGGAAGTATTTTTCTACCTTAGCAAATTTCGAGGACGAAAATTTTATAAGGGGGGAGGAATGTAACATCCCGTATTTTCAAGCCATTGAATCTGAACATTTAATTTGTTTTAAATGTTTAATGTGGATCCTTAATTGATTTTGAAATGAATGAATTCGGGTTCAATCAATGAAATAAGCTATAATTTTTAATTGTAGTAATTCTGGTTGAATTTGAATAACGGGAGAATAATATTTAAATATTCAGAATTGAGATAAAGGTAAAT